>OX638372.1:75125407-75805299 GCA_951812925.1 Calliopum simillimum | reverse complement strand
ATCGAATTCAATAATTTCTGAAAACCGTGGAGGGAACAAAAGGAATTGTGAAGTTTATACAAAAAAGTTATAAATACTAATAAGTTTTTATAAGATACTTTTTATAAACTTTCATTTTTGTTGTTGTTGTTTTAATTAAAAGAAAACATATTTATATTTAGAAGTGCTTTAAACCACATTTAAGGGGGCACATAAGGACACAAGTTAACAGCACTTAAGAAAACAATACATATGTCAGAGTTGTACCTTTTGCAAAATAAGCAAAAATTTTTGTTATGTTCTCAAAGTTTAAAGTGTTTTTATATTGTTTCTACATTTTGTTTTTCATTAAAATGTTGTGTATATATACATGAGTATTTTATCTTTGTATGAGTGAAACTTTTTGAGTTTTTATTCTCTATACAGAGTTTGTTCTCTGAGTAGAGGGAGGTAGATGGGCTTAAAAAATGGGTCAGCTAAGAGATTTTAGTAAAAATATGTGTTTTGAAAGACACATAGTTTTGATATCCCTACCTAATGAGACGCAAACCTATTTGGTGATATACTGTGCATAGCTAAAATTGTAGACGGTGGGTTAGTAACTAGGTATATACTTAACATAAGAGTTGGATTATACTTAAGTCTTACAGATCATGTTGAAATTAAGAACAAGTAATTCTTATTCAGTCGAATAGTTTAGGAAGAAGAAATGACCGATTTCATTGATCTAAGTAAGTCCTGTTTGTGTGTTAGTGTGGTAAAAAAAAATTGGGCTTACAATTAAGCTCTCGATTAAGTTTTATGTGATAAATATTTTGTATATAAAGTTTATTGGCATCTGCAACACCTGTAAAGAAAATGAAAATTTAAAGGTTTGGGTGACTATGTGTTTAAGGATAGAGGTGGACTGGTCTCCGTGAAGGAAGTTGGATTGTGAATTAGGTGAAAAAGGCTTCCGTCTAGGACAAGTTTAGGCTACCAATAAACGTTTTTCATCCTTGCCTCAAGGAATCTTCAGTTGGCTTTAAGAATATGGGTTTTAAGGATGTGGGGTTTTAATAATGTGTGGTTTAAGGATTTATGGTGAGATTATAAGGCATATGGAGACTAAATATAAAGATAAAGAATAAAAATAAAATAAAAAAAATAAAATAAAAATAACTTACCGTTTGTTGGAAAAATATATATATTAGTTACATATGTGTGTTGAAACTTTCTTGAATTAAAATAAACACTATGTAACCCTTTTTATAAAGTTCCTTACAGTAATTTTTTTAAAAACATTATTTATTAAAAACACTATTTTTTAAAAAAGAAAAAAACATTGAAAAAACATTGAAATCTAACAAAAATTTCACTTGACTATATTGTCAAGTGTTTTACACATTTATGAAAAAGGACACATTTTTAATTTTAATGAAAAAAAGAACACATTTTTTATATACCATATTTAGTCTCCATATGCCTTATGATCTCACCATAAATCCTTAAACCACACATTATTAAAACCCCACATCCTTAAAACCCATATTCTTAAAGCCAACTGAAGATTCCTTGAGGCAAGGATGAAAAACTAAACTTGTCCTACACGGAAGCCTTTTTCACCTTATTCACAATCCAACTTCCTTCACGGAGACCAGTCCACCTCTATCCTTAAACACATAGTCACCCAAACCTTTAAATTTTAATTTTCTTTACAGGTGTTGCAGATGCCAATAAACTTTATACACAAAATATTTATCACATAAAAGTATCTATCACATAAACTTAATCGAGAGCTTAATTGTAAGCCCAATTTGTTTTTACCACACTAACACACAAATAGGACTTACTTAGATCAATGAAATCGGTCATTTCTTCTTCCTAAACTATTCGACTGAATAAGAATTACTTGTTCTTAATTTCAACATGATATGTAAGACTTAAGTATTATCCAACTCTTATGTTAAGTATATACCTAGTTACTAACCCACCGTCTACATTTTTAGCTGTGCACAGTATATCACCAAATAGGTTTGCGTCTCATTAGGTAGGGATATCAAAACTATGTGTCTTTCAAAACACATATTTTTACTAAAATCTCTTAGCTGACCCATTTTTTAAGCCCATCTACCTCCCTCTACTCAGAGAACAAACTCTGTATAGAGAATAAAAACTCAAAAAGTTTCACTCAATACAAAGATAAAATACTCATATTTTATAAAAGTTATGAAGTGAATAAAAAAAGTGTACTGTTTTTTTTGAATTGTACTGTTTTTTTTTTTCATGATGTACTGTTTTCTCTTATTTCAAATCTGGTCACCCTATGTGGCAAACAAATTTTCCTATTTAAAAACTTTTCAAAGTTCCAGAAGGTCATCGTCCGGATCGATTTCTTCTTCAATGGTTGGGTATTCAGCATCCTCGTACTCTTCGGTATTATCCATTTTACATTTTTTTCGGCACCACACGCATACGTTTTCGTTGAACTTTGAAAGAATTGCGACACTTGTGACGCGCTACATGTATAGATTGCATATGAAAAGAAGAACAAGACCTAACCATGTACGTCACGTTGTCGTATTTACAGTAAACTTACCAAATTAATGGTTACAGTGAATTGACAGTAAAGCAGTTGATTTTACAACCACATTTTTCCCTGAGTGTAAGGAATATATTCCGCTTTTTAATCCCTCTTGTGAAAAGCCCATTCTAAACTTGGACATAGCATAGTGAAGCATTTGCTTTTAATCATTTCAGAAATCTGTCGAATTTTATTTTAATAGGGCGTGGTACCGCCGACTTATCTATTGAAAATTATTTCTTCTAGTGCTTTTGCATATGTACCAAATGTTACTTATTTGGGCCAAGCAGTTTCAGAGAAATGATGATTCAGTTTTTAGGATAGCGTGACACCGCCCATTTTTCTTGTAAAGATTCTTTGCTAACTGGTCTTTACATATGCACTGAATTATTCTATCTGCGTGAAATATTTTCAGAGATATGATGAGCTTACACATGTACTTAAAGCGTTTTCGTTTCTCGACTAAAAATTCCGCTCTCTCAGGATGCAGAATTTTTTAAATGTTGACCTGAACTCAAAAAATTTTGACCTGTTCTAGTTTACAATAGATCAGAAAAATTTCTCTCAACAGACTTTCGTTTTAAAATTCATGAAAAATTCTAAAACTTAACAACAGATATTGAAACGTAATGTTTCTTTTTCCAATTTTTTAGTTGTTTTACATTTATTGCGTTTAAAAGGCAATTAAAATATTTTTTTTTTCTACAGTTGGCAGTGTTGAATACAGAATTCTTCGCACCTTCGACTTTTACGGGCAAAAAAATTCTAAGTTTTTTTGCTTTTTAGAAACGAGAAAATAAAACGCAATTTATCTCATCTATCTGCGTCAAAGGGTCTCGGAGATATGATAACTTAATTTTTTGGGGGGCGTAGCAGCGGGCACTTTTTAAGCCAATGATTTTATTACTAAGACAATCTGAAAACTTCAATAAAATTGTTCAGTAAGTTAGTTTCGGAGTCAATAAGGAACAATTACAAAAAAAAAAAAAAATTTCATTTGATAAAGTTTATCTTCGTTTTTTTCTAATAACTTAAAAGCTGTAAAAGATTGCTCACAAATAAAATTGTTATATTTTTGAAATCAGAGCTTTCTAATTAATGGAAATTGATACCCATTTTGAAAACATATTTCGACCATGCCCTAACTTCGTTTGGAAGTAGACTTGTCTGTTGGCGGATTTTATTCATATTCACAGATTAATTAATTGTTTTAAACTAGAAAACATTTGCACCAAATTCAAACCCGTCCACTGTGTGCTGTCGGCAAAATATTGCAATGCAGAAATATTGTTTTGAAAATAAAGATAAAAATAAAAAAGCGAAAAAAAAATATTGAAGTTGTTTTTGTTGTTCCTTGTCAAAAACATAATTCCCTTAAAAACCCTTTTAACTATATGAGAAGTCATACAGAAACTCTTAGGGTTGTCCAATACGTCTCAGTTTTAGGGGAGGGAGGTGGTGGTTACAAATTTGAAGGCCTTGGAAATTTTGATGTCACACAATTCAGATCAAAAACTGTACGGGTAAAGGGTAAAATTAGGCGGACACAAAAATCTAAATCATTATAAAGGGTTTATTTAGCATGTAATTGGAAATAAAATGATTTTCAATTCAAATATATATAAAGTCACAAGTATACTTTACAATACAATTTGTGGGTAAAAAAGATGGGTTTCTTGTTGTCTCAAATTGTCCAACGATGTAACGTAAATTGTCCACCGCTGTATTATTTGATGTTCCGTGTAGAGTTATAGTTGAATTTGATGTGTGGTGTCGAAATCGTTGACTGTGTCCACTGCGTGTAAACGTAAACTTGTCGTCTTCACTGTGTGGTTTGTTTTCGATGTTCACTGTTGTCCTCTGATGTTCTGCGTGTTATATTGTATGTTGGGTTTTTGTGTTTTTATGTTTTAAATGTTGAACTTTTAATTTTCAGTAAAACTTCTGAGGGTTCGCTGACTTGCTCTTTTTGGGTTAAGCGAAAAAAATGCAAAAGTCAAAATTGAGTTTTTACTCGTTGTTAGCACAACGAGCAAACTACAACAGCGCTGTGCGGCGGTTGTTGAAGACAGGCAGATATGCAGGATGCACACTGTTTACGTTCGACGTAAACAAAAACATTTTGAAATTTTCAATCATATTTTGTTTACACATAAAAAAAAAAAACAAATAATAATGTTTACAAAAGACAAACAAGATTGAGACAAAATGTTGCCATTACTTTACGATGTTTAAGCTTTACGCATATTAAGGGCCAATTTCACTGAACTTGAGCTTTACCTTAGCTAAACCGTTACAGCCGTATTTATTAGATTTTCTTAAACCATGGCGATGCATCGCTATTCTCCTGTCCAGGTTTATATATTTAAATCGAAGTTATTCCACTGCTGATTTATAAGCAAATTTCACCAAACCTGCCTTATGTCAAATTTATATGATTCTACTACAATTTTCAAACGTATTTTCTTGATTTTTTAAGGAATAAATAGAGAAAATCAAAACAAACAATTTAATAAAATTGCAAAACTATGTTTTCAGGCATTTATGCACCCAGGAAAGAGTGCAATTTATTTTTTCAATGGCATCAATAGCCATAAGCTTCATTCCAAAGGACTAAATTACAATTGTATTTTATATTAAATTTTTTTTTTATTGACACAATGCTCCGCACCAAATACATATAAAACAAATTTTTCATGCCATATTTGCATTCATTTTCCAATTTCGATCCAAGCGCAGGATAATAAATCAAGTTTTTACCCTTGCCGTTTTGAATGCAGTGTCCTAAAAGCGCTGTATGGGCAGAACAAATCGCTACAATGCGTCCCTCTACTATTTGCCTTTGTAGTGTTTCTTCATCTAACTTAGATTTATTCAAAGCTTAGGAGCCTACCAATCACTTTTTTGGCGTTTACCAAATCACGACACTATTTTCACTTTTTTCAAATATATTTTTATGTATTTCGTTATTTAAATTTTTTTTAAAACATTTGAGACGAACACATGATTTTAGCTTTAATTTGCTTTTTATTAAAAATGTTTTATTTGTTTACATTTTGCATTTGTTAAAAGAAAAGGAAATTTCCTTGGGATTTTTTGAATTTGGAGATGCCACCCGCCGATTTTTTGGGTTAAATGATTTAATTATTCAAAAACTAGCTAATCTTTTCCATACAAATCGAAAAGCTTTTTATATGGAAAACTATCCTGGTTAAGCACTAATCAGCATTCATCTGGTTAACCAGGCAAGTAAGGATAGGGTATAAGAAGCAATCAGGGTTGATACACACTCGAGAGCACTTGATAACCATCAAGGCCCGCAAACGTAAAAATTACGATTTTATTGGGCAGCAACACGACTTTTTTTTACTGTCAATGGACTTGCTGGCTTGAAGCCAAATTTCTTCATTGCGAATATGCACTTCCTGACAGCGAAAAATTTCTATACTCCGGTAGAGCGCAAAATGACATCCACAGGGATGGAGTTGGATTTTTGTTAAGTAAAACTGCAGTAAAGGCTGTTATGGAATGGAAACCTGTAAACGAAAGGCTCATTTGGTGCAGATTTCCATACCCCCGCAAGAAATATTACCATCTTCCAAGCATACACGCCCACCGAGTTGGCAGAGAGAGAAATCAAAGATGAATTCTACAGCCAGCTCGCTGAAGCAATAAACAGTGCTCACAAGAACGACATCATAATGGTTATGGGCGATTTTAATGCAAAAGTAGGCTCTGAAAACCTTAACCTTGAGCACGTGATTGGAGGACATGGTTTGGGTGCGAGAAACGACAATGGAGAGCTTCTCATTGACGCCTGCAATGCAGCCGGTCTTGTCGTTGGAGGTACGCTATTCCCACACAAAAAATGCCATAAAGCTACTTGGGTGTCTCCAGACAACATCACTGAAAACCAAATCGACCACTTCTGCATTAGCAGAAAATGGAGAGGGAGTCTTCTGGACGTTCGACGTGCTTAAGTTTAAAAATGACGAAATACGCAGATCTTTCGTAGAAGAACTTAAAGTAGTTCTGCTGAAACATCGTGGAGGGCAGCTAAGACGGCGCACAATGGAAGGGTTTATATGGAACGGCGGTAATATATATGTAGTAATAATAGAGCTAGGCTATTGAAATTCGGTACAGATGTTTTTTACATTAAAATAATAAAAATCTGTGATCCCATACAAACTTGGGGCGTGGTCCGAATTTTTTTTCAAAATGAGTATCAATTTTCAATGACTTTACTCCGCTTATTTCAAAAATGTTAAAAATTTTGCGCTATCTTTTATAGTTTTCAAGTTATGAGGGATAAACAAAAATCTACTTTATAAAAACTAGATTTTGTTTGTTTGTGTATTTGTCCCTTATTAACTCGGAAACTAAGTAACCGATTTTAAAGAAGTTTTTATATTATGCTAGTATAAAAAAAGGCTAAGCTATATACTAAAAAAGTGGGTGGTGCCACGCCCCCAAAAAAATTGACTAATCATATCACCGAAACTCTTTGACGCAGATAAATGAGATTTGGTAAATGTGTAAAAATCATCAGAACAAATAATGTTCACCGGACAAATGGGCGGTACCACGCCTTCCAAAAAAAAATTCATCATATTTCTGATAATATTTGACAAAGATAGATATTATTTGGTACATATGAAAAGAACATCAGAACAAATAATCCGCACTAGAAAAATTTTGACAACATTTAAGGTTCGGTAGCAATAGAAACAAAAGTTTTTTTTTTGTTTTGCGTTGTTGTGTTTATTCGAATATATCGAAGATATTGAAATTATAAAATAAATTTAATAAAAAAATAAACAGTGATTACAATAATTTATTAGCGATACAAAAAATATTAAAAGAATTTATTGGATAATATGTTATGATAATCATAACTTAAATAACAAATTTCAAACTTACAAAGTTACAAGGAAATATTTCAATTTTATCAAATTAAAAATTTATCAACTTTTGTCTTTTTTTTGTTTGTTTAGAAAAAAATCAATTAATCAAAAAAAAAAAAACAAATAACATAAAAAGAAAATTAGTTTTACAAAAAAAAAAAATATATATTAATTAAAAAAATTTTTTTTTTTAATTTTTTGTTTTTTGGAACAGATGATGAACATTATTAGCTACCAACAATGAAAATACATTGATGGTTGGAGCTTACTGTTCAGTGTTTTTGAGTAAAACAACAATAAAAACACAAAAAACAAGGCAAAAATACACATAAATAAAAAAAGCAAAAAAATATATCGGAAGGCTTGTTTGCGTTACTAGTTTCGGGACCCACCACAGGTCAAAATTGACTATAATAAGTCAATTCCTCATCAGACGCTTTGCCGACATCTTATAGAATTCTGCAAGCATACTTTATTTAACTTTTAGCATAGATTAAACGAGAATCACAGCTACAAGAAAAACACAGCACATGCGAAAATTCCAATTTCCTTGTTTTTTCCCTTTATATGCATTGCCCTGCCGTTGTGAGTCATGGATATTATATTTGCAAACGAAGCGCTATGCAAAAATAGTATAATATCGATGACTCACAACGGCAGGGCAATGCATATAAAGGGAAAAAACAAGGAAATTGGAATTTTTGCATGTGCTGTGTTTTTCTTGTAGCTGTGATTCTCGTTTAATCTATGCTAAAAGTTAAATAAAGTATGCTTGCAGAATTCTATAAGATGTCGGCAAAGCGTCTGATGAGGAATTGACTTATTATAGTCAATTTTGACCTGTGGTGGGTCCCGAAACTAGTAACGCAAACCAGCCTTCCGATATATTTTTTTGCTTTTTTTATTTATGTGTATTTTTGCCTTGTTTTTTGTGTTTTTATTGTTGTTTTACTCAAAAACACTGTAGCAAACGAAGCGCTATGCAAAAATAGTATAATATCGATGACTCACAACGGCAGGGCAATGCATATAAAGGGAAAAAACAAGGAAATTGGAATTTTTGCATGTGCTGTGTTTTTCTTGTAGCTGTGATTCCCGTTTAATCTATGCTAAAAGTTAAATAAAGTATGCTTGCAGAATTCTATAAGATGTCGGCAAAGCGTCTGATGAGGAATTGACTTATTATAATCAATTTTGACCTGTGGTGGGTCCCGAAACTAGTAACGCAAACCAGCCTTCCGATATATTTTTTTGCTTTTTTTATTTATGTGTATTTTTGCCTTGTTTTTTGTGTTTTTATTGTTGTTTTACTCAAAAACACTGAACAGTAAGCTCCAACCATCAATGTATTTTCATTGTTGGTAGCTAATCATTTTTTTTTTTTGCTAAGCTTGGGGACAGATTTGAACCAGGAGAACCTCCAGTGTGGGAGTGATAGATGCGTGAGTTCGCCATCAGCACCACAAGCAACATCAATCTGAAGTTGACTGAAAATCAATTTGTTATTGAATGACATTTTACCAAATTATCAAATAACAAAGTTTACAAAAAAAAAAATTCGTTTAAGCATGCTCACCCACATATTAAAAAAAATTACGTTAATCCAGAAATGCATTTTTTTTTATTTTTGTTGTTTTTAACAGATAATGATTGACATTAGGTAAAAAACATAGTCATAGAAATTTTTCGGTTTTGGCTTTTTTTAATTTCATTTTCTACTGTACTATTTTAAAAATTAACAATTTTTTTTTTTTTTTAAAAAAACAATTATGTATTAGAAAAAAAAAAATTATTATTGTTTTTACTATTTGTAAAAATTTTAAACCTTTCGTGTGGATTGCAGTGCATTGTGTGATAGATGCGTACGTTAGCCATCAGCACCACAACCAATATTATAACGAAGTTGACTGAAAGTCAATTTGATTTTATATGACCTACCAAATTATCCAACAACAAACAAAGGTTACCAAAAAAATAAATAAAAAATTTAGTTTATAATTGAAGTATTGAGTCGGAATTTTTGTACGATTTCTGATAGAAATCATCATTTATTACTAAATTCAATATGCCAAGGGGGATTAAAAAGAGGAAATATACCCCTTACCTGTCACCTTTCTCTTAAAAAATTTTTTTTTTTTGGAATTTAAGAAGACTGTAAGCTTAAAATTGATAAATATATTGTAAAACGTTGCAGAATGTAAAGAAATAAAAATATTTTTTCTCAAAAACTGCTACAGGAAAAAATTCATAGAAAAAAAAGTTCTCAAAAAAAGCAGTAGGGACTTTGCATTTCGATTAAGCATACTTGGCCACATATTATATTGGAAATTAATGAAAATCAGAAAATGTATTTTTTTTTTAATGTCAAAGTTTGTAAAATTTATTGATTTTGGCTTTTTGAGCTTAAATTTTCGAAAAATCACCATACCTATCACACATAATAACTCAAACAAATGTTTTTTTGGCTTAATTTTACTTTATCGACTGTTGTTGTTTTTTTTTTATTTTTTTTGCCCAAATAGGGCTTTGAAAATTAATCATAACAACAACAACAACAACCTCTGAGCGGATCTACTTTCGGAGATATAGCCATCGGAAGATCGGGATATATCTTTTATAAAATCGGTATAAGTTGGGAACCCCTGGATGGATTTTAAAAATATTGGTGTCATATGAAAGGTATTTTACCGGGCTATACAATTGCTGCAGAAAGTTTTTCAATTTGAGGGATAGTTTTCGAGATATGACAGTTTTTTAAAAATTCACCCCATTTTTTTGCCGAAAAAACGGCATTTTTCCCAAAAAATGTATTATTAACCTAAAATTTTATAAACTAAATTAGAAAGCCCATTTTATTACCTTTCATTTGATATGCAACATGTATCTAAAATTGCATCATTAACAAATTTTTATAGAAAAGAACAAAAATAGACCAAATCAATTTTCTTGAAATTAGGAACTTTTAACAACAACAATGCCAGAACAAACAACAACAACAACAAAAACAACAACAACTACTACTACAACAACAAAAACAACTTGGATACTACTACAACAACAACAACAACAAAGAGGATCAGCTACTTATTATATTAAAAAAATTAAAAATTTTTATTAAAAATTGCGCGCGCAATTTGGCTAGCAAACTATGTGTTGGATATATTATAGACTGATCCGCGGCCGAAGGCCGCCGCGAAGCCGGTGTCGGATTTTTGGGAGTTTTAAATCCTGAGCTGCGGCCGCAGGCCGCCCAATTACCCCTACTCTTATGTAAAATTACTGTAGTTGTAGTAGTAGTAAAGTTGTTGTTGTTGTTGTTGTTTAAAGTTCCAAATTTGAAGAAAATTGATTTGGTCCATTTTTGTTTTTTTCTATAAAAATTTATTAATGATTCAATTTCAAAAACTAATGGATATCAAATGAAAGGAAATAAATTAGGCTTCCTAATTTAGTTATTAAAATTATAAGTTAATAACACATTTTTTGGGAAAAATAACGGTTTTTGCAAAAAAAATCGGGTGAATTTTTGAAAAATTGTCATATCTCGAAAACTATCACTCAAATTGAAAAACTTTGTAAATCAATTATATAGCCCGGTAAAATACCTTTAAAATCCATCCAGGGGTTCCCAACTTATACCGATTTTTATAAAAGATATATCCCGACCTTCCGATGGCTATATCTCCGAAAGTAGATCCGCTCTGAGGTTGTTGTTGTTGTAATTAATTCCCAGAGTCCTATTTGGGCAAAAAAAATAAAAAAAAACAACAACAGTCGATAAAGTAAAATTGTTCCGTTTTTTTAAAAGCTAAATGCTTGTACTTTTTGACAAAATGCTATCTTGATATGTTTCGATGCAAACGAATCAAAAATAGCGTTCCAAAAAGTCAACTTATTTTGTCCCGTTAAAATCCACAATATGAAAAAGTTTATATAAAAAAAAGTTATCAAAAAAAGCAGTAGGGACTTTGCATTTCGATTAAGCATACTTGGCCAAATATTATATTGAAAAATAATGAAAATCAGAAAATGTATTTTTTTTTTTTAATGTGAAAGTTTGCAATTTTTCCATTTTTACCATTTTTTTTTAAATATTTGAAAAATTACTATAATTCACATAAAATCGGCAAAAAAAAAATATTTTTAACAAAGTAGAAACAATATACTTTCTAACGATATGCTACATTAGTGGGTCGGGCTTAAAACAAATTAACTAGAGCATTTATCCAGCAGTTTCTAATTTCAAAAGTTCTGTAGAGAATTTTTTCTGTTTAAAGTCCAACTTTGGGCTCACTGTGTTGCTAAACCAAAACAAAATTTTAAAATTTTAAACTTTTATAGTTTTTTTTTCCGTCCCTAAGTATTATCTGACGATTGGCGTAAAAATTTTTTAAATCCATAGCACTTTAAAATTTTACCTATTTATGGCCACAATCTCCCATTGTGCGGCGTTCTTAAACTCCAGTGAAAAAATACTTGGGTTTCGACCCTTTAAAAAGAAGCACTGGATGAGCGAGGAAACGTGAGGTCTTGTTAAAAAAAGAAAAAGCGCGAAAAACTGAGAGACGACGCTAAAACTAGAGCGCAAAAGAACGTCGCCGAAAAGGTCTTTAACTCTCTCAGTAAAGAAGTGAGACGATCGTGCAGACAAAACAAAAGAAGAATGTATAACGACCTCGCGAGCGAAGCCGAAAGCGCTGCAAATGCTCAAAATCGCAGGCAGCTTTACGATATCACCCGCAGATTATCTAGCAAAAAACACCAACAGAGCCGCCCTATCAAAGACAAAATTGGAAATCTCTTAACAACGACCAACTTAAGAGATGGAAAGAGTATTTTTGTGATATACTAAATCCCATGTCTACCACATCCCCGCAACCAGAATCACCAACTACAACTGCCGCAATGACTCGCAGTAGTAGTCGAATACAAACACCACCGCCTACAATCGATGAAATAGTGAAAGCTATCCAAAGCATGAAAAACAACAAGGCTGCCGGTATAGATTAAATAACAGCTGAACTGCTAAAGGCATGCCCCATAACATCAGCTAAAATTCTCCATCCTCTGCTCAACAAAATCTGGAGCGAAGAGCGTTTGCCAGAAACTATAGAGGCATTACCTTGCTCTCAGTACCATCAAAAGTATTGACGAAAGTGCATCTGAACAGGGTAAACGAAAAACTTGATTCGGCCATTCGAAAGCAGCAAGCAGGAAACCGATCATGCGTGGATCAAATCAACACCCTCAGAATAATTGTCGAACAATCATGCGAGTGGCGTGCTGCACTTCAACTTGTCTTCGTAGACTATAGCACTGCCTTCGACAGTGTCTTCCGAGAAAACATCTGAGATTCACTGCAACGAAGAGGTATTGCCGCAAAGGCCATAAACTTAGTACGTGCACAATATGAAGGCTTGAAATGCAGTGTGTTACACAACGGGTTGTTGTCACCGACATTCACGACTAATTCAGGCGTACGGCAGGGGTGTCTACTATCACCATCACTCTTCCTTATCGTTCTTGATGATATCCTTTATAAAGCTCTTAATATGGCCAAAAGGGGTATCCAATCGAACTTTACCGAACATCTAGAAGATCTCGACTACGCTGGCGACATCTGCCTCTTATCATCCAAACATTCAGATACGCAAAGCTAAATTGAAGATCTTGTCTTCGAATCACAAAAGGCCGCCCTAAAAATCAATGTATTCAAGACTAAAAGCATGAAGTTAAAAGCAAACAATGACATCACGTTTAGAGCTGGCAGTGATGACATCGAAAACGTCGATAGCTTCACGTATTTATTTATTTATTTATTTATTTATTGAGTCTTTGGATAATAATAACCCTTACAGACTAGAACAGTTAACATTAAATGTATAACTAAATAAAATAACTTAATTACAAAAAATAAACTAATGTAAGAGCATAAGCAGTATATATTTAAATTGAGCTTTATTCAAGCAAAAATCAATTGAACTATCCTTATATAACCTATTGAGTAATAAAAGAGTTATATTAATGGGCTCATTAATGGCATAGTTCGACCTGTGACACTTGATATAAAAATAATCCGAGGATCGTAAACTCCTAGAAGGAATATTAAAGCCAATCAGCTGAAGGATCTCTGGACAATCAATGAAACCATTGATTACATCATAAATAAACATGATACTATAAACAAGACGCCGATTTTCAAGACTCTCAAGATGTATGAGCATACAACGAGCATTGTATGACGGTAAGGGCTCCGTAAAATCCAGTGCATGTAGTGCGAACTTAACAAATTTTCGTTGAACACGCTCAAGGCGAGTTATATGTACCCCATAGTAAGGATTCCAAATAAAAGAACCATATTCTAAATTAGATCTTACAAATGAGGTATAGAGAAGTTTTCTCGTATAAGGATCAACAAAAGCAGCGCTGTTCCGTTTAATAGAAGCTAAAAGCGAATAGGCCTTAGGCAAAATATGATTGACGTGAATCGTAAAGTTTAACCGAGATTCAAAGAAAACACCAAGATCACGTATTTGGTCAACTCTAGCTAGAGGCATACCATCAACACTATATGAATGCTGCAGAGGACTATTTAGTTTAGAAAAAGTCATGCAGAAGCATTTTCGTAAATTCAATGTCAAACAGTTGTTATTGAACCAAGTAACAACATTATTTAATTCATTTTGGAGAGTACAACAATCAGAAGAGTTACTTACTTTATAATAATTTTTTAAATCATCAGCATATAATGAAAAACGTACCAAAGAAAAACACGATGACACATCGTTAATATAAAGAATGAATAACAGTGGACCAAGTATACTACCCTGCGGAACTCCTGAAGTTATTAAGAATAATTGTGACTTTACATCATCGATGGCTACAAAGGAGAACCTATTCGATAAGTAAGATTTTAGCCAAGATAGGAATGTGGAATGAAAACCTAAATTCGATAATTTCGAAATTAATAGACAATGTGACACTTTGTCAAAAGCTTTCGAAATATCGGAATAGATGACGTCCACTTGATCACCACTTTCAAATGAATTAATGCAATATCTTGTAAAAGTACAGAGATTTGTAAGAGTAGATCTACCAGGAAAGAAACCATGTTGATACGGACAGACTATATTTTTTACGGCAAAGAGAACCTTATCCTTAACAATTTTTTCGAAAAGCTTAGAGATATTGGTGAGCTTTGAAATTGGTCTGTAATTTTCTATATTATTTTTATTTCCAGATTTGAAAATAGGAGAGATTACAGAAATTTTCCATTTGTCTATGAAAAAACCACCAACAAGTGACGTATTAAAAATTTGTAAAAGTGGGACGGAAATTGTTTTAACACATTTTAAAAGCAAATAAGGACTAAGCCCATCAAGATCAGATTTAAAACCGTTTTTCAAACTGACAATGCCATTTTCAACATCCTCTAAAGTTAAACTGAGACCACCAAAATTTAACAAAGAATTGCTATTATCAGTGACAACTTGATCATTAGTAGTTTGCTTATCAAAATTTGACACAAAAAATTTTTCAAATAAATTAACAGTGTCACCCAGTGAGTTTGAAGTTTTATCTTTATAAAACATAGAAGAGGGAATAAAAGAAGAGCCCTTCTTCGATTGAACATATCTCCAAAACGATTTGGGATTAGTCTTAAGCTGACCTTCAAGATTTAAAATGTATTGCTTATACAGAAATTTGTTCAAGAACTCAAATTCGCGTTTGTAGTGGATAAATTTCTCTTTAAATTCCAAGCAACCTGTTGAATTAAACTTGGTACAAAATTTATTACGAAGATTCTTAAGTTTTTTCAGACCCTTAGTATACCAAGGGAGCTTATACTTATTTCTTCTTAGAGGAATATTAATTAAAACGTCGTTTATTAATGTACTTAGAAAAATCTCATAGCAATTTTCAGTATCTAGTCCTTCGAAAAGATGATGCCAATCTATGCCAAAAATAAGGTCATTCAAAAGACCAAAATCACATTTTTTATAGTCATAAAAATATAACTCAGAGTTCTTCACATTTTCAAAACAATAAAAATCAATACAAAAATGTAAGGCTGAATGGTGTAAAGTGGCTTCAGATATAGGACAAGCACACTCAATTAATTTAAATTTCAAAGATTTACTAACAAAAATTAAATCTAAGATCTTAGATAACTTATTTTGGACATTATTGATTTGAGCAAGGTCAATACTTAAGAAACTATCAATAAGATGGATTTCAAATAATCTATTAACATTTAACGGGATAAATACCATATTATCTTCAGGAGATGGAGCCCAGTATAAATTGCTCAAGTTGAAATCTCCAACAACGCAAAAATAATCATCGCCACTAACAGAAGATGATAACGACATAATATTATCAACATGCTTGCTATATAGCTCACCAGAACTGTTCGGTGGAACATAAGATGCACAGACAATGATATTACCACTTGGATGACGAATAGTGATGCACAATTGATCCAGAAGTCCAAATAAGGTATCGATATTACATAACGAGGAGCATAAATCGACTTTAACAGCTATTAATACACCTCCACCTCTCGAGCAACCAGTTTTATCGGCACTCCTATCTTTCCGATAAACTTGGAATAGAGACGGATCAGCAACTTCTTCATTGTAGAAATCCACATTAAGCCAAGTTTCAGTAAATATAAAGACATCATAATCAGAATCCGCGATAAAATTTCGTACAGTAATTAATTTTGTTCGCATGCCAGAAAGATTTTGGTAGTAAAAATTTAGAACATTACGACGAGGACTTAGGCCAGCTAAGTTTTGAGCTGAGTTTCCTTCGCATCTCCTAAAAAAGTAAATGGGCGTACCAACACATTAGGAGGCCATAGCGAGGCATTAAAAATCTGGTTGTAATAGCAAGCTGGAAAAGTTAGCTTAAATGAAATTCTTTTAACCGTAGATATCTCAGTATCTTTTTTTAGCAAATCATGGCACTCCAAGTAATTTTTATCAATATTAGTGCGTGATGAAACATAATCAACAATATGATCAGCTGTCACTGATGGTTTGAAATAGGCAATGTGCAGAACTTTTTTCGAAACAGCAACATCGAGATCTGAAACAGCGCAGTTTCCAACAACCAAGTTTTTATTTTTGAATTTTCTTGAACTTCTATTGCGAGCTACAGTCCACTCACTTGCTGACACAGGAAGCCCACCTGAAGCACCCGCATCAGATGACTGCACATTCGCATTGGCAGAAGAATTAGAGTCTGATACAAGTCCAACATTAGCAAGAGCAGAAGCACCAGCATCAAAAGCACCAGCATCAGAAGCACCAGCATCAGAAACCCCAGCATCAGGAACACCAGTATCAGAAGTCCGAGCATCAGACGACGGCTCTTTAGCATTGGCAGTAGCAACAGAATCAGCATCAGAAGCACCAGCATCAGAAGCACCAGCACCAGAAACACCAGCATCAGACGACGGTTGTTTTGCATTAGCGGGAGTTCCCACTATAGGTGAAGTTCTTCCAGCAACAATCGACATTGAAGAAACAACTACAGCATTTGCGGCGATCGTAGCGACATCAGCATAAGATGGAATTACGGCGTTAGTATCATCAGACTCACCATCATCTTCCGATAAAAACACAACATCATCGTTGCATTGAGCAGCAGCCCCATTATTATTTTCACAAACACCAGAGCATGTATTTGCGTTCATTGGCTCAGTCAAAGCGCGGGAACGAATTCCAGCCAATCTGGCACTACTCCTTTTAGGAGATTGAGAAGACAGTGTTTGCCCCTTGACCTTTGATTTCGGTTTTTCGGTAGGCATAGGCTTACCAATAACTCCGTTAGAACTATTAATGTTGCATATGTCAGCAAACTTTCTTTGTAGAGTTCGTATATCTGAAGACATTTTTGAAATTACAGCAAAAATATTATCTCCGAAGAGCAAACAACTTTTGCATTTAAAAACAAAATTTTTACACTTAGAGATTGATTTAAGAGCTCTTTCATCGGTCAAACCGATGCAAATGGTGTGACAAGCGTTTCCGCACAAGAAACAGTTAATGAAATTTTTCGAGTTGCATCCGTTACTGCACTCATTACAAATAGGCAAAGTATAAGCCATTACGAGGCGATGAATAGTAGCACTAATAAAATTCTTTGGAACTCTATGCTAAAATTCCGATTTGGCATCACTCGTGCACAACAAGAAGTTTGACAAATTCTTTGCACCTCTATAGCACACAACTCTATGCTACAGTTCTTTGCAACTCTATAGCACACAACTCTATGCTAAAGTTCTGATTTGGCATCACTCGTGCACAACAAGAAGTTTGATAGAGTGAGACCAGCTGTTTTTGACAAATTTGCAAAAAAACAATTTGCACCGGCAATTGTCTTTGTATGTTTTTTTTATAAACAATGTTCAATTTTCTTTTTCACTTTCAATTAAATAAAAAATGTTTATAAAAATTTATTGAAATTACACTGCTTTAACGAGATTTTTCAGTGAAACGACCATTCTCCGACAAAAACACCGGTAAGTTTAAGCTTCGGAACAAATAATTATAATTCTTCAATAGCCAATTGGCTTATTTTAACAGATTTTAAGACAAGCACTTATATGCGCGTTTTTCTACTTTCAGTTCAATACATGACATTATCAACATGGATGGTGGAGCAAAAGAGGATATCAACTCAAGAATAGCAAAAGCAAAAGGCGCGTTTGCTCAACTGAACAAAATATGGTCTTAATCCGTTTTATCCACTAAAACAAGAGTACGCATTTTTGATTCGAATGTGAAATCGGTTTTGCTATATGGGTGCGAAACATGGCTTGTTACTGAACAACTAACAAACAAGCTGCAAGTATTCGTCAACAAATGCTTAAGGCGTATACTAAAGGTTTGGTGGCATCGCACTATATCAAATGCCGAGCTACATCAAAAATGCAATCAGAAGACTAGCAAATGAGGTCAAGCTGCGGAAATGGAGATGGATTGGTCACACTCTCCGGAAACCACACAGCGAAGTTTGTCGCCAGGCTCTTGAGTGGAATTTTATTAAATGGCGCATTTTATTGCAAACATTTAAAGCTTATGTTGTGCAAAATCGAATGAAATTTCCAAAAGATATTAGGGTCTTAGTGCAATAGGCAAATTTCGATTTCTTTCAAAAATTAATATTTTTGATACAATCCGCAATGTTCTTCTACAGAGAATGATTAGAAGTTACTTAGAACATCTTTAAAGTGTTCAATAAGTGTAAGGTGTCCTATCTGTAGGCTTAAAAATTGGATCTGTTGACTCAGGCCGAACATTTCGAAAATTCTCACAACTTCCTTATTGCACTAAAACCTTAATATCTTTTGGAAATTTCATTCGATTTTGCTCAACAAAGGTTACTAAAAAATAAGTATTAAAAAAAATTATATGCCAAATAACCAAATGTTTCATTTGAAGTTGATGTGAAAAATTTCAAAAATTTGTGAAATTTCAAACTTTTTCCTGCTACAACTCAGTCAATTTTGTTCAAAGCATAATCATTGGTATACTTGTTAGAAGCGCCATTAATCACTCTTTATCAACGTAGAAAAATAAAATTGATCAAATTTGGCGTCATGGAAATATATTGATGTTTATGAAGCTATAACCTCGAAAATATAAATTAACGAATAACTCAGTAACGGCTTCAAGGAAAAAAAAATAATTGGGTTTTTTGTGTTCAGCGACCTCAAATTAGTTTAGAAAAAATGGTTTGCAGAATGTTACAAATATTTTTAATTTTGAGTTGTATTAACTTTTTATAGTTATTGTTTAAATAATAAATAAATCAAAAACACAAAAAAATTTTTGGTAAACTTTACTTTTTATGGTATAAAAAACAATATCCCACACCGACCGTATAAATTCATTCAATGTAACAAGACTTCTAGGCTAAACCCCCTGTTTTTTTTTTTTATACTTAAACCAACGCTCAGGGGATAGCCCCTATAAATGCAATGCACCGTGTTGATTTGCAGAAAAGGAAATGGGTTAGAGGGATGGGGGAAAAGAGGAGTAGTGTCGATGAACATTTTTCTTGAATCTACCGATGTCACAGCTGCCGGGAAAAATGCTCGCAGGGAGATTATTCCACAACTTGATCGTGCGACCAAAGAACGAATTATCACGATAGTGCGATGTTCTGTTAAACACCGTTGCAACGCAACAGGAATGGGCCTGATGAGACGCCCGAGTGCTGCGAGAAAATATACGAACTGACGGAACCAGCTTATAAATTTCTCTTGAGCACATCCCATGATAATATCTATAAAAAAGGGTAACACACCCAACGTTACGACGGTGTTCAAGAGAGTCAATAGAAGATACAACAACTGCATCCCCAATTAACTTCATCGCACGACGTTGAACTCTGTCTAGCAGCTCCAAAGTAGTTTTTGGAGTCCCGGCCCAGATGTGCGAATTGTACTCTAGCTTAGGTCTAATATAGGCGAAATAGACAGTCCGAAGATCAACAGGAGTGAAGTATTTCTTACACCGTTTAAGATAACCTAAGCACTTGGCCGCTTCTTTCGACACATCGAATACATGATCTGTCCACCTCAGATCAGCTTGAATTGATATGCCCAGAACGTCAAGAGTTGCTGATCTCAGAATATCTACGCCGGCCATATTGAGGGGTGGAGGAGGACAATCTACTCGTCTGTGAGACAACAGACAGCATTGGGTTTTGCTAGCGTTGAATTCGACCCGATTAGCTCGACCCCACTCGGAGATTGTTTTGAGGTCATTTGTGAGAGTGTCATTCATATACCGCCTTTTTCTCTCAATCTCCTCAGAGCTTGGACGCTTTTTGAAGCAATATGAATGACAAATACTGCTGTCATCTGCAAAGGAGTGGATTGGATTAATGGTCGATGACAGAAGGTCATCGATGAAAACAAGAAAAAGAGACGGGGATAGGACCGAACCCTGAGGAACTCCAGCGTTAATGGAGTATTCATTAGATATGAAACCGTCTACGACAACACGTATAGAACGGCCACTGCAAAAGCTCGTTATCCAACGAGCGAAGGACTCACCGACGCCATATGCAATAAGTTTTGTTACGAGGGCGCTATGCCACACACGATCAAAAGCTTTACTTTCACCAAGAAGGTGGACACATTGGTTCCACCTTTCAGTGACGAACGCCATTAAGTCACCAGTAGAGCGAGCTCTCCTGAAGCCATATTGGCGATCATTAAGTAATTCGTTGCGCTCTAGATAATTCATAAAGTGAAAGTTTATAACACTTTCCATAACTTTGGAAAGCGCTGAGCATATTGCAATGGGCCGATAATTATTAGGGTTCGTAGCCTCGCCTTTTTTGGGAACTGGTTGAACATTAGCAATCTTCCAACATGATGGAAATTCACCACAAGTGTAGGAAATGCTAAATAGATTCCGTAATGGACAAGCCAGTGTTGATGCACACTTTTTCAACACATGGGCTGATATGCCATCCGGCCCTGACGCTTTGTTAATATTGAGATTAGCAAGGACCCTTTTCACTGCCCTAGTTCGAAAGTGGATCCTTGGCATGGCCGAAGACTTTCTCTCGATGTTGGGCGGTGGTTGATTGCTATCTGGGAGTGTAGCATTCTTAGAAAAGATGTTTGCCAAGAGATTAGCTTTATCAACGGGATCAGTGAAGATTTGGTCGTTCATTAAGAGAGTTGGAATAGACGATGAAGACTGATTCTTCACTCTCTTAACAAACGACCAAAAGTTTTTACTACCTTTCGGTAGTAAAAGGATTCTTTTGCGAATGTCAAGCTCGTGAAGATGCTTTTCGCGCTGAATCGTGGCATTACAGCGATTTCTAGCCTCATTACGAAGAATTTCAGTATCTGCGTTCCTGTTAAAACGCCAATTCTGGAATGCTTCCTCTTTGGATCTGACTGCAATCCTGCAAGTCTCATTAAACCAAGAATGGTCCTTAGGTTTAAGGCAAACTTTTTTATTGGGTATGAAGGACCTCATACCCAATAAAATAATTTCCTGCACCATTAAAGCCGCGGCATTTATGTTTCTGTCAGCGAAACACAATTTCCAATTGAAATTACGATAAAAATTATTTAACGCATCCCAATTTGCTTTATCATAAAGCCATACCATCCGCTTCGGGGATTCGGGCGAAACAGGGAGTAAACTAGAATATGAAAAAGCAGCGGAAATGGTACAATGGTCCGAATTACCAAGAGGTGCAAAGACAGACACATCATATTTCTCATGATGCGACGTCAGAAAAAGGTCTAGAATACTAAGGCTATGCCCCCCAACACGAGGAATATATGTGGGGTCATTCACTAGTTGAGTAAGTTGGTTTAACTCGGCAAAGAGCTCAATATAACGGCCTTCAAGAGTTGTACGACCGGAATGGCGCAGCCAATTGGAGTTATGGACATTGAAATCTCCAGCAACAACGATTTCACTGTCCGGGTACGACTCCAAAATTTGGGAAATCGAGTCAGAGAGGAAGTCCACTTTATCAAAAGTGGGATTCCTCCCTAAATTCGGGCTTCTATAAATGAAGCAAAAATGCAGGATGTGCGACTGGACTTTGAACTTAACCCACATGGAGCTAAATTCGGCGTCCGTCGTGTTTAACTGCTGCTGGCACTGGTACGCAACATCGCTGCGAATGTATATGGCGAGACCCCTATGGGCGGAGAACAATGGCAATAAGTGATACCCAGGTATATGAAAATCAAGCGGATCTGCATCCGCACACACCTGGGTCTCACCTAAAGGGGCTTAAAGCTAGAGACATGGGCATAGACAGAAAAAAAATTCGACCTCAGGCCACAGATATTGCAAAAGTCTATGCGAAAATTTGCCGACATCTGAGTCACCCGTAACGTCAAGAAAAATTTTACAATTAGTGATGCAACTAAAAAATGCAAAAAGAGCGCATAAAATGCTGTACGACAGTGTTATGCCTTACCGCACAAACACTTTACGCTCTAAGTGCAGTTTCAGCTACACCAACAACTGCATGGGAGAGGGAATGGAGGAATAAGAAAAACAAAAACAACAGCAGTACAAGCAAGTGGTAGCTATAGAAAAGCCCTTCGCTTGGTTCGTGTCGTTGTGTTTGTTTTTTATTTTTATTTTTGTTGTTGCAGATGTTGTTGTTTTGATTTTAGTTATTTTTTTTTTTAGATTTATATTGTTGAGTTTGTGTTAGAATTATTTTTTTTTTTTTTTAATTTTCTTTATTATTTTATTTTTCTTTTTGATATTTTGTTTAGCCGCGCGGCAAATTAATTTAATTAAAAGTCAAAATTGTCACAATGTAAAAAACACTGAAAGATATTTTACATATAATTATACATATACTACGACAAAACGAATTAAAAAACAGAGGACCGCGCGGCACGTCCGTCTGCACCAAATGAGTCAACACAACTCAACGATTTTTTCTCATTTTTGGTGCTTAAAATGGGTATGTACGCAGTTTTCCGGGCGTCATTTTGACTTTTTTCATTTTCCAACATCACATTAAGATTCAGCAATCTAGAGAACCCCGTGAATAGCATAACTTTCCATTTTTAAGCATTTTAGAAAAGTTTTATTGAATTTATCCGATTTTGAGGGTTCACTAATGTGTTGGTTTTGCTCTAAATTTTATTACAAACAAAATGAGCCCTGTCGGATCAAAATCGGTGCATGTTCAGCAAAATTAGAAATTAATACCTAATTTGCCTGCACTAGTAATGATTAAGATATTAAAAATTTTATTTTTCATCACATTTTTTCATTCATCATCACACACTTTGCGGTAAATTTCCACTTGGTAATATTGATTGCATCTCGTCAACTAAAATTGCTTCATACGTTAGCTCTAAAAAATGTTCTGATAAATGTTTTCGTATTGATTGCGTTAAAACTTTCCAATATCTTGGCATTTTATTGGACTGAAAGTTAACCTGGTAGATCATACCAATGTACTAAAATCCTATGCGATGACTGTTGTAAGGCAAATATATCTTTTGAAGCAATTTTGATCAATCAAACTGCTTACTTGCCTTTACTATGGCCTTTTCCACCCAAAAATAGAATATGGTATAGTTTGTTTGGGTTGTAGACACAGAAATAAAATTAATTCATTACTGATTATTCAAAAGCACATTCTGCGTATTATTTCTAAACGAAATCGTAGAGAAAGCAGTTTGCTGTTATTCAGAAATCTAAAGATATTACCCCTCAAACACTTATACTTTTATAAAGTTTTGAAAGCATTTTTTAATAGTTGTGGTTACCTCGTAAATAGATGTTACACTAATTACATCTTGCGAACCAATAACCAAAACTTAGTTATAATACCATCACATTCGTCGCAATTATATTTTAATTTTTATGCAGCAGTAGCTCCGAGAGTCTTTAATAGTTGTTGGGTACAGCAAGAGTTTTTGCTGCACTTTTGTTCCGAAATAAAAAATACCGATAGCTTTCAAGTTAAGAGTTAACAAAAAACTAAACTTTTAATATTAAAATTTCTTTGTCATAGCATATGGCCTTGAACAAGTGCATAATTTACGGTATGAAATTGTATGTAAAGGGTGTTTTTTTTCGAGGTTTGTTTTTCGAATAGAGATAAAACTGGCATTTTGTGGTCAAATCTGGCAACTCTAATGTCATTTATGTTCAGTTTGGTTAGCCATTTCATCATGAACAGGTTGACAAAAGGACAACGCTTGCAAATCGTGCAAATTTATTTCGAAAATACACCAATACCTCACTTTGCGTCGGGGTTACGTTCCAAAAAACACGACGCAAATTGAAACGACGCAAAGTGAATTAAGATTTTCTATAGCAAACCATGTAAAGATCGAAGATAGGTTCCAGGGTTACGAAAATACTACTTTTTAAAAAGAAAATTGAACAAAGTAAACATTTAAAAACAAAAATAATATAAAATTTTATTACATTCATGCAAAAAACAAAAAAAAAAAAAATGTATTCAATTAAAACAAAATAAACTATTGAATTAATTTATGAAAAACAAAATTAAAATTAATCACTGTCTTTCACAAAAAATTGGTCCAATGTGTGCTGAACAGCTTTTTTTTAACGTAAAATAAATTTCCTTGTAGCAATTGATATTCGTAGCTACCGCCTGGGACACTTTAAAACTCCTTACGCTGTCGTTTTTAAAAAAATCTCCATAGCTTCGTCAATCAAACACATCGCTTTGGAAATTTGTTTGGAAGTTAAATTTTGTTCTTCAGAATTAGAAACAAATGTGGTGCCATCTTTTAGAAAAAAAAAAAAAAAAATATCAAAAAAAAAAAAATGAAAGACTGGAACCCAAAACAACGCAACTTCGAAAATCTAACGACGCACAGTGAAAATTAGTACTAATTAAGCAGCGACGCAACTTCGAAAAAACGCAAAACGAAACGACGCAAAGCGAGGTATTGGTGTAATGGTTCAGTTCGCGAAGTTTACCGCAAGCTCCGTCCATTTTATGGTCGACATAATCGTCCATCAGAGCAATTAATTCGGTTAACCATGGGTCGTTTTCGCACTACGTTTACTCTATGTGATAATAAGCATCCGCAGAGACGTCGAACAGTGCGCACCGAAGAAACAATTGCCGCTGTAGAACAAAATGTTGAAGAGGACCCGAATGAATCGATTCGCCACCGTGCACAGCAATTGGAGCTTTGTCCATCAACTTTATGGAAGATTTTGCGCAAAGATCTTGGCTTGCGACCTTACAAGAACCAGCTTGTGCAAGAATTAAAGCCGCGAGACCATGCAATGCGTCGTGATTTTGGTGTATGGGCCGAAAATGAGATTGATTTCGATGCTGATTTTCATCGCAAAATTTTGTTCAGTGATGAGGCTCATTTTTGGTTGAATGGCTACGTCAACAAGCAAAATTGCAGCATTTGGAGTGAAGAGAATACACATGAGACCCTTGAGACGCCATTACATCCACAAAAACTGACTGTTTGGTGTGCTCTATGGGCTGGTGGAGTCATTGGGCCATACTTCTTCTGAAATAATGCTGGAGAGTCAGTTACCGTTAATGGAGACCGGTATAGAGCCATGATAACCGACTATTTTGTTCCCGAATTGGATGGCATGAATGTGGATGAGTTGTGGTTCCAACAAGATGGCGCTACATGCCACACAGCGCACGTCACAATCGATTTATTGAAGGAAACATTCGATGAGCGCATAATTTCGCGGAATGGACCTGTCAATTGGCCACCAAGATCGTGTGATTTGACACCATTGGATTATTTTCTTTGGGGATATGTGAAGTCGCTCGTCTACGCCAACAAACCAGAAACGTTAGGGGACTTGGAAGCCAACATTCGTGGCGTTATTGCCGACATACGGCCCCATATGCTCGAAAAAGTGGTTGAAAATTGGACCTGTAGAATTGGCTTTATTCGAGCCAGCCGCGGCGGCCACATGCCCGAAATCATATTTAAACATTAATGGCATAAAATTATCCTTCCAATAAAGCCAAATTGATGGACATTAAAACGATTTTCTTGTGTTTTATTTCAATTCGAAGTTCTATACCTCTAAAAAAACACCCTTTATATGAAATACCGTAACATAATTTTAGTACAAATTAATAGAAGTTATATAGGAACAAAGCAAAATATGAAACTATATATATAACAAAGATATGAAAGTACATAATTATGTATGTATATTTGGATGTAAGTTTGCCTGAAGGGCCAGTTAGAAATTATGCATTTTTAATGCTCAGAAAAATGGATTGAAAATATAATAATTCCTAAATATTTCCTCCGCCCGTTGAAGGATCAGCCTTCAACTGAAGCATCGTTGCTAGGCAGTGGGCAAAGCTTACATACTGCTCGACGAATATCACCATTTGCTGTGTGAATGACTGCTACGCGTGCTGTATTATCCTTCCCTGTTATAAATTGAATAATTCTGCCCAATGGCCATTTAAGAGGTGTAATCTCATCTTTTAAGTAAAACCAGCGCACCAATTTGAATATTTGGTGATTCAGTGCGCCGTTTAACGCGCTGCTGAAGAAGTGTCAGGTACTCAGTGCTCCATTTAGCCCAAAATATTTGTTGCTTGTAGCATACTTTTTGCCACCTTCCAAGTCGATGCAAATTAAGATCTGTAACATCTGGTTCAGGTGGGCACGTAAACGAGCAACCGATAAGGAAATGACCTGGTGTGAGAATTGATAAATCATCTGGTATATCTGAAAGTGTATATAAAGGTCTTGAATTAAGTATAGCAGATACAAGACATATTAAAGTGCGAAGCTCCTCAAAATCTAAAATTGTGAGTCCAACCACCCTACGTAGATGAAACTTCACTGTTTTAATAGCAGCCTCCTAAAGACCACCGAAGTGGGGTGATCTTGGAGGTATAAAGCACCAATCCACGCCATCTTCCATACATTGCTGATGGACTTCAGCAACATGATTCTGGTTGACAAATAGCTGTTTTAGTTCCTTAAGCTCATTTTTCGCTCCGACAAAATTTGTAGCGTTGTCGGACCATATTGTTTTTGGTTTGCCTCGTAGAGAAAAAAATCGTTTGATAGCAGCTAAAAATGATGATATGGATAGATCTTTCACAAGTTCTAAATGCACGGCCTTAGTTGAAAAACATATGAAAAGGCAGACGTAACATTTTATCGGCGCCTTGCTATGAATTTCGGATCTATAAAGAAACGGGCCACAAAAATCTATTCCGGTAGTATAAAAAACTCTGCTTGGCTGTACTCTCTCGAGTAGTAAACTTTCCATGATGTGCTGCATTACTCTTGGTCGCATGCGAAAGCAACGAATACATTTATTTATGATTCGATTGACTTCTTTTTTGCCTCCAATAGGCCAGAATTGAAGACGAAGTGATGCACACAACGATTGAGTTCCTGAATGAAGTAGTTTCTGATAAAAGTATGTAATTGTTGAATTAGTCAGCATGTGACCTTTTGGCAAAATTATTGGATGCTTGGCCTCAAAGCTCAGCTCCGAGTTCTGTAAACGTCCGCCTACGCGAAATAGGCCATGATCATCAACAAATTTATAAAAACCACAAGAATGCCCGCCAATTTTGGGTATGAGTTCGATTCCCGCCCATGACAAAGGTAATACGCCGAGGAATGTGTCCACTGCTTCTAGTTTCATAGCCAACGTCTCAGACCAGGCATAATTGTAATCAGAAACCCAATAATATTCTGTTACTTATCTAAAACTACTGCATATCCATGACCCAGACTAAATTCTAAAACTTGTCGAAAAAAACGTAAAAAGAATCGAACTTTTATGTATTATATTAGCTCCGTTCCAGAACGAAACAAAAGTTTACTTTTGTTACCTAAAGTTGACTAAATCTTGTTCCCGTATTCAAAGTTTAGTCAAATGAGAGCGAAAAAAAACATGGCAGATCATTTCCCCTTCAAACAAAAGTAACCAAATTTTACCTAAAGAATTTCTATAAATCAAATAAATTAAATGTCACAACGAAACAGAACATTAAAAAAAAAAAAAAAAAAAAAATAAAATCCTCTTCCGTTTTGTCTGCTGCCGAGTGCAGACGTGTTTTTCGTCGTGTAGTCGTCGGCGTGTCTGTTCGTTAGAGCCATTTCATGTATCTTTATCAAGGTTATGAAATGAGACTTAAAATAATAACCTAAAATAGATAAAAATATATTTTAATCAAGAATTTTACAATTGGATACAACCTGGCAATATGAACTTAATGTTCGGCCAACCTTAGTTTTAATAATCAAAAAAAAAAAAAAAAAATAAATATTATTGCAAAAGAAATTTATTAAAATCTTATTTAGAGCGAAATATTGACGACTCTACAAATACTACATATATTACTCAATGATTCCAAACGTATTGCTGCCCATCGCGCTGTTGATGAATGGATACAATCCAACACGGCAGCGGCTGCAGCGGTTCAACTATTATTTTTGCAATGAAACGTCTAGCGGAGCGGGTGCAAAGTGAAGGATAGTAAGTCGTTTGCGTTCCAACAAGTTTTCAAGCGCAGCAACTTTTCGAAGAACACCACCGACCATTGGTTGACTTAGATCCGGTAATTCTGTTTCAGATGTAGCCATTGACGGTGTCGACAAAGACTATGGACCTAATGAAAGATGGTGGTGGTTGCTCGCTACAAAATAGCGGCTTCATGAACAGTATAAAAAGGGCATACCAATTCAGGTTGTCCCAATGGCTTATGTCTCACTGAGTTCTCGCGCAAAGGTTTGGTGGGAAGTTGCAGTTGCGAATGGCAGTTGCAAAATTGGATTCATGTTTAAGAGATAATGGACATTTTATTTTGTATTGGGTTTTGTTATAAATAAATAAAATTCTATTGGGCAAAACAATTCATTGCGAAGTTATTTGCTAAAACTAAAAATATTTTTAAAATAAAATTATTTCGTAATTTTGGTTTTGTTTACTTATTTTTGTTTATTGTTTTTTTGATTTTGACAGTTAAATCATTAACCAAATTTTTGACCAAATCTTGTTCCAGTAAATTTTGTAGTTTAATCTCTTGCTGAGAGCAATTTTGCTATTACTCTCCCAAATTATTTAACTAAAGATTTAACCAAAAATTTGACTAAAAAACTTCTGGAACGGAGCTATTGATTTATTTAAATTTGAATTTTTCGTATGCTTTTGAAACTATTTTTTTTCTTTGTTTATTTTTATTTTATTTTATTTTGACAACGTCAATTATGACATAAACGCCGCTTGAACCGCCCTATCTATTTTGAATGTCGAATGACTGGCGCTTAAGCTCCCCTTATAGCCAAATGACTGAAAATAAAATTTTTAGCTAAGCCCCACTCAACAGATAAACTACGCTTAAGCTCACACTGAGAAATTGGTCCTCAATCGCTTAGTCTAAAATTAAAAAAAAAAACCCTTCAATATTTGGCAACCCTGATAGTGTGAATATAAACATACTACACAAATAATTTGTCATATGTCAACTCTTATGAGTTATTTTGATATTTGATTTGAACCTATTTGATAAGAGAAGTCATAGTAGTTTTCAAATTTGGGCTTAATGTTAGATAAGTGACTGTTTTTTTTTAACCTAGTTTGGTTTGTTAAACTTTTGATCCAACTCCCTCGTGGATCTGTTGCATTGTGGCTACGAAGCGAAGTGTTTGTTTTATGGCGCGGCATTTTGCTCATTACGCGCCTTTTCGCGTAGGTATTTTTTTCCTAGTGGAATTATATTCACGGTGGTTTTTAAAAAATTTTAACTTTTTGAAATACCACCCGCGATTTTTTTCAGGGATAACGTTGGGGGACCCTTCTAGTATCTAAATCCGCAAACCGCGAAATCGAACGTTCAGCCGTTTTTTTTTTCGACCTTTTAGTTTTTTTAACGATTTTTGAGTATGTCTCGGTGTGTATATACATATTATGTACACATATATATGTATATACGTACATATATATACTTGTATATGTATATATGTGTAATATATATATATGGATATATATATACATACATACATAAATACATATAAAAGGTATCGTTTCCGCACCATTTATTTTTTAAAAAAATCGGTTTTTTCGTATTTAAGATAAACACAAACAAAAACCGGAAACGAAAGTAGTCACTCCAGATGTGATTTTTGATGTTTAATCCGATTCCGGTATTAGAATTGCTCTCTTACGTCTGGACTTTGAGATATCCTTACATATATGTTTAAAGGACACCATTTTTTTCCTATTTTTGAAGTTATATAACAAGATAAGGTAATATTATGCCGTAAAATCTGGTATGACAGTTAATAGCCCTAGTTTTTTCCTTGAAAACTCAATCAAACCGATAGCGATATCTTTTTTTTTGTCGGAGATATTTTTGCCTAAAAAGTTAAAAAGTGCAAAAACACGATTTTTGGCTATATTGGATGTTATATGCAGGACACACAAAATTTTTTTGGGAATTTCTATTACCAGAAACATTTGGCACTTTCTTTTGGCTTTAAATTGAGCTATCAAATGTTTATCTGCAACATTTCTCTGCAAAGTTATGTTAACTTTAAAATCACACCATGAAACTTAAAGCGAAAAATCTCGGTTTTCGGCTATATTTGAGGTTGTATACAGTACGGACGAAATTCGTCTGCTCTTTTTTACCAACCGAAGCATTTAAAACCATTCTCTATCTTCAAAATGAGCTAACAAGTGGTCTCTTGTAGTTGTTTTCTAAAAAGTTATGACTATTTTAAGACAACATGTTGCAGCAATATAAGGAATACTCGTACACTGTGAGTTTGCACTCCATAATGTAATTTTTAAATGGTCATAACTTTGTGGAAAACAATCACAAGAGACCTCTTGATAGCTTATTTTGAAGATAAAGAATGGTTTTAAATGCTTCGGTTGGTAAAAAAGAGCAGACGAATTTCGTCCGTACTGTATACAACCTCAAATATAGCCGAAAACCGAGATTTTTCGCTTTAAGTTTCATGGTGTGATTTTAAAGTTAACATAGGTATAGCTTAAATATTTATTTGTTTATTATAAAGTGCTTTATTTATAAGAAATTTTTTTAAATTTTTATGAAAATTTAATTTCATCTAAATTTTGAATTATTTTTAGTCCTACCACAAAAGTTTTATAAATTTTCGCTCAATATTTTCGGAGTAATCGTAAGTTGAAAAAAGACGTACATAAAGATTCACATGCTTATAACTATAAAAAAATTAAAAATTTTTTAACAAAAAGTATAAGGATATAATCCAAATCAAAACTCTTTAAAATATCACCAAAAAAAGTTTCAGTTTAGCAAGTTAGTTTTTACTGTGTCCGTTTAAAAAATTTAAGTCAAGTATAAGAAATATGATCGTTTGTGGAAATGTTTAACAGACAAGCAAAAATGCGCGAAAAAAATTTCAACATAAAAATAGGCCCAAATTGAAATAACGGGAGTTAACAAAGCCTTCAACATTCTAGCGTTTAGTCGGTAAAGGTTTAAAAGAAATATAAAATTGATAATTTTCACAAACTAGCAAAATAAAACTTAAAACGTTATGGCAGGGGTCATCTTATATTTTGCTTTTGACAGAAAAAACATATAAAAAGTCATTAACATAACAATTTATAAAGTAGTTGTAACTTTATATGTGGTCCTTCAACGTTCAGCACCGGATTTCCAAATTTGTCTGTATATTTGCTGTAGTATTGCTCATTTAAAAGTTGAAATCCATTTGATTTCAGAATCTTTTGCGAAAATAAACCTGTTGCATCTGCTTTCATTAGCTGAGGATAAATATTCTTAAATAGTAGCACACCCATTTTATTTTGTCATTTTTCATCTTACTTTAAATTCAAAATCTCTCGCTAAACTCTCGCTGCGTCGGACCAGCTCTTTAGCAATTCCTTGTCCTCGAAAACGTGTGTCCACCGACAGAACACGCACATCAAATGCTTTATCCAAATTAAACTTTTCAAAAATGTTCACTTTTAAGTTGTGTGAATAAAGAAGTTCAAAAACCTTCTTATAATTTTCATCATCACTGAGATTAAGTTTTTTTTGTGCATTTTCAATATCTCCTGGGTGCAGTACACCATTAAGTATAACACCAGCTACCTGTGGTAAAAATAAAGCAAACACCTACATAATTTCCAGTTCTAAGTCCTTTTATAACTTACCTCATTATTTTGGCTAAGAGCCATTAAACTTAAGTTATTGTCCAAAGTCTCGTAACTATATTGTTCTAATGCCAAATTGCCTTGTCCTTGCTGACATAAGCCAGCAGCTTTGTTGAGCGGTTCGTCAGCGAAAAAGGAATCTCGCAAGTGTTGAATAACATTGCTGAACCGTTCTTTAGTAATAAGTTTGTATTCCATTTCTGTAATAAGAAAAATATGTCATCAGTGGTTTTTGAGGATTTAATGATTTTTAGCGACCTTTTAAAATATATCTGGACTTATTAAGCGGGTTACGTCAGTAGATCAAATGCATAAACTGGGCTACGTGCCTTTACGAACTAAAAATAAACAGAAAGCTATAAAAAGTGCCACCGAACCTTATTCCTCGAATGGTGAAGTAAAACAGGGCGATACGCCAACCAATGTTATGTGTCATAGCTGTGGGGGATGACATCTCCGAAATGTGTGTAAGTTTCGTGGTTCAGTATGTTATTCTTGCGGAAAAACTGGACAAATTGCTAGGGTAAGCAAATCCAAAACAGCACAAATTTCGGAAGAACATCCAGAGAGTGTTTATGACTCAAATCAATGCCTTAATAAAGTGGATATAGCTAATAAGATTTCAGTACGTAAACAGATGATTTCCGAGCGCTTTAACGATACGGAACTAAGCATGGAGCTGGACACAGGTGCACCATGCGGTATTATAACCAAAAAAACATATCAAACGATTAAGCCAGCAAACCGATTACTGAAATCGGATAGACAATTTTCCAGTTACACGGGACACAAAATTTCTTGCTTAGGCCGTGTACCTGTAAATGTTAAAGTAGAAAAAAAAAAGCCGAAAATTAAATTTGTACGTAGTCGACGGAAATTTTGATTCACTTTTGGAAGGGAATGAATTTCACAATTCATTGACGAAATTGATTTTGCTAAACTATTTTCCACATCAGATAAAATTAATACGATAAAAATAGTAACGCCTACATTACCTGCAAATCAACAGTTTTTATTGCAACAATTATCAACAAGATATAATGATATATTTAGCGATGTCGCGGGAAAACTCGTGGGTCCTCCTGCGAAGTTGCTTCTTAAAGAAGGAGTAGCGCCCGTTTTTGCGAAGGCAAGGGAGATTCCATTGGCTCTGAGAGATGCATATTCAGCTAAAATTGATGCTAAAATCGCATATAGATTTTATAGAAAAGTCGAATTCTCAGAATGGGCTTCTACGACTCATGTTGTGGCAATGAAAAGTGGTAAAATACGTATAACAGGAAACTATAAGCCAACATTGAATCCCAGAATAATAATTGATGAGCATCCAATTCCAAAAGCTGAACTACTTTTTAATCAGATGAAAGGTGCAAAATTGTTTTGCCATCTTGATATTACTGACGCGTACTCGCGTCTTCAAATTGAAGAAGAATTTGGGCATGCCCTTACTTTAAATACACCAACACATGGTCTGATTCGTCCTACACGTGCAGTATATGGTGCTGCAAATATTCCAGCAATTTGGCAATGTCGAATGGAAATTGTTTTTCAAGGCATCCCTAATGTATGCAGTTTTTTTTGATGACGTACTTATTCATGCAGAAAACTTTGACCAGTTACTGGTAGTTTTAGAGACAATATTGGAAAGATTGATTTTGATTTGATTGATTTATTCGTATTTTTTCCATCCATTTATAAGTTAACAATATTCAATACTGATCATTAAATTTACTTATACATACAATAACTTATTTCTAGGATAAGGAAAAAATAAGTATTGGCAATATGAGCATTAGAATGCTGTATTTATTGCCACGCATACCTTAAAAAAAAAGAAAATTCAAGTTTAAGTGAAGGAATAAGGCGAAGAAGAAAAATAAAAGTTAGAGAGGAGTATTATAAAGTTAAGACGAAAGTTAAAAATAAGAGAACAGAATGAAAATCAAAAGAAAAAAAAATTAAAATTAATGATTTGAGCGGTTAAATCAAAACGTGTTTTGAAAAGTGCAAATTTGAAATTAAAAACAAAATATCAAAGCAGCCAAAAAAGATTTAAATTGATAAACGTAACAATGTTTCTATTTCACTAGAATTATAATTAAGAAGCCATACTTTTAAATGTTTCAGAAAACCGTTTAATGTTCTTATGAGTTTTAAGTTTTGTGGCAGGAAATAATAGAGTAGCTATTGCGATATGCTGTCGTACGAAAAATTGGAATTGTTGCATTTTGAGAACTGCGAAATGAATAAGCATGAGATCTACCCAAAAAATTGGAACGTTTCGTATAAAATGTTTTGAGCACACGGAAATAAAAAAGATGACGAACTGGCAAGATGTTAAAACTCCTAAATATAATCATGGATGGTGATCTGTTTGTGACATTGCCAATCATTCTAACAGCACATTTTTGTAATGTCAACAATGGCCGTATTTTATTAGAGTAAGAGCTGCCCCAGCAAGTAATACCATAATTTAACTTCGAATGAAACAACCCAAAATAAAACATTTTCATAGTGTTGGAAAAGCACAACTTTTTAAGCTGGTAAAATTTTCTTATAACAGTGCGAAGATATATTTTTAATGTATTTGTATGCTCTCGCCAGTTAAGATTACTATCTACAATTAAACCGAGATATCTTAAAGATTTTACAGATTCTATTTTAAAACATTTAGAGCTACAAGCCTGATCAGCATTAAAAGTACATGCGTGATTAGACAATGAATTAAAACGGCTACAATTTGGATCGTGGTACAATACATCTAACTGGGGCGCAACTTGCTGAGTTAGGCTTACATTCATAAGTCTGGTTTTGTTACTAATAATAAGCTTATGACCGGCGAACCATTGTCTTAAGATATCTACATCATTATTAATTTCTACGAAAAGATCTAAATGAGTAAAGGTTGCATTAGAAATGCATAGATCATCGGCAAAAGCTGTTACCTTGCCACCACATTTCTGAGAAAAAATAGAGTTAATGTAAATCAAGAAAAAAAATGGGGCCAAGTACGGAACCTTGGGGAACACCTAAATTTATTGTTGCCGGATCGCTAAGACAGTTACCTATTTTAACGCTTTGTCTACGATTCTTCAAATAAGATGCAAACCAGTCGTGCATTTTACCACGAAAACCAATGGCATGAAGTTTGTTTAGCAGGATTATATGATCGACCATATCAAATGCTTTTGTTATGTCGACAAACAGGCACGCGCATAATTTTTTATCGTCCAGACTTTTTAATAAAAAACTGTTAAAATCTAATAGAGCATCCTCTGTAGATACACCTTTCTTAAATCCAAATTGTTTCGAGCATAAAAAATTAGTGCTATCTAGAAAGCTGATTATTCGCTTTTTGATTGCTTTTTCAAAAATTTTAGAAATGCCTGACAGAAGCGAAATAGGTCTGTAATTTTCTTTATTTTCCTTGTCACCTTTTTTAAAAAGAGGAATTACGACAGCTTGCTTAAGCTCATCAGGAAAAATTCCTGTTTTAATGTATGTATGTATGTATTCTCCTTTAACTCCTAGGAGGAGCATAGGGCCAATATGAAATCTCTCCATTTGTCACGTTCCTTTGCGATGACTTTGATCTCTTGCCACGATTTTCCCGATTCTTGAATTTCCTTTTCCAACGACCTTTTCAGTTGGTTTTGGGTCTACCACGTCCTCTACTGCCTTGTGGATTCCACTCAAGGGCCTGGCGACAAACTTCGCTGTGTGGTTTCCGGAGAGTGTGACCAATCCATCCCCATTTGCGCAGCTTGATTTCGTTTGCTATAGCCTTCTGTTTGCATTTTTGATGTAGCTCGGCATTTGATATAGTGCGAGGCCACCAAACCTTTAGTATACGCCTTAAGCATTTGTTGACGAATACTTGCAGCTTGTTCGTTAGTTGTTCAGTAACAAGCCATGTTTCGCACCCATATAACAAAACCGATTTCACATTCGAATCAAAAATGCGTACTCTCGTTTTGGTGGATTAGGGAAGAAGCTAAAGAGGAGAAATAACTATTAAATTCATTAGCAACAATTGAGTTATCCGAACATATGTCATTATCTATTTTTAGGGAAATGTCTTGACTATCTTTAGGAAGTTTATTACACACAGAAAAAAAAATTGTATTTCCAACAACTTCATGTTTTGTTTCAAGAATTTTCGTTGGTTGAAATCTTCCCAACAACTTTTGCTCTTGTTTTAAATATGAAATTGTTATATGTTTCATAAAACGAAAAATTGTTGAATCAAGTAAAAAGTTGTTGGAAGCTTAAGAGCGGAAATTGTTATTTCAAAAATGAAACTGTTGACAATGTTTAAGAACGAAATATTTGAAAAAAAAAATAAATGATTGTTGAAATGTTTGTGGTTTTATTAGTACTTATTTATTTTGAATATATCTTACAGCAATATGAATGAAATATATACAAAGACATTGGATGTCGTATGAGAAGAAGCCGAGAGAAGTACACAGCTTTTTCATACGTGGAACTCCTGCTTCAACGGCAGAAAAGGACAAAATCTTTGCATCTTATCGTGACTGGCGATGGAAAATGGTTTCAGTACGAGAATCCCAACAAAAGTCGTGAGGTGAGCCAGGTCTATGCATCGACATCGTCCGCAAATCAAAATATCTTGGATTCGAAGCTTCTCTGTGTTTAGTGGGATCGATAGAATTCAATTTGTTATGATATGCTGCCAGAAAGATGGGAGAAAAATATGTTAAGTGATGGGGAAAACTTTGAGTGAAATTTTTCTTACCTTTGTTCGTTAAATAAATCTTTTTTTGTTTTAAAAAGGATTTTTTTATTTTTTTTCTTTCAAAACAAAATGTTTGAAGTTTTGTATTTTAAAATATTTTTCATAATTTTTTATGACAAGTGTGTAAAAAACTAAGTACCAAGAATGAAATTGTTGATTTAAGAATAAAATTCTTATTTCAACAATTTAGAAATAACAATTTTTTAAGAAAGAAAAATTGTTGTTTTAACAATCTTTTTTTTTCTGAGTGTAGTGATATCATTTATTAATTGCCATTGTTTTTTAATATTATTTCCGCAATCGGAAAATTATAATCAATTTTAGAAACAGTCCTATTAGATACAGGTAATTTGTGGTTTTCATGCAAAATAGCCAAAGCAATACCAGTCATGTTATGGTCCGAAATGCTAAGGTTAATATTGAAACAGTCAAAAAGCGTTTGAGTCGATCTAAAACGTCCTAAAACATGATCTAAGCATGTGCCTGAAGTACTCCTGGTGGGCTCATTTAGAAACGAATATAAACCATGCTTTGATAGTATAGTATTATATAAGTCCACTGAAATATTATCATTTAATATGTCTAAATTATAGTCGCCAACAAGCAAAAGATTTTGCGAGTTCTTACTAACAAGGAAATTATCAAATTCATTTATAAAAGAGTCCAATGGAAACGAATGTATTCTGTAAAAACAAAGAAATGTATAACAATCTTTCCCAATTTCAAATTTTACTTCGATGACATCTGCAGTAGTCAAATTATAGCTTATTGCACGACAAGCAAAGCCAGCTTTCACAAAAACCCCAACTCCACCTGCAGCATAGGAATCGTTTGTTGATGCATAAAAATTGTAACCAGGTATATAATAATCATTTATTTCATGAGAAAAAAATCCAGATTTCTGAAACAAATATAAGGTCGGGCAGCCTATCAAAAGAATTTAAATTCGAAACAAGAAGATTAAAATTACTGCGAAGACTTCTTACATTTTGATGCATAACTATAATAGAATTATTATCTAAATAAGAAACAAAGTTACTACTTGTAATATGACTACAAATGTTAACAGTAAAGTTGTTGTATGAAGAGTTTTGTAAAAATTGCATTAAAAAATAATTAATTTAATTATATTTTATTTTATTTAAATCCCCAAAAGATTAGACGGCAACAAATTTACTGTTTGATTCTTTTTTTAGCAAGATGCGACTGTTTGCGAACCATATGAACTCGAAGTCATTCTTTTTTGTTTTTTTTTTTGCTTCAGAGAAGAGACCACGATAATATCCAGTTAATGACTCGTTAACATAGATTTTGTTACTACATTTTTTATCAAACACATCTGCTTTTAACTTATTTTGAGCTGTTTTTTTGGCAGACAATATTGCCTTCTTTACATCCATCGAAGCAAAACGAACACAAATTATAGTTGCCGGTTCTTTCTTGGCATTTAACTCATTTGCACTCTCCTCTAGCACAGCCGAACCATCGATATTTGAGTCGCGCCTTCTACGATTTTGCTTAACAAAACAATCGATAATATGTTCGTCGGACACTTCTACTTTTAGAACATCGCGGAATAGCTTAAGAGAGAGCTCACGAACATTTTCATTTGTGAAGCTTCTCTTGTTCAAGCATACGCACTCTTTTTTCAAGTTGATCGACTTTTGTGCTGATTTTCATATTCTCTTCAGAAAGCGACTGCATTTTTTGTAGAATAGCAGCATTGAGTCTTTTCATGATGATAAGTTCGTTGTAAACCATTTGAAGAGTAACTACACTCCCATCAGAAGGCTGAGTCGGCGGAGTAGCGGAAATATTTGCGCCTTTGTTACTTACGCCATGAGATGGTTGAGGCATGGGCAAATCGGTGACGTCAGACATTTGTTGATTTGTTTAATATTGTTATGTTCTTGTTGTTCTGGAGCAGCACTAGTTTTTTTATTTCGAGCAGCTTTGCATTTTTCACATCGATAGGGTATAATTTTAGAGCGCATTGATTCAAGACCATTTACTTCCAATCCTATGCAAAAAGCATGGAAACAGTCCGCACAATCTCCACACGGTATATATGAAAGATCACCTCGGTCAATTTTCTTTTTACATACTGCACAAATCATCATTTCGAAAGAGCAGAAATAGAAGACGAAGGAGAATAGAAGTTAGAGTAAACTTGAATTTTTCTTTAAACAATTCGTAATATACATGCGGAGACTGAACAAGTACACGCACATGCGATTTAACAACCGATCAGCTCAGCGACTCGACGATAACTGAAAGAATGAACATATTGAAGCAGTAAGAAACGCGCAGAAACCATCTACTACAGAGGGACTACAGTTATTTTTGGGAATGGCAACGTATTACAGTTCATTCATTCCAAACCTTTCTACGAGAAATAAAGCGCTTCGTGATATGCTGCGGAATGAATCATTTCAATGGACTCGAGAAGGTGAGAACGCTTATTACGATATTAAAAATGCTCTTATTTCACCCCAGGTGCTGAAGCCGTACAATCCAACCCTTCCACTTATCCTGGCTACTGATGCTAGGACTGGGTGCAGTTTTGTCACATCGAATAAATGGACAAGAATGCCCCATAGCGTATGCAAGTCGAACAATGACCTCCACCGAGCAGAAATACCCACAAATGGACAAAGAGGCGCTAGCGGTTGTATGGGCTGTACAAAAATTTTTCATTTACCTGTACGCTCGTCATTGAACATTGGTTACAGATCATATAATAAGCCGCTTTCACAAATACTTCAGCCCAATAAATCACTACCTGCCTTATGCATCAGCCGTATGGCTAATTATGCCGATTTCTTATCGAGCTTTGATTTTGAAGTTATATTTAAGTGGGAATACGAATGCGGACTTTTGCTCGCGTGTAGTGAAATCTTACAAAATTCATGACGTCGGTAATTCTTCAGTAGGCTATCAAAATGTGACAGATTTTGATGGATTCGACCATTTCATGATTTCATAGATTAAGCAACTACCAATTAGAGCTTCTCACATTGCACAGGAAACGAGAAAGGATGAGCACCTAGGAGAAATTGTTAGACTTCTAGAATCAGGAAAGTGTCTGCAGCGCTTTGGTTATAAGGCACTAGAGGTAAATTGCAAATTAGCTGGTGGCTGCCTAACGCTTGAACATCGAGTGGTTATTCCGCCAACGTGACGTATTCGACGTATTCTATGGACCGTTCGCTTTAAACGCAACCGAAAGTAAGGGGTTTCTTCTTCAGATCACGCCAATAATGGCGGAATTTATCTGGTTCATCCAAATCCCATCGAAAAAAAAAACCTACTAGTGGTGAACTGAATTGTCATTTCTACGTAGTTATGAATAACTTGTTTTAATTAAAAAAATATTTGTCAAATGGTTTTTTGAAAAAACATTTTGACTTTAAAAGTTTTTGAGAAAAAGTTTTGAGTTTGGAAAAAATTAAAAAAAGGAACACATCAAACATAATTTCTATTAAAAAAATTAAAGAAAGTGAAGCACAAGAGCGTAGATTCTTATCGGAGATAGTCGATCTGCCTTCAAAAAAAAAAAATAAAAAATATTAAATAAATTTACAAATAATTTTAAAAAATCAAAACTATTCAATATTTTAATTGTGGACTGCAAGCGCAAAAGATTTTCCAATTTAGAAGATTAAAAATCAATCAAAATCGCAGGGAAAAAGCATTCTGCAAAACAAAAAAGTCGACCATTATGCAGGTCGGATAAAGTTTCCGCATGGTACAAACATCAAAATAAAATGATGGATTGTGAAGTTGGTCCTGGTAGTGTAAATGCTAACCAGCAACTCATGTATTTGTTAACGCCTCCTTTAACTGAATCTTCGGACTGGATGATCCCAAATAAAAGGCAAAAAGTGCCCCATGGGGTTAATAAGAACACGCAATAGATCAAAGATGTCATTGACAACAGCAACCGATTTGCTTTGCTTGGTGATCTGACTATTAAGAAGCAAATTAGTGAAGCCAAGAATATGACAGGAGATATTAGCGCGTCAACCAACCAGGATAATGTATGCGATAGTTCAAAAAACCAAACTGTGAAGTCAAAATCAGTGAACAGGGGTATGTTTTGTCCTCCAATTATTGTAAAACATGTTGACATTAAAAACTTAGTAAGTAGCTTGAGAAGTCGCGATTTAAATTTTAAAATTAAAAGCAATGGTTCCAGAAATCATAAAATTTTTGTTGAAAACAGCGCGATTCATCGGGAACTTTTAGAAAAGTTTAGAGAGGCTAATGGGGTGGAGGCTTTTTCTTTTACACCAAAAGATGAGCAGCCAAACAATTTATTGTTAAAAGGACTTTCTTGTGACTATGATGTCCAAGAAATTCTAGACGAGATAAATCATTTTTTGCCTGGTGCAGTTGACAAAGTTGTTAATTTCACAACACCAAAATCAATAAGAGAAGGTTTAAAATATAATATATTTTTGGTCAGAGTTCCACCAGGCAAAGATGTCAGTGATGTTTTAAAGTTAAAATATCTTTTCAATACGGTTATTAAGTGGGAAAAACCGAAAAAAATTGTTGAACCACTTCAGTGTAAAAGATGCCAACAATTTGGGCATATTGCGAAAAATTGTGGTAATAGTTATAAGTGTGTGAAATGCGATAAAGTGCACGAACCGGGTGAATGTGATGTTGTAAAAGATTCTGGTTTAAAACCAATTTGTGTCAATTGCGGAGGCAATCATCCCGCCAACTATCGTGGCTGCATAAAGTATAAAGATTATTGCAACTATAAGAAAGAAATTTTTAAGAAAGCAAAAGAAGACAGAGAAAAAAAGAAAGGCTCGTTCTTTATACCTGCTAAGTCTCAACCTCCTCCTCTAACTGTATCTTATGCAAGTCACTTTAGGCAACGGAATGATCCTCCTACACAAATGATTAAAGATAACACTGGACAAAGTATCCTTGGACAGTTTTTTGAAATGTCCAACAGTCTATTTGGAATGAATGTTCATGGATTGTTGAGCAAGGTGGAACTATTTTTAAAAAATATTAGCAACTGCAGTTCTATTCAAGAAAAGAGAATGCAGTATTTAGAACTACTGCATCAAGTTGTTTTAAATTAATTTTAATGTTTTTGAACCTACAAACATTTAACATTTCATCACTGGTTGAACATAGCAGGAGAATAGAACTACAAAAAATTCTCCATGCTAATAATATCGCCCTGGTTTTTATACAAGAAACACATCTTAAAGCCAAACACAAAGTCTTTCTAGATAATTATAATTTTTTGAGAAATGATAGCAAGGAGTAGCCATTGCAATTAAAAATAACGTTAAATACAAAATTACTAATCTTGTAAATCCTAAACTACCATGCAGCTTTATTACAATAGATATTAAATTGAATGGAATTCAAAAAACTATTCTCTTTGGAACTATTTATGTTCCTACAAACTGCAAATCTGACATCCTTGTGTCAGAATTAAACAAAATTGAATTACTGGCATCATCATTTGACGGAGCGGTAATTGGAGGGGATTTCAATGCGCGAAACATAACTTGGGGGGACATAAAGTGTAACACTAATGGCAAAACTTTAGAGAATTGGCAACAAATTCAAAACCCCTCTTTAATTCTTGTTACTGCGGCTACACCATCATTTCCAAGATGTTCTTTTTATTTAGACCACTTTTTGGTTTCGTCTCACTTAGTCAACCTAATTGATCCCAATTACAGTATCTGCACGCTGCCAACGTTTTCAGATCACTGCCCAGTGTTATTTAAACTTTCATTTAATGACTTTGAATTACCTAATCTTCAGAGAAGTGACAATAGGTCATTCTTGTTGACAGATTGGAGAGCCTTTAGAGAGGATTTAGATACAAAGATGTCCCATTTCCTTCCAACGCAGTTTAATAACTTGTCAAATCCTGAAATTGATTATCATATTGAAAAATTTAATGAAATTCTTTTAGAAACCTTAGACTCTCATTCTACTAGTATACGTGGTAGTTTTAAAAAGTATAAAAATTTGCCAAATGATATTGAACAGCTCTTTAAAACTAAACATCGTATGCAAAAACAATTAAAACGCATTTTTCACAATTCCTACAACAGAGTGAACTCTACTTATAAAGAACTTTCTAACTGGATTTCTTTGCTCAAGAAAATAATAAAAGACAGAGTTAGAATATGGATTAACAAGCAATTTGATGAAAGATTGTCCAACATTGTTCCTGGTCCAAGTGCGTTTAAAGAGATTTTTAAGATCTGTGGTAAAAAAATGTTTTCATGCAATCAGGTAATTGTGGAAGGTAATGTAATTAATGAAGAACAGGAGATAGTGATGGCATTCGGTAATCATTTCAAAAATGCTTTTCTAATGAATACTCCTAATTTCGACATGGAATTGGTTAACGAAGTACAATCGTCGGTTAATTTAATGAGATTGTCAAAGCCATCAAGCGTTTTTGTTTTTGATAGGGATAACTCGGCACTTGAACCTATTGCCAATGAACACTTTACTTCTGAAGATGAAATTTTTGATATAATTCAAAGTTTTAAGTCCAAAAAATCGTATGGCTTGGATGGTATTTCTAATTTTGCCATTAAAAAAATTTCAAAAAAGGCGGTTCAATTTATAACAATTTTATTTAACAATTGCATCAACAATGGATATTTTCCTAAGTGCTGGAAAATGGCTAAAATTTTACCAATACAAAAAAAAAATAATGACTATTCTATCAATAACTTCCGACCTATTTCACTTCTGTCAAATGTGGGTAAAGCTTTGGAAAGGGTTATAATGAATAAATTGGAGTCTCCTCACATGATTCCATTTGACTTCATTCCAGACCATCAGTTTGGTTTTAAAAAAAAGCACTCTACTGTTCATGCTCTATTAAAATTGCACAATGATGTAACTATTGGACTTAGAGAAAAAAAATGCACGGTTGCATGTTCTCTAGATTTAGAGAAAGCCTTCGATAGTGTATGGAGAGAGGGGCTTCTGTTTAAATGTTTAAGATTAAATTTTCCGCCACACATTTTCCACTTATTAGACAGCTTTCTAATGGAGAGAAAATTCTTCATTCAAATTCAAGGGAGTATTTCCAACTCCTATGATTCTCTGAGTGGAGTACCACAAGGATCGGTCCTAGGTCCTTATCTTTTTAATATTTTGTTATATGATTTTCCTCATATTAACATCTGTGAAAATAACTCACTATCTACGGGAATATTATATGCAGATGATACATTTATCTATGCGAGTGACTTTTATCCCCTGGATGCATTAAGAAAAATTCAAAATCACGTAAACAAAATTGTAGTATTTTATAAAAGATGGGGTATCAAGATTAATTATTCTAAAACTGAATGCATTTGCTTTAGAAACGCGAGTGGAAAGGGAAAAGAAGGTGCTGTGAGGGAAAGCAGAAACTTAAAATTAAACCTTGATGGAAACTTGATTCCCTTCAAGGAAAAGATCAAATACCTTGGAGTCAATTTTAATAATTTGTTTAAATTCAATCAACATGCCAGAGGTAATATTACAAAGGGAAGAAAAGTCATCAATATGTTGATGCCTTTGCTCTGTAATAAAGAATTCCGAAAAAAAACTAAGTTGATGTTGTATAAAACGCTTATTAGACCAGTGCTTCTTTACGCATTTCCATCTTGGTTTTCTTTTTCTCCCGCAGTTGCTTTGGAATTGGAAAGATTAGAGAGAAAGGTTTTAAGATGTTGTATAGGTAAAAATTTTGAGCATAGGACTAAAAGATTTTCCAATATAACTATTTATAATGATGCTAAGGTTATACCACTAATGAAATATGCTATTTGTTTGATGAAAAAAACGGTTACCAGTTTAAGTACTTCTGAGAATGAAGTTATAAATGAAATATATTTGTCGCAACTTGATACAAATTGGCTAAATTCTACATACCACTCCCCGGTTGGTGTACTTAATGAAAGTATTGAATCAATCCCCGATGGATCGCCTATTCCTTACTATTCGAAGACTATTGCTGGTCATAATCGTGGTTGAGTTTCGAATTTATACTCTCCTTTACTTTCTTTTATTTGAAACAAATTATTTATTCTTGTTTTATAAAATTGGAGAGCAATTCATAACTTATATTTTCACTTCTATCTATGTACATTAATGTATTTATTGTTAATTGCTTAATTTTAGAAGTGGGACAACACAATGGTTTTAATTTTATATGTTTGTAATTTGAGGTTTTGCAGTGTGGGCTATCAGTAGTTGTACAGTTTTACAGCTTTTGTTGTTTTACTGTGCTCTTTGGTTTGCTCAAATTGTTTTACTTTGGGATTACTAAACATCGAATTTTTGTTTCAATTTCACTTTTCTTAAATTGACATGCCATGATTGAACTTGTCTTTCTTGTGGATTATTGTGTTTTCTCAATGTGCGCTATTATATGCACTTTTATTTTAATTTAGGTTTAGGTTAAGTATATTGTTTATTTTGTTAACAAACGTTAAATTGAAACAAGTAAAATGCTCCGGGAGCAAGAGCCATATATTCTATTAAAAGAAAACATAGCCATGAGGCATTTTAAATTTATTAATTGTAATATTGTTAAGAGTTGTGCAGGCAATACTTCTATAGCCGCTGAAATGTACCAAAAGATACTTGTTTGATTAAGATTTTTTGTATACTCGCTGATATAAGACTCAATAAAGAATTCAATTCAATTCAATTAAAAAAATTAAAACGCATCAAAATCGTTTAATTACATTAGTGACACCAACAAAGCATTAATACAATGTCGCTTTTCTGAACACCACGCGGAGATGATACACAAGGTGCTGCAGGAGATCAAGAAATCCTTCCTGGACTGAACCCTTTAACGCCATGTAATCCAGCAGGCTGTGTAATTTATGTAGAACCAACAACGCGTGGAACTGCAAGAGTTTCGGTAACGGTTCCGACGTTTTGGAGGACGTATGCTGCTCTTTGGTTCAAACAAGTTGAAAGGAAATTGATTAATAGGTTACACACAATTGTTGGATCTATTTAAGCTAGTGATCTATGTGAAGTAATCGATTTGATCCTTAATCTATCTTGAAGTAAGTAAATGAAAAATCTGGTCAGTTCTATTACACAGTGCAACATTTTTCAAGTCATTGACGGTGAACTAAAATCCGTTATAAGGCGTCGAAAGTACTCGCCGAAACAAGTAATTCTGCCAGAGCGTTTTGCAAAGTTGGCTAATATAAGGATTTTATTGCCAAATCCGTTTTTTGCCTCAAATTGGATTTTGAGCGATTTTTCGATTTTTACATATGGCTATATCTCGGTAACGAACCGAGAATATAGTTTTGATGACTTCAGCAATGTTGTAGCTATTGAATAGAATAAAAAATGCCGAACAAACTTAACCGAAAAAAATTCATTTAGTGCCCTAAAATCGCAAAAATTACCATTTTTTTACCATTTTCTTAGTATCTTTCAACTTTTTTGATAAATATCTCGACATCGAACCACAAATAAGCTGTTTTTTTTTCTTTTTCGCTTTATTTCAAAACAAAAGAATATTTTTCAATTCATTTTTGCATGAAAAAGAGGTAAAACATTATGAAAAAGAACTAAAAAGTGATATGAAAAAGAGATAAAAATATATTAATCTTAGAAATCAGTTGAAGTTGTCGGTTGTGGTTCTGAAATTCGCATTTTTTTCGTGGAAGGTTCGAAATCATCATCTGAATCAGAAAACATCGTTGCCATATCTATATCTGTGTGTTCTTCGGTGGCGTCTTCGGTTATTCGGTGTTTTCGGCGTCTTCAGCTTCATATTCACTTATTTTGCTTGTCCACGGCAAGCAATGCATCCAATTTTTTTCCCTTGAATCGCTTTTCGAATGGCATGGTAGCTTGGTGGAAGCATTCACCTTGTTCGTCTGATTCTTGGGGCAATTGGCGCAAAAAGATATCAAGGTGATAATGTAAAAAATGTATTTTCAACGTCATTGATACATTGATATTTTCGTAGGAACTGAGCAAATCACGAACTCTTTTCTTTATCACGTCTTCCGGGACGCGTGTCTTTCCTAAAACGCCCTCGATCACTGCTTTCAATGCAAACCAGGCACGCCGGTAACCACCACTCAGCGCGTTTGTAAATTCTTCGCTGTTCATTAATTTTCTTATATCCGGTCCCTGCATTACACCTGCATGAAATAAAAAAAAACACAAAATTTGTTAGAAATATGAATCGAGCGAAGTGTTGATCACTGCAGATAAACATAAAAATATATTATAACAAATACGTACCAGCTCTAATTTTTTTATTGCTGAGTTTTGGAAAGATGGTTTTCAAACATTCGAATGCGCCAGGAACATCCTTAACTATCACTGCGATCAATTTCCCAACGATACTCAATTTTGTATGGAGCGGTGGCAGTAATATGTCGGTGACCTCCTGTATTATTGGATCATTGAATTATCTTAATCTGGCTTGATTATCTTGGGTTCTTAGTATCCAATCTCTTTTTTGATATTTCACTTCTTGGTGCGAGCGTCTTTGACGTTTACTGTCGTACGTAGGATATATCTATATTTCCCAACAGACTCGACTCGCGGCTGAGCATCAGTCGCGTGGGGGGAAGGCGTCTAACGCGCATGACGAGGAGGGTCATAAACGGATTTTATGGTCCCTAGAGCGCTGTTATAGCACCTGCACCCCCCTCCCGGGGCCCGTGTTGAACCAACTTCCCAGAAGGGCGCGCTAAACGGGATTTGAGTGCATAAAAAACATTTGCACTGGAAACATTGTAAAATTTAACACGAAAAAGTTTTTCTGCTAGGGAAAAGTACAAAAAAATGTAAAGCTCAATACGTATTTCACTAACGCCATCTGTTGAAAAATTCCACTAAGTTTTTGTCATACATTTCGTTGAGATAAATTCAACTTAGCCACAATATAGTCCATTTCCGGTTGTGTTAGCGGCTGTGGTCCATCATGGTAAACTCAGTTCGTTGAGTTTCGCGATCCGGACTCGGAGGTTTAGATGGTTCGATACCAGAAAGGCGCGGCACTGAAAGTATGGCAGTATAAGTGGCAATATATTCTTTTGATTTTAATTTTGTTTTGGTCAATCCAAGCTGAAAATTAATGCACGCGTAACACCTGGTTTCATCATGTCCTATTGGATCTTTCACCCAAATTACTGGCTTCCCAAAAGGAAAATGTTTTCCTTTTTTATTTAACCATATCATAAGAACTGTATAACAACTTTTGCAAACAGTGCTCGGCGTATAATTTAGAACACTTGAATCAGGTTCATCAAAATATTTTTGTATGCTGTTTTAAATTCATTACTCAAATAATTTTTTTTCTCCTTATTATCTTTTTTTCGCACTATATGACCACAAACATAGCAAAAATTGTCTAATTTTGGGCACTTGGTAACTTCCATACTGAAATCTTCAATATTGTTCTGTTTTTAAAATGTTATTTACTTTCAATTTCACTCTGTTATTATTATTTTCTCAAAAAAGACGCGTCAAAATATCCCCAGTAAAAATAGTTTGAGTGTGGAAAAGTTAGTACAATTTCAACTAATCCCTTAAAATTTTCAAATAACAATTTATCGTTATAATTTCTCATATTCACAATTTTAGTCCACATTGTGTCTAATGGCATTTTTTTCAAATCATCTATTTGAGCTTCTGCACGGTGCTCTTGAACAATCGATAGGTTTTTTGGCTATGTGGAGAAAATCTGTGAATGGGGTTTATTAGTTTAGTGGTCTGAAAAATGCAAACTCCGAAATCGTAGCTGATAGTTATATTGCTTCAAAATATAGAAAAAACGGTCTTTTTTCCTTGGTTATGCCAAGATATCTCAAAAACCGTATGAGATATAGCAATTTTAAGGCCGGATTCAGATTATGCATTGCAAAATACAGTAAATATAACTATTTTTATATTTGTTTGTTGCGTTTTTTTTCTGAATTTTTTTTTATTTTATATGAGATATGTATTTTTGCGATATTTCGCGGGGATGATCAGCTACGATTTCGGGGTTCGCCCTAACGACACACTGGACAAAATTTTTGAGTCAGGAAATATTTTTTTTAGCAATGGAACTAAATGTTCAACAACTTCAATTCCAATATTGTGCTCACGAAAAAAAGCCGCCAGCATAATTTCTACTTTTTTTGTTTCAAACAAATCGGAACTAACAAAATTGGAAACTTTTGGTGTGCTTTGTACCGCCCCAAGTCTACTTTGATGTTTTAAACCGGCACTGTGACGCTGAATTTCACTTTTACCACACGAAAATGTTGTTCCACATACTTTGCATGACGCTCTATAGGAATCGTCAGCAAAGGGACAAAGCCAACCTCGGAACTCTTCCTCTTCCAGCCGAGATTCTTGAAAACGCTTTTTCTTAGCGGCAGACATACTTTTGTAAGAAACAAAACCATGTTAGTAATAAAAAAGCTAATTTAAGCTTAAAAAAATAATACCTTTAATTAAAATATTGTTTCAAACAATTCTTTGTATGTTCTGTAGCCTTCTGATTGTTTGTCTTGCTGTACAACTTAGTTTTAATAGTATGAATTTAATTTCTAGCAGACCACTAACTGACTTTGCAATTTTTTTCCAACAATGAACTGACAAAAATTTCAAATAATTCGATTACCAAAGTTGCGTTGTTTGGTAAACGCAGTAATTAATTATCAACGGCTGCACAGCTAATTTTATGCAGTGTTCGCGCTGTGCAAACAATTTCATGCCTCAAAAACAAATTTTTTTGTTCTCATGCCGGACTTATAAAAAATACCCTTTTTTTGTTCGAAGGACTTTGGAGGGATCCACATAGGTAATTTTTAAACAGAAATAACCATAAAATGGGTAATTACCCACAATCTGGCATCACTGACGTGACGTACATGTCTTGTTCTTCTTTTCATATGCAATCTATACTTGTAGCGCGTCACAAGTGTCGCAATTCTTTCAAAGTTCAAAGATAACGTGTACGTGTGGTGCCGTAAAAAATGTAAAATAGAAAATACCAAAGAGTACGAGGATGCTGAATACCCAACCATTGAAGAAGAAATCAATCCGGATGATGACCTTCTGGAACTTTTAAAAGTTTTTAAATATGAAAATTTGTTTGTCACATTGGAATGTAGGTACATTTGTAATTTGTGAAATAATCATACACATATGTACATTCATAGAGCATCAAAAAATTGATAGCGTCGTCGCTTCGTATTCATTTTTTTTTTATTATTATGTTGATCTTAAAAATATTTGTATTTACATATGTATGTATGTAAAAAATTTGTCAACTTATGAACTTAAAATAAAATTTTTAAAAGTATAACAGTGTAACAATTATTTCAGAAGGAAACCAAAATAAATAAAAAATCAAAAGTAAATATTACTTGATTTGAATGCTAATCACTGTCAAAAAACCAATAGTTTTTCACAGTCAATTCAAGTTATTTGGCCCTTGGTTCTAAATCGTTACTGATATCTATTGAATCAACAGTGAAAGTTATCGTTTTTTCCCTGAGTGTATATTAACTAAAAATTGGAGAAAGAAATATTAGGTTTCAATATCCGTTATTTAGTCTTAGAATTTGTTGTGACCTTTAAAACGAAAGTAAACAACAGTGAAGCCAACATCTCATCATTGAAAAAAAAGTGCATTTTTTTTTAAATTTTAAAAAACTCCGCACTTCAGATTGTATAATCACGAACTATTTTTTCGAGTTTTATTTTTCAAAAGCACCAGATCTGGTGGAAAAAGCGATAAGTTGGCATTACTGCTTTTTTGGTTAGTACGATAGCGTGATGAGTTTGTGGCGTAATGTATGCTCTATCATCTTTTCGCACTTTTTTGGTAACAATGAGACGGCATAATTGTGCGCTCAAAGAAAGTAAAGCAGCGCTTAAGAAATAAAAAAAAAAATCGGTGCCCATAATTTTAAAAATTGGTGCCCAAAGGTGCCCGTTTCGAGCAAAAAATTTATTTTTTTGGTAAATTTTTGGCTTATGAGTAGTTTACTTTAAAGCAAATCGTTCCTCATCATAAAATTTAAAATTGGATTAGTAGAACTAAAGTTACAGCTTTTCAAAAAAAAATTTCGTTCAAAATTCAATGTCCTTTACCTCCGCCACTTTTGAAAAGTTTTAAAAAAAATTTGATTGTGAATTTATAAAACTATAGCTTAGCCCAAATTATAGCCAGTTTTGTTTTTGTTAAAATTTCATAAAGCTACATAGACATGACCTCCGCCCTTCTAACAAAAAACTGATATTTCAAGAGGCTGTGCAGATAAGAGGAAATTTTTTTCAGGCTTCCTTATAACACAAGACGATAGACTTATCCTCTGGCATGAGGAATTTGCAAGAAAACTAATACTTATGTCAAATTTCATGACTTCCACACTTTTAACATTTGCCAATTCAAATATTTGAAAATAAATAACACAGAGAACAATGCTCTCTCCCAGACTCTGAGGATTTAATTTTTTTAGCTGGACGAAAATTGAGTGCCCTAACAAGATTTTAAAAGTGCCCAAGAGTGCCCAAAATTTTGGAAAGTGCCCGTTGGGCACTATAGTGCCCGTTTCGGAAAGGCTGGTAAAGAGCGTAAGCATTCTCTCTCTTTTCAATTGCGCAAGCTCTCGGTAGTTATATCTCTGTATGCACTGGCTTACCAGAATACGTTTTTCATTAAAAATCAGGTGGAAATTAGCTCGAAATTCCTATGACAAAATTAAGTTTGCCACCAAAAGAGGTTTTTGGGGATTTTCCGGGAAAGTTTAGAGTTTTTCGGAAAATACTTTTCGCTTCAGATCAGCAGAAAATTAGGTCGAAATTCGTGCGTCAAAAGATATAGTCGCCAAATGTTCCCATGGTCTGGCTGAAAACATAAAGTAAGCCATGTAAAAGTTTTCTGGGGTTTTCCGGGAAAATTTTGTTTTCTGAAAAACGCATTTCACTAAGTATTAATTCGAAACTTCTCTATTGAAAGAATTCTTTGCCAATTATTCCTGAAGATTCGTCTGGCTGAAAATATGCAATAAACGATTTTCCGGGAAAGTTTGGGGTTTTCCGACAAACAATTTTCATTTTTGATTAGCTCGAATCAAGCTCGAAATTCGTGTCAAAAGATATGGTTGTCAAATATTCCAATGGGTTCGCATGGTTGAAAATATAAAGTAAGCCATATAAAAGTTTGTTGGGATTTTCCGGGAAAGTTTAAGGTTTTCCGGAAAACACTTTTCATTCAAAGTCAGCTCGAAATTTCTGCGTTAAACAATTTCAGTGCTAACTCTTCCAGCGGATTCGTCTGGCTGAAAAAATAAAGTTAGCCATAAAAAATGTTTTTTGGGATTTTCCGGAAAAATTGGGAGTTTTCCGGAAAATGCTTTTTGCTCAAAATTAGCTCGAAACTAGTTCGAAATTCCGGCGTTAAAAGATTTCATCGCTAACTCTTCCAGCGGATTCGTCTAGGTGAAAAAATAAAGTAAGCCATACAAAACAATTTTTCCACTTTTCCGTAAAATGGAAAATTTCCCAGACAGCTCGAAACTCTCAATCCAAAAACATCGAAATTCGTCACACCTGTTTGGCTCACTTTATGGACCTATCGATTTGATCACATTCAATTGTTTTTCTAATTTTCAAACATTCTGTCTACATACAAACACATGGCCTATATGAAAAAATGTAGATAATTTTTTCAAGTCACTTAGAGATAGATTCGTGCTGCATATCGTCATTATTCTGTTTTTTATTTTATTAAAACACCAAAATTGTTCGAAATGCGACGCGTCGTGACACAAGAGACCAGAGGTTAAATTTGAGTTTTTGTTACAATTGGACAAAAGACAAAATCCTGAAGAGAACGCAGAAAATATCGCTTAAAAATGTCTTAAATTGGCAGAGTTATGGCGTTTTTAATTCTGTAGTTCAAAAAAGATAATTCAGTTTAAAGTACGGAAATGTTCGGGTTAAAGTCCGCTTAGGTTCGGAAAAATTTCAACTCAAACCAGCTTGAAGTTTATTTTGAGATATGTAGGTAGCGTTTGTTATCAAAAACTCAAAACATGAAATTTTGCTTCAAACGCATGTTTTGTCCTGTACTGAAAATTTTACTCTGGGAAGAAAATGTCACAACAAATTAATTTTTTTTTTTGATAAAATCACTCAAATTCCAGTATTTTGTCCCTACTTTAAAATTATAAATGTTCTTTCTTACTGCCATACCTAAAATGGAGCGTCAGGCGTTGCGTTATTTAACGTTACACAAAAGCGTCAAGCGCTATACCGAAATAAAGAGCGTTGCGTTGATGTCATTTGTTTGTCAATATTATATCGTTGTTTCTTTTTTTACTTTTCTACAGCTAACTAACTTTGTCAAAATTAGAAAATCCAATAGCTCAGCGTTGAGCGTTGGCAATTTCTGTATGCGCCGTACAAATTGTATGTACATGAGCAATTTTTGACAGTAAAATAACTTTGACGCTCCAATTTAGGTATGGCAGTTAGTAAATCTTGCCCGAAATTTATAATCAAACTGCACAAAAGACATTTTTATAGAACATCTTGACTATTTTTGTGGGTCTTTTCAACTTCTTTTTTCAAATGCTGGGTTTGTTTGTTCCAAAAAAATGTACCTGTCACCAAAGGCAGAACTTAACAAAAATCCCATATAATAATATTAAAGATTCTTCACAAGAAAAGAGGGCTTACTTCACAAAATAAAAAACAGTTTTTTTTTGCATTTCCTAAAAAAAAATATATAAGTTATTCACAATCTGGTGCAAGCGGTTCAAAGCCGCTGAGTAAAGCGCAGTCAGCGTAGAGTTTTGGCTCGTCTACGACCAAAACAATAATTCTATATTTTCCAAATTTCTCGGAACGACAACAGTTTGTCTTTATACCCGTGGGATTCATGGAAAAGTACATATATTTTTGATCAGCGTCAACTCCGAGAAATTTTGAAAATTATTGAAATATCTATTGTGTTTAATGTAGACGAGCCAAAAAAAAAAAAAAAAAAACAACAAAAACCGAAGCGATAATTTTATATTCAACTAATCAAACAGTAATTGTTGCAATTTTTCAACAACAGACGCAAGCAAGTGTTAACATGGAAATTGATTACATATGTTTCGGCTACTACCTGATACATATTTATTAGGGTGGGCCAAATTGTATGGAGGGAATTTTATCGACCTCGGCTACCCCCCTACGTGAAAGTTCATTCAATTCTATGAATATTTGCCCAAGGAACTATATCTCTGCGTTCAACTTTAGTTCGGCGCATTTTTGATCGAAAATTGTACCTTTCATCAATATTTTTTTTTGTTTTCATACTAAATTTTAAAAATTTTTATAAAGACAAAAGTAATGTCATTATATGATTTGGCTGGTATTCTGTCAGTAATCAATTAACTTGGGTTCTGTTTACATAAAAAGTTCACTTGATGGAGTGGAATTGATGCTATATATTTAAAAAAGTGATATGGATCAAATAGCTGATTATTATGACCGACTTTCAAAATATACGATTCATATTTTTCGATGAATTTTTTCAAACAAAATTCCAACCTAGGCTGAAAGCTCATTCAATTCTATGAATATTTGCCCAAGGAACCATACCTCTACGTTCAACTTTAGTTCGGCGCATTTTCGATTGAAAATTTTACCTTGCGTTTAATATTTATTTTTATGCTTAATTTTCAAAATTCCTATAGAGACAAAAGTTTTGGCTGGCAGACTGTCAATAATTAATAAAATTTTGTTCTGTTTTCACGAACAGTTTACTTGATAACGTGGAATTGATTATATTTATTACAGAAAATTATATCGGTCAAATTATATATATATATTATAAACGATTCATATTTTTACATAGATTTTTGGTATATTGTTCTGTAAAATTAAAAAAAGCGGCTAATTTATTTCCTTAAACTGCCACAAGATGTTGCCCTGGAAAAAAATGAGTGTATAATTCGGCATCCTAGCATCCAAAAATACTTGGGTTGGTGTTTCGATTGAAAAAATCCACGTAAAAATATGACTCGTTTATTTTGAAATCGGTTATTTCACCAATATAATTTTTTGGAATAACCATAATCAATTCCACGCTATCAAGTAAACTTTTCGTAAATACAAACCCCAATTTTATTGATTACTGACAGAATATCAGCCAAAACATATTATGATATTACTTTTTTCTCTATGAGAATTTTGAAAATTAAAAATAAAAATAAATATTGAACGCAAGGTAAAATTTTCAATCGAAAATGCGCCGAACTAAAGTTGAACGTAGAGGTATGGTTCCTTGGGCAAATATTCATAGAATTGAATGACCTTTCAGCCTAGGTTGGTGTTTTGTTTGAAAAAATTCATCCGAAAATATGAATCGTTTATTTTGAAAGTCGGTCATAATAATCGGCTATTTGACCCCTATAATTTTTTTAAATATATGAGGAATTCTCAAAAATTGTGGAATTCTACAGTTTTTGAGGCACATTCACCAAACTTGGTGGAGAGGTCACTTTTTATATAAGAATCAAAAATTGGAAGGGTGCTTGTCAAAAAAAAAAAAGTAAAAAAAGTTACGCATATATATATGAAGCAAAACACGTCAAGTGTACCAGCTGAAAATTTTTTTGTCTCCGATTTCGCTCAAATTTGGCAATATAGTAGTCCTGATATACAAAAACAATGTTCCGGGAGGATTTGGTCCTAGTACCATTAATTGTTAAAATACAGGGTGTTGAAGTTGGCGTTTTTAGTGATTTTCATGAAAAGGTGTTTTTTCAAAAATTTAGAGCTTACACCAAAGTTTGTAAAGTAACTTGTCCCATTCATTTTTAAATGTTCTTTTTATAAAAAAATATTACATGGTGAAAAAAATTTTTTTTCACCGAAATATTTTAAACTTAAGAATACTTTTGAATTTTTTTTAAAAAAAACCCCCTTAATTTTTTTTAAAAGTACTTCAAATTAAAGCATAATTTAAAAGCTTTAAAATGATGTGTGACACAAGATGGTATTCGGTCGTTGGATGAGAGTTTTTGGCTATTGAATGAACTTTCACATACGGGTAGCCGAAATCAGTTTTCAAATCGGCCCACCCTAATATTTATATGTTGAAATATTGTGTTTGTTGTGGACAAGCCAAATTGAAATATCAAATTTACAGCTTATTTTTCATTCATGAACTTTGTAGCCGATTATGGGTGTTTTTAACATCCTATTTTCGAAATTGAACTTGGTTTTTTTATTATTATGTATTTAATACTGAACAATGATATTAATTCAATTTCGCGTCTATTGAGGGGGCGCACAATGCGTTGAGCCCATACAAGAAATGGTCAAAAATAGAAGGAGTGGTTAGATATCGATGAAATTTGGTATTATAAGTAATTTGGGGTCGCTGATCTCAGATTTGTTGTGAACTTTATAGTTTTGCTAAAAACCAGGTATTTAGGACGGTTTTCTTAAGCTCCATATATAACGATGATGAAAAAGTAATGTTTAATGTTAACAAATGAAATATACGTAGTAGAAATAATGTTTTTTGTACTTTTGAGACCATTTGTGTTAATAAAAACAAAAAAAAAAATTTCAACAGAAATTTTATATTTCATGCAAATCTTTCCTTTTAAGCATTTTTTAAAAAAAGAAAAAAAGTATTTGTAGGACGAAGTAGGAAAAGTTATTTGCAGTTCTTGATTATAAAGAATCCGTACTAGTAGATTGGAAAAAAAAAACGGCACTTATTTTTATAAGATTTGTTTTTTTGTCATCGAAATTTGTCAATTTCTGAAGTTTTTCATTTGATAATACCATGTATTAAAATCACTACAATATATATCAAATTATATATTTTCCAAAATTTTTTAGTTTTTTGATAATTATTTGTTTTAGAGAACCCAAAACGAATTGAATAAAACAAGTTTTTTTTTGAAAAATATCTCAACTTTGAAGTGTCACAGAGTAGCCAAAACTGAGTCTTTCTCCTAAATATTTTGTTTTTATTTTATTGATGCAATTACCTGTCGATTGATACCAATATTTATAGGTTTCGAGTCACAAAAAATTTTGTTTTTGTCCATTAGCCAACGCAGTGTGGGGCGACACGTCAAAAATTCCGGAAAGTGTGTTTTTAGCTGTCGCCCTAATGCACATGCAAGAAAATGATCACTCACTAAAACTAATTTTTTTTTTTTATTTTATTAAATTTCACAAAACAAAAAATTTCAAAAATCTTTATATTTAATTTGTTTGGTCAGCATATGTATTTTGACAAAATCAATTCGTGACTATCGAACGTTGCTTAGCTTAAAACTGTCAAATAACAGTGCGCAAATGATGTTCAAAAGAAAGATCATATTGCCACCTTTATGCATACCAAATATTTTGTTGTTTACCGTTTGCATTTTATTTCTGCTGATAAGAATGCAAGCAAACACCGAATTTTTCGTGGAATAATTATTTAGACGTTAACTTTACATAATCACTGTTTTGCAGCAGAAATTGTGATTTGAACGATTCAAATTTATTTCTAGTTCTTGAAGTGTGCTGAGCTAAAAAATGTAAAGAACATTTTTTCGCTTTGCTTTGACAGTGTTGCCGTTTTCGTAAAAAACTGTTTCTTTTAAGTATGACTTCACTTTAACTTATCTGTAGTGAGAACGGCTAGTCCGATTAAAACTTAAAGTTTTTCGTTAAAAAAAACAATTAAATTATGTTTTCAACGGTGTATTCTTTGTTGGAATCGATTAAAAAATAGTTGAGTTATAGTGGCCGAAAATTAAAATTAAATTTGATGATATTTCATCACTCCCACTAAGTTTTTCTGACCTAGCCATTTGAAAAAGTTCAAGTTTTATAACTGTACCGAAAGCCTATTCCATAACAAAAATGTTGAACCCTTGCAAACGAAGATCGAAAAAAAATTGACATTGGTGGAAATAAAGGTTTGCGCTTGAGTGGATTTTTTTGAAATTGGAATAATTCTATTCAAGGTGCAAAAGTAATGTCACATACATTATTTGCCATAATAATCGGTAACTTGACGATTATTATCTCTTTGGCTAAACGTCACCAGTTCTACATGTATGTATGTATGTATGTTCTACATCATCATGTGATTTTTTCGTTAAAACAAAACCTAATTTTATTCATTTCTAACAAAATGTCAACGAATTCATATTATGACATTACTTAGTCTTTATCGGACTAGCCGTCATAGAGTAGACTAGAGGCGAATGGTGGTCAGAATTTTACAATATTTTCACTCACCACACGAAAATCATAATTTTTGGTGATACCAGACCTAACCAAATGAAAAGTGGGAATTTTGTGGGAGTAAGTTTTAGAAAAATTATACTGATGTGGTGAATTTGTGTGAAAAGTATTATCCGCTTTTAAAAGTTAAGAACCCTTAAAAGAAATAGTAAAATTTGTATAGTAAAAAAATTAACTTCAAAAAGTTGCGTAATTTTTAACTTTTTTGATAAAATTGAGTCTTCGTTATCATTATTAAGGAACGTTAATGACTACAATATCTTATAAAAACCTTTTACTTTTTATAGGTATAGCAATGTCACACTATTTCGTGCAGCAGTGCTCTACTCAATATTGTTTTTGAAGAAAGAAATTATTCATTTCAATTAAAACTATTAAAATCGAAGGGGATTAAACTTGTTTTTTATGTTAATTTCGGTAACAAATATTTTAACGGCCCTTAATAATGAAAACGAAGATTAAATTTTATCAAAAAAGTAAAAAATTATACAACTTATCAAAGTTAAGTTTTTCACTATACAAATTTTACTATTTCTTTTAAGCGTTCTTAACTTTTAAAAGCAGGAAATATGAGAAATAATGCTTTTCACACAAATTCGTCACATCAGTATAATTTGTCTAAAACTTACTCCCACAAAACTCCCACTTTTCATTTGGTTAGGTCTCATAAAGGTGTAAATATGATTTTTCCAAGGGCGTACGCAGGATTTCATCTAGGGGGGGCCAAACTCAAATTTACCTTTTTTTTTTTTTTTTTTTTGAGAAATTTCAATGTATATTTTTGTGCAATAAAATAATAACTTATGAAGGCTTAGATAACTTTCTAAATAAAAATTTGCTTAGGTAAATTATCTTTTAAATACATATCACATTTCTAAACTAATTTTAGGTCGCTGATTCCAAAAAACGCATTAATTTTTTTTTCCGAGGAGCCGTTCTAGATATAATCGACACTTTCGATTTTTGAGGTTATAGCTCTAATTTTATATATTTCGAGAAACCCAATTTTGATCGAATTTTTGTATACACTATTTTAAAGAAAAGTTCTTACGCTTCTTTTAAATGTATCAATTACTAAAATTCTATTCAAATTGGCTGAATTTAAGTAAAAAGTTAAAACTGAGCGAAAAGTTCATTTTCATAGCGATTTTTTACAATTTTGCAATATTTTTTATATTTTTATTTATAAATGTATTTAATTTTAAATATTTTAAGCCCAAAATTACTAAAATCAGATCATATTTTAAAAAGTTATTAAGGTTTCAGTGAAGTAAGACCATTTTGATTATTTATCGGAAAAATAAACAGGTAGAATAGACTGGGTCGATTTTTTATGAAGCAAAAAAATTGTATAATGTTTAAAATGCTTAGAATCGTACAAAGTACACGTGTGAATTTTTTTAGAGTTGATGGAAATTTTTTTTTTTTTTTCTTTGACCAATTTTTGAAAAGTTAAAAAAGGTCTGAAAAAATTTATAAAATAATTTGATACTTTGAACGATTTTAAACGTTATACATTTTATTCGTTAAAGCCTTCCTTTTGAGTAAACGAATGCTTTTCCGACCACGTAATTAAAAAACATAAAAAAATCGACTTTTGGAACCGGATATTATTTGAATTTTTTTACGCAGCATTTTTTGCAAAAACATAGTCTTTAGTTTTAAGCAGCTTTGGGTATCCCTTCTGAGAAGAAAAAAAAGTTATGAGCAAAAAACATTTTTTTGTACCTGTTTATTTTTTCGATAAAAAAACGAATAGTCCTACTTCAGTGAAACCTTAATAATTTTTTAAAATATTATCCGATTTTACTTTCAAATTGTTTGCAATTAAATAAATAAATTGTAGGGTAAGGGAGGGAAATATGGACTACGTGGGTAATATGGACCACACGGTTATTTTCCACTGCGTACATAGGATTTACCGTTATTCATGTTCAAACTTAACGCTAATACCTAAAGCTTATAATAGTGCAATTTTAGCGTTCGGTGAAGTCGCATGTTTCTGTAAAGTGGTTTTTTCTAAAAAAAAGATCAGTGATAATTTTTTTCTAGTGAGTATATTTCATTATTTCACTTTACACCATCGCGTTTTTAAATAAATGGTTAATTATATAAAGTCAGTGAATACTATTTATTATTTATGAGCCAAATTAGTTCATTAACCACAAGATTTTTTGATAAAAAACCACTTATTTTACCAACACGTGCTGTGGGTAATATGGACCACCAAAGAAAAAAGCCTCAAAAACAAATGTATTTATCATCTGTTTCAGATGGAGAACCTAGCTGTAGATTTCAGGACGATTCTGATGGTCATTATTTGTAATTCGTTTACTACAAAGGAAAAAAAGATGAAAAATGCATATAATGTAATACCCTTTACGCAGAAGATCGCCGTGGCGAATTTTGGGTTGAATGTGTAATCTTACGTTCTTGGAGTCATGAAAAATGTGCCGGATGTGGAAGTGACATTTTTATATGCAACTTCTGTACCAAATAAACATGTGGGGCAATATGGACTATATAGTCCATATAACACTACACTTTTTTTTTATCTTCATTTTGAGTATTTTCAGTTTTTTAATTTTTTTTCTTTATCCTGATGAGTATTTATCTAAAAGTGAATCAGAATAAAGGTAAATTGTTTCCTTTAATGAATGGCATAAAATTAATTGTTTTATTTTATGTTTTTTGAGTTTTATTTAAAATAGAAAGATTGGTGGTCCATATTTCCCTCCCTTACCCTATAGTAAAGATAAAAAAAGTAGAGATATTCACGATCTAGAGTAAAGTCCTGAGTAACAGAGTAACAGGGTAACAGTGCACAACCACAACAACAAAATATACGTAAGTTACTCTGTTACTCTTTTACCCTTTTAGTCAAGCTATTTTCTAGTGTAAAATAATCTTACACTTTTGCCTTTTTTTACTATTTCTATTTCTATAGAAACGTTTGAATTTGTTTATGATTGAGAAGCAATTTTCGTTCATCAAAAATAAAAATTTGAATGAGAGAAAAATATTCATTTAAAAAAATGTTTTTTTTTTTTGTTGTCAGCTAAAATTATTTTGAGAAACAAAAAGCAAATATACGTGCAAAGTATTGAGTATGCTCACTGTTCAGAGTAACTGAGTGCACTTTTACCCTGTTACTCAGCTCGTTACTCTAGATCGTGAATAACTCTAGTGTATTTGTATAAACTGTTGTCAAAAAAATCGGTTTTATTTGGCTTTAATATGAAAAGTTGTAAAAACTACTGTAAAAATTAATGAATATGATATATTTGTAACTCTAAAGCTAGTGCTAGGGGGGGGCAGCTGCCCCCTGCCCCCCCTTGCGTACGCCCATGGATCTTTCTTTTGAAAATCATTTTCGCACCGTTGTTTGACCGTTCTATGCGAAGTAATGTTCGATATTCATGAATCAATTTTGTCAAAATATGTATATATGCCGACCAGTGTAGTTTAAACTGACAGCAAAATAAAAGGCAAGAGTGTAAGATTATAAGTGTTTTCGGAAATGCCACTCAATTTAGTTGCAGTGTATGCGGGGTTGCACTGAACATGAGTGATCGGTAGTTGCTCATGAATGACAGCTGCGCAAAATAACTTTGCATTTAAAGACGCGCGCGTATGAAAAATAAAGACAAGCAATATTAACGCGAAAGTAGAAAGGAGAAAAAAAATTCCTTGTTATTATTTACGCGCAACAAATAACTTCTTACCGCGCTTTTGCTTAAATAATGCGCAAAAATTGTTGCACGGTTGCAATTGTGAACACGTGACTAGAGCAGTGTTGCCAGAAGTTGCTACTGCTATTGTGTTAGTAGAACTGAAACTAACTTAGTACTAACGTAGATCTGCATTTATGAAAATGCCTTATTTAACAAGGTTAAAAAAACCTTATTTTACACTAGAAAATATCTTCACCAATAAGTTAAAAGAGTAATAGAGCGAATTGCGTACATTTTAATTGGTGGCGTTGAGAACTGTTATCCTGCGACTCTGTTACACAGTACATTACTCCAGATCGTGAATACCCTTATTATTTTGAATTAAATGACACCTCGATTTGCGGAAAATTTCAGAAAATTCCAAGTTTTTAGATGTCGAAGTCAAAGTTTGTCAAATTTTACTGAGCTGTGAGAATCGAGTTAAGAAACGAAATGCTAATTTAAAAATAGGATTTTCGGTGTAGATTTCGAATTTGTTAAGAGAATTAACATTGAATTTGCAGTTTTTTGCTATATTGAAAATATACTGGTGAAGAAAGTGAAACTTGTACGAAGAGATATATAACCAAGAGACGCAAAGATGAACTGGAGTAATTTTTCTTCGGTTTGTATTAGCCATAGACGGTAGCTTCGACGAGCTTAGAAGGGCAGCGTAATTTAACTAAAAAATCTGTATACATCTCTTCTTATCCGGATGCGAAGAGATATAAATAGATTTTTTGGTTGAATTACGCTGCCGTTCAACTTTTAAATTCGTCGAAGCTACCGTTTATGGCTAACACAAACCGAAGAAAAATTGCTAAAGTGCTTCTTTGCGTCTCTTGATTATATATCTCTTCGACTTGTATTACTTATATTTTAAAAAAGGAGCGTGGCACTCTCGTGATTACGCTCACTTTTAGACCAGTATATGGCATTTCTACCGTTCAATCGTAAATATACGTAAATCGTTTTTCATAGTTTTGAGAAAATTGGATTTTTATTTTCAACTGGTAATTTAAATTATAAAAGGCAGCAACTTCCCTTTCTAATAAAATCTATTACACTTTTCATCTGCTTTGTACAGAGTTATAACAACGGTTTTTAACATTTCTTTATTGTCAATTTGCAAGAGATGTGGAAACCGTAAACAATTGCTTAATTCGATAAAGGACATAACTTATGTTGCGGCCCTTTATTTTTTACGGTAAAGTTCATAACAACAGCTTACATGTTTGTGAAATATAACGTATAAAAATCCATAAAATTTATTGTGGAAGATACGTCACTTTCTATGAGTAGGTAGGGGTTAGTTAGGTAAGACCCCTTTTTTTTGGTATTTGTAATTTTATGATCAACCTAAAATCGATTGTAAAATGTTCATCTCTTATTTTTAGATTCCGGTAAAAATTTGGCAATGAAAATTAGACCAATTTTCTTGTGGAGCATCTTATTTATTAAAGCCGACTGGAAGCCACCTGTAGCTGCTTGGTCTCTTATGACTTTTTATAACTAAAATTGCTCTCAACTTTCATAACTTATGAAACTGCGACGCAGGGTATTAATACAAAAACAAAAATAAAAAATAGCATATATGTAAATGTTCACATGTATGTGTATTTCTGAAAGTTTCATAAAATTGTACATATTTGTGTGTATTAATTTAGGATGCCAAATTAATTTTTTTTTTTGGTTTTTATATTTTATTTTTTTTTTATTTGCGAAGAATTTTGACTGTGCACTTTTATGCACACATTTTCTATGTGGAATCATAATTCTATTTATTATACTTACCTTAAAGCTTTAATACCACTACTGTTATCCTTACAAAATTATTCTTATAAAAAAGCTATTGCTACTGAAATATATTTTAGAACTTTTTTCTTCCACCACCCAATGTGTCTATGCCTTTTGAACACCGAAAGCTAACTGCTTAGTTATGTTGGCTGCTGTGAAGCTACTAAGTGTTTTCTTTGTAGTCCTTAATTTACTGCATAGTAAACTCACCCATTGGGTAAAACATGTATTATGATGACTTATATTTAGTCTGTTAAGTATCAACGAAAATAACATAATTTTTAAATGAAAACTTTAAATGTGATTTAATTTTGTTAATCTTAACTAACATGGAATCTTTTTTAACGTAAACAACGGAACTATTGAATGTTATTTCTTAAATGTTTCTAATTATGGAAAATTAATTTATGGAAATAGTTATGCACATGTGGCATTATTTTACAAACCGAACAGGTTTCTGGACTTCGCATTTCGGATTTGTTCAATGCTTCTTTTAGCTTAAGTGAATGAAATGAGTAAGCACCTATATCGGGATTTTTTTTTTTTTTTTAAATGATTAAGTTGGAAAATTTATACATTTTAAAATTTAATGGTGCACCCGAACCTCTTATTTTCAAAATAAGATATATCCAGTTCTACTTATCGGATTAAGTTGACTTTTACAGTGTCTTATTACGTGTTGGTTTAGCTTTAAGTCTATTTAAAAAAAAAAAAAAAAGAAATTATTGTTGATTTACGCAAAAAAATTGCAAATGAATTGTTCGAATTAATTTTTCATGCTGGTCCCATAACGTTATTTAATTGCAAAAAACATAATCATATCCGCTATGTTTCAACCTTTAAATCCCTTTTATTATTAAAAAAGTGGAACCTATGTTGGGTCAACAGATATCAAATAATTTCCACAGATATTAATATGTCCCCCACACTTAATAAAAAAAGTAGTCGAGAACTCAAAAACTAAAGGTGTCAAATTTTTTGTGACCATTTAGTAGATAAACAAAAAAGTTCTGAAGTTAGGTTTTTCAAACACTTTTATAAGAAAGGTGGAAAAACAAAAAAGAACAAACAAAAACAACAAAAAAAATGTTTTCGATGTATTTGCCAATGCTGAATCCAAATCCAGTCTAAGAATTACTCTATCACGCATGGTTTCCGAGATATTCTAACCTAAAAGTTCAAAAACACGATTTTTGAGGATATATAGAGCACGCACGAAATGTTTTTACTCATTTCTACTAAAACCATCGTTTATTACTATTCTTTTTTGTCTTCAAAATGAGTTATGAAATAATCTTGTATGATTTTTCGTTAAAAAGTTATAACCATTTTAAAATGATATGAGATTCCACACTAAATTTTTAAGTTCATGACGTCATTTAAAAAAAATACCACACGAGATTATTCCATAGCTCATTTTGAAGACAAAGAATAGTCATTAACGATGCTTTTAGTAGAAATGAGTAAAATAATTTCATGCATGCTTTATGCAGCCTCGACACTCGTATTTTTGAACTTTTAGGTAAGAATTTCTCGGAAACAAAAAATCCTGATGTAAATATCATTTCAATAACCCAGTTGATGTAAAAAAAAAAATTAGAATTAAAAATTAAAAAATGTGTCTTTCTGTAAAACGAAAACTTAAAATTTTCTAATGCAAGTTATTTTTATGAATTTATTGGTTGTGATGGACTTTGTTATTTTTCCGATTTTCCGACGAAAGAGTTATGAAAATTATCGTTCCCTTTGGATAAATAGAAGAATTTTAAGAGCGTAAGTATGTAGATAAATACCACGACTTTCATCATAAGGCAAAATAAATAATAATACCTAATGTAATTAAACTGCCTTGCTTTTTGACGTTCCTTCACGGCGTGCCTTATCGAACGTCGTAGCACATACAATTTTTTTCCAGATTCCAGATACTTATCGTTCAAATGATGTATAAAAAAATTTTCACTCGTGACTCCTCGACTAAATTTTGAGATAATACCTTTTCCAATTGGGGCATTTTCCCATACAAAAAAATAAAAAAAATTTTTCTTAACTACAATAAACAAAAATCAAAATAATCACATTTGATGTGTTTTGTGATGCTAAACGCGAATCCAACCTCAGAATAGCTCCATCGTGTATAGTTTCTGAAATATTCTAACCTAAGAACCAAAAAAAATCGTTTTTTGCCATTCTTTGAAGCTATATAACTGTGTAACATATCATTTATTCGTTAAATTTGGTTAAAGCACTTGAAAGTTCCAATATTAAATCTTGATTCAAGAAAAAAAAAAAATTGTTAAGTTTTTTGTTACGTGTGTGGCATACGTGTGAAATGGTCGGTTCATTGCACATGTTTAAAATGTGAAAGAAATTTTAATTTCGTTAAATCTGGTAAATTACTTGAAAGTTCTTATCTTTGCCTTTAAAACCTAAAAATTATGTTGATATCTTTTTTTTTCCTCAAAGATATCCTAACCTAAAAAGACACAAAAGTGCAAAAAACCCGTTTAGCCAATATTACGGTATACGATATCTCTTAGAAGCACACGGTGGTTTTTAAAAAATTTTAACTTTTTGAAATACCACCCGCGATTTTTTTTTTTTCGACCTTTTAGTTTTTTTAACGATTTTTGAGTATGTCTCGGTGTTTATATACATATTATGTACACATATATATGTATATAACTACATATATATACTTGTATATGTATATATGTGAAATATATATATATGGATATATATATACATACATACATACATACGTATAAAAGGTATCGTTTCCGCACCATTTATTTTTTAAAAAAATCGGTTTTTTCGTATTTATGTAAGAAAAACACAAACAAAAACCGGAAACGAAAGTAGTCAGTCCAGATGTGATTTCTGATGCTTAATCCGATTCCGGTATTAGAATTGCTCCATTACGTCTGAACTTTGAGATATCCTTACATATTTGTTTAAAGGACACCATTTTTTTTTTCCTATTTTCGAACTTATATAACAAGATAAGGTAATATTATGCCGCAAAATCTGGTATGCCAGTTAATAGCTCTTGTTTTTTCCTTGAAAACTCAATCAAACCGATAACGATATCTTTTTTTTTGTCGGAGATATCTTTGCCTAAAAAGTTAAAAAAGTGCAAAAACACGATTTTTGGCTATATTGGATGTTATATACAGGACACACAAAATTTTTTTTGAATTTCTATTACCAGAAACATTTGGTACCTTCTTTTGGCCTTAAATTGAGCTATCAAATGTTTATCTGCAATATTTCTCTGCAAAGTTATGTTAACTTTAAAATCACACCATGAAACTTAAAGCGAAAAATCTCGGTTTTCGGCTATATTTGAGGTTGTATACTGTACGGACGAAATTCGTCTGCTCTTTTTTACTAACCGAAGCATTTAAAACCATTCTTTATCTTTAAAATAAGCTATCAGGAGGTCTCTTGTGATTGTTTTCCACAAAGTTCTGACCATTTAAAAATTAAATTATGAAGTGCAAACTCACAGGGGTGTCTACATAGTGTATGAGTATTCCTTATGTACGTATTGCTGCAACATGTCGCCTTAAAATAGTTATAACTTTTTAGAAAACAATTACAAGAGACCACATGTTAGCTCATTTTGAAGATAAAGAATGGTTTTAAATGTGTCGGTTAGACAAAAAGAGCAGACGAATTTCGTTCGTACGGTATATAACCTCAAATATAGCCAAAAATCGTGTTTTTGCACTTTTTTAACTTTTTAGGTAAAGATATCTCCGACAAAAAAAAAGATATCGTTATCGGTTTGATTGAGTTTATAAGGAAAAAACTAGGGCTATTAACTGGCATACCAGATTTTATTGCATAATATTACCTTATCTTGTTATATAAGTTCGAAAATAGGAAATAAAATGGTGTCCTTTAAACAAATATGTAAGGATATCTCAAAGTTCAGACGTAATGGAGCAATTCTAATACCGGAATCGGATTAAGCATCAAAAATCACATCTAGAGTGACTACTTTCGTTTCCGGTTTTTGTTTGTGTTTTTCTTAAATACGAAAAAACCGATTTTTTTAAAAAATAAATGGTGCGGAAACGATACCTTTTATACGTATGTATGTATGTATGTATATATATATCCATATATATATATTTCACATATATACATATACAAGTATATATATGTACATATATACATATATATGTGTACATAATATGTATATAAACACCGAGACATACTCAAAAATCGTTAAAAAAACTAAAAGGTCGAAAAAAAAAAAACGGCTGGACGTTCGATTTCGCGGTTTGCGGATTTAGATACTAGAAGGGTTCCCCAACATTATCCCTGAAAAAAATCGCGGGTGGTATTTCAAAAAGTTAAAATTTTTTAAGAACCACCGTGAGCATGAAGATGTAAACATAATTTAAATTAGGTTTTAAAGAAAAAGATTGGGGCTCTCAAGTGCTTTAACCCAAAATAATAAATGATATGTTACATAGTTATATTCAAAAAATGGCAAAAAAACGACTTATTTTGGTTTTTAGGTTAAAATACTTCAAAAACTATACATGATAGAGCAATTCTGATGTCAGATTCGCGTTTAACATCGCAAAACACCGCAAATGTGATTATTTTGATTTTTGTTTAATGTAGGGGAATGTCGTATTGGTTGGGACGCCGTATAAATTGGGACAGCCGTTTTTCTTGAATTTCCGATACTGGCGATAGGTGTTTCAACTGTCGAAGTAAAGTCTGTTTATAACCTAACGTTTCATGTGCAAAAGATCGAAGAACTCTTGTTGATTATATCCATTCCAAACAAAGAGTAAATTGTCATATCAAAAAGATATTTTCGATAGTTTCTGCGTGTTCGTAATTTGTCAAATTTAAACCAATTGTTTCATGTAAGTGTGTTCAATGTGTCTTGTATTCAGTGCATTTTCATTCCGTGAAAGATTATGTATGTATGTATTCTCCTTTAACTCCTAGGAGGAGCATAGGGCCAATATGAAATCTCTCCATTTGTCACGATCCCTTGCGATGACTTTGATCTCTTGCCACGATTTTCTCGATTCTTGGATTTCCTTTTCCAACAACCTTTTCCAGTTGGTTTTGGGTCTACCACGTCCTCTACTGCCTTGTGGATTCCACTCAAGGGCCTGGCGACAAACTTTGCTGTGTGGTTTCCGGAGAGTGTGACCAATCCATCCCCATTTGCACAGCTTGATCTCGTTTGCTATAGCCTTCTGTTTACATTTTTGATGTAGCTCGGCATTTGATATAGTGCGAGGCCACCGTGATAGAGTAATTGATATGTATTGTGGTGGCAAATATTATTTTTGGGCTCTCACGAAATGGCAACTTTGTAAGGGTTGGGACACTCATGTCGTATAAGTTGGGACAGCACTTTTTTTTATTCCAAGGCATTGCGATACCATTTAAATTATATTTTTACAATATTTGATGAATGCAATTGTATTTATAATAATTAAAAAGCATTTATTAATGAATTTTTGAAGATTGTGACGCATTTATGTGCCATGAGTTTGGCAAGTTCACTAACGCACGAAAAACCGATCGTGGAATTACCGATTTCAATGCATTGGTCGCAGAGATCAAAGAAATAAATGATATATTTTTTCCCAAATTGTTTCTTTGAAACATGACGTTTCAATAAATGTTCTAACAAAAGTAATATCATGCAGATTAACTTAACTTTTTGGCTCACTTTGTGATTTTTGAAAGTGTCCCAACTTATACGGTAAATTTTTTTTCGGCAAAAAAAGCTGTCTTCATTAAAATGGCTATAACTTTTGTCTTCATCACGATGTCAAATAACTTTCTATAAAAAAGTTGTAGCCGATGACCATACCTTTTAATTGGTTTATTTAAATTAACAATTTTTCCATCCGTTTCAAAATCACTGACCAAAAACAAAACCCGTCCCAACCTATACGACATTCCCCTAGTTAAAAAAATTTTTTTTTTTTTTTGTACTGGAAAATGCCCCAATTGAAAAAGGGATTATCTCAAAATTTAGTAGAGGAGTCACGAGTGAAAATTTTTTTATACATCATTTGAACGATAAGTAAACAGAATCTGTAAAAATAATTGATGTGCTACGACGTTCGATTTAAACGGGTTAAGGCACGCCGTGCCTTGCATTAGGAAGCTATCAAGATTTTGTTGGAGCTGACTTCAAATGCTGTCTATCCCAAACATTTGCTTCAAGAATTGTTGCAGTGTTTATAAATATTTGAAAATTACTTCTGCTCGATATTAATATGGTTGTGATTTTCTTTTCGATTCCAAAAATCTAATTTTTTTTTTTTATATTTCTGACCATAATTTGGTTATCAAATATGTCAACGTAAGAAATCCTGGCAGAACCACGATTCATTTATTTGGAAAAGTAGTCATTTTGACTCTTACCTAAACCCAAATTTGAAAGAGGAAAAGTAATTGCACGTCTTCTTAGTAAGTTTTTTTTAAGCACATATGTAAATAGTAAATTATACGCAAAATAATCGTAAAAGGTGGGAGGTTTCGTAATTTATTTTAACTATGGTTTTTATATATGTATGTATATATATATGTATATTAGGGTGGGCCAAATTGTATGGACGAAATTTTATCGACCTCGGCTACCCCCTATGTGAAAGTTCATTCAATTCTATGAATATTTGCGCAAGAAACTATACCTCTGCGTTCAACTTTAGTTCGGCGCATTTTTGATCGAAAATTTTACCTTTTATTAATATATTTTTTTATTTTCATACTAAATTTTAAAATTTTTTATAAAGACAAAAGTAATGTCATTATATGATTTGGCTGGTATTCTGTCAGTAATCAATTAAATTGGGTTCTGTTTACATAAAAAGTTCACTTGATGGTGTGGAATTGATGCTATCTATTTAAAAAAGCGATATGGGTCAAACAGCCGATTATAATGACCGACATTCAAAATAAACGATTCATATTTTTGGATAAATTTTTCAAACAAAACACCAACCTAGGCTGAAAGTTCATCCAATTCTATGAATATTTGCCCAAGGAACCATACCTCTACGTTCAACTTTAGTTCGGCGCATTTTCGATTGAAAATTTTACCTTGCGTTTAATATTTATTTTCATGCTTAATTTTCAAAATTCCTATAGAGACAAAAGTAATATCATAATATGTTTTGGCTGGTATTCTGTCAGCAATCAATAATATTGGGTTCTGTTTTTACGAAAACTTTACTTGATAGCGTGAAATTGATTATATTTATTCCAAAAAATTATATCGGTCAAATAACCGATTTATTATAAACGATTCATATTTTTACATGGATTTTTGGTATATTGTTCTGTAAAATTAAAAAAAAGCGGCTAATTTATTTCCTAAAATTGCTACTAGATGTTGCCCTGGAAAAAAATGAGTGTCATATTCGGCATCCTAGCATCCAAAAATACTTGGGTTGGTGTTTCGATTGAAAAAATCCATGTAAAAATATGACTCGTTTATTTTGAAATCGGTTATTTGACCGATATAATTTTTTTGAATAAATATAATCAATTCCACGCTATCAAGTAAAGTTTTCGTAAGCACAGAACCCAATTTTATTGATTGCTGACAGAATACCAGCCGAAATATATTATGATATTATTTTTTTCTCTATGAGAATTTTGAAAATCAAGCATAAAAATAAATATTAAACGCAAGGTAAAATTTTCAATCGAAAATGCGCCGAACTAAAGTTGAACGTAGAGGTATGGTTCCTTGGGCAAATATTCATAGAATTGAATGAACTTTCAGCCTAGGTTGGTGTTTTGTTTGAAAAAATTCATCCAAAAATATGAATCTTTTATTTTGAAAGTCGGTCATCATAATCGGCTATTTGACCCATATCACTTTTTTAAATATATAGCATCAATTCCACACCATCAAGTGAACTTCTTATGTAAACAGAACCCAATTTAATTGATTACTGACAGAATACCAGCCAAATCATATAATGACATTACTTTTGTCTTTATAAAAATTTTTAAAATTTAGTATGAAAATAAAATAATGTATTAATAAAAGGTAAAATTTTCGATCAAAAATGCGCCGAACTAAAGTTGAACGCAGAGGTATAGTTTCTTGGGCAAATATTCAAAGAATTGAATGAACTTTCACATAGGAGGGTAGCCGAGATCAGTTTTGAAATCGGCCCACCCTAATGTATATGTATACACAAAGTTTTATATATATATGTCAAGCCAATTTTTCTTAATTAAAAAAATAAAAACCACCTGAAATTAAAGCGTTTACAGTGACCATACCCCTTAATGCTTTCCCATGGCAATATTCTCCGTTTTAAAACTTGTAATCGGTAGTTCTTTCTTTTGGCAAAAGATATGAAGATTAAATTTTATTTTAAATGATCCGTATGAGATGTTGTTCTTTTGCAAACCGTATGAATTAGGGGAGAAGGGGGAGGTTTCGACACCCTAACAAGAAAGTCCTTATATCTTCCAGCAATTGTGCATGTTATTTTAAATACACATAGACTATGCACGAATAAATGTGCTTCTTTTGTAAACTACCAAAAATTCGATATGTTCGCTATTTTCGGAACTGTGATCAAAAAACCATAGTTAAAATAAATTACAAAACCTCCCACTTTTGGCTTCGTCAGTCATATAAATACTTGATTCCCTAGATGGTGTTCATTCCTGTCGCGTTTGTGAACGATTTGATGCGACCTGAGCGAGCGCGCGCATTTCCCAGCGCGAACGCACAAGTTTCATTGCAGCCACAGTTCTTGACGATCCATTCTGAAATTTTGAGGGCATGCAAAAGTGTTAAAAAAACATTTTCCCGCAAAAAAATCGAAAGAAAAACAGCCCCGAATTTAAAAAAAAATTAATTTGTTTAAGAAACTGTAATTTTTTTTTATAAACAATTACTTGGATCGATTTGTAATATCCTTCATTAAATATTTTTTTTGCATATTAGCAAGTATAAAGAGGAACTTTCTTTGAACCTGAAAAATTGAAAAAATTCATAACTTGAGAAATGTGCATGTCCTGACGAAAAGAAAAAATTCGTGTCTTTTATTTTGAGTCAAAGAATGCGAAAAAAATTATTCGGGTCAACATTTTTTTTAATGAAAATCCTCCGTGGAATGACACATATGTATTAATTGAAGTTAGTACTACATGAGAAAATTTGATATTGATACAATCTGTCTCTTCTAAAACTTTAAACGCCGTTTTCACGAAACCACTTTTTTTAACCGAGTTGACAGCATAACTTGAAGAGTTTTTGTCCGATCGACTTGATCTCAACGGCATTTTGTAGAAAAAACATGTCTCTACTGCAGGACGTAGCTGTTTTTTTTTTTTTTTTCATTTTCTTGTAATGTAATAAAGGATACGCAGGCAAAAATTATTTAATTGTGAAATTTATTTTATAAATTTGAATGTGTGTTCATATAATGAAATTTATTTTAAGAGTGAAAAAATATTTTCAGAACTTTATTTATGTGATTATGAAAAAACATGAGAATACAATACAAAATTATAAGGAGTAGTTTCACAACAAGTATTATAAACAACACCCCCTCTTAATCACATAATTTAAGATCAGTTCTGAGTAATTGAAATCTGGTAACGTCCAATGCTTTTGTAAAAATATCAGCTACCTGAGATCCTGTATTGATATGTTCAATTTTTATATTTCCTTTTGAGATGTGATCACGGATGAAATGGTGCTTGATGTCTATATGCTTTCACCGCTTACTTTCTGCATTCTTCGCCATTCCAATACAGCCTCTGTTATCTTCAAATATTGTAACTGGATCAGTTTCGGTTAATACGTGCAGATCAGATAAGATGCCACGAATCCACAAACCTTCTGTAACGGCTGCACTTAAGGCTATATATTCAGCCTCACTGGATGAAGTAGCTACAACTGTTTGTTTTTTGCTACACCATGATATTGGATTTCCAAATACCATAAATACAAATCCGCTTATTGATTTTCTGTCATTTGAATCAGATGCCCAGTCTGCATCTGCGTAGCCAACCAATTCAGATACTCCTGGTTGCTTTGTAAATATCATTTTTAAATTTTTTGTTCCCTTTAGGTATCTGACAACTCGCTTCAAAGCCGACCAGTGAATTTCAGTAGGGTTCTGCTGAAATCTTCCTAAATAGCTCACATTGTAGCATATATTGGGTCGAACACTTAACATTACGTACATGAGGCTACCTAAAAGCTCGCGATATGGTTTCCCAGTGCTTTCTCCCTCAAAGGAAAGCTGTAATCCCTTTTCCATAGGCGATTTCATGGTATTGCATTCATTCATGCCAAATGTATTAATTATCTTCTCTATATGATTAGATTGACTTAACGTCATCGTTCCAGTTGCTGGGTTGTAATCTATTCGTGTTCCAAGATAAAAGCGTAGCACTCCACAGTCTGACATTTCAAACATTGAACCCAAGCTCTTTTTCAAATCTTAAATGGCTTTCAAATTATTTCCTGCAATTATAACGTCATCAACGTACAAAACCAGGAACAGAATATTTTCCCCAAAAAACTTCGTGTAAAGACAGTAGTCTCGTTTTGATCATTCAAATCCACATTCGATTAAGTATTAAATTTTTCGTTCCAACATCTTGGACTTTGCTTTAATCCGTAAAGTGATTTATTAAGCTTGCATACTAAATCTGATCCAACATTAAGTCCATCAGGTATTTCCATAAAGATCTGTTCTTTTAGTTCCCCGTGAAGAAATGCAGTCTTAACGTCCAGTTGGTGTAAATGAAAACTCTTTTGCAAACTAACAGCTAAAACAATTCGTATCGTTGCTAATTTTGCGACCGGAGAATAAATATCATCATAGTCGACTCCAGCTTTTTGCAAGAACCCTTTTGCAACTAACCTAGCCTTATATCGAACGGGATTACCATTCTCGTCCTCTTTTACTTTAAACACCCATTTCGATTTCAACGGCTTGACATTGGCTGAGCGTGAAACCAGATCCCAAAAGTTATTTTTATGCATGGATTTCAATTCACCTTTAACAGCTTGTAACCAAAAGTTTTTGTCGTAACGATTCTCAATTTCAGCATAGGCCACAGGTTCATAACTTTCATCTACTTCAGCTGAATAACCGGACAAGTACTTTCGCTACGACGCGGTTGATCAGCATTGGTTTCAACATTACTTTCCGTAGAAGCATCAACGACCTGATCTGAAGCATTTTGCCATAAGCTTTCATCTTCTCCACTATCATCCTCAATAACAGAGTTGGATGCTACTTCAACGGTAGAAACAGCAACATTATTTTCAACCCCCTCTTGCTCGTTTTCTCCAGTTAAAATGAGAAGATCAAGATTTTTATTCGGTAATTGTTCTTTTATTTTATACGGATAAAAGGTTTCATCAAATCGAACATCTCTAGCTACTACTATTTTACGCTTCTCTCGATTCCAAAGCTTGTAACCATTATTAGTGTACCCAATCATAACCATTTCTATGGATTTTGAATCTAATTTTTTTCTGTTATGTTCTAGAACCCATACAAAAACTTTGCATCCGAAAACCCTAAGCTTAGATAAATCTGGCTTCTGCTTGTACCAGACTTCAGCAGGTATTTGCATAACTTCAAGTGACCGACATGGACTTCGATTAATAAGGTATGTTCCGGTAAGCGCCGCTTCACCCCACATTGATTTAGGCTTATTTGCTTCAAGTAGCATTGAACGAACTTTTTCAACAGGAGTCCGATTGAATCGTTCTGCTACACCATTTTGCTGCGGGGAATAAGCAACAGTATGCTGGACTTGAATACCTTTATTTTTATAAAACACTTTTTCTCCTTTGGACATATATTCTCGACCCTGATCTATGGTCATCATTGCAATGGGAAGATTAAACATTGCTGTAACCATAGCTTCGTATTCTGATAATTCTTCGAAAACTTCAGATTTTCTTCGCATCAAGTAAATCTGGAAAGTTTTTCGAAGTTTTTTAAACTGATTTTTTCTTTTAAATTGTGATAATACATGAACGGAGCGTCGCAGCAATAAAACAAAAATACCAGCTTGTAGGGAATGGTTTGTTCTACAAACAACATTTTTTTTTTTTTTTTTTGTACGACTTAAAGCTTAGGAGATATCTTTTGACAAACTTAAAATTTAGAAAAAAACTGTTTTTGTAAAATATTCCGAAACGATATCCGCAGAAAAAAATTTTTTCTTGGATTTTGCAGAACATGTTATTCTCTATGAATGTCTTTACCAACACTATTTCCGTCCGACTTACCGTTCATGAGATATCGCGATTTGAAAATGAACATAGTTTTATGAAAAGTTAAATGCAGTAGGCCTCTTCGTTTTGCCTTTTTGGACAAAACACCGTAGTCGGTGTTGGAAACAACTTCAATTACGAAGAAATTTACTAGAATTTTTATCTAGAAGTACCCGTTACAGAGATAAAAATAGTAATTTTAAATGTGTTTTACGATTAGTGGAGTGCCTGAGGCTTTTAACCTAGGATATTTATTAGAGTGAATGAATTTATATAGTTGAGGTGGGATTTTGTTTTTTATACCATAAAAAGAAAAGTTTACCAAAAATTTTTTTGTGCAATTGATGTTTTCTTTATTCAAGCAATAACTATAAAAAGCTAATACAACACTAAATCCAAAATAGATGTAACATTTTGCAAACTATTTGGTCTAAACTAATTTAGAGTCGCTGAACTCGAAAAACCCACTTATTTTTTATTTCTTTGGACCGTTCCCGAGTCATTCGGACATTTATATTTTCGAGGTTATAGCTTCATATACATACATCAATATATTTGTAGAACGCCAAGTCCGATCGATTTAATTTTACAACGCTTACAAAGAGTGAGTAATGGCTCTTTTAACGAGTATACCAATGATTATGCTCCGAACAAAATTAGCTGAGTTATAGCAGGAAAAACTCCGATTTTTTTAAAATTTTAAAAAATTTTTCATATCAATATCAAATGAAAAACTTACTTTTTCGCATTTATTTATTTGAAAAAAATTTTTTTAAAAATTTTATTCAATGGCAAATTTAATTCCAAACATTTTAAGCCTAGTTTGAGCAAAATCGAATGCGATTTCTCGAAGATATTCAAAATTTGGTGCAATAAGAATGATGAGAAGTTGTCCAGAGCATTTTCAAAATGTTCAGCCTAAGTCAACAGATCCAATTTTTCAGCTTCCACATCGGCCATTCTACACTCATTGAACATTTTAAAGAAGCTCTCATCGTTTTTTGTAGAAGAACATTTCGGACCGGGTTGGAATTGCATCAAAAATATAAATTTTTGAAAGAAAACGATATGCCTTCATTGCACTAAAACCTTATTATCTTCACGAGATTTCATTCGATTTTGCTCAAAGTTAGGTTAAAATGTTTGGAATTCAATGTGCCATTGAATAAAATTGTTAAAAAAAATTTTTTAAATAAATATATGCGAAAAACTAAGTTTTTCATTTGACGTTGGTATGAAAAAATTAAAATTTTTTTTAAAAAATCTAAGTTTTTCGTGCTATAACTCAGTTAATTTTATTCGGAGCATAATCATTGGTATACCCGTTAGAAACGCCATTAGTCATTCTTTGTAATCGTGGTAAAATAAAATCGATCGGATTTGGCGTTATACAAATATATTGATATATAATGCTATAATCTCGAAAATAAAAATGGCTGAATAACTCGGGAACGGTTGGTAGGAAAAAAAAAAAAAAAAAATTGCGTTTTTCGTGTTCAGCGACCTCAAATTAGTTTAAAAAAATGGTTTGCAAATTGTTACAATTATTTTTAATGTAGTGTTATACTAACTTTTTATAGTTAATACACAAATCAAAAGCACAAAAAAATTTTGAGTAAACTTTTTTTTATGGCATTTGAAACAAAATCCCATCCCAACCATATAAATTCGTTCGGTCTTGTAGAAATCCTAGGTTAAAAGCCCCAGGCACTCCACTAACTCTCTTACTCTTGATTATGTTCACAAATTCACTGAGAATAATTTTAAAAAATAAGCGTTTGGAAGATTACGAAACCAATGTTGATTCCTTTTACCATGAAATGCATGGAAAAGGGGAATGTTCCGCCCAGTTTGTTATTGAAGGAAAGTTAATTTCGTTTCAAACCATCTTAGAAATTCCGAATAGCTTAGCTAGGGTGTCCCAGGAATCCAACAATTAAGGCTTGTTAATAGTTCGCCAAAGATGCTTTTCTTGTAGTAAATTTAGATATTCTTCGTTTCGACTATGAAACCATCGGGTGACCTTCGGGAACCTTCGATTATTCCACAAAATTATCAATTAAGGCTTGTTGATGCTTTTTTTGTAGTACATTTAGATATTCTTCGTTTTGACTATGAAACCATCGGGTGACCTTCGGGAACCTTCGATTATTCCAAAAAATTATCAATTAAGGCTTGTTGATAGTTCGCCACAGATGTTTTGCCTTTAATATGCCTAGATATTCTTCGTTTTGGCTATGAAGCCTTCGGGTGACCTTCGGCAACCTTTGAGTGTCACGGGAAACTGTTAATTAAAATTTTTTTAAAGACTTTTTCCCTCTCGAATACTTCGATATTCTTCATTTTGACTGTAAAACCTTCGGGTGACCTTCAAGAACCTTCGGGTGTCAGAGGAAAATATCAGTTAAGGATTGTTGGTAGTGAGCCACAGATGTTTTCTCTCTAGTATATCCAGATATTCTTCGTTTTGACTATGAAGCCTTCGGGTGATCTTCGGAAACCTTCGTGTATAGCCTAAGCTATGCAATTTAATTTAAGGATGATTTGGTGTAAATTTCAGGTGAATCGATTAAGCAGTCTCTGAGAAAATGCAATTTAACAAATTTTTGTATGAGGGCCACCCTTAATATGCACCCTGACAAATTTTTATTTTTTTTTTTTTCTTAGAAATCTTCGCGGGCATGTTCCACCAATTCCTAATGTTTCAACGCAATCGCATGAACGGTCTCTGAGAAAATGCGATTTAAAACAAATTTTTGTGTGAGGGCCACCCTTAATATGCACCCTAACAAAAACCTTCGCGGGTATGCTGCCAACCAATCCCCAAAGTTTCATCGCAATCGGATTAATTCATTCCATATAAAAAGCTTTTCGATTTATGTGGAAAAAGATTAGTTAGTTTTTAAACAATTAGGTCATTTAACCCAAAAAATCTGCAGGTGGCATCTCCAAATTCAAAAAATCCCAAAGGAAATAGGAAATTTCCTTTTCATTTGAAAAAGGCAAAATGTAAACAAATAAAACATTTTCAATAAAACGCAAATTAAAGCTAAAATCAAAAAAGTGTTCATCTCAATTGTTTTAAAAAAAAATTTAAATAACGAAATATATAAAAAAATATATTTGAAAAAAGTGAAAATAGTGTCTTGATTTGGTAAACGCCAGGTAAAAGGTGTGAACGTGGTTCTTTGATTATCAAGATTTTCTGATTTTAGGCTGGTTAACCAGGCAAGTGAGAATAGGGTTTTATAGTACAATCATTTGCGAGAATAAAATTATGTTACCTGAAAAGTTTTCTGGGATTTTTTCAAATAAGTCATTTTATAGATTTCGATGTGCTTTTTCAGAATATCGAAATACCTCGAATAGTTTTGGAGATATTTTGAAAAATCGGTTTTTTTCTTAATTTTAAGTTTGATAAAAAAAATATCTCCTAAACATTAACTCATACGAAAAAAAAATTTAAGCGTGTGACTCACCGTTCATGAGTCATCGTAATTATAAGCTCAACACATCACTGTGCCTACTCATAAGCGGCATTTACTAATTTTTTGAATTTTACAGGTGAACGATATGCCTTCTAGTTAAAAATACTGTTTTAGACTATTTTTTAAACCTATATAACTAGATGACATATCCTTCACCTGTAAAATTCGATTAAGTACTTGAAAGCCCAAATCTTTTTCTTTAAAACCTAACTTAAATTATGTCGATATTTTTTTTTTTTTTTTTCTGAGAGATATCCTTACCTAAAATATAAAAAAAAGTGCAAAAAACATTTTTTTCCAATAGTTTGGTCTACGATATCTCCTAGAAACATGAACATATCGACATATTTGAAATTAGTTTTTAAAGAAAAAGATTAGGGCTTTAAAGTACCGTTACCAGATTTAACGAATAAACGATGTCATATCGTCACTCTTCGGCCAGATTCACGAAAGTGCAAATTTTTCAGTTTTGCACTAATGTAGTTTTCTTGTACAAAATGGTTCAATAAAGTTATGCCAGAAGTATGAAAGCTATATTTGAAGCGGTTTAGTAGCAAATGCAAAGTTTATTACACGAAAAAGCAAAATTTACATATAATTTTCATATTCAAAAAAAAATTTCAAATAGCAATTTCTCAAATTCAATAATTTTCACATTCGCGAATATGGCCTAAGGGTGACGATATACTATACGTAGTTATATTGTTTCAAGAAATGCCAACAAATTTTTTTTTGGGTTTTTAGGTTATACCTCGAAAAATATACACGACAGCGAAATTCTGAGGTTGGACTCGAATTTTTGTTTGTTGCAGTTAAAAATATTTTTTTTTTTTTGTTTTATATGGAAAACTAGAAAAGGGGTTTTCTCGAAGGGGGCATCTGATCGGATTTTCTGGACAGTGGGAAAATGGTCACAAAAGCCTATAGAATCACCCCCCATTTTCAGTTTCTGTCGTAATTTTTGTGTGAATATCCTGCGCTTTAAGAACACTGTGAGTTACTTACTGAATATCTTTAATTGTACAATCAGAATTTAAATTTTTCTACCTCGAATCGCGTTCGCTCGCGCTGCAATATTGGAAAAATGACCCAAAATCAGTTTTTTACAAATATCTCCATAAAAGTTACATTTAGAGACAAAATATTTTCTTGCAATATTTTAGCTTATAAATTTTTCTACAAAAGTGACCTTTGAATAGAAAAAAAAAGTAGAAAATAGAAAATCGTATAAAAAAGGCATACGGTGCTTTCTTTGCATGTAAAAAATTCTACGGAATCACTTGGGGCTTTGACCCTAAAATCACCATCTGGATCTAGACTGCAATAGTTAGGCCCATCTTATTGTATGCAATACCATGTATGGTGGACCGCGCTAAACACAGCATATATACAAAATAAACTAGAACGATTACACAACGTCTTTTAAGCAACGGCATCACTGGTGCCCTGAGATCTACCTCTTCAGAATCCTTAAACGCTATACTTTTTCTGTTACCTATTGATCTCTTTGCCAAGGGAGTGGCTTACAATACTATACTTAGGCTTAAAGAATCGGGGGGCCTTAAGCTAAGGCCTTACGGACACATGATTCCTAAGCTTTCTATGGAGAAAAAATTCTTGGTCACATTCCCGTCTAGAGAATTCTGTAACACACGAGGTGTAGATCCAACCGAAGTAATAAACGTATACACAGATGGCTCTAAATCAGATAATGGGGTTGGAGCAGGTTTCTATGTCTCCAACTCACACGAAGAATACTCATTTAAATTGCCAGATGAGTGCAGCATTTTCCAAGCGGAAATTTTCGCGATTAACAAAGCGGTCGATTACCTTAAAGAAAGTGTAAGCGAGAAGGAAATTGCTCTATACGTCGATAGTCAAGCTGCTTTAAAAGCTTTAAAATCAAACTTTATTAGATCAAAAACAGTTTTTGAATGTTTTACCACTTTAACTTCCCTTAGTGAAAACAACCAGGTATCTTCAGTGGGTGCCGTCGCATTGCGAAATTTTAGGAAATGAAAAGGCAGATCTATCAGCAAAAACGGAAGCTTTTTTAGAAGATCAACACATTAAAATTCCAGCACCGCTTCAACATTTCTTCTCTTTAAAGAACGCTCAAATGTTCTCAGTAGCGAATAGACGCTGTGAACAATCCCCCACTAGCGCTATAACAAAGTATTTTTGGCCTTGTTTTCACAAAGCAGATTATTCCAAATATTTACTATCTGTGAGTGCAGCCTGCTGACTAGAGTTGTGACTGGTCATTGTCTAATTGGTCATCATGCCTTTAGACTGGGCAAAGTCTCCAACAACTGGTGCAGAAACTGTCACGAGCCTGAGGAAGAGGAAACAATTGAACACCTTTTATGTCTTTGTCCTGCGCTTGCAAGAACTAGACTGAAATGCTTTGGTCAGCCATTTTTTAATTCCTTAAAAGAACTCACTAAAATTCACCTAAGTGACATTAAAAGATTCGCTGTGCTTACAGGATCCTTCAGTTTGGACAAACATCATATTGAAAGGACCAGAATTTATGAATAGACGTTAATAAGAGAGTTTGTGGTATCACTATGGACCCTTGCGGTCTATGTGTGGCAATATTGCCGCCACCCTAACCTAACCTTACCTGACCTTTGAATTGTTTTCGTACTACTTATAACTCAGGAGTATCCTAATTCAAAATTATATCGTCGGGCTTAAACTACAACTAGACATCTACATATATCGATGTTTTAAGTTAAGTATACAGGAACATGAAGAAAAAACGGTTCTATGAGCCAGTTTACTCGGTTTTTTGAAATGTAGTCCCCATCCAATTTCATAAAAAGAATAAAAAGCAGAAAACTTCAAAATCTCATACAAAAAACGAGTTTCAAAAAACTTAAAACGCTTTTTTCTCAAAACATGAAAAATGTAGATGTCTAGTTGTAGTTATATAGCTTCAAAAAATGGCAAAAAACAATTTTCTTGATTTTTAGGTTAGAATATCTCGAACACTATACAAGATAGAGCAATTCAGAGATTGGATTCGAATTCAGCATAGCAAAGCACATTCCATGTGATTATTTTGATTTTTGTTTGGAAAACTGGAAAAGGGGTTTTCTCGAAGGGGGCTTCTGATCGGATTTTCTTGATATTGGGAAAATTATCACAAAAGCCTATAATCACTCCCAGTTTTCAGTTTTTTTCGTAATTTTTCTGTGATAATCTTGGCCCTTAAGAACACTGTAAACTGTAATTGATACTGCTGGCTTACAGAGTTGTTAAATATCTTCCAAATTGTTGAAAGGTGTTTGGAAAACGCAGTATACTCCTGTGGCATGTTCTATAATAATAACTGTTATAGGGGCATCGTTGTATTAATTTTTTTCACAACCCTCCCAGGATCACTTCACTCTATTTCGTGAGGTCAGTGCACATATTTTAAAAGTTCTGCATATTAAATGTATCACGTCTATATTGTACGAAACATAGTATGTACATTGTGCGACGCTTAGTAAATTATAAAAAAAGATCGTAAAAACAATAAACATATATTTAGAGCAAATTTGTAATACTTCCACATTGCTACTATAGCATATATTTAGATGTTTTTTAGTTATTATTTTTATTATACTTACTTTATTTCTTCTTAAAGAAATGTAATATTTAGATCTTATTTTTATTTTTTTGCACCGCCACTGAATTTATTTGAGATTTAATACCTTTTGTTTATAAATATTTCTAAAATAGAAATATTTACAACAACGCTTACGCAAAAAAATTGTTTAACAGATATATGTAAATAATCTCGGCTGACTTCAAGTTCACTAGTTTGGTACCAATATAGAAGTATTACATACTATATAATTGAGAGCTATTTTCGCAATATTTATTTAAAATTTTACATCCAGTTATTTTGGATGAAATTTAATGTCAAACTATAATTTAAACAAACATGAACATAAAGCAATTGATCATTTGAGTCATATTTAATTGGTTTAAAACAACAAATAAATTTAACAAGTAACAATAAATTCGTTATAATAAATATTCAAACACTTAGAATTATGGTTATTTTTAACAGTATGTATCTATATTAGACTGCTTCATTTGAAATTTTGTGGTTTCTTTTTGCTTTCAAACAGTTTTAATAATTGCAAGGATAAAAAATAATAATTCTGGTCAAAGGAGAGCCCATAAAATTAATAATTACTTGTGCCACATTGCACTTCTTTGTTTTGAGTATGAATTTTATGGTAAAGAGATTTTTCGACAAAAAACTAATAGTTTGTAGTTACGTGGTTATGACTGAAAGAATACGATATGTGACGCGTTCTGACAAAATCATACTTATTGGGTGCTCTTCTTGATTCCGTTACGCGTTGTCGAAAAGCATTTTCAGTGTGGTTTTTCGGTATTTTCCTTCCGCGAAATTTTGATGTCGGAACGACAATAAAAAGTCAAAAATGTAAGTTTTTTTCTTAACGGAAAAATATAAAAACAGACGCCAAATTGAAACCATGATTCAGAACATCTAAGAAAAAAGCGATATTGCAGGTGGATTTACGCTAGTCTACCGAAACGCAATCGTCGCTGTCGAAAAAGTTATTTTATCCATTTTATAGTTTTTCAAAATTGCAAAAAAAAAACATTAGATTTTTACAATTTTTCACTGTGTCCACTTTTAATTCTTTTCTATCCTCTGTCAAAATGTTAAGGTTGTACAGCAGTTCCATTGTTAATTTTTCAAAACTTGATCAAAAAATTAAAAAATTAAAAAAAAATTCTGAAAATTCTGAAAAAATTCACAACAGTTCTTTTAAAGATTCTAAGCATTTTGCTGCCAAACGTCAGCTACAGCATAAAACTCAATTTGATAAATTTCACTAAAATTCACACGTATTTTTTGGACAATTCTAAGCATTTTTTGCCATGTACACTTTTTTCGTAGATGCTGTAAAACTATATTTTGGATAAATCTCGCTGTGACAAGATCATAACGAAAACACACAATATGCAATATGAGAAGTCCTTATTGATTAATGATTTTTGGGGTATCGGGATAAAATTTCGACTTTTTAGTGTCCTCAGCAAATAGTAGTGAAATTTTACAGCAAATGCTACATACTAATATTCCCCTGTAAAAATTACCCTTTTGTGGGGGATGTAGAGGGTTAAGATTTTCTACAAAAATATTTCTCGCAATATCCTGCAAAAGTTTACTGAACACATGATACACCTCAGATGTAAGGATCAAATCGATACCTTAGAGCGATTTTGAGATTTTTGCAGTTATGGTATCATTGTGGGCTTCTTTACCTAGTGGAGAACTGTGTGACGTCAAAATACCACTAAAATACCAAAATATTCGATAATTAAGAAAAATCCTATCTCCAAACTGTAATTTTTTGAAGAGCGCTGTTGTCCTATCTCCACTGAATATTCAAAAAAAAGTCACATTTTTTAATAAAACTTCGTTTTTTCGCGTTTTTTTCGCGTTTGATGACTTTTTGCGACATTTTAGTGGAAAAAATTAAAAAAATGTGCTAAATGTGTCGTTTATTTTAATAGAAGTTCGACCTCTGGCGAGTCAAGTATGATTTTGTCAGACCGCAACACATTAATATTCCAATATTTTAATGTTTAATGAATTTCTATAATATATTAATAAATTTACATATTTTTAAGAATTTTTGAATAGAACGGTTTAAGTTTTATTTAACTTTAAGCGTGTATAAGTTTTTTTCCACACACTCTTTATATACCCAGTAGGAGAAAGAGCAGTTAAATAGGCATGATATTAGGACTTTTTTTGAGTGCCAGTAGGCCTGCTGTCTTCCCTTCTTTCTCCCTTTCTTTGTAACACATGTCATTAGGCGCCAAGGCCTGGCACTATCGCTTCTAAAAAAGGCAGCAAAGCAGGGGCTGAATTACCGCATCAGTGAACGTACAATTCGTGGCATGAAATCATGTATTTAGTAATGCGAAATACATGTGAAACACATGATTTTATGTCACTAATTGTACGTTCACGGATGCGTCGATTCGACCCAAGGCCTTCAACCATCGCTTCTAATATGAATATATCAATATTCGTTAACATCGACATGTCATATATTGGATGTCATTGACATCTACTCTATCATAGAAATCCAAAAATATGTACCATGCAATAGATACTTAAATAGTACTTTTATCAAATCACAAAAATCGACAAAAAATTAAGCAATGTAGCCTTCTATGATAGCTTCTCATATGAAAGGACAGAAGCAGGCATGCTACCTTCCCTTGTTTCTAAATTGGGCTCCAAGACCTGACACGAATGCTTCCACAAAGAAGACCTTCTATGATCGCTTCTATTATGAAAGGACAATAGCATTTTTAGAGGATCTGTAGTAAAGCAAGTGTCAGGCCTTCTAATAAGTCTGTTTTTGGAATGCATCGGAGCATGCTTAAAAGATCTTAAAGAAAGCAAGAAAGAAGGCATTGTTATCAGCATGCATTGAACATTCTCCGAATGGGTAAGAGCATATTCAAATAAGAAATCAATTTTTATACATAAACAGTAGACGCTCACAAATTAGAAACTCTTAGTTTTTGAGGTGATTCGATTTTCTGAAATATTCGAATTTCTGAAATATTCGAATTTCTGAAATATTCGAATTTTTGAAATATTCGAATTTCTGGACTTTTTTTTTCGAATATAAAAAAATTTAGTAAATATACTTCAAGAAACTAAAATTAAACTCTTTTTTTATTTAATCTTACATTTGTATTTTTTTTTAAATCTGGAATAACAATATCGTTGATTGAAGATGTTGTCACATTAAAATCTAGGGCCTTTATAAAGCTGTCCCAAGATTTTGACTTTGGTTTCCAAGCATAAAGTATTTCTTTTATGTTTATTTGCCATTTTCAATAATCTACTTTCACTTGTTTCAAATTTCACACAAAAACTAACCAAAAATTAACATAAATGCGACGAAAAAAGCAGCAAATAGCGAATAACATAGATGAATCAGTGATTCCCGTTTTAGTTTTACTTTGTTCAAACAAAATATGTAAAATTAAATTAGGGATTTCCAGCGTTAAAATAAATAAAAACATCGCTCTGAAATTAGAATTTTCAATTCTAATTTTAGAGCGTTCGATGTACAATATTACAAACTCTGATTCTAAATTGTGGAAGATTCGAATTTGTGATAGTTCTAATTTGAGAGCGTCAAATCGATACCTTAGAGCGCTGTCCTATCTCCACTTTTTACGATTTTGAGATTTTTGCATTTATGGTATCCTTGTGGGCTTCTTTACCGAGTGGAAAACTGTGTGATGTCAAAATATCAATAAAATACCAAAATATTTGATAATTAAGAAAAATCCTATCTCCAAACTGCAATTTTTTAAAGAGCGCTACTGTCTTATCTCCACTGAACATACAAATAAGTCACATATTTAAACATATTTGGGAGAACACGCCCTGATAAGGTGGAAACACCTGCAATCGGTATTGAATTTGTTCCAAAGGAAAAACTATACCAAATATCAATAAATAACACAAAAACAACAATTATGATATATCAATACGTATTAACACACAAATAAAACTGGCAAAAAGTCGGCTTCGCAGCCGGGCAAGGCTGGTGCAGTGGTAACGACTTCTGCTACCAACCTGGAGATCCTTGGTTCGTCTCCCGCCCAGACCAAAAACACAAAAAGTTTTCAAACTTGCAATTTTTCAATTATAATTAATTTAGTAAAATAAATATAATTATAATTACAACAAAAATAGTCTGATGAGTCTTTGTGGCGAACGACGAAACATATGTCACTATAGCCGTGTTTTTAATCCGTTCCTTGATTTGTCATAATTATGTGTTAGAAAAATGCATTGATAGATTTATATGTAAATCGATCTTTGCAAATATATGACTAAAAGTTCAATTAAATAAAATCAATTTTCAATATAAAATGTCATTAAGTAACACACTTAAAAAATTCTTAAATTTTTTTTTTTTGTTTTTTCCTGTTCTTTGCGTTTCATGACTTTTTGCGGCATTTTAGTGAACAAATTTTGTAACAATCCAGGGTCCCCTCTTGTATGTCGGAACCAAAAATTAAAAATTAAAAAAAAAAATTAATTTTTTTCGTGTTTTCTACGCGTTTCATGACCTTTCTATGACATTTTAGTGGAAAAAATCCAAAAAATTTACTAAATGTGTCATTTATTGTAAGAGTAATGCAATTCTTTATAAGGGCAAAAGTAATGGCACACTTAAAATTAGCTAGGATTTCGTTAGAAATTAATAAAATTGGTTAAAAACATTAAATTATGTTAATGCATACATGGGTTCAATTATTGCATTTATTGTCATATCAAAATAGAAGCCAATTCTAAATAACCACTGTTTGAAATCTTCTTTTTGGATTTCCCAACAATTGAAAAAATGGAGATAGGACTATAGCGCTCTAAGGTATCGAAATGTAGTTAAATTCTTTTAAGTTTATACGCTTCACCTTCATATTCATCAGACAAATTTTTTGTTTTGATGATACAAAGTGGAAATATACTGCAGTCCTGAACCAAAAAAAAAAAAAAAATTTAATGTCCCCAAGGAAAATTCGGCGTATCCAGGGAGTTTCTTTTTACAAACACTATTTTATAAATCGTCAGGTTAAAACTGCAACTAGACAACATATAAATGGTCCACTTTTTCATAAACTGGGGTTCGCGTATGACGAAATTTAAAAATATTGGTAAGCGTTATTAAGCTGGAGTAAAATGCTTACCACTGTAAATTTATCAAATTTTGTTATGCTGTCAAAATTTTTACACGTGTAATAGAAAATAGTCGAGTTTTTTTTTCCACTTTCATTTATAAAAATTTGTTATACTTTTGTATGACTTATTCCATTTTCAGTCACAATATATTCTGTTAATAAAGGAAAAGTGAAATTAAAACTTTTGTATGTTGCTAAATTTTTTTCGATTCCTGGAGACTTTTTGGATGTTTTTCAATAATATAAGGCCCTCGCTGATTTTTTCAGCGTTTTCGGATACTTTTCCATAATTCATGATCGAAAAACACTGAAAAAATTGGTTGGATCCTGAAATTATCGAAAAAGAGTGGAGAAATCGGAATTAATCGAAAAATATCGAAAATTTGGCAAGAATCAAAATTATAGATAAGTCTAATCGGTTTTTTGAAATGTAGTCCCCATCCAATTTTATATAAAGAATAAAAAGCAAAAAACTGCAAAATCACTTACAAAAAACGAATTTCAAAAAACTTAACACTTTTTTTCTTAAAACTTGAAAAATGTAGATGTCTAGTTGTAGTTTTAACTCGACGAAATGTCTCTGAGCGTCTGAATGAGATATTGAATATTCAGAATGTCTTTTTTATTCTTTCCTGAATGGAGTTATGCCACGTACAAAATAATTGTGAACAAAGTAAAATAACTACATAAACATTGTTTTGAAGTATTCGGTGTGACCGTGGAAATCGATTGCTATCGGAATTAGTTTTGAAACCGACCAAAAATTTTGTTTAAAAACTCGTATTCAGATTTTATCCATTTAATGAATAACGAACGGCTCTTACATTTAGGAAAGAACTTAGTTTAGTGGAGTCAATAAAGCCTTTTAGGTGGAAGTCCTCAAGAACATCTCCGATTTTGGTGATTTTTTTTAAATTTTGTTTTTTTTTATTTAAAATCATAAACATTTTTGAGCGCGGTCGGAATCATATAATTTTTTAAAAAACTTATGTTATCATAAAAAAAATACAACAAACAAAAATCAAAATAAAATGATTATGTATTTGGAAATTCTAAATCCGAATCTGGCATTAGAATTGTTGTATCTTATATGTTTTCTGAGATATCTTCTCTTTTTATAGGGTCTGAAATTGCGTATATAAAAACTGTTGTCATGGTTTTCTCAAGAACGGCTTAAGCGATTTTAATGAAACTTTGGAAAATGATGCGCATTAGCATATACTAAAGAATGAGATAGACTTTGACTTAGTATATACTTTTGAAGAGGCGTGGCACCGCTCCAAACTTTTAATTTGATTTGGAAATATCTTTTGATATAAAATAAAACTTTTTGATGAAAATAAGTACACAGCTACTGACTATCAATGCCTTATAATGGGCAAAAATTGGGTGAAATCAGAAGTGCCACGTCTACTTTTTAACCATTGAAAATTTTGTTATTTCGAATTTTCAATGGTTAAAAAGTGGCCGTGGAACTTTAACAATTTCGCCCAATTTTTGCTCATTATAAGGCATGAAATCAAATTAAAAGTTTGAGGCGGTGCCACGCCTTTTCATAAGTATATACTAAGTTTTTCTTGAGAAAAACATGACAACAGTTTTAATATACACAATTTTAGACCATATAAAAAGAGAAGATATCTCAAAAACCATATAAGATACAGCAATTCTAATGCCAGATTCGTATTTAGAATTGCCAAATACATATAAAATAATTATTTTGATTTTTGTTTGTTGTATTTTTTTTCCAATTGTTTTTTATGAAAACATAAGTTTTTTAAATATTGTTTAAAAAATTATATAATTCTGACCGCGCTCCAAAATGTTTCTGACTTTAAATAAAAAAAAAAACAAAATTTAAAAAAAAAATCATCAAAATCGGAGCTGTTCTTGATTACTTCCTCATTTTACCTGTTTTTTTTTTTTTTTTTCTTTATTGACTCCACTAGTTGTAAGACTACTCTAATAAATATTACTACACTAGAATATAAAATATTTGCACATATTATTTACTAGTTTCAGCCATTAATTGCTTTGTGCCGGATCTTCAAAACAGCAGATCTTCATCGTCATCATCAAGCAAATTGGACTCTAGATATGCATTTTTTTCCTTGATTTCTGCTTTTAGTTTATCAGCTTTTTTTTGTGCAGCTCTTTTTTTATCCTGAACTTTCTTTAAACGATAGAATTCTTCACGTTCTAGTTCATCCAATTCAGAAATTATATAAGAAAGTGTTCGATCAATACGTGGTATAATAACTAAAATATAAATAAATTTATTTTGAGAATTTAATATGTAATGTACTTTGAAGTTAAAAACTTCATTAAATATCAAAAATAATAAGATTTATGTTAAATTAATTATGCATTGGCCCTATGCTCCTCCTAGGAGTTAAAGGAGAATACATACATACATACAATTATGCAGTTTTATGAAAGGTTAATCGAGAGGGTTACCGGACATAGTCCCAACGGACATAATCCCCACTTCGTAAATGGGGATTATGTCCGAAAATTTTTCGGTCATAATCCCCATTTTGGTCAAGGGGGTTATGTCCGCAAATTTTTCGGACATAATCCCAATAGGGGTTAATTAAGATTGAACAAATTTTTTGCAATATTCCATTTAAAAAATTTATATAGTGTTGGATGTTATAGAATGAGCCGCGAAGCCTGTGCTGAATTTTTGGGAGTTTTAAATTCTGAGCTGCGGCCGCAGGCCGCCCACTTACGCCTACCCTTATGTAAAATTACTGTGGCTAGCAAACTAGGTGTTGGATATATTATAGACTGATCAGCGGCTGAAGGCGCCGCGGAAACACTATTGGAATTTTTGGGAGTAGTAAATCCTTAGCTGCGGCTGTTGTCAATAACAAAATATCGTTATGGGGACTATGTTCGTTTTTTTCTGGAGATTATGTCCGAAACACATAAGGACATAATCCTTATTTTAGAAATGTTCGAATTACACAGGCCTACAAAATTTGGCAAAGTTATTTTACCAGAAACCAGACTATACTTTTCCGATGTATTTTGACGTGCTGAATCTAAATCCGGGGTCAAAATTGCTCTATTGACTCAGGATTCTGAGATATCCTAACCTAAAAGTGCTGAAAACACCGTTTCAGCCTATATTTACGGTTATATATCATCGCCTATTGATTTTCACTCCAAAACCTGTAAACATCATCTTAAAGTATGACTCTTTATCTTTTAAATGCCGTTGATTTTGCTCAAATATCTGTTTTTTTCACTGAGATATGCCACTTTGAAAAATTCATGGGTTTGTGGAAAGAGTTGTTTGTTCACATACATAAATTCATAAAGTTTGAATTTTTCAGTGGCATATCTCAGTGAAAAAAACAGATATTTGAGCAAACTCAACGGCATTTAAAAGATTAAGGGTCATACTTTATGATGTATACAGGTTTTAGAGTAAAAATCGATAGGCGATAATATATAAGCGTAAATATAGGCCAAAACAGTGTTTTTAGCACTTTCAGGTTAGGATATCTCGGAAACCTGGATTCAGCACGTCAAAATACATCGGAAAAGTATAATCTGGTTTCTGGTAAAATTTTTTGTAGGCCTGTGTTATTATCGACTTTAGAAAAAGACATCAAGATATTTTGCAAAAAATTGTTAAGACTCAAGGGATCAGTTTTAATCAAAAACACAACAAGCGAAGCGAAGCTATTCTTGCAAAGAACATAACACTGTTGAACGGTAAAAAGTATCTGAGTTCGGGCTAATTATAACATATTACACGTAATTAAAGATAGGTGTTTTCTGGTTTTTCAATAAAGTTTCACACTAAGACGGGTTTTACAAAAAATCTGCACGACCGATTTGAAAATTTTTTGCAGATTTGAAATTTTCGCTATTTTTGCATCGTTTGAAATTTTCTTCTCCAAATTCTGACGGCTAAAAATTTTAAATTTATTTTGGATTTGTCATTTAATCTGGAACCTGAGGCGTGATAGAAAAATTTTGTAAATGCAGTCCTATTATGTCAATAGCAAAGACTAATAATTACGTAGTCTGAACTCAGATAAAATTAAAAGTTTGAAATTTGTTGAACAGTGTAATTTATGCGAACGAAATTATTTTCTTGATTAGTAAAGTATAGTCGTCATTATAACAGCTTTAAGAGCGAGAGACAAGCTTTTAAAACTAATTTATTTGTTTTTTATACCCTACACCCAGGGTATATTCACTTTGTCCTTCCGTTTGTAACGCAAAGAAGGAGGCGTGGCAGATATAGAAAAGTACATATATTCTTGATCAGCGTCACCTCCTGAGTCGATATAGCCATGTCTCTGGCTGGCTATGTGTTGAAATACACTTTTGGGAAAACTGAGCAAGACAATTCAATGAAATTCATTACACTGCCTCCGTCGTCAAAGTTAGCTCGGTTGATTGAAAATGAGCAAAATCGATCAACGGACACGCCTACCGCCCATACTAAAACTATATTCAAAATGCAACTTTAGGAGTATTTTTCACGACAATGCAACCAAAATACACATAAATACTACGAATTGTAAGCGAAAGCTCTGAAAAAAACCTGAGCGAATTCGGACAAGAGAGCGTTTCTTGAAATATTCGAACCAAATTTGACTCAGAAACTAAGAATTATAAATGAAAGCTCTCAACAAAAATTGGGTGGAATCGGACAAGGGAGTGTGGCACCTCCCATATAAGCAAATGTTTCGAAATGCAATACTGAAAGAGTTTTTTGAGATAATAAAACCAAATTTCACTCATATACTAAGGACTATAAATGCACGCTCTAAGCTAAAACTAGACGAACTCGGACAAGAGGGCGTGACACCTCCTATAAGCGAAAGCTTCAAAACGCTATACTGAAAACATTTTTTGAGATAATCCAACCAAATTTCACTCAGACACTAAGAACTATAAATGCAAGATCTGAGCAAAAGCTGGGTGACCTCGAACAAGAGGGCACCTCTCATATGAGCAAAATTTCAAAAATACTGCAGTGTAGGGTATTTAATGTTTGGCCAGGCCAAAGGTTACACCCTTACTAGTTTTTTTCGTAAAAGCAAATTAAGGTATAAGGGAATAATGGAAATGGAAAATATTATGCCACGTTATTTAATTTTATAAATTCAGCAATAAACTATAGAAAGGAAATATTTATTTATATAAATTCAGCCATATTTGATCATAGTATATAAGATTGTCGGCATCTTATTCTGATACATTTATGTATTTGAAGTATTCTTATTAAAAGATAAAATTACCCTACACTATATTCACTTTGTCCTTCTGTTTGTAACACAGAGAAGAAGGCTTGGCAGGTAGGAAAAAGTATATATATTCTTGATCAGCGCCACCTCCTGAGTCGATATAGCCATGTCCGTCTGTCTGGCTGGCTTTGCGTGGAAATACATTTTTTTTTTTGAAAACTGAGCAAGACAATTCGATGAAATTTGCTACTCTGCCTCCGTCATTACGTTATATATCTTAGTTTTGGTAATTTGAATTTATTGTTGCATAAAATTATAAAATAGACGTAACGTAATGTAGTTAAAGACCCCTCCTCTCCCCATGTAACACTTCGTACCAAATCGTCCACCCCCTCCCCCCCCTGGCGCGTTACGAAATATGTGAACGAACCCTTGCTGTCGAAAAGCACAGGAAATGAAGTTAAAACACTGTTCAAAATACAGTGAAACCTGGTTAAGTGGTACCTGAATAAATGGGAAACCTCTATCAGTGAGACTCACTTCAAGGTCCCAGCACTTTTGCATCAAAATACCTCTATTACTGAGGCTATCAAACCTCTATGTCTGTGATAAGATTTTTAAAGTTTTTGTATAATGTAAATTTTGTATTTATGTCTGCATAATTTATTTTGAATTTGTATATGCACGTTTTATCGGACTAGGCAGGCTGTGAAGCTGTGAAAAAGTTTTTTTTTTAAATTTCATGAAATCCCCAATGATTCGATTATCGTGATTCAAGATTCCTGGAGAATTTTCTTAAACTTCACGATAACCCTCATTGTCTGAAGTAGGCTGTGAAAGGTCATATTGTTGTTGTTGTCTTTGGAAAATTTCATGAAATTTTCGAAAAATCGCCATATCTCAAAAACTATGCATCTGATTGAAAATTTATAAGAAACATTTTAATAGGCTATTTAAATATGATAGCAACATTTTCCAAATCCATCCAGGGATTCCCTACTTACAGCGGTTTTCATAGAAAAAATAACCGGATCTTCCAATGGCTATATCTCCGAAGCCTGATCTTGCCGACATTTGTTTATTACATATTCTTTCTTACAATTCAAAACTTAATAATAAAAAAATAGTTTCAGAATTTTAGCGAATTTATCCGTAAGCGTAACATCAGCCAAAAAAAAGTTTACTTTTTTACAAAATTTCTCAAAACTGACAATTTTAGTGCAACCATTTGTATGTATTTCCCTAAAATTTCGACTGAAACTTAAAAGAATTTTCACTTTAAAGAACTGTTATAGCTAAAACACAATTAGAACGTACGATGAATATCGAAAGACAAATATTCGCTGTCAAAATTAAAACACACATGAGTATATGAAATTCAACACAACCGCACGGACGACGAAATTCGCCCGACGAATATTCTAGAACTAGTTTTGATTTTGTCGCCGGCGGCAGCGTTTTTTGAAAATGTCAAAATGGACAAATACGTTTTAAATGTAAAATTTTTAGATTTCTTGGTAAAAATTCAAAAAATATGAGATTTTATTTGACGTTTAGATACATATTAAAATTGTCGTCAGAAAACATTAACAATATTAGCTTTGCTCGCGTTCAAAAAATTGTTAACATTTGTTAACAAGAAAATTTCAGAGAGTAAATAGAATTTACTCTCAAAAAAACAAAAAACTACAAAAGAACGAAAACGAAAAAATGTTAGAAATTAAGGGGCTAACTGCCTTTGGAATACTCGTATATTCAATATAATTTTTTTTCTTTTTTCTTTCTATGATAACAACAGAGTCATATCTGTGGCTGGAAGGAAAAACTACTTAACCCAATTTTTGATTAGAAAACAAAGCAGTTTAAATTTTGTTTTATATGTATTGAATTTATGTTGCTTTTTTATCGAATACCTACTTAGCTGTTTTCCCTTATTGCCACTGATATAATCGAACGAAATGTTCAAAAGGTTAATTATTAGGCCTGTTGCAGAATCCGATCGGTTTTAATAACTTTTTATTTCGAAAGTTTTTTCGTGAAAACAATGAAATAGATCCGTTTGGTTCGAAATCTTATACTCCATAAATAATAACTATATTTGTTAACCAAAAAGTAACCAACTAAGAGAATTTTTTACAGTTTTGCGGATTTTTAATGATATACGTTAATTTTACCGTACACACAAATCCACATTCTTCATAGAGCATGTAATTTAGTGATGATCAAAATAAGTCTTGGTCTTGATAATTTTTCGAGGCCAAGACGCTGATATAATTTTAAGACTATGGTCTTAGTTTGCTCATCACTAATGTAACTAACCGTTTTCATCAAAAAAGTTTCAACGCGAAAAGTGGCTGTAATCGCCGGGATTCCGGAACACTCCTGCATCTTAAGGATCCTTTGAACGGGAGAGCTATAAACTGGAATGAAAGTGAATCGTCAGTTAAATTTTGCACAGGACCCATTTTATCTGAAACAATCATAATATCAAACAAACCCAAATTAATTTTTTAAGTGCCTCTCACTTAATTATATGATCATGCACCTCCTGAATTTATGCCTCTGATATAAGTTTGTGCAAATTTCATATGATTTTATGGAAGCAAAGGAGTTTCAAAAATATATGCGCTTACGTAAAAGATGAAAGCGGGCCAAGCAAGATAACCTCTATAAAATAATACTGAATTGGTAAAAGGACCACCGTATTTTTTGTGTATTGTTATTTTTGTGTCAGTAGTTTTAGATCTGATACAATAGTACCGATTCCTAAATCCGTTCAACCTCATCGCTAAATATAAATGCATAGCGAAAATCACAAACTCTTAATCAAAGCCTTTAATATAGATAATAATAAAGATATTACTAGGACACCATGGTAAATCCTTCCGAAATAGTTTATTACTGAAACTAGTGCTTAATTAAAGAATTTAAACTTTCAAGTTGTGTTTAAATTATTTCTAAACGCCACCAGTTTGTTAATTTGGTTATTTTCCCATTGGTTTTATATTAAAATCAAAAAAATCTATTATAATTTAAAATATTTCAAGTCTTCCAATTTTTTGTCAGATTTTTGAAATATTTTTATTTCAATTTATTTTAATTTAATTTATTTGACACTTGGAACAATTTTTGCCTCATGAAATTTTATTGCTTCTTTCGTTTTACCTGCTTTCGGGTGTAGTCGTCGGCGTGTCTTTTCGTTTGAGCCATTTCATGTACCTTTTTCAAGGTTATGAAATGTAGATACTTAAAATAACCTAAAACAATTTACAATTGGATACAACCTGGTAATATGAACCAACCTAATTTTTTATAATAAAAAAAAAAAAAAAATATAAATGTTAAAATTTGTTAAAAATTGATTGGAGGGAAATTGGAAGCCATATTTTTTCCGCTCTCATTTCAAAATTTTTTGTGTACAAAAACGCTTTTTAGGCAAAAATTGTTAACAGTAGTTGACCATTTTTTGAACGCGAACAAATCTAATTTAAAATAAAAACAACTATTGCCGTCGTCACTCTGATTGTGTTTAACAGAGCGAACTTCATTGAAATTCGTCGTAGGTTCCAATTGTGTTTAAGCTATTATCATTATCTTCATTATCTTGTCGAATTTTTTGTATTAAAAAGAAAAATCACTTCTCACCATGCTCAATCGCATTAACTCTTCTATTCGTGACTTTAATAACTTCATCCAACGTTACGAATGATGTTTGTAACGAAGCTAATTCAACCAATAGCTTTACAGCACTTTGGTAATTTTTCTTTAATTTCGTCAACTGCTGACCACCTCGAGCTAAGCCTGCCAACTCATAGCTATCTGCTCCATCCTGATATGACTCAAAGACTGGCAACGTTACACCAGCAACGTTATCTTTTTTGGTCCGGATTTTAATTTGTGCCTTGGTTACATTTTGCAGCACAACTTGATTAAAGTCACCCGTAGCAAATTTTGCTTCAGCAAGCGAAAAAGCAGCTTCCTTCATAACGTCACCCATAAGCATTTTTGTCTATAAATAGTTTCCACATTTAGTTTTGATTTATACATGTTAAAATCACATTTTACCTCTATTATTTTGCTTAAAATCAATCGGAATCGCATTTGCAAGGCATCAGCTTTTTTCTTTAGCAAACCATGTCCCTTTTGTGCTCCAGTCAGTCGAAGTTTCATCAGCGTTTGAGCACTGCGGGGGAGAATAATTAAAGTTTGCAAGGGAAACCGCATGCAATATTTTTCTCTGTGCTGGCATTCCAAAGCTTACCCACGCGATGGGAAAATTGGTAGTCTATCTCTACTAGACATTTAAACTATTCCAATAAATCTTTAAATCTTAAAATGTACATAAGAACTTTGGAAAAGAAATTGCACGATCAAACCTAGCGAAGCGGATAAAGTATCGATATAGCATCATGTCGACTTTCTTGGTGATTGAGACCGATATTTTGTACTCGATACTTTTTTGGTTTTTTTTTTTCAAGTCGAAAACCAGTGTCACGTTCATGTTATGTCACTGCAAAGTTTATTATTCAAGCCTATTTATTTATAAAATAATTCTATAAAATTCAATAAGTTCAACCAAAAGGTCTTTTGAACTAATGATGATTTCGAGTACGGAACTGTCTGTACACTCAAGGAAAATATTACAATTTTCATTTTTGATTCAATGCAAATCAACAACGATTTAGCTCCAAAGGCAAAATTGATTGAACTGATGTTAAAAATTTTTGATTTATTAAATTGAATGTGATCAGTATTGAAATCAAATAACAGTTTCTTTTGGTTTAAAAGACGTTCGAAGTAGATTCAAACGCATTTTTATTTAATTTGGTGCCCTTCTGAAATAATCTTTATATAGTGAAACATGGATAACTGGGATCTCCAAGGCACAAACATTTTTGTCTCAATTAAAGAGGTTCGCATTTACACAGTTTCGCAAATAATCGGTTTTAAAATTGTGTTGTCCCACGAATTGTCGGGCGATAGTGTTTTTTGTAGGCAAGCGGAGGGACCGCTTCCAACAATTTAGTCTCTCGTGTGTCCAGGCACAAAGAGAGATCAAGATGAATTTTTAATTAATTCAACAAAAAAAGCATATTTTACGTACACGATTACATGTTGTAGGAGTACATTTTATGAAATTTAGCCATACATACATTAAAAATAATAAAAGGTACGGTTTGAAAAGATCTGTTAATTCAACTCACGACTTTCCACTATCATAAGTAGACTATGGCCCGTAAGTAAGTAAGTAAATAATATTTATTGAGTCTTTTCCAGATCAGTTACAAATTTTAACATTTTTAAAAAGTTACTTGAGACTTCTTAGAACTATTTTATGTATTGTTCTACTTGCTATGTTATAAATTATGTTTAATTTTTTTTTTGAATATACAATAAGTAATAAAGTGTTTGCTTCCAACACAATGAAATTTTCATGAGATGATATTATCTCGATTTTTTTTTAAACTTACAACTAACTTAAAACTAAGAACTTAAATCTAATAAAACTACCCTCTATGGATGTTGGGACTTGCAAGCCTATAAAATTCAGGTAAAAGTGGTGCAGTGAAGTCGATATCAACGTTTATGTTTTCATTTATAAAACCAATTGGTTACAAATAGTAATTTGTGGACCAATTTGAATAATTATGTGAATTATAAATTTCTTTTATAAGGAAATTATCATGGAAAGGTAGTTTGCCTATGAATTTTTTCAATAAAGATAGAGCATATTTACACAAAGGATTTACAAATGCTTTAGAGTATATGTAATTATTGGAGAAACGTTTGGTATAAGATTCATATTCTCTATCAACACATAATCTCAAAATTTTTCTCTCAATTATTACTAATACTTTAGCGACGGAAGTTGAAATTGTGAAACAAATTATAAACGCATATAAAAGGGCTGGACGAATACATACTTTAGAGATTAAAATTTTAGCCTTTGAGTTCAAATATTTGCTATTTAACAAATTTGAATACATCGATTTGATTCTATATGCCTTTTTTAAAATTAATCTTGAATGTTCGTTAAACTTGACTAATTTGTTCAAATGTATTCCTAAATATTTAATACTATTTTTGAAAGGAATATTAGAATCGTTTAAAATCAAACTGAGATTTTTACTCTCTGGCACCACAGATCTTTTACATTTCCCAGATGCATTCCTTAAACAAATTGCCTCAGATTTCGAAGTGTTAATTTTAATTCCCCAATCTTTATAAAATTTATCAACAGCCAAAAGGTGTGTTTTGAGTGTGTTAACGGCTGCAAGAGGAGATTCGTGATGTGCATATAAAAGTGAGTCGTCTGCATATAAAATACTTTGCGATCCATTAATTATATGTGGAAAGTCATGTATAAATAAATTATATAAATGTGGGGCAAGAACTGAACCTTGTGGAACACCTTTTTTAATATCACCAAAGTTTGATAGAAAGTTGTTAATTTGAATGCAAAATTTACGATCAGAGAAAAAATTGCAAAAAATTTTATTTAAAAATGGATCTAGACCTATATTTGTCATTTTATACAAAATTCCATCATGATAGGCTTTGTGAAATGCTTTTTCTATGTCAAGAGACACTGCAACGGTACATTATAAATAACATCATTATGAAATTCAAGCAATGCATGTACTGTAGAGTGACCTTTCATAAACCCAAACTGGTGATGGGGTATAAAGTCATTATCAATATTAATATCCATTTTATGTTTTATAATGTGTTCTAACAATTTGCCTAGATTTGAAAGTAAAGAAATTGGCCTAAAATTATTGATTTCGGTATTGTTTGATTTCTTTTGTATAGGAATAATTTTAGCAACCTTCCCATTATTTAAACAGTTGTTAAATATAATTGTGAGAAATTTTAAAGCTAAAGACGCAAGTTTTTTAATCAAATAATACGAAATATTATCTAAGCCTGAAGATTTTTTGTTATTTATTCTTTTAGAGATAGAAATGAGATCTTCTTCTGAAATAAAATACCTAAAACTTTGTATATTAAGGGAAGTAGAATCAACGTTAAAGAGAGTAATGTTTCCTGAGGACTGATTTAATGCTAAGTTTATTTGACGTTTAATAACGTCAGATTTACCTGGAATTGTCTCTTTATATACTTCCTCAAAATGATTTTGGAATGCATCAAGAATCTCCGTCTCGTTAGTAATTTTAACATATTTAATGGTTAAACTGACTTTTCTCTTTGCATATCATTCCATATATTTGCTTAAAAGCTGTCGGGCTAGGGCTAATTTTTTGAAGCCTTTCCTGAAACTTTTTAGTCTGTTTTTATTCAACTTGTTCTTTGATTACACTGTGCTCGAATCGGAGCATTTTTTTTTAACATTAGTGGGACCCATGTAGTAAACATAATTCGGGCACGCCGATTTCAATTGTGATAGTCATTTTTATGGTTTGGCTCTTGTTTTTGAAAAATTTAAGTTTGAAAATTTGACTAAAAAAAAAAAATTGATAAAAAACAGGTATTTTTTTCCATTTCAACCATTACCTATCAACAGATACCTATTAAGTTTGGTCGATTTTTTTACCGTTGTAACTTATTGAGTGTTCACGACCACCAAAGTGCAGCAAAATGTTAAAAAAATCTTTTTTATTGCCAAAATTTAGAGTTTTTACATGAAAATCACATTTTCTTTTCCAATTCATTCTATTTTTGATACTTTTTCTTGATTTTTTTAGCAAGCGTGGTGGGAAGCCACGGAAGTGTATCATTTATACTTTAGTGAACATATAGTTCGTTATGTAGAATGGGCCCCGTCTATAATACGTATATGTCAGGGTGCTTGCTACAAGATCCAGAAGAATGTTATGCGTGCTTGAAATCAGTAATGGATTGAACAGAAAGAAAAAATATCAATTGGAGTACGAGCAAACAAAATTTATTCAGTTGCAATTGTCGCATTCAAAAAATATTCCCATTTCAATCAGACCAATTCCAATGATTGAATATTTGCAACCCGACTAGAAATTTGCTTAGGCATGCCTTAAAATACATTAGGCCCTAATTGGGAAGCAATGGGGTTAGCCTAAATTAGGAATGCCTATTACTTGCCTAGTTAAGTAGGCTTTGGGTTTGCCCAAATTAAATTTGCCTAATAAACGCCTAATGCGGTGGTCATAGTGATAAACGAACAGTTGCCGAATTTCGTTTGCCTAAAGAAAACCTAACGCGGGGGTCATAGTGATAAACGAACAGTTGCCTAGTTTCGGAATGCCTAGCATTTGCCTAGTTGGGAAGGCTTAAGATTTACCTTATGAACGCCTAATTCGCTTGTCATAATAAAAAACGAGAAAATGCCGAATTTCGGTAAATCTGGTGAAAAAGTAATGCGATATTAATAAGAACATTTGAAGCTGCTCCAAAATTAAATAATGTAAATGTACGAATAAAATGTTTGTTCTAATCTTTAAGATAAAATATTATTAAAAACTTGAATTTTTTAAGTACTTTTATTCTTAAAAAGTAACATTTTCATTTTATTAGTACCACGATTATTACCACACGAACTTAAGATCATGACAGCTGTCATAGATTTTTTACCAGGGACTCCATTGGGAATTTTCTTTTTTCTATGAGCTTAAACAAGCAAGCCTTTTGTGCCAAAAAGCTCATTTGTTTCAAAATATTCTTAGGCCTTTGCCATTTTTATTTGTGGTGGTTGTTGGTAATCGGTAGAATACCAAAAAATGTAAGATTCATGGGACGAACAACTTCTCTTAGTTCCGTTTTTTTTAGTCTATGCCATTTTAATTTGTTCGATATATATGTATTAGGGATGCCAATTTTTGGGCCATTTGGCGAACCCGAGATTTTCTGGATTATAAATTGCAATCCCAAAATTGAAAAAAAACCAACACTTAAAATTTATGCGGTTTTTTTTTTTTTAAATAGAACAATTCTAACCAAAAATAGTAATTTTCACTGCATTTGCCAGTTCTGAATCCGAATCAGTCTATTGCGTACGGTTTTTGAGATGTCCTTAACTAAAAGTTCAAAAAATATGATTTTTGAGGTTATATGGAGTATGTACGAAATTATTTTCTATAAATGCAGCATCTCGTTCAGATATAGCAATCGGAAGATCGGGATATAGCTTTTATAAAAACAAGTATAAGTTCTGAGTCCCTTGATGGATATCAAAAATTTTGGTGTCATATAAAAGGTATTATAACTAACTACCAAATTTGTGTACAAAAGTTTTAAATCCGAGTTTTAGGTTTCGATATATGGCGATTTTAATATAATTTTGACCAGGTTTTTTTAAAAAAACACTATTTTTTCCAAAAAACGTCTCATCAATCCATAATTTTTGTAACAAAATATGAAAGGCCAATCTATTTTATTTTATTAACTATGCCATTTGTATCTGATTTCCTATATTTGTAAGGTTTTTCCAAAAAAAAAAAAAAAAAAAATAAAATAGAAGAATTAAAATTTGTATTTTATTTTATAAGATGTCTTCATCTACAACAATATCATCATCATCGTTCTCTGCTTCATAGGAAACGACTTTATGTAACTCTCCCTCATATTTTAAAAAATCCTCCATTGGCTCAACCCCCTCTGCTTTTCACTTTTTAAGGAACATGAATTTTGCAATATGTTCTTCGTAAAATCGTTTTCTTCTGTTAAATACATGCAAAGCGTTTTTGACATATCGCCACAGACCCTTAATCGTATTTGTGTGGTCATCAGTTACTGGATCTTTAAAAGAAATTGAGTGGTTCACCGTTAGGGGGTTAAGACCTTCTTTTTGTAATAAGTTCTATAACCTGACTGAATAATTTGCAAAAATTTCCAAAAAAGAAAGCGCCGCAGGCGAAAAATTGTTATTAAAAATTTCGCGCGAAATAAAAAGTAGTAGTAAACCCCACGTTTTTGAATAAAAATTTTCATTTTGTTGTGGTTGATAGTGGTGTTGTTGATAGTAATGTTGTTGTTGTTGTTGTTAGTAGTAGTTTTGTTGCTTTGCTAGTGTTGTTGATGTTGTTAGTAGTGTTGTTGTTTTGTTAGTGTTGTTCTTGTTGTTGCTGCTGTTGTTGTTGTTATTGGTGTTGTTGATGTTGTTGTTGTTAGTGTTGTTTTTTTTGTTTGTGAGTGTTGTTGTTGGTTGTATTGTTGGTGTTGTTATTGTTGTGGATAGTGGTGTCATTGTATTTGGTTGTGGTGGTATCGTTGTTGTTATTATAACGACTCGAACGCCAGGCCAGATATTGTCGTCAAGGTTGCTATTCCTGGCCCCCCAATAGGATGGTCTCTCTGAAACATTGCTGTTGTTATTAATGGTGGTGTTGTTGTTGTAATATTTGCTAAATTTCATGAAAATTTCTTTAGCTTCATTTGTGTTTTTCTATAAAATATGCCCTAATAATGCAAATTCAGCTTTAAATGGAATACCTTATGAAGGAAAATAGATAAGGTTTCCATATTTTGTTTCTACAGCTATAGGTTATTAAGGTATTTTTTTAATTTATAATAGTTTTTAAAAAAAAAAACTGTTCAAAATTTTTACAAAATCACCATTTCTTGAAAACCATAGCTTGGATTTTAAACTTTTCGAAATAATTTTGTAGCCAGTTAAAATATCTTTCATATAACATCAACATTTTTGAAATCCATCAAGGGATTCAGAACTTATATCGGTTTTTATAAAAGCTATATCGCGATCTTCCGATGACCATATCTCCAAAACTAGGTCCGAGCGACACTTTTTGATTAAACATTTTTTGTAAGAATTATAACTTTAACAAGAAAAGTTTGGTTTAAACCAAATTGGGTTCTAGGAGCAACGCTTGACTTTAGCCAAATAGTTTTAATCAATCCCGGGATTTGCATCGACTCTACCCTCCACCGCTTCTCTAGAGTTAGGAATCAAATCATCCATCGGCAGCCCTGACATTTAATTTGTTGTTCGGTTTGTGAATAAAATTCTAATAAAATGTTCGAAGAAAGTATTTTGCATCTTGGATTAAACATAATCGTAAGTGCTTTTGTTCTTTTTAATAAATAAATCAATTTAAGCGATAGCGTAATCATTTTCTCATGAAGGAATGCCTGTACCTACAACAACTGAGCCAGATTCTGAAGCATACGCCGCAACAACTAAGCTCCCCAAATCCTAGTCAAAGTATCACTGCCAACATTGGGACAATGCCTTGCTGGTATTATGACAAAAAAGAGTTGAAAGACACACCATATGTATTGGATGACATAACATTGGACACGGAACGTCGATGTCGCAAAGAAGGCGCACGCTTCATTATGAGTTGTGACACCGAAATAGGCCTTGGACGCAATATCATTGCTATCGGAGTGGTGTACTTTCATCGCTTTTATATGTTTCATTCGTTTAAGAGCTTTCCGCGTTATGTCATTGCATGCTGTGGCCTCTTCTTGGCGGGCAAAGTGGAGGAAACGCCCAAGAAATGCAGGGATATAATAAAGACTGCACGTGGGCGTTTAACGGACATGCAATTATATTATTATTATTATTCGGAGAAGATCCAAAGGAGGTGCGTTAGTAGAAAACTAAATTTATTATTATTTGGGTAAATTTTTCGTTAATTCTCTTATAGGAAGTTATGACTTTGGAGCGTATTCAGCTGCAAACCATAAAATTCGATCTCCAGGTGGAACATCCAAATATGCGAAATGCTTCAAAGGCGATCAGCAGAAACTTCAAAAAATGGTGCAAATGGCATGGAATTTCGTAAATGATTCCTTAAGCACTGTCGTCTGTCTACAGTGGGAACCAGAGATGATTGCAGTTGCTCTGATACATCTTGCTAGTAAATTAAGTAAATTCACTGTCGCTGATTGGGTTGGTCGTCAGCCGGCGCATTTGCGTTATGCTTTAAGTTGCGAACTGGCGCTTAAATTTAACTGCACTAAAGCAGCCGAAGGGGTACGTATACTTAAAAAATTTTTTACGAAATAATGCGCAGCTTTCTTGAAAAATGTTTTGAGATAATTACATTTTTGTTTCCTGGTTCAAGAACAAATGCAATGACATTCAGATATGTGTATGTTACTATTTGAATCCTTTAGTCAAAAACATTTTTCTAGGGTTGTCACGTTATTTCTTAACAGTGTCCAATGAAATTATTTTTTTTTCTATGCAGATGCTTTCGTTCAAACTTTTTCAAAATCGAAAGAAGATCTTAGTGAGTATACCATCATAAAATCATTGGCATCAGCGCTTCATCACTGCAGGGATTGGAATGGTGGTCGTGCTGCACGTGATAAAAAAAGGTTTTTGATTGAAATTCGCAGCAGATTTTATTTCTAAATTTTTTTTTAAGTTTTACTATTGACTTTTTGGTTGTAAATTGTCACTTTAATGCAAAAAGACGTTACAACAAAATAACTCAAATTCATTTCAGAGTGCACTTCTATAATTTTTTTTATTTCTAGCGATATGTCGAAACATGCTGTTACGTCCTTTTGCATTTTCGTGCCGATATGTTGATACATATCTATTTAATAGACTTAGCATGGAAGACGAAACAAATCGAATGACTGATTTTCAATTGCTTACAACTTAAAAGTTAAGACAAGAATTGAAATTTTTGTTTACAAACTAAATTCTTTGAGTTAAAATGGAAGCTTAAGTCAAACCAAGTTTTTAATGAAAATTTCAATAGGCTGATATTAACGATTGATTTTTAGTCACCCGATTCGTTTCGTCTTCCATGCTAATGTTATAATTAAAGGCAACTTCTTCAAGATTTCCTTTCCATACATGATTCATTCATTCTTCCAAACAATTGTTTCATTAAAACCCTATTTTATTAAATTTTACGGTTCAAAAACTAAATAAGGATTGTCAGATATGTCTGCAATTGTATTTATTTTCAATAAGGACTGTTCCGTAATCCGTGTGGTTTCAATTATTTTCCATTTTGGAAGCTTTTGATGAAAATGGTAAGTCACGCGATAAAAAGTATCAGAATCTGTTTTGTGGAGAATTACAGGCTCTACAAATAATATTGATTTACATTTACGAGAAAGTAACCGTTTAGGAAATATTCGATAAAATCGAATTTTTCGACTTTTTGCGATTTTTTAAGAAAATTACCTAACGATTACTTTTTTGTTAATCCGAACTAATATTATTTGTACAACTCTCCACAATAGATATTCCAATTTCTTTTATCGTTCGACTCATGGTTTTAATCAAAAAGCCTCCTAAATAATAAGTAATTGAAATCTCACGGATTTTGGAATAAACCTGAATTATCTTTAACGTGATCAGTTATTATAATTAAGCATATTAACAATTCTTAAAAAATTAAGATAGAAATAAGAAATAATATTTTTAATAAATTGCTAAAAAATACAGAGCTATTTTTCGTTTTATTGATTTGAAGATTATTATTAGTTAGGCGTGAATTAGGGCCCAATTGATTTTGCCTAAGCAGAACGTTAGGGTCAAGTGCTAAATCCCAACGATAGCCTAGTTTGGCAAGCCTCAAATTTTCCTAAATACGAACGCCTACCTAATTAGGCCGGCATTAGGCATTCCTTATTGGGAAAATATGGGGAACACCGTTACATCCGATATGAGGGCCTTGTTAGGCTCCCGCGTTTGGCCCTAACGTTCGGCAAAACTAACGGGGCCCTAATTGTCGCCGCACAAAATTTTCTAGTCGGGAACCATCATTGGAAAGCATTGAAGAAGCATCTAGGGAATCGTTTCAACCATCAAATGTAACTCTACAATGCAACCACATCGAAATTACGCAAAATCGTTTAGATATGATTCCACGACGTCTGAAGTTACCGCAGTGACTGTCGATTGCTTTAGCCAAGAAACTAAAACAAGTGAAGAGGAAGCATCAGAAGTAGAATAAATTTGATAAAAAAAATTTCAATGTTAAACATTCAAAATTTTTACAAAAAAAGATTTTTTAGCATTTTGCTTTGCTTTTTGTCAGCGTGAAGACTCAAAACGTTGCAAAAGTGAAAAATTTTACCAAACTGAATAGGTGCCTATTGATGGGTAATGGTTGAAATGGAAAAAATACCTGTTTTTATATAATTTTTTTTTTTTTAGTCAAATTTTCAAACATAAATTTCTCGAAAACAAGAGCTAAACCATAAAAATGACTATGACCATTAAAATCAGCGTGCCCGTATTATGTTTACTACATGGATCCCATCAATGTTAGAATTTTAGACTAGCACAGTGTTATTATTTTAAGAAGTTGTAATTGCTTAGAAGGAAGCAAGTAGTTTGAATTACTTCTATTGTAATTTCTATGGTAAATCCTCTTAAGTTGTTTTTGCCATTCATACTTAATTTTGAATAAATTTTTAATATTATCTGAAAAAATAAATTTTCTATTTTTGAAATCGACTGTTTGTGTGTGAGTATTCGTGATTGAGTTAATTGGTGCAGTGAAAAAATCAATATAACTATCAATCTCATCATTAGTTAAATTTGAGTTTATGGGAGGCAAATTATTAATGAAAGAGTCTTCTATATCATTTTTAAATTCAATCCAGTTAGTATTTTTGAATGAAATAAAACTTCGCGGTTGATTTAATAGAAAGTCAAAATTATTTAAATTAATTTTTAACTTTAGAGGAAAATGGTCAGAAAAAGTTGATAATCTTTCAATACTAAAATTTGAGCTTATTAAAAAATGATCTAAAAATGCAGAACCTGAGGGGTAAGACGGCAATCTATGTGAGATTCTACAAAACTCTAAAGCTTGAAACTGCAACCAATTATATAAAGTTTTGCCATTAGAATTGTCAATATCATCGAACCAAAAAATATTTTTTGAATTTAAATCTCCACCAATAAACGTTCCATCAACATTTCGTGCAGAATCATTAATTTGGTTCAAACTACTTGTAATGTTATGTGTGTTAAAATTACATGGTAGATATATAGAAATTTTTTAACTAAACCACCAATAAGTAATTCAACTTCAATAAAAGAGTTTGGAAAAAGAACACCATTAATATGCACAATATTATATTTGTAATTGTTTTTAATTGCAACAGCCACACCTTGGGAAGATTTGTCCCTGATGAAATCAAAGTCTTCTAACAAACATTTATAAGAATGTGATAAATGAGTTTCTTGAATAAACGCAATGTCAATTTTGTTATAATGCAAAATACGTAATAGTTCGTATTTTCTACTTGTTTCAATGAGGGATCTTACATTAAAAGTTAATAAATTTATAAACTTATGGACCATAACAATTTTTAACTTGAAATATTCGGTTTTGGCTTGCGAAATTGGCATTTTTTTTAAATTACTTAAAAAGTTTTGCAATTTACTTTCTAAAGATAAAGGATCTGGTTCGCAAAATATTTTCGAAATTTTTAAAAATTCTACAACTATGGATGGTAATCACGATGGTTTTTAAAAAATTTTAACTTTTTGAAATACCACCCGCGATTTTTTTCAGGGATAATGTTTGGGGACCCTTCTAGTATCTGAATCCGCAATCCGCGAAATCGAACGTCCAGCCGTTTTTTTTTTCGACCTATAAGTTTTTTAACGATTTTTGAGTATATCTCGGTGTGTATATACATATTATGTACACATATATATGTATATACGTACATATATATACTTGTATATGTATGTATGTGTAATATATATGAAAGGTATCGTTTCCGCACCATTTATTTTTTAAAAAAATCGGGTTTTTCGTATTTAAGAAAAACACAAACAAAAATCGGAAACGAAAGTAGTCATTCCAGATGTGATTTTTGATGCTTAATCCGATTCCGGTATTAGAATTGCTCTATTACGTCTGGACTTTGAGATATCCTTACATATATGGTTAAAGGACACCATTTTTTTCCTATTTTTGAAGTTATATAACAAGATAAGGTTATATTATGCCGTAAAATCTGGTATGACAGTTAATAGCCCTAGTTTTTTCTTGAAAACTCAATCAAACCGATAACGATATCTTTTTTTTTGTCGGAGATATCTTTGCCTAAAAAGTTGAAAAAGTGCAAAAACACGATTTTTCGCAATATTGGATGTTATATGCAGGACACACAAAATTTTTTTGGGAATTTCTATTACCAGAAGCATTTGGTACTTTCTTTTGGCTTTAAATTGAGCTATCAAATGTTTATCTGCAATATTTTTCTGCAGAGTTATGTTAACTTTAAAATCACACCATGAAACTTAAAGCGAAAAATCTCGGTTTTCGGCTATATTTGAGGTTGTATACAGTACGGACGAAATTCGTCTGCTCTTTTTTACCAACCGAAGCATTTAAAACTATTCTTTATCTTTAAAATGAGCTAACAAGTGGTCTCTTGTAATTGTTTTCCACAAAGTTATGACCATTTAAAAATTACACTATGGAGTGCAAACTCACAGTGTACGAGTATTCCTTATATTACTGCAACATGTTGTCTTAAAATAGTCATAACTTTTTAGAAAACAATTACAAGAGTCCACTTGTTAGCTCATTTTAAAGATAAAGAATAGTTTTAAATGCTTCGGTTGGTAAAAAAGAGCAGACGAATTTCGTCCGTACTGTATACAACCTCAAATATAGCCGAAAACCGAGATTTTTCGCTTTAAGTTTCATGGTGTGATTTTAAAGTTAACATAACTCTGCAGAAAAATATTGCAGATAAACATTTGATAGCTCAATTTAAAGCCAAAAGAAAGTACCAAATGCTTCTGGTAATAGAAATTCCCAAAAAAATGTTGTATGTCCTGCATATAACATCCAATATAGCCAAAAATCGTGTTTTTGCACTTTTTCAACTTTTTAGGCAAAGATATCTCCGACAAAAAAAAAGATATCGTTATCGGTTTGATTGAGTTTTCAAGAAAAAAAACTAGGGCTATTAACTGTCATACCAGATTTTACGGCAAAATATTACCTTATCTTGTTATATAACTTCAAAAATTGGAAAAAAAATGGTGTCCTTTAAACATATATGTAAGGATATCTCAAAGTCCAGACGTAATAGAGCAATTCTAATACCGGAATCGGATTAAGCATCAAAAATCACATCTGGAATGACTACTTTCGTTTCCGATTTTTGTTTGTGTTTTTCTTAAATACGAAAAACCGATTTTTTTTAAAAATAAATGGTGCGGAAACGATACCTTTCATATGCATGTATGTATGTATGTATATATATATCCCCAGTAAAATCTTCGTTTACATGTAATCGGTCGAGTAATCTAAAAAATTGTTTGCATCGATTACTTTCTGGGTTACATAAGGCATTATTTTAACACATGCATGTCATTGGGCGTAATCGATTACCCTAATAAAACACTCGCTTACTTTCTGGGTTACAAAGGCATTATTTTAGCATACGCATTTCATTGGGCGGAATCGATTACCCCAACAAAACATTCGATTACATGTAATCGATCGAGTAATCTAAAACAAATTGTATCGATTACTTTCTGGGTTATTTTTGCGTTATAAGTATAAGTATTAAATCAATGTAGTAGGACGTTATAGATATATTTTGGGTTCTGTTTTGGGCCAAAAGTTCATCGGAGGAAACATTATCTAAAATATTATCTCTTTACTATTTATTTCTTTTGAAATATTAACAAATGTTAACGTCAAAATGACTTCAAAATCAAAAAATCTTTAGTAAAAAACTTTCGAAATTTATGTTCTCACATTACCCATTGCATTACATGTAATTGAAAAAGTATTTCATTATTTATTGCATTACATGTAATATTTAAAATGTTTTAACATTCAAGTAATGCGTTAGGTAATCAATTATCGTATAAGGGGCTACAAATTTATTAAAAAATTTTATTGGGTCCATATATATATATTACACATACATACATATACAAGTATATATATGTACGTATATACATATATATGTGTACTAGGCATGCGCTTATTTTACGATTTTCTGATTTTCGTTGATGCCGCCCCCTGAAATCCTTCTAATGGTCATAAAAACAAATACTATGAAGTTTCACGGCGATCGGATAACGATAACCCGGCCCGCAAGAGAGGTCAAGGTCAAGTTGAGGTTTTAGGCAAAAAATAATGAAAATTTTTTTTAACTTAATTAAATTAGTCAAAGCATAATTTTATCTTATAGCAAATTGAAATACCTTTCTAACAAGCTATAAATGTTTAAAATCGGGTAATAAATACGAATTCTATGAATTTTTCTTTTACGGCACTAGCAAAATTGCCGCAAAATACCATATGTAGTAGAATAGCATTTTGCGGCAATTTTGCTAATGTCGATAAAAGAAAAATTCATAGAATTCGTATTAATTACCCGATTTTAAACATTTATAGCTTGTTAGAAAGGCATTTCAATTTGCTATAAGATAAAATTATGCTTTAACTTATTTCATTAAGTTTAAAAAAAAATTTCATTATTTTTTGCCTGAAACCTCAACTTGACCTTGACCTCTCTTGCGGGCCGGGTTATCGTTATCCGATCGCCGTGAAACTTCATAGTATTTGTTTTTATGACCATTAGAAGGATTTCAGGGGGCGGCACGAACGAAAATCAGAAAATCGTAAAATAAGCGCATGCCTAATGTGTACATAATATGTATATACACACCGAGATATACTCAAAAATCGTTAAAAAAACTTAAAGGTCGAAAAAAAAAACGGCTGGACGTTCGATTTCGCGGATTGCGGATTTAGATACTAGAAGGGTCCCCCAACATTATCCCTGAAAAAAATCGCTGGTGGTATTTCAAAAAGTTAAAATTTTTTAAAAACCACCGTGTAATTGCTTCTTTACCAGAGAACTTTGTGGCACAAAGTGACTGGCATATGATTTTTCTGAAGTAACTAGTGAAATTTTACTAAGTGTGTTCTGAATGTTACTGGCAGCTGCAATTTTTTTTTCTTTAGCTTCTAGAAAAACTTTCTTTTTATATATTTCATAATTTTTGTACGATGGGCAACCTTTCCAATGTGCTGAAGCATCATTTAAATACAGTTTACTCCTATATTTACTTTTGTTAATAATTTTAAAGAAAATTTTGGGTGATTTTGAATTTAATTGGTCCACTAAATGTTTAATATTAACGTTTTGAAGAAATATCGGAGGACACATATTTTTAGTCGGAGCGGACACTGCATCTTTTTTACCAGTATTTGCTTTAACGTTTACATTTGGTTTTTCAAAAACTTCAAAATCTAAATCTCTGTTGTAGAGCAGTTCCGCAAATTCGAAATATCGATGTTTACAGCTTTTCCGTTTGCGATATGTTTCAAACTCTCCATCAGAGAGTTCTACATTATTTGTTAAGTCAATAGACATAGAATGCAGATCAGGATTATCATTTAAAATTGCTGGAGGTTGAGGGACAGGAACATCGCCATTCACTTGCATAGTTGCAAAGCTTGGAGTCATATTAATATTTTCAATTATTTTTGCGCCATCTAGAGGCTGTGTTTTTTGGTAGCATTCAAGAGTTGGGATGTTCATAGTTAATTAATGCGGAGTTTTTATATTCTAAGATTGAATGTAAATTTTTTTTTTTTCTTTGAAAACACGTCTGTATTCGACCAATATTGCAATGGCCCGTAGTTATAGACAAATTAAAAGCAGTTTTCAAGAACATTTAGGGTAGACAGATAATGCCCATCAGCAGTCGTAATCCAAATTTACTTCTGCACAATACCCTGTAGTAATAACTACTTTATTTAAAAATACTTAGTTCTACTTTACGAATCTATATATAAATAGGCAAACGAAATCGGTTCAGTCCCTGTTTCTATACCTAAATCTCAACCGATTTCCTTGATTTTTTTTTTTGTTGGAAAGGTTGTGAGGAGGAGCAGTGCATAGGACTATATTTTTTTTTAAGTGGGCGGTGTCACGCCTCTAAATGGAAAAAACGCTATCACAGCTAAACCGCTGCATCGATTTTAACGAAATTTGGTATGGAGATAGGACTAGCACTAAGGAAAGATAATGTGAGCATTATGTTTTTCAGTGGGCGGTGCCACGCCCCCAAATGAAAAAACGCTCTCACAGCTAAACCGCTGCATCGATTTCAACGAAATTTGGTATGAAGATAGGCTTAGCACTAAGGAACGATAATATGAGCATTATGTTTTTCAGTGGGCGGTGCCACGCCCCTGAATGGAAAAATCGCTCTCACGGCTAAACCGCTGCATCGGTTTCAACGAAATTTGGTATGAAGATAGGATTGCCACTAAGGAACGATAATATGAGCATTATGTTTTTCAGTGGGCGGTGCCACGCCCCTAAATGGAAAAAACGCTCTCACGGCTGAACCGCTGCATCAGTTTCAACGAAATTCGGTATGTAGATAGGATTTGCACTAAGGAACGATAACATGACCATTATGTTTTCAGTGGGCAGTGCCACGCCCCTAAATGGAAAAAACGTCCTCACGACGAAAATACTGCATACGATTTTTATGAAATTTGGTATAGATATAGAGTATGCACTATATAGCACGATAGCATGATTGATTTTTATGAATTTTGGTATAGAAAGATATCAAAAACTGTTTGCTCTTCAGCAGGAGTTACACGCCTCTAAATGGAAAGTACGATATTTTTGTGTTTTATCGACCAAGGAAGGGTATAATAACTTTTTCCTTTATTTTATGGTCAAATCGAAATGGTCGAATTTCGGCCACAAGGCGAACTCTAGTATAAATTAAAATTTCAAATAATTTTGAGTAAAGAATGATAAAATAAGTGCTGAAACAAAATGTGTAGCTGAAGCTAGAAGTACGAAGTAAGCGACGAACTGTCAAAAGTAGACTACACATATTTTAATACGCGTCAACACAATGTGAAGTGAACGCTGTAGCTGAAGCTTGCGGCGTAGTACAAAGTTCGAACTTTTCAACTTTGTCGCTTGCTGCATGCTTTTTGACAGAAGAACAATGTTACCGAATTGATGAAAATAAATTTGTAAAAATTATTTAATGATATAAAGTTTAATTCAGCGCAAAATTCATAAAAATTTCATAAAAAAGAGCAGCAAATAAAATTGTGAAAATAATTTCAAGTTTTAAAAGTTTAGGTCTTTTAAAAATTTATGCAAATTTTATAACGAAATAAGACTGGCAACTCTATTCCATAAGCAGCAAACTTCGTTATTTTGTTCATAGAAATTGTCGAAGCGCTTCATCGTCTGCTACACTACATTTTGTACTACAGCGGCATACTACAGCTTCATCATTCTGTTCAACGCTTAAAGATTGCGACATCAGACACATGAAATTTGATTAGTTCTTCGCTGACGTCATCTTGAACGCGTTTCTATTGGTTGAAATTTTGAGCAGCTGAAATTATAAATATATGTGAAGAGCACAACAGTGGAACAAATTGATTTATATCTGTACACTATTTGATACGTGTAGTACGTAAGGGATGTGACATTTATATTTTGTTTTTATTCTCGCATGTAACTTCGCAAGGAAATTTACAATGAAACGATGATTAAGGAAACATAGGACATACTTTTTATATTAAAGTAAATTTATTTTTGATACATTTTTACCTTATATAGTATATTTAATAAACACATTATTATCGGATCATCCTAATGACGTTATCGTTAGAGTATATGACTGAAATGAGTTGCATTTTAAATTATCCTATTATTATTTAAAAGTTTTCGATTTTGATGTGGAAGGAACAATTTGTGTCCTGTTTGGTCTGCTTCTTTCGAAAAAGTCATTCCAGCTCTTAATTTGGTCCGACTTACTTAAAAACCTGAAGTAATTTATTATTTTTTAGGACTTATTTTACTAAGCAAACACATAGGTATATAGGGAGAGTTCATGAACCTCTTGCTCAGCATCCGTATGTTGAAATTATTTCACTGGAAAACGAAGCAGGATAATTCAGTGAAACTTTATACTTTGCCGGCATTACAAAATTGAGCTCGGGTGATTAAAAACAAAAATATTAAGATAATTAACAAAATCTGTTAACGGACATAAAAAAGTGAAAACATTATTTAAGAGCACTATATACGAAAATGCAACGAGAATACATATTAAAAGTTTGTTTTTATTATTATTTATATTGCATGTACAAAAAAAATTCCTATTTAATATTTAGCTTTAGCGCCGATAAGGCATTAAACTAAAGTACATAATAGATGAATAATTACTTTAAAATTTTATTTGTATCAGTAAAAGAGAAAAATTATATCAATCACAATTACAAAAGAAGCGATCAAGACTTTGAAATAAGTGGTTTTAAACATAAATTTTAAAGAGAGTTCTGGACAAAAACATAGTAAGCTCAGAAAACCCCCTTATGTTTAATTATCCAAACGTTGTAGAGCTAGAGTTAGTTCAGATAATGCAACCAAAGTTCACACAGAACGGATGAAAAGCCGGTCCAAGCTCTGAATAAAATCTGAGTATATTCTGACTGTAAGGCGCTGCACCTCCTACACTTGCGTAAGGTTCGAAATTAACCACAAAATGTATCCCCAAATATGTATCTACGTTTTTTTGCGGCTGTCTTGGCTTAAACTGCCCACTGTACATTTCATTTCACACAAAATGTTTTTAAAGTTTTTTGTTTGTTTTACACTTCACAGGCACTTTTCTGAGTTATTAATATATTTTTTTCACAGAAAAAATGTTATTAAAGGCTTCTAAGGGCCAATTTCACAATGTTCAGTTAAGCCTTAACTAGAACTTTAACTGGAACTTTGACATTAAATTTCATATAAAATTTTTATTTATCTGGAAGTTAAATTTTAACTGAACATTGTGAAAATGGCCCTAAAACTGCTTAAAATTCGTAAAACCCGTTTTAACGAAAAATATAAAATTTAAGATTGTCAAATTATTTTGACACAAGCTCTCTCAAAATATTCAATGTAGAGTTGCCACAATTAAAAATATTAATACTTTTTCTTTAAGATTTTTGAAAAGCCAAGAATGTTTTTTAGTTTTTAGCTTAAATCGGCGCATCAAAAATTTATTTATAAATGAATTACAATGTTAAGGCAAAAAATATAAGCATAAACAATGAATTCCAGTTTTTATTGGTACAACTTAAAAACCGGAATTTTTTAGCGAAATTTGATGCTTTATTGTGGAAAAATGTTACAATATATTTTATTCAAAGTATTGTCCATTGGAAGCTACAACATTTCCCCATCTTTCAGGCAATTTATGAATTCCATCCCAAAAAAATTGCGCCGGCTTGGCGGCCAAAAATGAATCGAGCCAATTTTCGATATCTTGAACTTAAGTGAACCGTATTCCTGATAGGTCATTCTGCATTGATCGGAACAAATGGTAGTCTGATGGTGCAAGGTCTGGGCTATAAGGCGGGTGAGGCAAAATTTGTATAGATTTCCCATCCGTTGTTTTCCAGGTAATTTTTGACTGGGGCAGCAATATGTGGCCGAGCGTTATCGTGGTGGAAAATGATTGACTCGTGTCTGGTCGCATACGTTGGCCGCTCTGCCTGGATTTTCTGCTTCAATCGGATCAATTGTTGACGATAGAGTTGAGCACTAATGGTTTGGCCACCTGGCAACAGCTCATAATGGATCACACCTAGCTGGTCCTGACCTGGACGATCTTTGTCTTCGACATCAAAATCACCACTTTTAAACCGTCGAAACCACTCACGACAGCTTGATTCAGTTGGAGCATAGTCCCCATAAACTTCTACAAGCAAACTATGACTTTTCGCAGCAGTTTTCTTTGCAAAAAAATGACCCAACAGAACCTCCCGCAAATGCTGTCTTTTTCTCCAATTTTCGAAGTTATCGTGAAAAATAATAATGATGCATACAAGATAAAATTGTTTTGTTGACTGATTTTGACAGCTGTCAAATGTACCTTCAAAATGACATATATATAAAGTTCGAGCTTTCACGATATTTGTTAGTACGGACATCCACCGTCAAATTCCGGTTTTTAAGTTGTACACTCAATAGTAACACAAAAAGGAACGCAGCAAGGGATAAAAATTAATTGTTCTTATAGGGTAATTGTTGGCAACCTTAGAAGTTCAACACTGACGTAATTTTACTCTTCAACCTGCGGATGACGTAATCTGTATGTTATCATTCTTGATTTTGAGTCATAGTTTAAAAAATTATTTTTTCATTATAGGGGAGGGGGGGGCTAGTGTGGACTGGGGGCTAGTGTGGACAAATTCAAATTCTCGCGCCGTTATGAATTTTTTGTTTCTGTTTTATATTTTTCAAGTTGGTATTTGCACTCTGCATCACCAGAAAAAAATTCATTTGTTGACAGTTCAGCTTTCCATGATAACGTGACCGAACGTGTTTTAAGCAGCAAAAAGTAATTTTTTTGTTGCTTCGTAATTTCAGTGATACTTTTAAACTAATTATTCTTTTGCTGTAGTGTTAATAGATAATACAACTTAAAATAGTGTTTATTTAAACCATTGAAATTATTTTTGAAGAACTTTACCGTAAGGTTAAAAAAAAAATATTTTTTTTAACAAGACATGAAGGGGCTAGTGTGGACAACTGAAATGAGGCTATTGTGGACATGTCCGCAGCAGCTGAAATGACTCCAGAAATCGTCAGACCATTTCTAAAAGCCGTTCCAAGAAAGTACGTTACTAAAAAGAAAGGACGACAGATTCACGTATCCCGATTTACCGGATACCAGCGAAATTTACCGAAATGAAATAGTGACAAAGCTGTCACAACCACAACAACTTTCGGAAACATCGCGATCAGCAAGTTATATGAAATTTGAAACATCATGGACAAAAAGTATTTTATATTGGCCAAATTGTCACGATCCACGGTTCTCAAGATTTCGACATTACGTTTCTAAAAAGAAAGAACGATAGATTCACGTATCCCGATATACCGGATACCAGCCAAATTCACCGAAATGAAATAGTGGCAAAGCCACAAGCACAACAACTGCCGGGAACGTTTCGATCAGCAAGTTATATGAAGTTTGATATAAATTTCTCCAAATACAACATGGGATAGCAGTTAATTTTTTATTTGCGTTAATATTTGTATTACATCGTTATTTTCTTGAATAAACATGTATCTGAACTCTTTCTTAACGTTTTTGTATGAATTATTAAGTTTCTTATGGTGTCAACATTAGCCCCCAGTTAAATCAATGGTTGTCCACACTAGCCCCGTATAAGGGGCTAGTGTGGACAAATGTAAGCTCTTTTTAAAATAACTTAATAGTGCATTTATGAAAATAAAAATTCATAACTATTGATGCAATTATGAAGGCAAGAGGTATAAGTAATCGCTAAAAATTACTTTATTACAAAAATGATATATTTACATACATAATTCTGTAATTATATAAAAATTGTCCACACTAGCCCCCCCCTCCCCTATGTATGGATTTTAAAAATAGCTGATGTTTTAAAAAATTAAATATTTCAATAGACACACTTGAATAAAAATAGTTCATTTTAAATCTATAAATGGCGATCCTGCATTAAAGGACAAAGAAAATTTTTAAATACTTAAATCATCGAAACAATAATTTTCAACTAAAATCATTCTGTTGCAACGACCAATAACACTGTTAGACACAAAAAAAAAAACGATTGTTGAAGTTTTTTATCCACTGTACATGAAAAAAACAAAAATACCGCATTCTTGCGTTAAATCGATGAATTTAACTATATGATCTTTACATCTGAGGTGCATCATGTGTTCAGCAAACTTATGCTAGATGTGGGTCATTTTTGCCCTTTTCTTAAAAAGGTACAAAAATGACATCTAAAACAAGGGAATATTGAGTCAGTATGTACTAAAGAAATATTTGCTATACAATTTCACTACTAGTTGCTGAACTCTAAAAAAGCAAAATTTTATCCCAAAAGCAAAAAAAAAATCGTTAAAATCAGTAAGCACTTCTAACAATCAATATTTTCCAAATTTCACCCCACTGTAAAGCTCAAAAACTACATTTTGGACAAAACTCGTTCTCACAAGATCATAACAAAATCACACAAGGAAGTACTAGCTTACACACGTGAGGAAGTAGCAGAAAATATACCTTATCTTCCTACTGTTGAAGAAACAATTGCAACTAGTAAGAGGCTAAAAAACTCAAAAGCACAACATTTTTATAAAAAAATTGCCTCGACTTGGAATTTTGTTTTTACATCATATCATTCTCGGATGTCTTTCGCTTAGCTATTTTCCGAAACCTTGGAAGGAAGCAAATATAATTCCAGTTCTAAAACCTAATTAAAAAGCATCGGATCCAAAAAGTTACCGCTCGATATCGTTGTTAAGCTCGTTGAGCAAAATACTTGAGCGAATTATTCTTAGGCGAATTCAAGATCACATTGAAGAACATATTATTATTCCGTCTGAACAGCATGGATTTATGTCAGGGAAGTCGACAAATCACCAACTTTACCGCATTCGAAATCATATAAAGAATAATCTTCAAATGAAACAATCCACAGGGATGGTACTATGTGACATTGAGAAAGCTTTTGACTCAGTTTGGCAGTCTGAACTTATTCTTAAAATGATCGACTATGGTTTCCCACGATATTTAATTAATATATGCAATTGTTTCCTTAAAAATCGTTCTTTTATAGTTTCGATCAAGCAAACAAAATCCATACGTCACCAAATACCATTTGGAGTACCACAAGGAGCTGTACTTAGCCCAACGTTATATAATATATTTATATCAGATGCACCACATCTCACAAATGGCTTTCGAGCATTTTTTGCTGATGATACAGCTTTTTATGCCACTTCAAGATATCGAGCCCCAATAGTTCTTACTCTACGAAATGCATTATCTACCTATATGACATACTATCTAAAATGGAAAATTAAAATTAGCATCTCTAAGACCAAAGCAATTTTCTTTACGCGCCGGAGAACTCTTGAAATCCCGAGGAGACCTATTTGCATCAATAACATTTCCAAAAATTGGGAGCATGAAGTCAAATATTTGGGCTTAGTTTTTGACAAAAAATTAACTTTTAAAAACCACATCGATTACACATTGGAAAAAATCAACAAATCCATCAAAATGTTATACAGCATAATTAACAAGAACTCTCACCTGAGTAGAAATAACAAACTACTGTTAAACAAAGTTGTATTCAAGCCAATTATAGCATACGGGTGTCCAGTTTTTCAAAATATTGCTAAAAGTCACCTCAAAAAGCTGCAAACTGCGCAAAATAAATTGCTTAAAATGTGCTTAAATCGTAATTGGTGGTCATCTACAGAAGCAGCTCACAATGATGCTGAAATTGAGCATTTAAATGAATATTTCAATAATAAAACCACCCGCATTTTGTCTAGGCTAGAATAAGATATACCTATGTTTTTTGTTTAATTTTAAGTTTGTTTTTGTAATATAACAAGTCTATTTATTCTTAAGGATATGTTTTATCCAAAGAAATTATATTCTAGTATTGTTAAAACTAATAACAATCTTTTGTAGTTTTTAGAGACTTATCTTAAGTCTCTAAATTGATAAATTATGAATTTAAATTCAAACGAAACATAAATAAAGATAATTTTGGAATTGACAATTGGATCATTTTCCTGAAGCAAATTAACCTATTATGTCCTGTTTTTATGGGTCTTTTTGACCACTTTTTCTAAAACTGAGCCACAATGCGTTAAAAAATTTTGCAAAAATATCCTACAAAATATTTCAATAAGAGTTACCAAAGACGAAAAATTTTTAAAACTTAAGTTAAGCGCGTTAAGTCCTAATTGATTTTAACGACATTTTTGGTTTTGGGCTTAAATCCCGACCTTTACGTGTTTAAAAACTAGTAGTACATACTGACTCAATATTCTCCATTTTGTAAAAGGGTTAAAATTTTATACAAATATATTCCCCGCAATATCCTGCATAAGTTTGCTGAACACATGATACACCACAGATGTAAGGATCATTTAGTTAAATTCAGCGATTTAACTCAAGAATGTGGTATTTTTGTTTTTTTCATGTACAGTGGATAAAAAAACTTCAAAAATCGATTAAAAAAAAAAATGTGACGTGTTGGAGAAAAACCACGAGACACGGGAATCTTTTTTAACGTCTACTTTCTCATCTGTTTTACAAAAAGTTCGAAATTGTCGAACAGTGTAATCACTATGGACCTTTTTGGTCCATGTGTGGCTAATTTTCCGCCACTTTAACCTAACAACCAATAAATTATGGGCACAACAATCAATAAATAAGCAATTATTTAAACAAGTATGTACTGAAAATATTTAAAAGAAACTATTTTGCACATGTATTGGTGAGCGGATTTTCAAAGAATGAAGATATCTTTGGACTAACTCGAAATAAGACAATTTTCCAGGATTTCAATCATAAGTATATATAAAATCTAAATACGCTTCTTTTGGTGCAATCGCCATATCTCTATGACTTTTAGTTGCAGAGATATAGAATCAAAAATCAACCTATCTCGATGTTTTATTCCAAATTGCATTTGACAAAACAACTTATCTCAAAAAGGTTAAAAAAATCAAGCATTTGCAATAACAAAAACTTTTACAAATGCTTTTCACAAAACAACTTATATCGACATAAGAAAAGGTTGTTTTTCTTCACAAAACATTTTAAGTCGAGAAAGGATTCAGGTTAAATGGCAAAAAAAGGTTTGACAAAAGCACTTCTTCGAAATAAGTTACTGAAAAGAACTGAATTACTAAAATCAAAAAATATTTTACAAAAACATCTTATTTCAATTTTATTAAAAACTATTGACCTTACCTTACTGGAAAATATTCGTTAAGTATTCATGTATAATAAAAAACTTTTACTAGCTACCAACAATTCACGTGTCAAGTGATATTGTAGTGTGAGCATACTGTTCCATGTTTTTAGTAAAAAACAACAACATTATAAAAAACAAGGCAAAAATGCATAGGTAAAAAAACCAAAAAATTTTCTGATTTTGCTGTGATTCTCGTCTGATCTATGCAAAAAATTAATGAAGCGTGCTTGGTCGAGTTCTTGGTTTGTAGGTGAATTCGACTGAAGATTCCATATGGTTATGGATGAAACGTATCGGAAACCAACCTACCAAATTTTTTGTTTTTTTTTTACCTTTGTATTTTTGCCTTGTTTTTTGTAATGTTGGTATTTTTAACTCAAAAACGTGGAACAGTAAGCTCACACCACAATATCACTTGACACATGAATTGTTGGTAGCTAGTAACGTAAATCATTATCTGTTCAAAAACAACAAAATTTTTACATTTGTTCCAACTCCTACACAAAAAGAATTGAGAAGCAGATTAGCGTACACTTTCCGGAATTAAGTTTCCGGAAAGTCTATTTTCCGGAATGACCAAAAATCCGAAAACTTTTTTCCGGAATCCATTTTCCAGAATTTCTTTTTCCGGAACATATTTTAGGAACGGACATTTTCCGGAATTTTTTTTGTTTTGACATACGTCTAGGTTTACAAAAATTTCTACGCATGTCTATTTTTCCAAATTTACCGAGATGGATGCAAAAATGATTGGTAAAAAATTGCCAATCGATGGCTTTCTCTACACTCGCGGAAAACGTAGGAAGGAAAAATATATTGGGATTGCATACGCTATCGCTCTAAAGAATGTCGCGCAAGAGCAAAAACCGATCGCACAATATTTTGGAGATGTATATGTCACTGGCAAACGCGCGATCGGGCGAAGGAAGGCTGTTCCACCGCAGTATGAACCAAGAATTTGGAATCAGCATCAAGCGACCTTGGAGAATTCCCACAAAACAAACAATCTAAGTGAAGGTTGGCACAATAGGTTTCAACTTGTTGTGAATAAGCACCATCCAGACCTGTATTCTGCGCTAAAGGAGATCAAAAAAGAGCAGGCAGATTCAGAGATAGCAATCATTGAACTAAGCCTGGGCAAAAAGTTTAAGGCCGGACCTAAGAAGAAGTGGATTGAATATCAACGAAGGATGAGATCCATTGTAACAGATTATGTCGACTACAAAGAACGAGGAGAAGATTTAGATTTTCTACGAGCGTGTGCCCACAATATAGCCCTCTGACGTTGTACAATTTTGGTATTCGATGCTTGAAATAAAGTTTGGTGATTTTTTTGTACGATCGTGTGCCCGCAACATTGCCCTGCGACATTGTACAATTTCGCTATTCTGTGCTTGAAATAAAAAGTTTCGCGTACATTTTAATTGGTTTGTATAATTTGTTACACTGTAAAAGACAATCACTTTTTTTCCGCAAAGAAGTCCTTAAGGAAAAAGGCATTCCGGAAAACGGATTCCGGAAAAAAGTTTTCGGGTTTTTGGACATTCCGGAAAATAGACCTTCCGGAGATTAGATTCCGGAAAGTGGGCGGGATCCGAGAAGCATCAAAGTAGTTTTTTACAATAGCTCTCCTGAAAAGTTGCCAATTTCGAAATAGGTTGTTTTGTCAAAAGTCCACAAATATGATAATATCACCAAATTAATAATACTAGAGTTCACCTTGTGGCCGAAATTCGCCCATTTTGATTTGACCATAAAATAAAGGAAAAAATTTTATACCCTTCCTTGGTCGATAAAACACAAAAAACTTTTAATATTCTTCCTTAGTTGCAATATCGTACTTTCCATTTAGAGGCGTGTAACTCCTACTAAAGAGCAAACAGTTTTTGATATCTATCTATACCAAAATTCATAAAAATCAATCATGTTATCGTGCTGTATAGTGCTTACTCTATATCTATACCAAATTTCATAAAAATCGTATGCAGTATTTTCGCCGTGAGAGAGTTTTCCATTTAGGGGCGTGGCACTGCCCACTGAAAATATAATGGTCATTTTATCGTTCGTTAGTGCCAATCCTATCTCCATACCAAATTTCGTTGAAACAGATGCAGCGGTTTAGCTGTGAGAGCGTTTTTTCCATTAAGGGGCGTGGCACCGCCCACTGAAAAACATAATGGTCATATTATTGTTCCTTAGTGCTAACTCTATCTCCATACCAAATTTCGTTAAAATCGATGCAGCGGCTTAGCCGTGGGAGCGTTTTTTCTATTTAGAGGCGTGGCACCGCCCACTGAAAAATATAATGGTCATATTATCGTTCCTTAGTCCTAATCCTATCTCCATACCAAATTTCGTTAAAATCGATGCAGCGGTTTAGCCGTGAGAGCGTTTTTTCCATTTAGGGACGTGGCACCGCCCACTGAAAAACATAATGGTGATATTATTGTTTCTTAGTGCTAACCCTATCTCCATACCGAATTTCGTTAAAATCGATGCAGCGGTTTAGCCGTGGGAGCGTTTTTTCCATTTAGAGGCGTGGCACCGCCCACTGAAAAACATAATGGTCATATTATCGTTCCTTAGTCCTAATCCTATCTCCATACCAAATTTCGTTAAAATCGATGCAGCGGTTTAGCCGTGAGATCGTTTTTTCCATTTAGGGGCGTGGCACCTCCCACTTTAAAAACAGATATAGTCCTATGCACTGCTCCTCTTCACAACCTTTCCAACAAAAAAAAACCAAGCAAATCGGTTGAGATTTAGGTATAGAAACAGGGACCTAACCGATTTCGTTTGCCTATTTATATATAGATAACTAATTATTTACGTTTACGTCAACTATAAGCAGAGTTAAACATTTTTTTTTTTTTGCAATACAATATTTTACTACTTAAATTAAATACTTATTAAATGCCTTTATTCATTTTCCTCTGCTACCATATTTGTAATTTCCTCCTAGAATACTACATCCTTTTTGCTTCGTTCTAATTTAATATTTAAAAATGGTTCTTACAAGATCATTTACTCTTGGAAATCTAAATACATTAGAAAATCCAAGTTTATATAATCAAAGTACACAAAACTCACCCCCACAGTCACCAATTGCACCAATACAACTGCAAAGTGCCACTACCCAAGGGGAAAAGAATTGCTTCAAAAACCCTTCTGAAGTGCATCCTTTTCACCAATAAGTGCTTCCGCTCCGTAAGAACAATACTTTCTTTTTAACATTGCATGTCATTGGATGTAAGCGAGCAAAAGCTTACCGCAGCCTTACCAAAAAAGAGTTTTTAAAGCGCTTATTTGTAATGCTGCGGTAAGCGTTTTTTCAATAAAATTAAAAAAAAGAAAAAAAAAAAAAAAATGGCCGTGCCAGGATTTGAATCCACGACCCTCCGCGTGCTAGATATTTTTTTCTTACATTTACCAACCCTTTAGACCGCTGCACCAACGCCCGATGATATGAAGAGGTATTAAATTTGTATATTAAGCAAATGTTGTCCAAACAGAATTATTGTGCAATTATTTCCAATTCAAGTAAGCAAATGTAAAAATAAAAGAGAAAGGAAAATAGAAAAGTGAAATAAACAAAGGTTGAATAAAAAATATTTTAATAAAAAAAAAAAAAAAAACAAAAAACAATAAAAAAACGGAAAAAAAAATCACCCGGGCTGGGTTCGAACTCACGTTGTTCTTACTGCAGCCTTATATGGAATCATTGTGTAATCAATTTCAATTCGGTTTAACAAAAGTAAATTAATAAGAGAAAGGAATATAGAAAAGTGAAATAAATGATGTTGAAAAAAAATATTTAATTAAAAAAAAAATAAAGCAAAAAAAGAAAGAGGAAAAATTTCTAGCGCTTCTGATCCAAGCACTTCAAAAGTGCTTGTCCCCATAGAAATTTAGAAGCACCTTCACAATGATTTTTTATGAGGCTGCAGTGAGAACAACGTGAGTTCGAACCCAACCCGGGTGTTTTTTTTCCCTTTTTTTACTTTTTTTTTATTTTTTTCTGCTTTATTTTTTTTTTTATTAAAATATCTTTTATTCAACATCTTTCATTTCACTTTTTTATTTTCCTTTCTCACATTAATTTACTTTTGTTTAATTGAATTGAAATTGATTGCACAATGATTCCATATAAGGCTGCAGTAAGAACATTGTGAGTTCGAACCCAGCCCGGGTGATATTTTTATTTCTTTTTGCTTTATTTATTTTTTTTTTATTAAAATATTTTTTATTCAACCTTTGTTTATTGCTCTTTTCTATTTTCTTTTCTCTTTTATTTTTATATTTGCTTACTTGGATTGGAGATAATTGCACAATAATTCTGTTTGGACAACATTTGCTTAATATACAAATTTAATACATCTTCATATCATCGGGCATTGGTGTAGCGGTCTAAAGAGTTGGTAAATGTAAGTAAAAATATCTAGCACGCGGACGGTCGTGGATTCAAATCCTGGCGCGGCCAGTTTTTTTTTCTTTTTTTAAATTTTATTGAAAAAACGCTTACCGCAGCCTTACAAATAAGCGCTTTAAAAAAGTCTTTTTTGGTAAGGCTGCGGTAAGCTTTTGCTCGCTTACATCCTATGACATGCAATGGTAAAAATAAAGTATAGTTATTACGGAGCGGAAGCTCTTATTGGTGAAAAAGATGCACTTCAGAAGGACTTTTGAAGCACTCTTTTCCCCTTGGGTACTCACATATCAGAACACAAACATTCATAAATAACCTAAACTCTAACTCCACTACACAAGGTTCTAATTTGAACATTAAATTGACACAATTTTGGATTTCATGTCCAAAAGCATGGTTTATATTGTACAATGCGAAATGCAATTTGCTCTTAGGAATGTTACTGATGATACAATCAGATATCAAAATATTGTTATGCCATTACCTCAGCGATCATAAGTAAAGTGTAAGACATAATACAATATCCACCTCATTCTGATAAATATAATTATTTAAAATCTAAACTTATTCAAAGGTTCCCTTGTGTCGCGTCTAGATTCTAATGGATTAATATGGATAAAGAAAGTGTCCATTTGAATCTATTTGGATCCATTATCCATAAAATCTCTGGATTGAATACCAATTCATTTTAATCTTTCAATGGATTTGAAAAATAAAAAATTAACTTATTATTCGAGCAATGTTTCCACTTTAAAAATGGCATTTACTTGATGTTTATAAAGTGTAGTAACAACTAGTAAGGGTGTAACTTTTGGCCTGGCCAAAAAATAAATACCCTACACTGCAGTATTTTGAAGCTTTTGCTTATAAAGTAGGTGCCACGCTCTCTTGTCCGAGTTCGTCTAGTTTAAGCTTAGAGGGTACACTTATAGTCCTTAGTACGTATTTGTGTGAAATTTAGTTGGATTATCTCAAAAACTCTTTCATTATCGCATTTTGAAACTTTTGCTTATATGAGAGGTGCCACGCCCCATTGTCTGAATTCACACTTATAGTCCTTAGTACGTATTTGTGTGAAATTTAGTTGGATTATCTCAAAAACTCTTTCATTATCGCATTTTGAAACTTTTGCTTATATGAGAGGTGCCACGCCCCATTGTCTGAATTCACCCAACTCTTGTTGAGATCTTTCATTTATAATTTTTAGTATCTGACTCAAATTTGGTTCGAATATATCAAAAAACGTTTTCAGTATAGCGTTTTGAAGCTTTTGCTTATATGGGAGGTGCCACGCTCTCTTGTCCAAATTCGCTTTGTTTTTTTTTAGAACTTGCGCTTACAATTCGTAGTATTTATGTGTATTTTCGTGAAAAATACTCCTAAAATTCCATTTTGAATATATATTTTGTATGGGCGGTAGGCGTGTCCGTTGACCGATTTCTCTCATTTTCAATCCTCCGAGCTAACTTTGACGACGGAGGCTGTGCACAAAATTTCCCAAAAAGTGTATTTCCACACACAGCCAGCCACCCAGCCAGCCAGCCAGACAGACGGACATGGCTATATCGACTCAGGAGGTGACACAGTGCTGCGATAGAAGGCATTTGCGTAAAAAATTTTTGTTCAAATTTAAAATTTTTTTTATGCCATTCTACAGCAAATAGTCCAATTAAGAAGTTTCCTGAAAATTATTGAAAACTAGTGTGATTTGTAAGTGTTACAGTTTGTTAAAGTCGAACTTTTTTTCGAAAAAAAAAAACGTTTAAGAAAATTTGCTAATCGCAGAACTTTTTTAAAATAATTGCTGCTCCTAAACCTCAAAACAGTGTTTTATTTATTTATTTAAGTTTCATTTACTGAGCTGAATGCCCTTATAAATTACAATAATGATTTTTTTATAATACAATTGAAAAATATAAACATTAAAACAAATGAGCGAGACTAAAAATTATAATTTCGTATAAAAACAGCTCACAAATAAGAGCCAGGTAACAGCCGGCTGGATCCGAAAGTAGTGGTTACAAACAAGGTGGTTCAAATAGTACCGGAACAAAGCATTATTGAAATATGCAATTTGAAAGAATACTGCAAGAGTTTTCTTAAATCGCTTTTCTGAACTCTTTGCCCAGGGGCTATGGCACGGCAGAGAATGGTGCTCAAGAACCACCCTAGCGCTAGATGGACGCTATACATTGCAACCATTATCTCGACGAAAAGCGCTGGAAGGAGCGGTATGGCCACAGTGTTAGATGCAACGCTTTGTGGAAGCTGGTATGATGAAAGTAGTGGTTACAAAAAAAAGAAAGTGGTTCCAATAGTACCGGAACAAAGCATTATTGAAATATGCAATTTGAAAGAATACTCGCAAGAGTTTTCTTAAATTGCTTTTCTGAACACTTTGCCCAGGAGCTATGGCACGGCAGAGAATGGTGCTCAAGAACCACCATAGCGCTAGATGGACGCTATACATTGCAACCACTATCTCGACGAAAAGCGCTGGAAGGAGCGGTATGGCCACAGCGTTAGATGAAACGCTTTGTGGAAGCTGGTACGATGAATTGCCATCTAAATGAAATTAGTGGATGATGTAACGATGCATGTCATAATAATCGTTGTATTTCTTGTCGGCTGAAAATGATACCGCAGCTAAGCGATGTAAAGAGTTGGCACAGTTATGGATTGTGGATGCTGAAATTCAAAAGAACGCGTGCACAATGGACGCTTAGTTCTTAAAGAAAATAGCAAAGTAGCACTCTGTGACAAGCCGCTGCAATCTTACAGAATGATGTTTTCCAAGTAATCTATAATTTTTTTATTAATTTGATGAAAGGATTCATTAAAATCGATTACATTAAAAACCATGTTGAAATCACTACAAGAGCGTCGAAGTGGCTCTTGAAGCATGTAGTTAGTTCTATGATGACGCAGATGGAAAAATTCAAAATTTCTAGTTGGGCGATAAGGTACATTAAAGGTAACCATACTTAATAAGTATTCACTAATAATATCGCCTTTTATAAGCTTAAGTAAAAAACATATGTTAAGCATGGTTCTCCGATTTTTTAGAGTAGGTAAATTAATTAGCTTCAACCGATGTCTATAAGGGGGCAAATTGATGCTAGGATCCCATGGAAGATTTCTTAAAGCAAATAAAAGAAACTGTTTTTGAACTGATTCAATAGAATTGATATGGCATTCATAATGAGGACTCCAAACAACAGAACCATACTCTAAAATGGGTCGTACGAGCGAGGTGAATAATAACTTTGTTACGTAAGGATCAGAAAATTCTTTAGACCAACGTTTCATGAAACCGAGAACACTATTAGCTTTGCTCACAATTTTGGAGATATGTAGATTAAAGCTTAGTTTGGAATCCATGGTTACTCCTAGGTCTTCAAAGGATATAAGACGTTCCAGAATGCAATCATCAACTTTGTAGTTGTAAAGAATTAAAGGCCTGCGTGAAAATGACATTAATTTGCATTTATTTAAATTTAAGGTCATGCAATTAATTTTACACCAAGCTGTAAAATTATCAATATCATGTTGTAGGCAGAAAGAGTCAAATGCATTTTTGATAGGCTTAAAAAGTTTGACGTCGTCGGCATACATTAGCACGTAACTAGTATTTATGACGGATGGCATATCATTCATAAACAAAATAAATAATAATGGACCAATATGACTGCCCTGGGGAACTCCAGATGTAACGGGATATTCATTTGATTTTATTCCCTTAAATAAGACACACTGAGTTCTGTTGCGTAAATAAGAACGAATCCATTCAAGCAAAAGACTTGGAAAACCAATCAAGGAGAGTTTTAAAAGCAACAAATCATGATTAACAACATCGAAAGCTTTACTGAAATCGGTGTAAATAACATCAGTCTGATAGCCCTTATCAAAATTATTGATTGTGCAAGTAGAGAACTCCATCAAATTTGTTACAGTTGATCTGGTGAGGAGAAATGTAAGGATTAGAACTATGAGCAATTTGCAAAGTTAAAATGTGCTCGAAAAGTTTAGGCAGTGCGCTTAATTTAGCAATCCCCCTATAATTAGATATCATAGATCTGCTACCAGATTTATGTAAAGGAATTATAAAAGATGCCTTCCACACTTCAGGGAAAATGCCGCAAGTTAGAGATTTTTTGAATATTTCATAGATTGGGAAAGCGAGAACTTCACAGCAATTTTTAAGAACACAAGATGGAATACCATCGGGTCCTGCAGCAAATGAAATTTTAATTTTGCTTAATTTGCTAAGGACGATGTCCATATCAATATGTGGCATTCTTACCAGACCCGAAGCTACTGGAAAAGGATAACCATTACAATTATATGTGGACGATGAGTAAGTAGATTGAAAAAATTTTGCAAAAAGATTACAAATATTAAAATCATCATCAGATTCCACTTCATCGTATTTCATTGCCGCTGGAAAGGCATTATTCTTTCGTTTTAATTTAATGAAGCTCCAGAAAGACTTGGGATCGGATTTCAAATTTAGTTTTACCTTTTGTAGGTATGATTGATAGGCTTTATTGCATAATAATTGATACCTATTCCTTGCAGAACAATAATTGGTGTAGTCTGTAGATTTGGACGACATTTTGAACTTTCTGTAAAGTTTAGATTTTAAGTTTCTCAATTTACGTATCACATTAGTAAACCAGATTGGGCCAGAAGAAGCAGATTTAAAAAATGTTGGTACAGAATGTTCAAAACAACCAATAACAGCATTATTAAAGGATAAGACTATATCATTAAGACTTTTAGCCGTAATGATGTCTTCATCGAGATGAAGAACAGAGTTCCAATCAATTTCAGATAGCATCTCATTCAATAAAACATAATTAGTTTTCTTGAAGTAAAAAGATTTATCGCCTGTGAAACTGTCTTTAATGCTACTAGTCACATGTACTTCTAATACAATTTCCAGGGAAGGATGGTAGGAGTCTTCAGGCAACGCTAAAGGATCACAGCGTGAGATACGAATAATATCACTGTCATCAAAGAAAATCAAATCTAACGTTCTAGACCTCAGATTCAGTACGTGATTTACTTGAAAAAGTCCCAAAGCAGATATAGAATTTAAAAAATCTGTTTCAAGCTGGTTGCCTGGCGACGAAAGCAACTTTATAGGATCCAAAGTATTGGAACTCCAAGAGATGTTTGGTAAATTAAAATCACCTGTAACCATTAAGTGAGCGTCAGCTTTTTACTTATAGCTTACAAGTTTTATTGCATTATAATGTTTAATGTAAACATCATAGCTGGAGTGAGGTGGAATATATGAACAGGTTATATATAAGGTTAAAAGTTGAAATTTAACAAAAACACAACAGAATTCAATGTCTAGGAACTCTTCCAAAACGATTTCTTGGGAGAATAAGTTTGAGCAGACAGCGATTAAAACACCACCACCACTAGAATTATAATTTGGAATAGAATTTCTTTCTTTACGATATATTATGAAGTTGCTTGCAAAAACTTCAGTACTTAACGTACTGGGTTTAAGCCATGTTTCAGAAAAACAGATAATATGGTATTCAAATCCACTACTGTTAATAAAGATGTTATTAAGCTTAGTATTTAAGCCTCTAACATTCTGATAAAGTATATTAAACTCAATTAGTTTTTTGAAGCAGAATCTTGAGAAGGCAGAGAAGTATTTTGAGTATTATAAGGCAAAGTAAGACTTTTTGAGCTAACACTTTGACGATTTGACTTATGCCGAGGAACGAACTCATGAACTACCACATTTTTGGGCCAAAACAAGGGATCAATCAACTTCTCAAATACATTGGGAGGCAAAGTTAAGCGAAACGAGGAAGTGACTCTTTCATAAGAAAAGTTAAATTTAGAGACTTTAACTTTTATATTAGGCAGTTTCAAATTGGTATTTATATGATGCAAAACATCTACCTCAGTAGTATCCGCTGCTAACCGAGAGATAAAAATAGATTTGATTGATGGCAAAGCTACCAGTTTTTTAGGAATAGCCCCAGGAGCAACCGCATTTAACGTTGAGGACCCAGAAGGACTAACAGTAATTTGACCAGTAACAGAACCATTGACAGTTAAGGGATCAGAAGAGGGGGCAGTAGTTTGACCAGAATCCTTAACAACTTCGTTAAAAGGTACATCATTCCGAAATGATGAAGATGAATCAAGAGGTTGAGTATCAGACGAACCTGATTTAGGTATAGATTCCACTGCAGAAGCAGCTGTAGAAACATTGCTTGGAGCTTCTATCGCGTTATCTGGAGGTGGAAAAGAGTTAATCTCTTCAACTGAGATTGCAATAGGTGAATTCATATCAATTAAGTTGGTAATTGTAGGAGGAATATTTAAGTTTAAAGGCGTAGCTTTTATATTATTCAATGATGCTTTGGATAGGGCATATGATGAGGTAGATTGCTCATCAATGCACTTGCTCTCATTAAAAAATTTTACAAGCTGGTCAAAGCTCGCTTGCGTAGCAGAAAAATTTTTTTGAACTTCGGCAAGACCTCTACGAGTTGCTTTTAGTAATTTGCACAACTCGATTGCAGAAGAGTTGCACTTTTCACAACACCAGCGAAGACCAATATTTTTGAAGATAATGTCCTGAATTCTACCATTTATGCCAGCACATGAGAGATGAGCTACAATTTCGCATAGCCAGCAGGAAACAAAATGTTCAGTAATTGACTTTTTGCACCGTGGAACGTAACAGTTCATTCCGCGGCAATCTACTGAATAAAATAACGTTTGAAATATATCAATATATAATAATTTGGAATTAAGTTAAAAATTCCCAAATTTAGGTAATTTGTAAAAGGATCGGCAACACTGAAAGTACAGCACAAGTATTCTGCTACTTATCAACAGATGGCGCCAGTAATGCAATTTGCTACTTATTGAAGTATGTTGGCAATACTTAATGCAGTATCTTGGATAACAATGACAGCAGCAAAATTTCAGCACCAATACATATGCACCGACAGCAACTAAAAGAAATTATTTTGATAGAAACTTTATTTGGTGTATTAAGCACAAAACGAATAAAATTTCAGTTTATTATTTTACACTAGAAGGACTAGGTAAAAATTAATTAAAACAACTAAAACTTTTATTTAAACGGGAGCGAAAAATTTGCACGTAATAACAGCTTGACAGTTATGTTATGTTGCCAGGTAGGTTCTCCTATTTTCCCCTAGATGGCACCAGATTTCCCCTAAATTTTGGTTTTCTGACGAAATTTCCCCTAAATAGAAAATGTTATATTTTGCGACCAAAAAAAAAAAAAAAAAAAAAAAAGAAAGTTCCAAATTTCAAAACGAAATTAATATTTTTCATAACCCCAAAATTTCCCCTAAATATGGAACATTTATATTTTGGTAACAAAAAAAAAAAAAATTTCCCAAATTTCAAAATGAAGTGAATGTTGTTTCAATATATTTTATAAATATAGATATTTTTGACGGAATTTGACGGTGGATGTCCGTACTAACAAATATCGTGAAAGCTCGAACTTTATATATATGTAATTTTGAAGGTACATTTGACAGCTGTCAAAATCAGTCAACAAAACAATTTTATCTTGTGTGCATCATTATTATTTTTCACGATGAATAACTATGAAAATTGGAGAAAAAGACAGCATTTGCGGGAGGTTCTATTGGGTCATTCTTTTGCAAAGAAAACTGCTGCCAAAAGTCATTTTTGCATCGGATCGTGACTGGGGATGAAAAATGGATCCATTACGACAACCCGAAACGCAAACATTCATATATGAAGCCCGGACAACCAGGACCTTCCCAGCCAAAGGCAAATATTCATGGTGCCAAGGTTATGCTCTGTAATGCTCACAGGTGACCTCTATCGAACACAATTAATACGTTTGAAGCGTGCCATCATCGAAAAACGCCCGGAAAATGCGACCAGACACGAAGCAATAATTTTTCATCATGACAACGCTCGGCCACATATTGCTGCCCCAGTCAAAAAATTACCTGGAAAACAACGGAAAACAACGGATGGGAAATTTTGCCTCACCCGCTTTATAGCCCAGACCTTGCACCACCAGACTACCATTTGTTCCGATCGATGCAGAATGCCCTATCAGGAATACGCTTCACTTAAGTTCAAGATATCGAAAATTGGATAGATTCATTTTTGGCCGCCAAGCCGGCGCAATTTTTTTGGGATGGAATTCATAAATTGCCTGAAAGATGGGGAAATGTTGTAACTTCCAATGGACAATACTTTGAATAAAAAATGTTGTAACATTTTTCCACAATAAAGCATCAAATTTCGCTAAAAAATTCCGGTTTTTAAGTTGTACATCCAATAACATGTACTATAATGTAATTTTATATATTTTAAAATAAGGTTTTCTTAACATTTACATAAAAGTATCCCCTAGATTTCCCCTAGACCTTTTTAAAATCCCCATAACAAGTCCCCTAAATAATGTAACCCCTAGATTGCCCCCTAGACCTTTTCAAATCCCCTAAATCTAGGGGGAAATCCCATACAAAAGCCTACATACCCGTTTATTTTTAATATTTTTTGTTTGCAAATTTTTTTAGCCAAATTAAAGTTATTTTAAAAAACATAAAAAAAAATTTTCAAATATTAAAAACCGGAAAATGCTAATTTTCTTTAGAGCAGGAAAAAAAAGACGGGACATGCGGGCATTGTCCTAAAACGTACAGATAGTACAGATTCCATATTTTAAGATAGAAAAAATTCACAACCCCGTTTTTCCCCGTTTACTTTAAATATTTATCTGAATATCCCGTATTTACGTAAAAATCAATGATTTTATAAAATTTACACCAATTTTTTTAAATTTGAAATTTTTTTACAGCATACTTTTATATGTCAAAAACACTATGAACTATTAAAATTTTAATATGGTTTTTTACAGCCTAAAAACATGCACAAACATTTTTTCCAGTTAACTTTCGTGGTTTTATTTATTTGAATATCTTTTTTTCTATTCATTGCATTTAAAAATTATTTGCATTTCTGAAAACAACGTAAAAAAATGTATCAGTATGGTAAATCTTATTGAAATCGAACAAAAACTGTGGAAATGCCGTTCCGTTGTATGGAGTGACAGCTCTGTGGGTGACGCTGAACAAGAATATATATACTTTTCTATATCTGCCACGCCTCCTTCTGTGCGTTACAAACGGAAGGACAAAGTGAATATACCCTGGATGTAGGGTATAAAAAAGGATTACATAAACTTAAATAATTGCAATTGGATTAAAATGGATCTGGACTGGATTGATTGGATCGCTTTTTTTCTAAGTACATAATTGGATTAAAAAGGACTAAATGGATTGTAGTTGGACTTTAATTCCTCGCAAGGTGCGAGTGGCTCCAGCAATAGTTCACGTCGCCTTCATCTCGTTTTTCCATAGCACATGATCTGCGCTTGTCACCGTTTTTAGAGATAATTTTAACTGAAGTAATTCGCGCTCTTGGAAAAATGTGGGCGTACATTAAATATTATACATTTTAGTCTTTTATGGTAATCCATATTCTCTTGATGAAAATGGATTAGTTTAACGTTGTTTCCAAATTTATAATAAGTGTATGGTTCACAAAATAGACTGCGTCTATTTGAAACCATTCTAATCTTTCGCAACAATCCATATTCTCTGGATTAAAATGCATTGATCCGATTCTGAATCCAAATCTATCCGAGAAATCTGGTACACAATTCTGGATCAAAATATGGATTCAGATAGATAAATAGATGGCGTCTTTTTTCATCCATTTCAATTCTTCGTAACAATCCATATTCTCTGGATTTAAATGGATTGATCCGAATTTAAATCCAAATCTATCCGAGAAATCTGGTACACAAATCTGGATCAAAATGAGGATTCATATAGATAAATAGATTTCGTCTCTATCATCCATTTCAATCCTTCGCAACAATCCATATTCCCTGAATCCAAATCTGTCCGAGAAATCTGGTACACAATTCTGGATCAAAATATGGATTCAGATAGATAAATAGATGGCGTCTTTTTTCATCCATTTCAATTCTTCGTAACAATCCATATTCTCTGGATTTAAATGGATTGATCCGAATTTAAATCCAAATCTATCCGAGAAATCTGGTATACAATTCTGGATCAGAGTGGATTTTTAAAATTTAATCCATTTCATTCCAGACGCGAACAATGATTCTCTTTGAGTGAAGAATCTCGTTTAGAGCAGTTGTTTTCAGACACACGTATTGGCGATTGGCTGGATCCGTTTCACTAATTGGTCTTGAGTTAAGAAAATTACCTCAGCAAATTCAAATTCTTCAAGAAGTAGAAGAAAAACTTTTTTACCATATAAAATAAATGAAGTGTCTAACAAACCCGAAATAACTGCATTTAATACAACATCTAACAATATGATGGAAGAAATACTAAAAAATCTTGTTGAATTCACCTCAACAATTCATTGCAACAAACTTCAAGAAGTAGAAGAAAAACTTTTTTAGCAGATAAAATAACCCCTGTGCCGCGTCTGGATTGAAATAGATTAAATTTTTACAATCCATACTGATCCAGATTTGTGTACCAGATTTCTCGGATAGATTTGGATTAAAAATCGGATGTATCCATTTAAATCCAGGAAATATGGATTGTTACGAAGGATTGAAATGGATGATAGAGACGAAATCTATTTATCTATATGAATCCTCATTTTGATCCAGATTTGTGTACCAGATTTCTCGGATAGATTTGGATTCAGAATCGGATCAATGCATTTTAATCCAGGGAATATGGATTGTTGCGAAAGATTGGAATGGTTTCAAATAGACGCAGTTTATCAATCTTTCTGGATCCAGATTTTGATCCAGAATTGTATAACATACATTCAATATAGATTTGGAAACATCGTTAAACTAATCCATTTTCATCAAGAGAATATGGATTATCATAAAAGATAAAAATGTATTAAAATACACTATCAATTAAGTTTTCTTGGTCCAGATTCTTAATGCAAAATTTTGGCAGAATCATAAATAACAAGAGACTCTTTTTCTGACATAAAACATTTTTTGAATATTAAATTAGACCAAGTGTAAATTTGTTAATTAATTATTATTATAGGCTTAATTAATTTTTAAATTTAAAATCTTTGATAAATTTAATTGTTTGCTTCTGTTTTTAAAGTAATTTCTTCTGTAAGTTTTTGTTTTCATTTTTCAAAAATGTTTGTGTTTTAAATATTGTTTTCTTTTTGTTTAAAGATTTAATAAACTACCCCTGATGAAGGTGACATTCATATCGCCGAAACGTAGGGAGTAAATGTAAAATAGTCGTTTTTACTATTTTTTACATATTATTTCACTGACCAATTAAGCCTATAATAATAATTAATTATAAAACATTTTTGTTCATCAGACAGTTTTTTTTTCTTGGTTTTTATTAGAGAACCCCGATCAAAAAAAGTATATCAAAAATATATCAAAATGATATCAAAAATTTGTCAGTGACATACAAAATTTTGATAAAAAAAGGATATCACAGTGATATACGGAATGTAACGCTTTTTGTATATCACCATGATATCAAAAAAAGATATCAAAATGATATCAAAATGATATACAATTTTTGTACATTTCTGATACAAAAATGACAACCAATTTTGGGTCTGATAACTAAAGTGACGCAGATTATGTCCAAATTTTGCAATATTGTGGTTAATCGTCGGCAACTGGTTTTTTTTTTTTGTACTCAATTATATTTTTTCTGCTTTTTCGCTAATTTCATGACAAAACTCACTTCTTACTTAAATTGGCTGCTCGTCCGTTTTCCATACTTTTAGTTTTCCCAACCACAGGCCGCATGCAGCAACAGAATGGAGTGTTGTTGTTTTTTTGCACTCAATTATATTTTTGTGCTTTTCACTAATTTCATTAGAAAATTAACTTCTTCACTAAAATTGGCTGCGCGTTCGTCTTCTATAATTATCTTTAAATAAAATTCACAAACGAAAACGTAAAATTTGACATATCAGCAGCTGATAAATTTTTGATATCATTTTGATATACATTTCTGATACAATATTGATATCAGCGGCTGATAAATTTTTGATATCATTTTGATATACATTTCTGATACAAAATTGACATGTTTTTCAATGATATCAAAAATATATCAAAATGATATACAAAAAAAGGATATCAGCGGCTGATAAATTTTTGATATCATTTTGATATACATTTCTGATACAATGACAAGAACTTGACAAGTTTTTTTGATCGGGACATTCACTTATTCGTTATCCAAGTTTTCAGGAGAGTAATCGTACAGTTTACCATTTTCAACAAGATTGACGTCGCCTAATTTATCATCACTTATTTCGTCAGTTTTTATACTTTCTTGATTTGCTTCAGTCGCAGTCTCGAAGTTAACATCTTTTTGTGACATGTCTTCAAATAGTCAACGCTTTTTCCAATACAAAAAAAAAAAAGAATTTCTCCATTTCTGTTTCAACGTTGAAAGTCTTTTTCTTCTTTTTTGGTTTGAATTCATTGCTAAGCCAATGTGTATAAAAAGCTGTAAAAAAGTTATTGGTTATTCAATAATATAAAATATATTTCGTCATTCATAGAACCTTTCTCTCTTTCTATGAAAAAAGTAACTGACTTAAATCATAGTCGTTACTTAAATTAAACAATGACTTAAGTAATGACTGTGTTCGGGCCTTACCTTCTCCAACTGCGAGCGTTGTGACATCCAGTTTTTCGCATGGTGCTTTTTTTTGCCAGAAAAGCCTGAAACCGTGCTTTTCAATAAGACTACAATGTCAAATTGATTATTTATAAAAGCCGAGACGAATGTACTTATATGGGGTCGACTGCTTGATGATCGCATTATATGCAGTTTTTGATATGAACCTGTTTTGCCCAATATGAACCTGTAAGCAAAAGTAAAATGTTTATGTGAGAAATATAGACAAGAAAAATTATCGCACCATTTCGTCACTACTCCGGAAGAATCCGATTTTTGGGAAGTTGGACGACATCGTAAATTCGACCCCTCGGCCTCTCGTTCGCTCCATAGATGCAAGTTTTGCTATTAGATAGTAAAAGACATTAATTCTTCTCTTATAATGTCATACGCACAGTTCGTCACATACACGCTGTTCGATCACGAGCAAACTTTCCGTCATCATCCCTACTGGGGTATCAACAAGTGCAATCACATATGCACATACATATGTACTTGCAGCAATTAACATCATCTTAAGTTAGTCGCCGCACACTGGCGACATTTCTCAAAAGTGGTTGCAAAAATCAATTTTGGTGTGGTGGAAATTTGCAAATCTAATGATGTAGTTTGATAAACAAATGATCAGTGCCTAAGGATGTAAAATTTTAATTCATTTGAAAAAATGGTTCGCTTTGTAGAGCTGGTCAAAGTTGATGGTTTTTTCGAGTTTGTAATTTATTTTTTTTTTTTTCAAGATGTGGTTCTAATTTTTCTGCAACTTATGAAAGAAAAGTTAATTTTTTTCTATTTATGCTATAAGCGGTTATAGTACTATCAAGTAACACTAAAATTATATGAGTTTTTTTTTTTAATGTCTGAGGTTTCTGTACTTTTCTGAAACACTATTTTTACCATTTTTTTCAACTTCGAATGGAGTTTCAAAAAAATGTTCGCAAAAGATATCTTACGGACTACTAAAACTAAATAAACTCAACAATTTTGAACACAATATAAAAATTCTAGCTGCGGGAAATTGCAGTTTTATGAGTTATAATGATTTTCATCAGGAAACCTATGACATTTTTCATGCTCGTATTGCAGTAAAACTTGCATTGCGCGTGTTCTACCATTTTTGATGATAAAGTTCATAATAATTGAACGGATTGGAATTTTTGGATTATTATTTTTATTGTAAACACATAAATAATACAGCTACAAACATATTAAACTATTTTTTTCCTGCTATGCTAATGTGAATTAATAGCGTGGCACGATTAAATTCCTGAAGTTAAATTTTCGTGTACTCGTAAGGCAGTAAGTGAAGATATTCTAAGAAGCAGGTTAAAAATAAACGTCAGAGAGTTTTTTTCGAGGCATGTTATTAATACTGACTGTTTATTCACAGGTAAAAAATTCGAGACCTAAAGAATGCGTATCAGGTAGTTCTTATTAGGCTTTCTTTAACAGGTAAAAAATGTAAGTAATTAGCCTATGGAAAGTAGTTTAAAAATTTATATTTAGGGTTAAAAATATTATGCTGCCTTTAACTTATTTTAAGGAAAAGGATAGTATAAATAGTAATGTTCTTCAAGTTTTTGTATCAGTTCTTCAAAAAGCTGAAAACAGAACGTTTAACCAATTACGTATATCAATAAGATATTCAAATTTTATTCGTTTGACTTACTCGCCAGTCTGTGCAATTTGGTTAGACACAAATAAAGTTGTTTAAAGAGGAATAAAATGTTGCTATGCCAACGCTGCGTTTGATTTACTGAAAATTTTATATTAAACAGACGCAGAATTCGAAAAACAAACGTATTTAGACATTTCGTTTTTCCGCTTTCAGCAACATTTTATCAATTTCAACAAATTTCACAGACCACAGTAACGAACTGTGTATCTTGATAGAAATAAACGCCGTTGGTTTAACTTTGTGATTCAAAAATGTCTATTCCAAATCGTATCATATATGAAATATTCAAAAGTTCATCTACTGAACTAGATTTCAGAGTAGCATTACAAAAATATCTTGACGTCACTGATGAAAAACCTGAAATTTCACAACAAATTCATGCAATATTCCAAAGATTCAAAAATAAATGGTATACTGTACATCGCTCAGAAAAAACATTCAATCACAAATATAACGATTGGCTACAGAAAAGTATCAATATCCACCATGAGGAAGTACTAGACATATCCGACGAATTGCCAAGTACTTCAAAATCTTCAAGAGGACGGCCAAGCAAATCTATAGACGAAAGTTCAACATTCACAAAAAAAAAGAAACTTGTGCATGCTGCAGAAGAGATTTCTACCGGACATCTGGCAACAGCATTAACAGTTAAATACAACAGAGATAAAGAAAAAACAAGAGGCGATATAACAAAGGCAGTTTCTATTGCTAGTCCTATCCGATTGAAGAGGATTAAGAACAGCATTCCTACTCCACCGAATGCAAATCCCCTAAAATATACCGCTGAAGAAGCTTTGGCTTTATTCTTGAACTTGAGATTTTCGAAGGAAAAATACAAACTTCTCAGAAGCTCTTTGATACGACACAACGTAAATATATTTCCAGAATATAAGAACATCACAGCAGCAAATAAACCAACAGTTCCAGAAAATTGCGAAATAACGGAAGTTTCAGCTAAAGTGAAAATTCAAGATATGATGGATCATACTGCTCAATATAATGTATGGATCAACAAGAGCAAAGTAAACTTCCAAAAAATCTGACTTTGTTGAGTAAGTGGGGCTGCGATGGATCATCTGGACAGAGTGCGTACAAGCAAATAATCGTCTCACCAAATGAAAACAAAATTTCCGATGCAAATATGTTCATGGCTTCAGTTGTTCCACTGAGATTGCAGAGCGAAACTGGCGAACACTGGAAAAATCCCCGACCTTCATCAGTTCATTTTTGTCGACCCATAATGTTTCAGTATGCGAAGGAATCTTCGAAACTGATTGAAAGCACAGTTAACAATATAAAAGAACAAATTTCTACTATTCAACCAACCCACTACAAAATTAACGACGAAGATGCTATCATCATAGAACACAAATTTTTCCTTACTATGGTTGACGGGAAAGTGCTGAACGAATTGACTAACACAAAGAATACAAAAAGCTGTCCAATTTGTAAAAGGTCACAAACCAAATATCAAAGCACCGACGAAAATATTGAAGATGAGGAAAATTACGAATACGGAATATCTCCATTACATGCAAGAATAAGATGTATGGAATTTATCCTTAATCTTGCGTACACTCTTCCACGAATTGGCGAAAGTTTTGATGAGAACATTGCAAAGAAGGACAAAGAAGCTGCGAGGAAAAAGAAAATTCAAGAAGAATTCCGCAACAAACTTGGAATTAGAGTTCACCAACCGCTACAAGGGTTTGGAAATACGAATGATGGAAATACAGCTAGAACATTCTTCGATAGAAATGAGATAACTGCAGAGATAACGGGTGTTGATGAAGAGATCATCAAAAGGTTGCAAGTCATCCTCAATGTCTTGAACTGCAGGGAAAGCGTGAACGCGGAAAAATATGGAATATATGCAACAGAAACATCTGATTTGATCCATAACTAATATCCTGAAAAAATGTTCACACCTACACTGCATAAAGTCCTGACGCACGGTAGAGACATCATAGAATACCAGTTGTTACCAATTGGGGAACTGTCCGAAGAAGCACAAGAATCCAAAAATAAAGACTATAAAAAATACAGGTACATGAATACCTGCAAGATTTCCCGAAAACGGCAAAACGAAGATCTCTTCAATATATTGGCTGCATCATCAGCCCCCAAGATTTCATCATTGAGGCATGTCCGAACTCAAAAAGAATTGAAAAAAATATATTCCCCGGAAATGTTAGATTTATTAGATAATGTAAATATCGATGAATGTTTCCAAAAAAATTTAGGTTAAGTTTTTGAATTGTACTTTTCAATAAAACTGCATGTTATAATAAACTTTTTTTCCAAACATTTTTGTGATTTATTATTTAAATTTTTTTTTTTCAGTGCAATAGTTGCAATAGTTCCAGACTTTAAAAGAGGAAATGGACTTCAAATTTTAATTTAATTTCACCAGCTATAATTTATGTTTTTATAAGTTTTTGTTTAAAAAAAAGCGATATGCAATGCTTAGGTTTTATGGTTTTTACACTCATACCTTCAAAAATTAATTCCTTAGCGGGCTGTGTGAAATGTAAGAGCTGTTATATTTTTCAGTATACAGAAAAAAACAATAACATGCCTCAATTCGTTCGGAAGTTCTAAAGATTTTCGGTGTTTTGCGACAATTTTTTTTTTCAGTGTAGAAAAAAATGTTGGACCTTAAAATTTTTTATTTAATATGGACTCTTGCGCAGCAACTATAAATTAATCATATTTAATATTTTTAATATTTTTTTTCTCGAAAAAGGCTCATATGGAAAACTTCGAATGCATAATTTGTACACATATCAGAAAGTCTGACTTTGACCATGAATTCCATAACATCCCTAAGTTATATCACAATCAAATTTTGTACAGTAAGATCTGTATTATTTTTCTGTCCATAGCAAAAAAAGTTATAGAGATATCTGAATTCGTTCAGAAGTTATGATTTTCGCAACGAGAAATGCCAGATGTCGCCACTGTGCGCCGTCACTATGTAGCTACTCTTTTTTCGTCGCACCACCCTCACTTTCGCCTTCGTGATAGTTTTTGTGAACATAGAAAACAACATCTCTTTATCGTGCTAGCAACAACAACAACACAATCAACGTCACCACTCTTCGCCATCGATTGATCTTCTCGCATTCTTCTCTACAACAACAAATGCATACCGTCCACTAACGCTTTAATCGTATGATTTTGTCTTGCACCGTTAAGCAGCACATAATGGAAAAGTGCGTGCATAAAAAATTGAATTTGGGCACGACTTTTCGCCGCAACCTTGTAATAACGGTTCCTTGCTAATGCAAGTTATGCAGCTGCTAAATAAGTCATCATTTTAAATATCTAAAGCCAGTCTTACTTCGTCCTCACAACAAAGTCATCGTCGTCGCACTCAAATCATCGTCATCGCTATCGTCGTCGTGGTTATTAATTTCAAACTTAGAACTAAATAATAACTAAAAAGCTCCTACCTTTTAGAAAAAAATTAACATTCGATTACTTTTCGCAAAACTATATTCTCCATATTTTGTGGTTGCAATAAAAAATATACCACCAAGAATTATGAATAATAGTGCGATTCATCCTTCGTTGCAAAATTTGCGAAATGTCAAACTTGTGTTTGTAACAATTTTCCAACAGGGTAAATCTCAGCAAGTGTGACTTTTCGGTTTCTAACATGCTGCTCTGTAGGCGATTGTTTTTTCGCAATATTTCCTATGAAATATTATTTCTTAATGTTATGAATAAAAGATCTTGTGTGCCACTTCTGGATCAGTGGTAACACACTTGATAAGATGCTCAAATGGCGATTTTTCATGCGTAATTGCATCTAAAAAGTGGTATTTTGAGGGGCACAACAACCCGGGATCACAAATCAGTCTCAAACCTTACGTGATCATTGGATCTTGGGGTCAAGTAATATGAAAAAACCCCCCGTACAAACAATTTCGAAATTTAAGCAAAATCCACAAAATTTTGAATGTGAATTGAAAAAACCGAAAAATACTTCTAATACATCTAAAATTGATAATTCGCGGTCCAAAATAGGGTGCCACATGTTTGAAAAATAAATTGATTTTTTTCGAAAAGTCACACGTGCTGAGATTTCCGCATAAACATCAATAAAAAAGTATATGTGCCATACCTATAACCTTAACCTGGAGGTCATAATTAAGTTTTCTTACTTTATCAAGTTCATCTTTAGCTCGGTGGAACTTGTCCCGATAGTCACTTTCTTTTCAGATCTGCATTTTCTTTTCTTAATTCGGAAACTTTCATTTTTATAAGCGAACTTTCATCGGATTTCTCTTTATTTTCTTTAGAAATTTTTTCTTGTTTATTAGCAGCGTTGTTATTTTCATTTAAAATGGATTGTTTCCTTTTACGTTGCAGCGTTTTAGCCTGATGAAAAAGATTAAAAGTTATTTTTTTATTCATTTAATTTAAAAAAAATTTAAATTGTAATCGATTATCATTTATGCAATCCACAAAATGACCATTTCGATTTTATCTTTAGAATAGGAAATTAGATTAGCTGTAAAATTTTTTGCTACTTTTTCATTTTGTTCGTCTGTTTCTGATGCAGACGGAGCCGTTTCTAATCGGTTCATAGACGTCTCCCTAATTCTTGTACTGGGATTTTTTATCGCATCCTCAACTTGTGCATGAGCGTCTATGGAAAAAAAAAGTTTTTTTTTAATGTAATTTCGGTGAATATGGATGGAAGTGAGGTTATAACCTCATAACTCATATATAAAAAAATATATGTTCAATTTACTCACCTCGCAAAAGAAGAATTTGCACCTGCAACTTTCCTTCATCCGTTTGATTAAGATATTTTAAACTGGTATCAGGATTGTCGGATCTAAAGTTGGTGACATCTTTTGTCGCAACAATCTTCTTTCTTTTCGAAGCGTCGTGCCGTTCAAAATTTTGATGTACGCCCACATTTTTCCAAAAGCGCGAATATGTACTTCAATGAATATTAAAATTTTCGGCAAGTGCAGACAAGAGCTATGAAAAAGTAAATCATAGAGAACATCATTTACTTAGGTACATTAAGCTAGCAGAGCGAAAATGGCAGAACTGAAAAAAAAAATATGGCTGAATTATAGGCTAATTTTGGGCCCAAACGCCGAATTTTAGGCTTTTCATTTAAAAAAAAAAAAAAAAAAATAGCTCTGCCAGCTTAAGTGTAAGAGAAAACACACACGAGACGTATATTGAACTAAAGTAAGTAGTAGTAGTACTAAAGAAAGTATTCAATAATTATAGGCTAATTATAGGCTATTTAAATGCCCCATCGCCAAAAGAAAAGCTTTTCATTAAAAAAAAAAAATTCTGCTAGGTTAAGCTTAAGCTAGCAGAGCGATTTCGAAAAAAAAACATTTTGTCCTAAAGAAAGTATTCAATAATTATAGGCTAATTACACTATGCAACAGCCAAATCTCCCAGTGAATGCCACTATCCATTTCATATGTAAAATGGGTTGCTGATTCCGAAAATCGCATTATTTTTTTTTTTTTCGTGTTGTTTTCGAGATATCGGTCATTTTCGGTTTTTGGACCAAAAAAAAAGATAGTTCCATTTAAATACAAATATCTCAAGAACCAATGTTTGTATTCAAATGTATTATATGTCATATTAAAGGTAATTAAATTACCTACAAATGGTATTCTCTTTACTTTTTGGTTGGTTAGTTAGTTTCGGAGAAATAAATTGATTTCTAAAAAAAACATTTTTTTTTTTTGGAAAAAATTAACAAAAATTCAAAATCAACTGCAGATTTATACAAGAAGAAATAACTTTTTTACAATTTTTTTCCTTTTGTATCATAGACTAAATATTTGTGAAGAAAATAAGATACCACTTAAAAAAATCGATGGAAAAATGCAAAAGTTGTATACAATTCATTGAAAAGTTACCAAAATGCGTTTTTCCCTATTTTTTTTGTTTTTTTGTAATAAACTGTTCGATAATTAAAACTTTTTGTAAAACACATGAGAAAATCCAAAAAATTCTTAAAGTAGGCGTTAAAAAAAATACCCGTGTCTCGTCGTTTTTCTCCAGCACGTCAGATTTTTTTTAATCGATTTTTGTAAGTTTTTTAATCCACTGTACATGAAAAATACAAAAATAGCGCATTCTTGTGTTAAATCGATGAATTTAACTATATGATCCTTACATTTGAGGTGTATTATGTGTTCAGTAAACTTATGCAGGATATTACGAGGAATATTTTTGTAGAAAATTTTAACCCTCTAAGACCCTTACAAGTGGGTCATTTTGACCTAAATGTGGGGGTCAAAATGACCCACATGTGGGGGTTTTAGAGGGTTAAAATTGTCTACAAAAATATTCCTCGTAATATCCTGCATAAGTTTACTGAACACATAATACACCTCAAATGTAAGGATCATATAGTTAAATTCATCGATTTAACACAAGAATGCGCTATTTTTGTATTTTTCATGTACAGTGGATTAAAAAACTTACAAAAATCGATTAAAAAAAAATCTGACGTGCTGGAGAAAAACGACGAGACACGGGTATTTTTTTTAACGCCTACTTTAAGAATTTTTTGGATTTTCTCATGTGTTTTACAAAAAGTTTTAATTATCGAACAGTTTATTACAAAAAAACGTAAAAAATAGGGAAAAACGCATTTTGGTAACTTTTCAATGAATTGTATACAACTTTTGGTTCTTGAGATATTTGTATTCAAATGGAACTATCTTTTTTTTTTGGTCCGAAAACCGAAAATGACCGATATCTCAAAAACGACACGAAATAAAAAAAAATTAATGCGATTTTCGGAATCAGCAGCCCATTTTACATAAAAAATGAATAATGGCATTCCCTGGGGAAAAAATTTTTACTCATTTGTTGCATAGTGTTATAGGCTATTTAAATGCCCCATCGCCAAAAGAAAAGCTTTTCATTTAAAAAAAAATGGACCAAATCAATTTTCTTGAAATAAGGAACTTCGAATAACAACAATTCCACAGAAAAAAAACAACAACAACAAAACTACTACAAAAACAAAAAATTTACTACTACTACAACAACAGTAATTTTACATAAAAGTAGGGGTAAGTGGGCGGCCTGCGGCCGCTGCTTAGGATTTAAACCCGTCAGACATCCAACACCGGCTTCGCGGCGGCCTTCGGCCGCGGATCAGTCTTATGCAAGCGCAGTAGCTACTTATTATTTAAAAAAATTTTTATTAAAAATTGCACAATCGCAATTTGACTAGCAAAACTATTTGTTGGATATATTATAGACTGATCCGCGGCCGAAGGCCGCCGCGAAGCCGGTGTTGGATGTCTGACGGGTTTAAATCCTGAGCAGCGGCCGCAAGCCGCCCACTTACCCCTACTTTTATGTAAAATTACTGTTGTTGTAGCAGTAGTAAATTTGTTGTTGTTGTAGTAGTTTTGTTGTTGTTGTTGTTTTTTTTTTTCTGGAATTGTTGTCATTCGAAGTTCCTTATTTCAAGAAAATTGATTTGGTCCATTTTTTTTTAAATGAAAAGCTTTTCTTTTGGCGATGGGGCATTGAAATAGCCTATAATTAGCCTATAATTATTGAATACTTTCTTAAGTACAAAATATTTTTTTTTCGAAATCACTCTGCTAGCTTAAGCTTAATTCCAAAAAAAAATGTTTTCCTAAACTATGTTTTTCCCCAAAACTTTTCTAATTCTCTTTAATTAATATAAATATCACCTACTTTCCCCGAAATTTCCCCTAGAAACTGACGAAATTTCCAAACTATGTATTTTGGTAAACAAAAAAGTATGTACATAAACTGAACAATAAACCATAAGCAGAATATGTGTGCTATTCTCATATTTCGCCGTTTTTTTTTAGATATGAGGAATTTCGTTTAAAATTGAGGATTTTTTCTTGATTTTTGAGGATTTTGAAAGTTTATTGGCAACACTGCTTACAACTTGTAGTTTGCGAAATCGCGCTCGTTTACGTTTCGAGAATTCTAAACACAAAAATGTTTTTTTAATAGTGCTTAGAACATGGACGACTCAAACTATTTCAGTTCTTCCTCTTCAGGTTCAGAAGATTGTGGGTGCCTAGGATTGTGGTTTTTCTCACAGAAATTAAAGTCCCACTCCAATCCATTTGAGTCCTTTTCAATCCAAACATGCACTTAAGTATAAAAAAAAACGCGATCATTGTCAATCCAGTCTTATCCATTTTAATCCAGCTGCAATTATTTAAGTTAATGTAAACCTTTTTTGTTACTGTACTTTATAAACATCAAGTAAATGGCATTTTTAAAGTAAAAACTTTGTTCGAATAATAAGTGAATTTTTTATTTTTCAAATCTATTTCAATCCATAAAATTGAAATAGATCAAAATGGATTGGTATTCAATCCAGAGGTTTCGTGGTCTGGATTGTATGGATCCAAATAGATTCAAATGGATATTTTCTTTATTCATATTAATCCATTAGAATCTAGACGCGGCACAAGGAAAATGAAGTGTCGAACAAACCCGAAATACCTGCATTTAATACAACATCTAACAATATGATGGAAGAAATACTAAAAAATCTTGTTGAACTCACCTCAACAATGTGCGAGAATTTCAACAAACTATCGTTTGAACTATCAAGAGAAAGTTATGAAAACGATTCTCAATGTATTAGTACTTCAAGATCAATGCAATACAAGATATGCAGTTTGTTGGTATCATTTTAAATTTGGAGTTAACACAAAAAAATTTATTTTACCTTGTAATTTCAATAAAGATACCAATAAAAACAAACATTTAAATTGTATTTTCCCATTATGACGATAACACATAATGGGACACCATATCAAGCTATACGTCGCAAAGTGATGCGATTAGTACAAGCTAGACGGAAAAAACTCGAAATAGAATTTTTACATTCCGAATATGAAAAAATATCAGAAAATATATAATTAACTCATAAGTAATTTTTTACTTACCTCCGCTTTCTACATAAAATACCAAAAATCGTCAAAGTCGGCCTAAAAAATTATGTTTTCCAAATTTGTGTCCATGAAAATAGTTGCTATTTTCACAATTTTTTTTGTAATTAAGGAAGATAAATGTGGAAGATAAATGTGTAAAAACGCCAAATTCTGCAAAACATTTTGGAAAAAAAAAAAAAAAGGTCACTCCATATTTCTGCCAAACTTTTATTATTTAATCAGTGTTATGTCTTCTTTAAGCCCTGGGAATGCCTAAGTGCGCAAATTTACCTTTGACTATTTTTCTTAACCCATTAATGCCCAGCGGTGCCATACGGCACCCAAAAATTTTTTCACTTTAAAAATAGTTTAAAAACAACCAAAGCAACATTTAACTTTGCGGAACAGATAATTAACAATTTGAAGGTTTTCCCTTTAATTCAAAATCAATTTTTTTTTTAGTTTGTGTCAAGCGTTCGCTGCAGTGGTTGTTTTTAAATTGTGTCTTGTGCGTGAAATGAAAAATTTTGCAATGCCGCAGTACCACAGGTAAACGATCACCTTTTATTGCTATCTACGTGTACCTTTTTGAAATTTTTTTTACACAGTGTTATTCTGGAAAGATTCGTTAATATTCGTTAAAATCAAAAACATTAAAATCTGTGCAAAATTAAAAGAGTTGTGATAATTTGAAAAACCAAAGTGCTATACGGCACCGCTGGGCACTGGCTAGCAATTTTATTCTGAGTGCCGTATGGCATCGCTGGGCATTACCTAGCACGGAAGTTATTGTTTCTCTATGTGCCGTACGGCACCGCTGAGCATTAGCCAACAATAAATTGTGTATGTAAGTGGGTGATAACTCTCATCACAACACAATTTGTATAGTATAAAATCTACATGTTGGGTTTTTATGTTTGACTTTTAGGGAATAAGTTTTAATTAAAGAGCCATTTGAATGCTTTATTGCAAGGGTGTCAGCGTTTTCAAATCACTGAGCCAAACGCATGCAGCGCAGTCAGCGTTGCTTTTACAACAACTTTAAATTCGAGTAACAGCAAACAAAAAAACAATTTTTTGTTATTTTTTCATGCCTCGTTTACAACAACAATAATACTTCAACAATTTTCAAAATTTCTAAGGACTAGGACACACACAAAAATTAGGGGAACTCACGCGTTGATGCGCAATTCCCTTGCGTCGTTGCGAAAGTGCAATTTGCTAAAGTTTGATATTAGAAAAATAACAAAAATATTGCCGAAAATTTCGCACTAATTTTGCAATTTCTCAAGATGGAAATATTCACATTGATCGTTCAGGCGTTAGTGCGTAAAAGACTTGCATTTTCGCAACTGCGCATCAACGCATTAATACCCATCTTGTTTGTTGTTTTTGTTTTTGATGCGACGTCGTCTTTGTTGTTGTTTTATGTTGGTTCGAGTTCGATTTTATGTGTACGCAAAAAAAGCAACAAAAACGCGAAATTTTGACGAGCGTGAAAAAAAAAACAACAAAAATTATTTCTGTTAATGTTGTACAGAAATATTGATGTTGTTGGTATTGTTGTACAGAAATATTGATGTTGTTGGGTCGAGCCAAAATTGGCTCACTTTTCTTCTACGCTGACACCCTTGCTTTATTGCATTTGCTAACAAGACTTTCGACTCAAAAGGATTTAATCCTTGCAGTTGAACATACTATTACTTTTCTCCTTAATTATGCTATAATCTAAGTTTATAGCTTTCTTTTGACTTGTGAGTGATAAACAATATATAATTTAATTGTTTGAAGTACTTATCAGGACATTTTTTACTAAAAACAGAAAATTTCTCATGTTACATAAAAAAAAAGCAAATGTATATGAATGCCCAGCGGTCAGCACCCAGTCATTAAGCCGTTCCTAACCAACACTTGGTAAATTTTTTTTTTTTCATAAACATAGCTTATGTCCAGGAGGCTAACTCCTGAAAATTTCAGCATCTTCTATCGGAACTGTTCACTTTGATGGCATTTAGCAATGTCATAATCTTTTTATAACTTACGCTGGTTTTTACCCTGTTCACATGCTACCGGCTATGACACATTTAAATTTTAAAACAAATATCAAGTGAAAAGAAACTTGATGCATTTATATCTACAAAAACAACAACCTAATAAACAGCGACAGTGGAAACATTGGCTGTGTTTCTTTTGACGCGTATATACAATTGTGGTAATTTTCAAATTGCGATAACTTACGAACGGAGAGTCGTACGATAGAAAGTCCAAGCGTCTTTTTTATTGAGAACCACATGCTCTACAAATATTTTTAATCTTTTGCAAAAAAAAAAAAATAGTTATGTAGCAACTATTTAAAAAAAGTGATTTTTTGCCGTTTATCGGCGCTTAACCAGTTTTTATAAAATAACTCCTAAGAAATAAATTTTTTTAAAAATAAAATGAAAAGTTTTTGTTGAGAACGTGATTCTCCATAAAAAAGATCCTTAGAGTTTTATTGTGCGACTCACTGTTCATGAGTTATCGCAATTTAAAAATATCCTTAATTGTATATAAGCGTAAAAAAAAACACACCTCCCATAGAAATACCACTTTTTAACTTGCTTTAAACTCTCGTTTACCTTTTTCATTTTTCACTCAATAATTTATTTCCTGTTACTCATCAGCTGTTTTTTGTTTTTATTTCAATAATATTGTAATTGTTCAAAGTTTATTAATTCACCACATTTTGTAGTTTTACCTATTACACTCAATAATTGTTAGTTGTTGATACATATCAGCTGTTTTATTATTATAATATCGTAACTGCTCGAAGTATATATTCACCACACTCTCAATTTTGTCTTTTCACTCAATAATTGTCATTTGTTGTTTTATATTAGCTGATTGATTTGTTTGAATATTAAAATTTAATATTGTAAATGCCAAAGAATTTTTATATTCACCACAGGTTTTAATTTTTATTTTGAGGAGAATTTTGTTTTAATTATTTGCTTATGTTTTCGAATTTTAATTTTTTATACTATACAGCCGTATTTATAATAAATGTTAAACCCTGGAATAAGGCTATTCCGAAGTTTAACATGAAATTCTGATATATAAACAATTTTATTCGCAGTTTAAATTTTAAACTGCCTTCGGGCAGGTTTAAAGCTAGTTAAGCGCCGGTTTAAACTCTTTGACGTGATGCGAATATTGTTAAAATATTTTCAAAAAATCAAAACAAAATTAAATTTTCGATTTATCCAAACAAAAATAAATTCAATTTCAATTTCAAAAATAAAAAATATAATTTATGAAAGAAAAAAATCTACAAAACAAAACTACAATCAACTTTAATTTAACAAATTGATATTCTCCCAGTCAGAGAATGTTCAATGCCTGTTTATAATCTTGCCTTCTTTGAGATTTTTAAACATTCTCGGATGCCTTCTAAGGACAGGCCTATTAGACGCCTTACTCTTTCTTTACTATAGATACTCTAAACATACTATTGTCTTTTCACATTAGAAGCGATCGCAGAAGGCCTTTATTGCTCCCTTCTTTGGGGAAGCAGGAGTGTCATGTCTTGGAGCCCAAAGACATTATGTGTAAAAAAAAATAAAGAAAGAAGGGAGAGCAGCATGCCTGCTACTGCCCTTTCCTATTAGAAACGACGATAGAAGGCTACATTGCTCATTTTTTTGTAGGTTTTTTTTCAGATATTACAACTCTCAATATATTTAATAAAAGTACTACTTAAGTATCTCTTGCTTGGTAAATAATTTTGGATTTCTATGATAGAGTAGCTATCAATGACCTCCAATATAGGACATATCGATATTAACGAATATCGAAATATGCCTGCGTTGCTGCTTTCTTCGTAAAAGCAAGCATGTCATGTGTAAAAAAGAAAGAAGGGAAGGCAACATACCTGTTTCTGCCTTTTCATATAAGAAGCGATCGTTGAAGGCCTGCTTTGCTGTCATCTTTTAGAAGAGGGGGTGACAGGCCTTGGTGCCCAATGACATCATGTGTAAAAAAGAAAGGAAGAAAGAAGGGAAGACAGCAGGCCTACTGGCACTCAAAGAAGGCCTTTTATCATGGCTATTTGACTGCTCTTTCTTCTACTGGGCTGAATGTGCTTCCAATACATACGTCGAAAACGGCACTACTTGCGTATACCGCAGGGGCCGAAGAAATGGACGCAGTGATTGCAGTGGATGTACTGCGACGAGGTGCTGTGAATGGTATTGTTGAAGGATAGTTATCAAATGCTCCCGAGGTGTGCAAATCAAGCCTGATGCAACCGTGATTTCTCATACTACACCTAAAAATGTACATGCATTAAACATGAAAAAGTTGTGTTATAAGTATTTTGTGCGGAATATTGTGTCAATAAAAATAAAAACCTAATGGGCCTTATCGTAAATCTGAAGGGAGTTCCATTCTCTCCCTCCCGGGGAAGGAGCAGTGGAAGTAGTGAATATTTCATTAATGGAAACTCCCCTTCCTGCAGGGATACTTTTTTTATTTTAATATCGTTGACATTTTCAGAAATAACTAGTTTGCAACGCTGCGTTTTTCCAAGAGCGTTGACATTTTACACAAAAACAACATCTGGCAACGCTGAGTCTTTCCCATATCTTTGACATTTTGCACAAACAACCTGTCTGAACGCTGATTTTTTCCAATTTCGAAGACATTTTGCACAAAAAAAAACATGTGGCAACGATTTTTTCCATAAATCGTTGACATTTTTTCCATTTTTCACTGGATTTTGAAACATAAACAAGAAACAGCAATTGCAAAAGAAGAAAAAGAAGCAATTGCAGCAGTGAAATCGAAGTTAATGCTTTACTTCTTAAAGTAAAAAATGTCTTTAATCATTTTAGTGGATTTGGAAAATCAAAAGTTTGCACCAAAAAGTTTCCAAAAAAATTTGAGTGAAAAGTAGTTTTAGCAGAACCAGCATAAGTTGGAAACGCTTCAATGAATATTAAAAACTTTAGTGCCATATGAAAGCTATTTCAATAAGCTTTAAAATTGTTGTACTAAAGTTTTTAATTTGTCAAACGTTATTTATAATTATTCATTTATACATTAGTACTCCCTAGCAAAAAGTTGAGGAGCAAATTTAGCAAATAAAAGTGAAAAAACTCGCTCCCAACTTATTGCCGATTACATAATTTTTCCAGTGAATTTTCCCTTTCCACGAAATTTTTTTTGCGATTGCAAACCAGGGAGTTAGCGAATAAATTCTCGAGAATATTTATTTGCGATAAGGCCCAATATAAAATGCAACTGAGTATAATTTAAGTAGTCCTTTGTATGGAAGATAATGGCTATTGACTATTGATGCCATAAAAAAAAATCCTGGAAGCTTATTGTCTGAAAACAGAATTTTCTGGAATTTGGAATTTTTGAAAAATTTTCAAAACAAATTGTTTTGGTTTTCTCTATTTATTTTTTAAAAAGTCAAAAAAAGACGTTTGAAAATTGTAATAGAATCATAGATATTTGACATAAGGCTGGTTTAGTGAAAATTGTTTCTAAATCAGCAGTGGCTTAGCTTCGATTTAAAATTGTATACCTAGTTCAACTAAACCGGAGAATAGCGACGCACAGTGTTTCACGTAGAACAAACTAGGTGGTCAAAATTCATTAACAGATATCTAAATATTAGTAATGAGGTAATGTCAACAATACCCCCCGTACCTAATACACCTACTTTTTTTTGTCTAAATATTTGATGGTAACAAACAACTGAGTACAGAAGTCAACTCGTGAGTGTAAGTTCAATTTCAAATATTTTTTCTTTTCATTAAGCAATAAAAAAACTTGATTTTATTGTGGCAGAATCAAAGTTTTGCGACAATCACTTTTGTTACTATCGGCCTTAAGTAAAATTTTTAATTTTCGTAATGGGCTTTGACCGTAGAAAAATAAAAACACAAATCTTGGTTTTTTGTGTTTTATTTTTAAAATCCGATATTTCGGCTAAAATTGCTAGCCATAATCAGGGACTGAAAACATAATAATATAGAAAAACGACAGTTTAAAAATTTTTAATCACAATTTTTAACAGAATTATAAACACAAACACTAAATTTTTACTATATAAAATTTAAGAAATTACCGTAAAATTTAAAATATTTTTTTCTAAAATTAAAATTTAAACAAAACAACGTTGTTCACGTCTAGCATGGTCATTGTCAACTAAATTTATGTCTAAGAAGATGTTAGTAAATATACGCGCAACCATCGGTGTCGGATTTGAAGTTTAACCTTTTATGTGTAGGTGTATTGATGATATGTAGCATCTCTTTCGTGCATTTTGCGACAATTTTAGTGATGGATTTTATAACAAAAAGAACGTATTTTGTGTTTTAGTTAGAGTTTTTTCATTTCCTCCTTTGGGTAATGTGCTAGAAAGCTTCGAAAACAAAAAAATGTATTCTTTTTTTTTTTTTGTTTTTCAACATTAAAGGAGACGAAATTGCATGTACCCGCTTGTACCCAGTCTAAATTTTGGATATAAGTTAGTTGCACATATTCTCTTGATGAATATATTAGTTTCAACCTGCGCACTGCTGTTCATCTATTTTATTTTAATTTTTCGCAGAATACCTTTAATTACATTTTTTTTTTTTTTTTAATTTACATTCGAATTTTTTGCTATGTTTTAAAAAAGTCGTAATTTTATGACATTTCTAGTGATGGATTTTATAAATGAAGGTTAGCGTTTTGTGTTTGAATAAGATTTTTGACATTCCTTTCCTCAGGGAATGTTTCGAAAACACTTAAAAAAACAACTCGTAGTTTTATTATTTTTCAACTTTAAAGGAGCTGGAATTGCATGTACTCGCGTGTACCCAGTCTAGATTTTGGATATAAGTTAGCTACATCTATTCCCTTGATGAATATATTAGTTTCAACGTGCACATTAGAGTTCATCGATTTTATTTTAATTTTTTTCAGAATACCTTTAATCATTTTTTATATTTTGTTTATATTCGAATTTTTTGCTTAGTTTTTAACTTCTGTTATATGTGTATTTAAAAAATTTGAAATTTTGTGGTATTATCTGCCTGCAACTGTGCACAAAATATTAATACACAGTACGAAAGTAATCAAAACCGCATTGCTCTAATAGGGCAGCTTTCAGAAGAAGCTCAGGAAGCGCGGAACAAAGATTGCCGCAGGTTCCGTGAACAGCATACAAGAAAGGGGTCGCGCATAGCCACGAATAAGGATTTTTTATCTATGCTACTCTTAACTTCTGATCTTTTTCCAAACTCCTTAAGAGAACTACAAAAAAAAACTAGATAAATTGTGTGCAGAGGTCTTAAAACTAATTACCCTCCTACAATAGTTCCACAATCACAACCAAATATCTTGCCAGAATCTGAGGAAGATTATGTTCTAGCAGATTCATCGGATGAAATTGACGATGAAACTGGTTAGGCAGTTTAAAGTTGAAATAAGCTGAAACCGTTTCATGATACTTTAATATGTTATCACTAATTTAATTACTAATACATTTGTATCGTACTGCGAGTAGTAATTGATCATTTGCAAAAAAAGAAACAATAAATGTTGGTTTTTATACTTTTTCCAACATAAAAAGACTTGTAGGGCGTCAAAATTGATGTCGTTGAATTGCCCTCTGAAAAATATTGGACACGTGTTTTTTATTTATCGAGCAGCATTAAAAACACTTGACGGTTACGGAAATTTTGGCACAACCTGTATATCAAAATATTTATAATATGTCGTAATAAGGCTTACACTACCCAAAAATATCAAAAAATAATTTTGTCCACCTAGCTTGTTCTACGTGAAACACTGTGCGACGGTTTAAAAAAATCTAATAAATACGGCTGTTAGTGTATTGCTGATCTATCGTATTAGGTCCGAAATGCATTCAAAGTTTTTGAATAAATAAAAACAAAAAACTAAATCGGTTTTGAGTTTAATTTATTAAGCGTTGCAGTCAATAAGGTGCAATAGTTTTCGTTATATTAATTTAATATTAATAGAATACTTTTAAAGTTGAAGACAGCAGAAATGCGTGTATCATTAGAGAAATCTAGATTTTTCAAACAAAAAACCGAGTTTCTAGGCGTTATAGTTAAACAGGAGGGAATTTCAACTCGTCCTGATAAGATACATGATATCCTCAATTACGCTACTCCACAAACACTTCGTGCACTGCGCTCATTTTTAGGCTTATCTGGATACTATAGAAGATTTATTAGAGATAACGCCAGAATCGCTAAGCCGTTAAATACCTGCGTAGTGAAAATGGCCATATTGGAAAGAATAAGTCCAAAAATAAAAAAATTACTTTAGATGCAGAGGCCTTACAGCATTTCAGAAATTAAAACTATTCTCGAATCAGATGACGTTTTAATAGCCCACCCAGACTATACGAAGCCATTTGATTTAACACCTGATGCATCTTCAGTTGCTTTAGGTGCCGTGCTCTCACAGTAAGGAAAACCTGATTTCCTGAATTTTATCAAATGCTGAACAAAATTATGCGACAAACGTTAGGTTACTTTTAGCTATTGTTTGGGCATTGAAAGCTCAAAGACATTATCTTTACGGAATAACAAGCATTAACATCTTCACTGACCATCAGTCTTTAGCATTCGCTATTTCAGATAAGAACCCTAACTTAAAAATTAAGAGATGGCATACCTTCATTGAGGAATTTGCTCCGAAATTCTAATACAAGCCCGGTAAAGAAAATATAGTAGCGGATGCACTTTCTAGACAGCGCATGTTTAATCTTTCTTTTAACACTATAGACGTAATAGTATCGAAACGCTGATAAAATATCTCAAAGAATCAATAAATCCCGATATAGTCAATGCAATTCACTGCGATTTGCAAATACTAGCAGAAATTTAACATCCAATAATAACCGCTTTCCCTTCGGAAAAGACTCGTTATTGATATAACTAACAAAGAAGACCATTATGAAATTGTACACAATTGTGCACAATCACGCGCATAGATCACTTCAAGAAAATTTTCTTCAAATTACTAGTGAGTACTATTTCCAGACATCAAAAGAATGCTCAAGGCTATAATCCAAAGTTGTAAAATATGCCTTGAAAACAAATATCAAAGGAAGCCTCCACACCGAAGACGTTTCAGACTTAAGAGAGGGAAGAGTTAACAAGATCTAAATTCGTCTACTTGTTAAAATCCTAACTTTTCCTTTTTTTATTTTTTTGTTTAAATTAAAATCCTGTGAATTCTTGTTAAATTTTTTGATAACGATCAATCAGAAAAAAAAAAAAATAGAAATAGAAAAATAAAGAGCTTAAGCTCTGATAAAAAATTTTAATTTTAATTGGCATAGCCAATGGAAGATATTTTTATATTTAAAAAATAAAATTGGCATAGCCGATACATAAGCCCAAGAAGTTAATTGGCATAGCCGATATACGAACCCAAAAAGTTAATAAAGCAACTCACTTTATGTTCGTACGCTGGTCGCTTAAGACGTATACTTTTTGAGCTGTGTCTCTTGTCACGCCCAATTTTGAAACATTTTTGAACTAGCTATAAGTTGTTAAGAATGCAAAATTTCATTGTTATATGAGCGGTCATTCTATTTTTTTCCAAAACATGTATGAAGCCATACGACTGTGCATGCAACGTAGTGACAATACGACTGTGCATGCAACGTAGTGACAAACCGCTTAACATAATTTTAAACTTGACTTAATTTTAAAACTATAATCAAAATTTGTTTTGTAAGTTTTGTAATATATTTTTATTTTACATTTCAAATAATAACAGATAAGTTTGTATATGCATTGCATCAAATTTCACCACTAGAATATTGACTTACATAAATATTCTTAAAAAACGGGAAATTTGTTAATACTTTATAAAATAATGAAATTCCTACAGTTCAAATTTGGATTTGTATAATAAATTGGAAAATAATTGCAATACAATTCGTTAACAGTTGAAAACAATCAACGTAAATGCTGAAAAAACTAACGTATGGAATAAAATTTACAAATATAACATGGACTAACATTATTAATTTTCAAAAATGTCACCGCAGAGAAAACAATGGACATGTAATTATGAACATAACATTATTATTTTGGAATATATTTTTTTTCATTAAGAGCCGTATCGTTAAAAATTAACATATATTATTTGTAGCAGTATATGTAAGTAAAGTAGTCCATTATTTTTTCAAACTTTTTCCTATCCTTTATACTGACATTAATATATAATTGTTTTTTAATGGAATTAGAACAAAACATCATCATCCCCTTCATCAAGCATGTTGGATTGATTGCGCACATCAATACCTTGCAGCAAAAGTTCTGCTTTCTTTGCATCAGCTTTTGCACGAGCGATTCGTTTTTTATCCTGAATCTTCTTCAAACGATAAAACTCCTCACGCTCCAATTCATCCAGCTCAGAAATAATATAAGAGAGTGTACGATCAATTCGTGGAATAATGACTAGAAAGATATATAAGTTTAATATTATTTTATATCCATGTAGTCTATAAATCTGAAGATGTTGAAAATATTTTCATATTTTATATAATATATAAAACGTATGTTTTTGGGTACAAAAATAGTTACCAACTTTTAAATTTTATGAGAAATTTAAAATTGAGGTGACGGTAAGAAGCGCGTTGTATGCTTATAGATATTGATAATCTTGAAAAGCGGCTCCTGCTGCATAGTGTAATGTTTATTTACGATATGAATGGGTTTATTTGAAAGTGGAATAAGTCCAATTCCGGAAAAATTGAGTTTATGGTAGTTATAGCTAGCTATATATGTCCTTTTTTTATATTGAAAATTACAGCCTCGTTAGACCACGATTTCATCAAAAATTACTCAAAAGAACTTTTCATGAAAAACATTTTTACAAAAATGATTTTTTTGAAAGTGGAATAAGTCCATTTTTTCATCTTCTGCTATGCAGAAGATTTTGCTTTTAAATCAATTTAAAAATATTGGCAAGCGTTATTAAACCGGTGTTAAGTGTTTACCACTGTAAATTAATCATATTTTGTTATGCTGTAAAAATTTTTACAAGTGTAATAGAAAACAGTTGAGTTTTTTTGGTCTGAATGGACTTATTCCACTTTCATTTATAATAAATTTAAAAATTTGTTATACTTTTGTATGACTTATTCCATTTTTACTCACAAAATATTTTGTAAATTAACGCAAAGGAAAATTAAAACTTAGAAAAATTTTACTTTAAAAACTGTTGTTGTTTCTTTTCTTTTCTTTTTGCTCAAGTAGGGCTCTGAAAATTGGTCACAACAACAACAAAAACAAAAAGTTCTTGTCGGACCTACTTTCGGAGAAATAGCCATCGGAAGATTGAGATATATCTTTTATAAAAATTATTATAAGTAGGGAGCCCCTGAAAGGATTTTAATAATATTAGTGTCATACAAAAGATATGTTAACTTGCTACAAAATCAACCTATTAAAAATTTTAATCAGAGTCGTGGTTTTATAGATATTGCAGATTTTCAGAAATTTTGATCATTTTTTTTGTTTTAAACCACTATTTTTCCAAAAATTGTATCATTAATGTATAGTTTTAGTAACATATTACAAAAGCCCTATTTATTACCTTTCATTTGACATGTAATTTGTACTTGATTTCTTGCATTACGTATTTTTTTTATAGGAAAACAAAAAAGTAAGTTGTTGGAAAACATCGGAAGCGTCTACAGGAATCGGAATTAATCGAAAACTATCTAAAAACATCGTTATTGTTGTTTTTATTGCTGTTATTGTTATTTTTGTAGTTGGTATTATTGTTGTTCTTGTAATGTATTCCTAAATTTCATGAAAATTTCTTTGGTTCACTTTTTTGTTTTCCTTTAAAAAAATATGATAATGCAGGAAATCAGGTACAAATTATATGTCAAATGAAAGGTATTAAATTGGGCTTTTATAAAGTGTTACTAAAAATATACATTAATGATACAATTTTTGGAAAAATAGTGGTTTAAAACAAAAAAAATGGTCAAAATTTCTGAAAATCTGCAATATCTATAAAACCACGACTCGGATTAAAATTTTTAATAGGTTGATTTTGTAGCAAGTTAACATATCTTTTGTATGACACTAATATTATTAAAATCCTTTCAGGGGCTCCCTACTTATAATAATTTTTATAAAAGATATATCTCAATCTTCCGATGGCTATTTCTCCGAAAGTAGGTCCGACAAGAACTTTTTGTTTTTGTTGTTGTTGTGACCAATTTTCAGAGCCCTACTTGAGCAAAAAGAAAAGAAAAGAAACAACAACAGTTTTTAAAGTAAAATTTTTCTAAGTTTTAATTTTCCTTTGCTTTAATTTACAAAATATTTTGTGAGTAAAAATGGAATAAGTCATACAAAAGTATAACAAATTTTTAAATTTATTATAAATGAAAGTGGAATAAGTCCATTCAGACCAAAAAAACTCAACTGTTTTCTATTACACTTGTAAAAATTTTTACAGCATAACAAAATTTGATTAATTTACAGTGGTAAACACTTAACACCGGTTTAATAACGCTTGCCAATATTTTTAAATTGAGTCGTACGCAAACCCTTTAATATCTCAGTTTATGAAAAAGTGGACTTATTCCACTTTCAAAAAAACCCATTCATATAATAAATAGAAATATTGATTGTCTGATAATCTTCAGCTTGGATTGGATTCAATATTCCCATAAGAAATTTACAATAATCATTTTTTATCAAATTATGCCATTCATGAGCACATAAATAGAACTATCTAATTGCTAAATAAGTTTTATAAACATGCTTCAATTGATTTCTGTTTGGATAAAGTTCAATTTGAATCTGTGTTGTTCAGGCTTTTTTAATAGTTTATTAATTTTTATATGTTAAGATTATTTTGCTTCCCTATGATTTAAGTAAAATTATGCTAGTCTCTTAAGATTTTTCCAAACTCTTGAATAAATACAATAAATAAAAACTCAATTAAATTTCAATTCAATTCTTTATTTATTAATCAATACATCAATCATTATTAGTATAATAAATCGATAACTAGAACTACAATCTGTTGTTCAAAGTAAAAAAAGTTAATGCCATGTTGAAAATGTTGCAGATAAAATGTTTAAATATGAAGATGTTTATAATTGAGCAGATATAATAGAGTCAATAATATTTAATTCCAAATTTAAGAGCCAAGATTTCACTCCTTTCAGAAAACTATTGGTATTACGAATACGCCGAATTTCATAAGGTAAGCTGTTAAAAAGCCTAGGGGCAGCGCATGAATAAAAATAGAAAAAGTGGTGCAAGTTATGTGGTGGAACCATGACTAAGTCTTGGTTATTATTCCTTAAATTAGAGTTCGAGTAAATGCGAAAACCTTCAACACTCTGTAAAAATATAAATGCTTAACAGGTAAGACATTCAAGTTTTTGAAGAGTGGAAAACTGCTGTACCACCGATTTTTATTACAAATTATACGGATCCAAGGAATGAATGTTAGAAAAAAATTAACCCTGCAGGCTGTGAGGCCCGGACAACACAAATATTAAATAAAAAACAATCAATAACCAACAAATTTAATTATAATAACTTTTCAATCTAAGTTTGAGTTGACCTTTTGACAAGCTAATGCTATATACTTCGCAATGATTAATAAGAGTTATCATGCGATTAAAAGGGGCTGAAGCCATATAATTAGTTCTACTAACCGGTTGATAAAATAATTGATTAGGGTTACGATTACTTCTACGGTTAGTATTAAAATAAATATATTTAAGAAGCTCTGGTGCGGCAAGAGACCCTGTAATAAGGTGATGCAGATAAAGTATATCCGCTATATTCCTACGCGTACTTAAAGACTGCATACGTAACAACTTCAAACGATCCTCATAAGGAGGAATGTTTGAAGAATCCGTCATATTAAAGCCTTTAAGAGCAAAACGAACCACATTTTTTTGAATTCTTTCAATTCTATCAATGTGTATATTATAAAGTGGTGACCAAACTTGGCTAGCGTACTCTAAGTGAGGACGCACAATTGTGATATATATAGTCACCGTTGCTAAAAGGCTATTAACTCTTTTGCCCATCGTTTAATAAAGCCAAGCAGTGATGAAGATTTTTTACAAATTTGATTAATATGTTCATTGAACGTTAGTTTTACATCAAAATGTACACCAAGGTCTTTGACTGAATCGACACGACAGATTTGTTTATCATTAAATTTTTTAAATAAACTCTACGATTTGATTTTTTCTAGAAAAAGTCATTGTTTTGCATTTATCAGAACTGAAATGTAAGCTATTTTTACAACACCAAACTTCAAGAGATTTCAAGTCAGACTGAAACTGTCTTCAACTCCCTTCACGATCCTGTATATTTTCATATCATCTGCAAATAAGAGTTTTTAATAATGTGAGTAACATCATTTATTGCGTAAATAAACAGGAGAGGTCCCAAGTGGCTTCCTTTCGGAACACCTGAAGACGCAGTAAAAGGAGTCCGAAATCTTATTTGATATGAACTATCAGCCAATAAGAAACGATCCAACTGACAAAATTTAAAGAAAAATCCAAGCTTTTTTAATTTAAACAAAATTAAGTTAAGTTATAAAAATTTCCAAATGGTTCACATAGGTTAACAACGAAGTTATATATCGGGTATACAATGGGCCTAATCGCGGCCTAAGTAATGATGGCAACTGCCATCTCCCGCGCTAACCTAACCTAACCTAAGTTATGTGGTAGTTTGTCAAATGCTTTACTGAAATCTGTGTGGATACAGTCAACTTGCCCACCAGAGTCCAAAGAGTTTAATGTAAAAGAAGTGAAATCAAGAAGGTTAGATACTGTAGATCTGCCATGAACAAAACCATGCTGACGTGATGTAATGACTGCACCACAGCACACCTTGACTTGATCGTATATAATTTTTTCAAAAAGCTTCGGTATTGATGATAGCTTGGCTATGGGCCTGTAATTTGAAACATAATTTTTACATCCTTTCTTAAAGATTGAACTTATGAATAATTCCTTCCAAAATTAAAGAAAAAAGTTATCGTTAATAGATTTATTAAATAAAAAGCTGAGTGGATGACTCAAGATAGAGCTACAATTAATTAATAATGTTGCTGGAATACCATCAGGTCCACTTCCAAGATCGTCATCAATAGATGCAATATATTTCTCCACGAGTTCAGGGGAGAAAGATATTGCATTAAATGAAACTTTCGGGTCATTTTCCATGAATTCAAAATAGGGGATTATCAGGGCTAAATAAATCAGATGAAAAAGAATTTTTAAATAAATTAGCAAACAACTCCAGGATTATTTCGGGGTTGCTTGTAAGCCGTCTGACTTTTTTTTGAATTAATAAGTCTTGGGATCTTGGAGAATGTTCAGCTTCATTTTATTCAAATATTCAGAATAAACAGAAGCTGATTTCAATTTAAATTCGTCAAACAGTTTGTTGTAATTTTCTAAATCGTTTCGGTTTTGACTACAGATATATTTTTTCCAAGCCCTGTTACGACTATTACGAATTTTCTTTAAGTCTCTTGTATACCATACATACAAAGCTATAGCTTTAAAAAGTTCTATATAGAAAAATTTAATGTTATTATCCAAAGAATTATTTTCAAAGTTTAAAAAATTATTAACATTGTTCCCCAAAATGTTATTCAACTTCAAAAAGTCTGCTCTGCATTTATTATTTAAATTATTTTGATCTGATTGGTACAATATATTCAAAGGTGGATGATAAGTATCAACCACATTTAGGGCATTGAAGGCGTTATTTACAACAACCGTGACAATTCGTTATACAACTAACTTGTTGTAAATCAGTTGAAATTTCGTCAACAAAAATTTGTTGTCGGGTTTTAGGACATGACGCATAATAATATGTGTCATCCTCAGATAAAGCCCATTTTAGGTCAGGCAAATTGAAATCACCTAACAATAAAATGTCGTCATTAACGTCAAGTTTTTGAGTAATGTATTCTACGGCCTGTGCAAGACTATCGTAGACTTCTGTGCTCATATTAGGAGGAATAAAGGTGTTAAGAATATATAAACCTGACTTGCGAATAGTAACTTCTACGCATATTAGTTTAATTCACAGGGAATGTCAAACAAAGAACTCGTCAAATGATTTTTTATTGCTATTTAAACGCCTTCACCGACTGGAGAAAGGTCGTTTGTATGTCTGTCTCTTCTGAAGACATTAAAACTATTGTCAAATAACTCCGAGTTAAGTATATTGTTATTTAACCAAGTCTCGGTAAAAATGATAACATCCTCAGGAAAATTCTGAGTTGCTAAAAATAAATTATGCGTCTTTGAACGTAGGCCCCTTACATTTTGGTAGTAAAGGGATAACCGATTTAGTTTTTTGAATTGTGTTTATTAGAAAATCGAGCAGTCTTCTTAGTTTCTTTGAATTCAGAAATGAAGGCATTATCGACCCATACTTTTGAATTGCAGACCGCAGTAAAATGATCTGAAGCCACCGTTATTTTAAAGCATGTGTTGTCTTATTGCCAAGTTTTCTACATGAAACATATGCGTCAAGAGGAATGACATTATTCTGTCTTAAAAACTCGCGAAACAAAAATTGATTTCGATTTAGGCAATGCACGCAAGGAGACAGGGATAACAACCGTATCAACAACTTGGGTAAGGTTGATATTGACGTGGTTGGATGGACACTATTCGGCATATTCGACGAAGTTGTAGGATGAGAAGAAGATGAATTGCCTGCAGCGCCAGTGTTGTCTAAACTTTTAGTAAGCTTTCTCGGTTTTCTTTTCTTTTAAGGGATTTAGTGGATGCAATAACCACAGAAGACGCGGTAATGGTATTATTGTGAAGTATGGTCTCTTCAATAACAGTCTCATTAAGACTTTTTTCAATTTGAGGAGAAAAATCACTGAAATTATTTAAAATATCTCTGAAATCAGTATTCAGATTGTTTAAGTAAATTTTTTAATTTTGTCGAAAAAACTCGATGGAGAGAGGGCTCCACAAGATGGGCAATACCATTGCAAACCTGATCGCTGAGAACATAAGAGATCCGTAACAGATTTAGTCAAATTAGCACACTGTGCATGAGCAATAAGTAGCGGATTTATTTTGTTCGCATGAGTACCTCCCAGCAAATTATGCCATATTGCAGTTTAGACTGAAAAATACCGTGATAGATGCATGACATCAATTTTAAAGAGCAAAAAGATTTTTGAATGTATAATTGCCTAGTAGCCCCCATTAGGTACTTTTTAAGAGCATTTTTATGATCAAACCAGTTTATTTTCCAGTCAATCAATATGCCAAGGTATTTAAATGATTGAACGCAGTCAATTGTAAAACATTGCGAAAGGCAAACCATCGAGTCATTATATGTTTTAGTGTGACGAGCAGTATTACAAAAATCATTACCAATTAAGTATTTTTTACACCCAGTACAATGGTACCTAAAATTCATGAGGCTCAAGTTATTGCCAGTTAAACTAAAGTACATTATTTTAGTTTTGTCACTCAAAACTAGTTTGTGTGACGTAAACCAGTTTCTCAGCAGACCTAGGTCATGACTTATTTCACAGGTTAGACTAAAAAGAGATTCATTTGTGAATGTGCAAGCCATATCATCTGCAAAAGCTATGGTTTTGCTTTTAAAGGGCTGAGAAAAAATCGAATTAAATATATTGTGGGACATCTATATTTATATTAAAAAAATTGCTGACGTTATCATTTATTTCAACACATTGCATCCTGTTAGATAGGATTGAAACCAATTAAAGATAGAACCTCTGAAGCCACATTTGTACAGTTTATCAAGAAGTATTTCTTGATCTACGGTATCAAAGGCTTTTGTTATATCTACAAAAAGAGCTGCGGAAACTTTTTTATGATTCAAGCCATTATAAATATTCGAGCAAAAATTTAAAACTGCATCTTCTGTAGAATTACCCTCTCTAAAGCCAAGTTGATAATTACTAAAAAAGTTAGTTTTGTTAAAAAGTTTTATCATTCTCACTTTCACAGCTTTTTCAAATACTTTGGAAAAAACAGACAGCAAAGAGATAGGTCTATAATTATTTAACTAGGTTTTACCACCTTTTTTAAAGAAAGGAATAACTACTGATTTTTTGAGTTCTTGTGGAAAAATACCAGCCAGCATACTTTTGTTAAAAATGTCACTGAGAACATCCACAATATTGTACACAATCTTTTTTACAAAAGCATTTGAAAAAGTTCCATCAACACTAGAGTTTGTATCTTTGAGATTCACAATTATTTTATAAATTTCCAAAGATGAAAAGGGCGTAAAGAAAGCATATTTGGGTTGAATGGTTCACTATTTAAATAGCAGGAATAATCATTAATTCCATTCCCAGAAACCTATTACCTATTTGTGCAAAGAACTTGTTAAATTAATTGGCTTTAACTCCAGGGTATACGTGAACCATCAATGTTTATATCGGCAATTTGCTCATTATTTGATTGCTTAATTAAAATACTATTAACAACTTGCCATTCTTTTTTAACAGGCCCATTATTACGATTATTAATTTGAACACTGCACACATTGACATGACTAGTTAAAATCTTCTGAAATAAATCAAAAGCGTTTGATGGATTAGGTTCATTGTAGACAGCTTCCTAAGCCTCAAAAGTTAGATTTCTATTTAAAAGTGAAAAATTAGTTTTAAAATGGTAAGTTTAGTGACCAGGTTTAGATGAATTAATCGGACTTTTAGCGTTTTCCACTATACTTAACCGGCTTAACCTCACAAAAATATGGTCTATACACGTCGAAGAATTATCAGTCATACTAGTTGGTTCGTTAATGCAGAATTCTACACCATACGCTGATAATAAAAATAAATATTTATCCACCAGAGTTGAGTTTTGTAAAATATTAAGTTAATATCTCCAAGTAATATAACGTTATCAGATTTAGTATTCGACAAAAGTAAACCCATATAACTTAAAAACACGTCTATACACAAACTATTATGAAAACGGTATAAACAAAAGAAATCACATTTTTGATTATCAATTTCAGAGCAAATTTTTACCACATCAGAACAAAAATCACAATTAAAAGCTTCATTCACGAATACTGCCACTCCACCAGCTGCATAATCATTATTGCAATTTGCATAACATTTATAGCCAGGAATAGCAAATAGCGACAATTCGAAATCGTAGATCCATATTTCCGTGAAAAAAATGCACAAAAGGAATTTTAAATAAATTTTCTTCAGGATTTGAAATATCCATATCACTAGACAACAGCCAAAATGTAACATTTAGCGGACCATATTTTCTAAACTAATTTGAGGTCGCTGAGTCCGAAAATCGCATTTATTTTTTCTTCCTAGGGACCGTTCTCGAGATAATCGACCTTTTCGATTTTTGAGGTTATAGCTCCATTTTTTCGAACATATTTGGAGAAACCCAATTTCGATCGAATATGTTTTTACACTATTATAAAGAAAAATTCTTAAACTTCCAACAAATGTACCAATATCTAAGATCCGATTCAAATTGGCTGAGTTATAGCAACGAAAAGTTCATTTTTATAGTAGTTTATTACACTTTTTCGTGTTTAAGTCAAATTAAACACGATTTTTTTGCCAGCAGCTCATACAAATACATATTTTTTATATTTTAGTTCAATAGTGTATTTAATTGCAAATATTTGGAGTTAATTTTTTGCGAACACGGATCATTTTTTAAAAAGTTATTAAGGTTTTAGTGAAATAAGACCATTTCGATTTTCATAGAAAAAATTTATTTTTTCAACAAAAATTTTAAAAATAATTTGTGTTTTCTATGAAAACTGAAATGGTATTATTTCACTAAAACCTTAATAACTTTTTAAAAAATGATCCGATTTCGCAAAAAAATAAACTCCAAATATTTGCAATTAAATACACTATTGAACTAAAATATAAAAAATATAAATTTGTTTGAGCTGCTGGCAAAAAAAATCGTGTTTAATTTGACTTAAACACGAAAAAGTGTAAAAAACTACTATAAAAATGAACTTTTCGTTGCTATAACTCAGCCAATTTGAATCGGATCTTAGATATTGGTACATTTGTTGGAAGTTTAAAAATTTTTCTTTATAATAGTGTAAAAACATATTCGATCGAAATTGGGTTTCTCAAAATATGTTCGAAAAAATGGAGCTATAACCTCAAAAATCGAAAAGGTCGATTCTCTCGAGAACGGCCCCTAGGAAAAAAAAATTAATGCGATTTTCGGACTCAGCGATCTCAAATTAGTTTAGAAAATATGGTCTGCAAAATGTTACACACACATATTAATTATTTGTAATGTAGTGTATTATTTAAAATTTAAATAAATATAATAAAATGCACGCTCTAAGCTAAAACTAGACGAACTCGGACTAGAGGGCGTGGCACCTCCTATATAAGCAAAAGCTTCAAAACTCTATACTGAAAACGTGTTTTGAGATAATCCAACCAAATTTCACTCAGACACTAAGGACTATAAATGAGCGCCCTGAGCAAAAACTGGGTGAACTCGGACAAGAGGGCGTGGCACCTCCCACATAAACAAAATTTTCAAAACACTGAAGTGTAGGGTATTTATTTTATGGACAGGCCAAAAGTTACACCCTTACCAGTTTTTTTTTTTTGTCAAAATCTAGTTTTTACTTATATTTGTGAATGGGGGAACATATTTTTGGCGGGTTGCCTTTCAAAATGTGGCCGCAAGTATTATCAAATTGCGATAACTTATGAACCGTGAGTCGCACGATAAAAAGTGCCCAGATCTTTTTTATGGAGTCATATGCTCTACAAGTAATTTTCATTATATGTAAAAAAAAATTTACCACCTTGGAGTTACATATTTATTAGAACCGATTTCTTTTACGTTTATTGTTTATTGCTTAAAAAAATCGGTTAATAAATAATTCTTAAACGGTAAATTTTTTTTAGTATATAATGAAAATTACATGTAGAGCATATGACTCTCCATAAAAAAGATTTTGACACTTTTCCCCGAGAGACTCACGGTTCATAAGTTATCGAAATTTGATAATACTTGCGGCCACATTTTGAGAGGCAACCCAGCAAAAATATATTCCCCCATAAGATTTTAACTAAAAACTCGATCGATACGTTTTTTTACTGCCGGATCTTAGACTATAAGAAAACACTTCAAACATTTTTTTAGCTATGTGATTTCAAATTAATTTTCATATAAAAAAATCATATAGTTTGTATGGAAGTTCCCTAGAGGGGATAGCACAAAAAGGGAAATGTTCCTCTTGAAAAAGTAATGGGAGTCGGTCATACATATTAACCCTCTCCAGTCCAGTGGAAATGTTGATTAAACTAAAAATAATGTGCCCTTTAGCCGCCTCCCCATGTGGTACGAAAACCAAGAATGACCCGAAAAAACTGATTCGGTTTTAGCGACTTCTTTACAATTAAATAAAGTTGTCAAACCCTACGGGCGTTGCACCCTCATACAAAAAAAAAGTCATAAGCCACTCGTTAAGGGACAAATTTTATGATTTCTTTGTACTCCCAACGCAACGTCCTCTGGTCTAATGTACCCATTTTTTGCATGGTCTTTGGTGGAAACCATGTACATTAATGTTTGAAGTTTCATAGCTGCTAAAGGTCCAACATTTTTTTTTATATAGAGGGTGCAATGCCTCCTCCTTTCAATCCCTTCTACTTTTTGTATTCGTTACATACCATATATGTACAGTAGGCTGGGCAAAAAAATTGGCAAAGAGTATCAGGAGCATTCCAGTGAAAATGGTGTTTTTGAGCAGATGTTTCAGATTAATTTTTCAAATGTTTTAAAGCAACGAATATATTCTAGTGGGATTAAACTTTACTTTCCAAATTGATTTCATACTAAAATCTTGGTATTAGGCTCAGTTTTTTACAGTTAAAGAAAGTGCCAAAGTTTTTTTTTTACTAGGTATATTTTTGATCATATTCATCATTGTTTTTCTATTAAACCATGATGAGTTTCCTTACAAATTATATCTGTCGTTTAAGGTCATAGACTAGTGTATTGATAAATAGTATTTGCAAAAAAGTGTTGTTGCAAACATCTGTATTATACCGCGACAAACAAAACAGTTATGGGTGTCCCGCACAAACGCACAAATCGATGTAATTAATTTTCTGTCTACACTTAACGGTTTAATTTTATTAACATTTTATTCAAGGCTAGTTACTAGGGTACTCTTAAAAAGTGCAGTAATTTTCGGATTTTATTTTGCCTAAAGTATAATAATTATTATCTTATTTCTTGTCCCTTACAAACACAATATTTATTTTAAGATTTCTATTAATTTTTTTTCTAATATTGTTGAAAAAACTCTTTCAAAATTATCGATATGGGTACGGTCACCGTTGGTTACTGCTTTTCTATGAACTATAAGTCTCAGGGGGCTTTATTATGCATATGCACTTAAGAAATTGTGACTTTTAATTATATGAGATATGAGCAAAACTGCTATATAAAAATGAAATGGTGTTCATATAGGACCGTTCAAGTATAACGTAAGCATATTTAGGTGGGGAGTGGTTCAAGATTTGCTTATTGTTGCTTATGCAGGAGGAGAGGTCGATAAAATTCTTACGTAAGACAAAAAATATTTAAATTAAAGTCTAACTTTAGCCCTTAAAATTGATTTAAAGTGTCAAGGATTTTTTCAATTTCCGTATGACCGCTATGGCTTTAATTATAAAAATAATTTAGTTCCTGAATTCTTGTTCGTATTTGAAAATCTGCTTACGTTTAATCATAAGAGAGGGGTTCGTGTTCGCGATTTGTTAATTTTTGCTTATATCATTGAAAATCTGCTTACGTAATGCTTAAACAGCATCTATATAACTTATGGACACATCCTAAAGGCGTGGTTCACGGAGTCGGTGGTAATGTGAAACGACTTGTAAGTCAAAAAGTCGAAGTCAAAGAGATGGTGCCGTAGTCAAAAACGCAAAAGATTTCGCGACACTAGCAGCCACTTTAGAATTTTTTTCATTTCTGAATCAGATATAGCTTAAAAAATTAAAAATGTTCATCCATGAGCCTATCCCAGGAATATCAAAAGTTCATTAAGTTTCAGTAAATAGCCATCAAGTAACATGCAAAAAAACATGCTTGGGGTAATCATAAGGACCGTGCCATTATTTATGAGTACAGTAAAAATGCATTATATTTTAATAGTAATAAATTATAAATTTTATTTACACGAATACTCTGATACATCAGATTCTTATGTCAACATTCATTAAGATATTTAATTAAATTTGCTCCCCTGAACCCATTTTTCTAACCTTTTTCTTTATGTCCTTCATTAAGTTTTTTGCCAACCTTTCTCCACGCTTCTTGACCACACGGTTCCAGTTGCATTTGAACTTTTTTACTGAATCTGCGGGCTTACATGTTTGCTTTAAATCTCTTTTTATAATTGCCCAAAATCTTTCTATTGGACGAAGTTCTGGGCAGTTTGGTGGGTTAAGCTCTTTCTTTACATAATCAAGATTTTCACTATCGTACCAATTTACCACGGAAGATGCATAGTGACAGGAAGCAAGGTCAGGCCAAAAAAGTGGCTTATTAGAGTGCTCTTTAATAAGCGCAAGAAGTCTCTTCTTAAGACACTCCTTGGGGTATATTTATTGGTTCATTGTTTTGTTTGTGACGAAAGGAGAAGAAGCCTTACCGCACTGACAAATTGCTTGCCAAACCATGAGTTTTTTTCCAAATTTTTCGCATTGAATCGACTTATCGGCTGTAGTTACCTTCTCTTCTTTATTTACTGTGAAAATTGGGGGCCTGGTAGGTTTTTGTAGTCCAATTTGACGTAAGTTTCATCATCCATTACAATGCATTCAAATTTTTTGTTTAAAATTTGGCGATAAAACTTACGGGCTCGTTGTTTTGCTCTTGCACTTTGAACTTTGCTTCTTTTTGGACATTTCTGCTTTTTATAGGTTCTAAAGTTGTTCCTCACCTTAACACGTTGGATAGTTGAAGACGAGGTACCACATTCACGAACAGATATTTCTTTTTCTTTTGTAAAAACACTTATTATTCTTTGGTAAATTTTTGATAATATTTTAGCTTTTTTTCGGCCTCTTCCAGGTAAATCATCAAGAGTAAAATGTTCTGTAAACCGCTTTGTAGTTTTCTGAACCGCCCATACGCTAACGCCTTCTTCTTTGGCAATTTTTCTGTAAGACATTATTTTTTTACACCATTTGCAAAGAATTGCCTCGCGTTGTTTTGGATTAAGTCCCTTCATTGCTAACGCCTTTGAAAAATTTTCCAAACTAAATTAATTTTTCGAAACAACATTAATGTCATATTTTATTGACATAAGTTGCTAAGACATTGCACAATCAACGCCTGCTTTATAAGGTGTTTAAAATGTACTCATAAATAATGGCACGGTCCTTAGTGTTATATTTTCATTTAAAAAATGATTTAAAACTAATTAAATATACATGTATTTCGCACGAGTCCCGTACAAACGAAAATGTCCCGTACAAACAATTTAATTTTTATTTAATAACTCTCATTAAAATAAATATTTTTTCAAACTTTTATTGTTTTACTATACCTTGACCCTTAGTCTATCCAAAAATAGTTTTGCTAATTTTTAAAGCTTATTAATTGGGCTGTCCCGTACAAACGAACTTCTTTTCTTATTAATTACTCACTATCTATAAATATTATTAAGAACAAATAATTGGTTTTAATAGGTCTATATCACACAAAATAAATGTACTAGATGCTTTTTTTGATAACATTCTGGTTTGTCTTTAATTTAAGGTTTAAACTCAAAAAATGCGTACGATTTGTCCCGTACCAACTTTGGAATGCTCCATCAACAAAAAAACCTATGGTAAATTCTAATAAAATTTGCTCAAGAAACCATGGGTCTAAAATCAATATCGAGCCGCCGTAAATAGCGTTGAAGTTTTGATGTACTACTTTAAAATACAATAAGAAAAAGAAAAAATTAATTTTTTTTTTTCTTGTTTCCTTTCAAATTATTAAAAATATTTGAATTTTTCTTTTTTTTTATTGTATTTTAAAGTAGTGCATCAAAACTTTAACGCAATTTACGCCGGCTCGATACTGATTTTAGACCCATGTTTTCTTGGGCAAAGTTTTTCGTAAATAGCGTAAAGTTTTGATGTACTACTTTAAAACACAATAAGAAAAAGAAAAAATTAAATTTTTCTATTCTTGTTTCCTTTAAAATTATTTGAATTTTTTCTTTTTTTTATTGTATTTTAAACTAGTACATCAAAACTTCAACGCAATTTACGGCGGCTCGATACTGATTTTAGACCCATGTTTACTTGGGCAAAGTTTTCAAAATTTTTCGTAGATTTTTTTGTTGCTATGCTCTTTGCCGCAAAAAAATTTGACCCCGCCTAATGTACAGTGACTCACAAAAAAATAAAGTCACCCATTGCTTCAATATATTTTAAACTTTATGCAAATCTATTGTTTCCAAAATTTTTTTTGGATTGCGGTTCTCATTTTCAAAGATTTAAAAAGAACGGCAAAACTTTCAATGGACAAAAAAAAATAGGTTCACACTGTTTAATACTTCAAATAACACCCTTTTTTGCAAAATAGCTTTAGTAAGTATCACTCGATCTCTGTTTTGGATAAGAGATGACATTATAAATAAAAATTATATCAAAAATAGAACAAAATGGATCGTGGAAAGCATTGCTCGAACGAAGAGCGTTCCATCATCAAGAAGCTACGATGTGAGTTCCGAAGCCAACGGGACATAGCCAAAATAATCGTAAAATCTAAAAAGTTTGTTTATAATGATATGCTGCCACAATTAAATTGCGTTAGATCACGAAAAAACTGAAAATATAATATTTATTTCGCGCAGGGATTATGTCGAGATCATATTTAGTCTGCTGCAGTCATCCAAGCAGAGTTTGGTGTTCTAGTTTCTACCAGAACTGTTAGGTGGCGTTCAATCACTCCTTTCAATACTTTCTATTTTTTGTATTCGTTACATGCCATATATGTACAGTAGGCAGGGTCAATTTGTTCGGGAGGCAAAAAATTGGCAAAGAGTATCAACAAAAAAATCTATGGAAAATTCTAAAAAACTTTGCTCAAGAAACCATGGGTCTAAAATCAATATCGAGCCGCCGAAAATAGCGTTGAAGTTTTGATGTACTACTTTAATACAATAAGAAAAAGAAAAAATTAATTTTTTTTATTCTTGTTTCCTTCAAAATTATTAAAAGTATTTGAATTTTTTCTTTTTTTTTATTGTATTTTAAAGTAGTACATCAAAACTTCAACGCAATTTACGGAGGCTCGATACTGGGGCTGAATCGCCGCATCAGGGAACTTACAATTAGTGACGTAAAATCATGCGTTTCACATGCATTTCGCATTACTAAATACATGATTTTACGTCACGAATTGTACGTTCACGGATGCGTCGATTCGATTCCTGATTTAAGACCTATCTTTTCTTCTTAAAATTCGGGAAACCTATTGCGGAAAAAATTTAAATTTATTGTGTTTCCAAAATTTTTTTTTGGATTGCGGTTCTCATTTTCACAGATATAAAAATAACGGCAAAACTTTCAACGGACAAAAAAAAAATAGGTTTACACTTTTTAATACTTCAAATAACACCCTTTTTGCAAAATAGCTTTAGTATCACTCGATCTCTGTTTTGGATAATAGATGACATTATATATAAAAATTACATCAAAAATAGAACAAAATGGGTCGTGGAAAGCATTGCTCGAACGAAGAGCGTTCCATCATCAAGAAGCTACGATGTGAGTTCCAAGCCAACGGGAAATAGCCAAAATATTCGTAAGATCTAAAAAGTTTGTTTATAATGATATGCTGCCACAATTAAATTGCGGTAGATCACGAAAAAAATTGAAAATATGATATTTATTTCCCGCAGGGATTATGTCGGGATCCTTTTTAGTCTACTGCAGTCATCCAAGCAGAGTTTGGTGTTCCAGTTTCTACCTGAACTGTTAGGCGGCGTTTGGTAGAAAAAAAATCTTTCTGAAGATCATCACGGAAAGTCCAATTCTGACTAAGAGACATAGGAACCGATTAGCATTCGAAAAATTACAAGCAGATTGGGGCGGCGCAGTTAACAGAAAAAATGACACAAAACCTTTTTGTCGGACAAAACAAAAGTTATTTATTGGTAGTGGAGAAAAACTTGGATAAGGCGTCCAAGAAATACCGAATATAATCCTCGCTATATCACCAAAACCTTCTAGATTTTATTTTTTCTGAGGGTAGTGTTGGGCCTGTGTACTGCATCAGGGACATGCTGAATGGCGTATGCCATTAAAATTGTAATTTCAGCTAAATAATGACCCAAAACACGTTTCGCGTCTAGCAAAAAAATCGATTTCGGACAATAATTAGGAACAATGACTTGGCCAGTGCAATTTTCGGACTTAAGCCCAATCGAAAATTTGTGGAAAAAAGTTAAAGAGAAAATAGGACCAATAAAACCAGGAGAAGTTTAGCCAAAAGCTCAACAAACTTCGTACGATATTTCGAAGAGCACTTGCCAGGCCTTGGTGTACTCAATGCCAAAAACAGGGTTCGAAAATATCCGATATTTATTATAAATATCAAAATATCGGATATTTATGATATATATCCGATATATATCAAAATTTTGATATATATCCATTTCGTATGAAAGCCATATTATTATTTTATTGTATTACACTGTTCAACGAATTTCAGACTTTTGATTTTATCTGTGTTCGGACTAAGTAATTATTATTCCTTGCTATTGATGTAGCAGGGCTGCTCTTACAAAATTTGTCCATCATGTCTCAGTTATCAGAATTTCCAAAAGAAAATGTCAAACAATGCTACAAATACCAAGAACTCCAAATCCGAAAAAATTTTTAGACTGGTCCGATAAGACTTTTTTTTATGACCGTTTTATTGAGAAAATGTACTGAAAAAACTGAAAAGCACCTTTCTTTAATTACATATATCTTGTCTAAAAAAATTTAAAATTAAAAATTGGCAGTTTTATTTTTTGGCACCAAAAACTTTAAGATTGGATCATACATAACAAACTAGAGTCCTTTTAAATGAAAATTTTAAATACAGGCAGTTAGACAAAAGCCTTTGAATTGAATAATCTCTGTACTCGTACTCAGTATGTTAGCATTTTGGTAACTAAAATGAATTGAAATTTTTCGTTCAAAAGGACTCAAGTTTGCTTTTGATGCCAAAATAAAGCAAAAACTATGAAGGGTTTTTTCAATTCTAAATTGTTTTAAGCAAGACTCATGTAATTACAGATAGGTAGTTTTTGGTTTTTTCAGTACATTTTCTCAATAAAATGGGCATAACAAAAAGCCTGTCGGACCGATCTAAAAATTTTTATTGGATTTGAAATTCTTGCTATTTTTTGCATCGTTTGACATTTTCTTTTTGAAATTCTTACGGTAAATCGTGATTTTGAATTTGTCATTTTATCTGAAAACTGAGACGTGATGGAAAAATTTTAAAAATGCAGTCCTACTATATCAATAGCAAGGAATAATAATTGCATAGTCCGAACTCAGATATTTTTTTGCTGTTGAACAGTGTTATTTATGTTTACTATTTGCATATGTGTAACATAAACATAATGAATTGTCAATTACTTTCTACGTAAAAAATAATAGAATAAACACAAAAAAACTTACTCTTTCGTAACGAATTTTTTCTGACACGACTGACATCATTAATGCCGGCAGAAGTGTTGCCATTAATGGATTAGAACTTACTATAAGGGAGTATGTTTTAACCCTACTCCAACGCCATCTACATTTGGGAAGTAGAAATACAGTAACAAACGCCAAAAATTACTTAATAACATACAATTTTTAAACCAATTTTGTATTGAAATATATCATAAAAAATCATTTGATATATATCGGATACATATCGGATATATATCAAAGTCCAAAAGTATGTCGAGCAGTGATTAATAATAAAGGTAATGCTACTAAATTTCCCTACTTTTTAATGATTTTTCAACAATGTTGTTTTTTATTACTTAAGTACTGTCTTAACGTAATAAAAAAACGTTTTATTAAAAAAAATTCTTCCATCCGCTGTTATGTGTAATGATAAAAAAATAAAATATTTCAACTGACTCTGTTTTTTGTCCATGCATCAGGTTTCGAGTCGATACCTGTCAAAAGTGCGGAGATATGGTGTTTAAAGTGTTTTTTATATGTTGTTTCTGCATGCGGGGCACAACGCACCATCATTAGATCCCAAAATTTTTGCAATATAAGCTTGGCAGAAGATTATCATTAGATATCGTGAAAATATGGCTTTGATGCCTATTCTGTGGTTCTTTGTACGGGGGGAACAAGACCCCCCTTGTTGATTCACCCAATTTTCCTAAGAAACCCATAAGACCACCAAAAAAGAAATGGTGTGAATATGGTTACAGTACGTATAGAAGGCCCCCTAAGGAGGGGTCGGAGGGGAAAGCCCAAGGGAAACAAATTTTCTCTTTGAAAAGTAATGGGGGTTGGTCATTATATAAATAAAAAAAATCCCCTGAAAATTTCAACTCTTTATCTCAACTCTAAGACGCGCCCCAAGAGCCTTATTTTTTCCCAGATGAATTACTATCGAATTTTCATATTGTAAAAAAACTTTTTTCCTCCCTATCATGTCACTAAAAATATTTAATTTATCATTAATTACTAAGTAAAAGATCTACCTTTCGCGTGAATAATTTTGCGGTTTGATAAAAGAATAGAGTTCCAAGCACGACATATTCCAGTTCACTTTAGTGATCAAAATGGCACTCGCCTTCTCGTGTGTCACCTCCAAAGTTCACTTTCGCGTTGTCCGCACAGAAAGCCACGATTTTATTTTTTAAACTATATTTATCAGCTGCAGCTGATATGAGCGAGTTGATAATTTCTGATATTTCAATAAGTTCGTTGGTGAATTGATTGCTTCTGCATTTCTTGCACCACACAACACTTTTGTTTTTTGTCGTTTGAGGGAACGGATACTTTTTCTTCAGGTTTGAATTTAATATGCACTTATTTTTTGTGTTAAAAAAATAAAAACAAAAACGTAGCTAGACCAGTTGTGAGTTTGATTAAAGAACGAACAGGAAGAAACGCTCAGAAAGAGAAAGAGCAAATGTCATTGTGTTCTGCTTTGCAGTTTTCTTTTCACTGAGTGTTGCCAACGCATATGTTGAATTTATTTTCCTTCAAAAATTCCTGTTCAGTAGAATGCACGTGTGCTTATGAAAGACCCCTAAATTAAAATTTCCGAATGTTCCAAATTAGGAGGATTTTCGATAGGAAAGGATCAGGTTCGGAGGTTTTTGAAATTTTTGGTTTAAAAAGGAGGACGATCCTCCCAAAAGGAGGATAGATGGGATGGTTAGTCATACATAAAAACCCCCTCCAGTCCTTCCTAAACGGGAAAATATTGATTTAAATAACAATGGGGGTAGGATTTGACGTGGACCACTGTTGTGCGAAAACCTAGGGTGACCCGAAAAAACTGACTTCATATTCGGTTTTAGCGTCCTCCAAATTAGTAAAAACCGTCGTTAACCCCACGGTTTACTGTTGTACAGTGTTATTAATAAAAAATCAAGGTGTTAACCTTTTGTTTCTTTTTTGCTATAATTTTGTAAAGAATAAATTTAAGTTTCTGCTACATCTATTTTTTTGTAATTGGAAAAAGTGAAAAACTTTTGTAGTGACTCACTTTTGACGCTCATAGTATTTTGGTCGACCTTTCGCATACTTCAAATTTACAATTAAAATTTAATTAAACTCACCATGTTCAATTGCATTTACTCTTCTATTGGTTATTTTAATCACTTCATCTAAAGTGACAAATGAAGTTTGCAGTGATGCTAATTCAACCAATAATTTGACAGCACTTTGATAATTTTTCTTCAATTTAGCCAACTGCTGACCACCACGCGCTAATCCGGCCAGTTCATATGTGTCTGCACCATCCTGATAAGACTCAAAGACAGGTAACGTAACACCAGCAACATTATCCTTTTTAGTGCGTATTTTAACCTGAGCCTTATCAACCTTTTGCAAAACATCTTGATTAAAATCACCGGTGGTGAATTTTGCTTCGGCCAACGAGAAAGCAGCTTCTTTCATAACCTCACCCATTAGAGTTTTAGTCTAATTGATAAATGAATATACATAATGAAGTAAAAGTGATAACATTGTGCCACAAAAGTAAAGTACGTATTTAACTTGAAAATATCGCCACCTGAATACGACAAACATCTAGATAACTTTTAAGTTATCATTTATCTTGGTTTCCAAAAATCACAAAAATTATATTTCTTAAAACTAGAAATTTTGAGTTACTAACATAGTTGTAGTATTGAGGTGACGATAGGAATTTTTCTTTTTTCGTTCGGAGTAGAGTCTGAGTTGTCAAAAAATAATTTGTGTTTCTTTTTTAGTTCAGAACAATCAGAGCACAAAATTTGTATTCCTTTTTTTGATCAGTGTTAAACCGGAGTGCGCTCTATGAGCTCAGATGAAAACAACCGAGCATTTAGAGTAAAAAGGGAGCACAGCAAAATTGACATTTAAAAGGAGAAAAATAAACGAAATAAAATAAAAAGAAATTAATTTCAGTTGTTTTGAAGCAAAATAAATTGAATTTAATAAATTATTATGAATATTGAATTTAATAATAAATTATGCTCTGTTCAGATTATTATCGACGTGCTCACGCTCTGTTCAGAGCTATAGTCCGAACGAAAAAAGAAAAACGCCTGATATATACATACATATTTATGTTAAATAAATTAAGTATGTCAACTAAATAAAATACATATTTTATTTTAACATTGAGATGAATTAATAGTAACTTTCCATAAATATGTTTTTAGTTTTATTTTATTGCATAAAAAATATTTGTATTATGCAGGAGTATGTAGATGGTAATTTTTTAGTTCAAAGTTGCAACAAGTAGAGTTCTGCGCTCGAAATGAGGCTCTTATTTTGCAAGTACTATTGACCATATCGTTACCTATTTCGTTATTTTCAAATAATATCAGTTACCATTCAACAAATTTCGTTCTGCCTCAGCATTAGAACATAGCAATGTTAGTTCAATGTCCAGAAATTTCATAAAATTTAATAAGAGATACTCATCATTAAAATTTCTTTTGTTTTCTAATTTCATGCTACTAGCCCAGGAAAATTAGAATTTTTCTGCGAAATAATTCCAAGTGAATTTTTTTCACCAGAATTATCTTTATTTATGCATGATAAATAAAGTGTGAAAAAGTCCATTGCAAAGTCGTGTGCGCATAAAAAGTTATTAAGGCTCAAAGGTCGCTAAAATCAGTTTTTTGCAAATATCTCGCTAATGCTAATGCTGGAAGGAATTGCAAGATTTAAAAAAAGAAAGCAATATAGTATGTGTACTAGGCCGGGTCAATTTGTTCGGGAGGGAAAAAATTGGCAAAGAGTATAGCAACAAAAAAATCTATGGAAAATTCTAAAAAACTTTGCCCAAGAAACCATGAGTCTAAAATCAATATCGAGCCGCCGTAAATTACGTTGAAGTTTTGATATACTACTTTAACACTAAACATACCATAACGTATAATTTTATTGCGTTTGCACATTTGACTTCATGACTTTTTCTAAGTAATTAATGTGCATTTAAAAAAATTTTTTTTGTTTTGTTTTGTTTATTCTGAGTAATCGTTGTTGTATACCGATATCTACCATAACGGGTCATTTGACCCGTAAGAATTTTGTTGTTTTATGAGATTATCGAGTCATATTTGTAGTCAGTAAGTTGCACATTCTTCCAAAGACTGTTGCGTAAAGTAGTTCAACGAAAATAGCTCAGAATAATTTCAAGAAAATATCAAATTTGTGTAAGAAAAAGTGGCAAAAATTTAAAGTCTTGGTAAGTACCTAGCTTATATTTTTTTTTTATAGTAATACAGGTCATTTTTTACCCAGAAAAATGTCGAAGCAAAAAAGACAGTACAAGTTCTTAGAAGATATAAATAATATTGGCGAAGAGTTTTCAGAAATTAGTGAAGATGAATTTTCTGAAAATGACGATATATTGGTTGCAAATGAAAATGAGTTTGATTCTACAGATACTGACAATGAAGAGGAAAATATTGTGAATGTATGTAGTGGCCGAAAAAAAATAAGATTACTCTCAAGTTCGGAAGAAAGTGAAGTAGAAATAAATGAACAAAATGTTGCGAATGATGGATCTGTTTGGCAACAAATGCAAGTAGGTGGCACATCTGGAAGAGCACCACTTCATAACATTTTCAGGCAAGAAGTAGGCCCAACAGGATATGCAAAACGTCATATAATGAAAGGTAAAGTTAGTACTGCATTTTCATTGATAATTGACCACCGTATTATGAACCATATAAGAACATGCACAATAAAAGAAGCAAAGAGGGTGTTGGGTTCCGATTGGAGTTTATCTAAAAAAAAATTAGATGCATTTATTGCAATTTTATATGCTCGAGCTGCATATGGAGCAAATAATTTGAATATTTCCTTTTTGTGGAATAACACATGGGGGCCTAAATTTTTTTCTGAAACTATGAGCAGAAATAATTTTACCGAAATTCTTGGATTTATTCGTTTTGATAAAAAAAGTCAGCGGAGCCAACGTTTGAAAACAGATAAATTCGCTATGGTATCTGCAATTTGGAATATTTTCATTGAGAACAGCAAAGACTGTTACAAACCGGGTGAAAATATTACTATAGACGAACAGCTATTTCCGACTAAAGTACGATGTAGATTTACGCAATGCATGCCTAACAAGCCGGATTAATTTGGAATAAAATTTTGGTTAGCATCGGACGTCGATAGCAAATACGTCATAAATGCACTTCCATATCTTGGAAAAGATGAACATAGGCCTTCATAACATCCATAAATTTAATTTATATTTTTATTTCCTTCCTAACATCCATATTTCATACATTCAAGCATGAAACATAAAGTCGGGTCATTTGACCCGCTATGGTAGAAATAGGTATATATTAAGTCTTGGTATGATTAGTGTTAAAATACAATAAGAAAAAGGAAAAATTCAAATTTTTTTTACTTGTTTCATATAAAATTATTTAAAGTGTTTCAATTTTTTGTTTTTTTTATGGTATTTTAAAGTACTACATCACTACTTCAACGCAATTTTCGGCGGCTCGATATTGATTTTTGTCCCATGGTTTCTTGGGCAAAGATTTTTTGAATTTTTCGTAAATTGTTTTGTTGCTATACTCTTTGCCGCAAAAAAATTTGAAATGTACACATTGTGCACATACTATAGAAGTAATGGCTTAGAAGATGTTCCAAAAAAAAAACCTGAAAATGCCAAAAAACCGGTTTTTATTGAATACCTTCTATACGGTTACTTCTATGTGTACAAATACCGCTTACTTATTGTAGATCTTGTGGTTTCCTACAAAAATTGGTCTTTTTACTTTTTATGGTAGTACTTACTGACTCGGAGATATCCTTCAAAAATCAGAATTTCCAAAACTTAACGGTTTTTCAAAAATTCTAATTTTCCTGGGCTAGAAGCATAAAATTAAAAAACAAAAAAAATTTTAATGATGAGTATCTCTTATTAAATTTTATGAAATTTCTGCACATTGAACTAACATTGCTATGTTCTAATGCTGAGTCAGAACGAAATTTTTTAATTGGTAACTGATATTATTTGCAAATAACGAAATAGGTAACGATATGGTCAATAGTATTTGCAAAATAAGAGCCTCATTTCGAGCGCAGAACTCATATAATCATATCGAGCCCTAACCGCCAAAAAGACTTAACTGACTGTTTTAACTGTTTTAAATATCTGTGCATTAAGTATAGCTATTACAGTGAAATTTAGTATGTAAGCTATATTTTGTGTTAGATATGCGATGCAACTAATGGCGATTTTTGAGTGTTTTGTCAGTTAAGCCTTTTTTTCTTTTCCAGATTCCCCATCTGATCTTGAGTTTTTGTACCAAAAACATTTGTGGTCACATATACTACAATATAAACCCGCATCAAGACTTTTTAATAAATTTTCCCTTTTTATTACATTATTTGCAAATTATTTTTGACACAAAAAGAAAAAAAGACTTAACCAACAACGCGCAGTCACGAAAAAAATAAACAAAATACTTCGAATGTCGGTTAAGTTTAATTGCTTTCGCTATAACTCCGTAACGGCACTTTTTACAGTTATGAAATTCGTAGAGAAGATGCGTATGGACACGAACTATAGGTTTTCATCAAAAAACGAAAATCCAAAATCGTGTTGGTTAAGTCTTTTTGGCGGTTAGGGCTCGATAAAATATTCTGTTAATATCAAATGCGATTTCTGGACTTAGAAATTTAGTCTTTTATAAAATCTTCGTGGAATGGCAACTGAGAAATTCATTGGTGCATGGCATAATTATAAAAAATTCATCATTAAGCGCTGACACTTCCCGGTGAAAAAAATTACCTTTTTCAGTTTTAGGTAACTTTTGCCATTAATTTGAATTAAATTATTTTTTATTAAGTTCTTAATTCCGAGAAAGAATATGTCAAAAAGTGTCGGCATGATCTGAACTCGGAGACATAACCATCGGAAGATCCGGATATATCTTCTATGAAACCCGCTATAAGTTGGGAACCCCTGAATGGATTTGGAAAATATTTGCGTCATATGAATGGTACTTTTATAGCTTATAAAAGTATGCTACATACATAGCTCTTTAATCTGATGCATAGTTTTTGGGATATTTCATGAAATTTTGCTACATTACAACGACAAAAACAAAGGCAACAACAACACAAGTTTCTGTTCATATTAACCTTGCTTATCATTAAAAAATTTAAGAATTTGTATCAAAAATCATTACAAAAATTAAAACTTAAAAAACTTTATAACAATTTTTCGCCTACGGCGCTCATTTTTTTAACAATTTAAGCTACACCAAAATTCGAATGATTATTTTTTGAGCCCCATTTTATGTAATAATAATCACTGAATCCATCGTAGATACGAATTTCGTGAGATCTACGAAAGTGGTATCATAGAATTCGAATTGCTACGACGTGAATTAAAAATTCGTAGATTGGGATCACTTACTCCATCCAAAAATGAAGTTTTTTTAATTTTCGACGACTAGATTAGACTACCGAAGAAATATCATAATTTTATTTAAGAAGTACTTCAAACTCCATGAATTTCGAAGTAACGTTCGTAATTTGTTGAAATCAATAATAGCATTTTCGTAGATCTCACGAAATACGTATCCACGATGGATTCAGTGATAGGCCTGAATAATAATAGAGTTTAGCTACTACAGCTATTAGCCTTCTTGGCTATTTAGATTCAAGGCTTAAATCAAGTAAAGGTTATTAAATATAAATATATCTTTACAAATTTTTCTTAGCTTCTTCGCACTTTCTTTACATACCCACTCAGATCACTTGTATACATAACTACAAATGCATAAATGCAGTTGTATGTATGTAATAACATGATCCAGGAATGAATGTTAGAAAAAAATAACCCTGCATGCTGTGGGGCGCGGATAACACAAACATAAATAAAAAACAACCAATAACCAACAAATTTAATTATAATAACACTGTTCAACGGCAAAAAATTATCTGAGTTCAGACCATGAAATTATTATTCCTTGCTATTGACATAATAGAACTTGCATTTACAAAATTTTTCCATCACGTCTCAATTTTCAGATAAATTGACAAATCTAAAATCACGACGCGAAAATAAATTAAAAAATGTTTATCCGTCAGAATTTAAAGAAAAAAATGTCAAACGATTCAAAAAATAGCAATTATTTCAAATCTGAAAAAAGTTTTGAAATCGGTCTAGCAGATTTTTTTGTATGCCCGTTTAATTGAGAAAATTTACTGAAAAAACCAAAAACCAACCACCTTTAATTACATAAATCTTGCCTAAATCAATACAAAATTAAAAAAAACTCTTCACAATTGTGTTATATAAAGTCACCGTTACTCAAGGGCTTTTGCCCATCGTTTAATAAAACCAAGCAGTGATGAAGATTTTTAACAAATTTCATTAATATGTCCATTGATCGTTAGTTTAGCATCAAAATGTTTACTAAGGCCTTTGACTGAATCGACACGACAGATTTGTTTACCATTAAGTCTGTAATTAAACTCTACAATATTTTTTTTTCTAGAAAAAGACATTGTTTGGCATTTATCAAAATTCAGATGTAAGCTAACTTAAAAAGATTTCAAGTCAGACTGAAATAGGAAAATGTCTTCATCTCTCTTCACGATCCTGAATATTTTCATATCATCTGCATAAATTAACAAATAAGAGTTTTTAATAATTTATTGCTAAAATTAACAGGAGAGGTCCCAAGTGGCTTCCTTGCGGAACACCTGAAGACGCAGTTAATGGAGGTGACAACACCTTCCGAAATCTTATTTGATATGAACGATCAGACAAATAAGATTCGATCCAACTGACAACTGTAAAAAATTTTGATTTTCTGTCAAAAGTTACAGCGGAGTACCCACACCTAACCCTTAACCGCACCCGACCCATGCCCATGCACGCTTCCCTTAAGTATATACGTTTTTGGAATTAAAAACGGTGTATAATGGGATTCATTAAAATCACCCTAATTCGATTTGGATTGGAACTAAATCGAATCGAGATTTTACTATCATATATTTTGATATACAGAATTGAAATCGAACAATTCTCCAATTAAAACCAAATCATCTAATTCAATTTTGATTGGAAAAATTTTCGATTTCGATTATGGAAATCAAAATATATGATAGCAAAATCTTCGATCCGATTTAGTTCCGATCGAAATTAAATCTGATGATAAGGATAAATATGCGAAAACAACTAATGTAATCATCGATCATAATGCCTAGCAGATTTTTTTAGTGTTTTTGGTTATTTTTTTTAGTTTACACCCAAGTGAATATCGGCATTTCCCAAGTGACGAACGTAACCGTAGTACACATTTAAAGTGCAAAAAAAGTGAAAGTAAAACATATTTTTAATTTAGTTTTTACTTTACATTATAGTCTTAGGTAGCACTATAATTAGTGCCAACGTTAATCTCAGGAAAAGTCCTGGTTCCAAGATACACGCAAAAAAAGAAACGAAACGAACGTGATAAAAATTGAAGCAGTTTTCGTGCCTATTCAAAGAAAGTCAAAACTCAGCGAAACAAATCAGGGGTTGAATCGACGCATCCGTGAACGTACAACACGTGACGTAAGATCATGTGTTTCACATGTACGTTCACTGATGCGGCGATTCAGACCCAGAACTTTTTAGTGCGACTTATTTTAGAATCTTATATAATAATGCCACTTTATAATGTATTTTGTTTGATTCAAATATCTTCTGTACTTTTTTAAGTTTTGATCATAATCTGAGTCGATACGTGACAATATGAACGTCACATTTTTTCCATTATGATTCAGTTTGGTAATGATTTGCATATTCGTGTATTTAAAGTTAAGTAAGGTTGATTTAAGCCAAATTCACTTTGGGAGCGAAAAAACTTGCACTCTGTTCTTACGTTTTAATGATTTTTTGTCATTGGTGACCTTTATTGAAATTTCACGTAGAATATTTTGGTAGAAAACCATTATAACCAAGTCTTTTTGAAAAAGGTGTCAAAAGGACCATAAAACAAGATATAATGGGTTAATTTCTCTAAGAAAATGTTCCTCGTATGATTTTATAATGACCTTGGGACAAGATTTAGCCAAAATATAGTTTTAGAATTTAATAGTAGAATGAGATTTCAAAAATACGTTACTTTTGAGCTAAAAGTGACGAACGTGACCAACTTTAAATGGATATAAATTTTATTTTTTGCAGTAGATTTATTTTTGTTTTAAATTGTGTAATAAACTATATTTTCACTTAATTTGTGACACATTTGCTGCCTGATTTGTGAAGCAATGATGACAACTTATCTTTTTCAGTGACGAACCGGACAGTAGAAATTGGACTAAAGCAAATTAAAAAAATTCACAGTTAGTCGAGATTGCATTGTTCTCTTTCCATTTTTTTATATCATTAATGTTGTAAGGGAGATTTTGTGGAACAACCCGATCAAAAAAACTTGTCAAGTTCTTGTCATTGTATCAGAAATGTATATCAAAATGATATCAAAAATGTATCAGCCGCTGATATACAATTTTTGTATATCATTTTGATATATTTTTGATATCATTGAAAAACATGTCAATTTTGTATCAGAAATGTATATCAAAATGATATCACAAATTTGTCAGCTGCTGATATACAATTTTTGTATATCATTTTGATATATTTTTGACATCATTGAGAAACATGTCAATTTCGTATCAGAAATGTATATCAAAATGCTATCAAAATTTTATCAGCTGCTGATATGTCAAATTTAACGTTTTCGTTTGTGGATTTTATGGAAGACGAACGCGCAGCCAATTTTAGTGAAGAAAAACTGAAAAGCACACAAACATAATTGAGTGCTAAAAAGCCGAGACTCCATTCAGTTGCTGCATGCAGCCCGTGGTTGGGGAAAAACGGACGCGCAGCCAATTTTAGTAAGAAGTGAATTTTCTCATGAAATTAGTGAAAAAGCACAAAAAATATAATTGAGTTAAAAAAACCGACACTGCATTCATTTGCTGCATGCGGGCGATTTCTAAAAACTTGTTGCCGACGATCAGCCACAATATTGCAAACTTTCGCCATTATTTGCGTCGCTTTAGTTATCAGACTCAAAATTGGTTATGTCAATTTTGTATCAGAAATGTACAAAAATTGTATATCATTTTGATATCTTTTTTTGATATCATTTTGATATATTTTTTTGATATCATTTTGATATCTTTTTTTGATATCATTTTGATATCTTTTTTTGATATCATGGTGATATACGCAAAGCGTTACATTCCGTATATCACTGTGATATCCTTTTTTTGTCAAAATTTAGTATGTCACTGACAAATTTTGGATATCATTTTGATATATTTTTGATATACTTTTCTTGATCGGGAACTGTATTATGCCTCTAGCTGAATTTTATTAATAAAAAACATATTCAATTAAAAATTAGGGGAAGGGTTCCGGGTGTGGGCACCGTTTTGTTTTCGACTCATAACTTTTGACCAAATGTATATTATGCAGACATATAAGTGTCAATGGAAAGCTGAAGACCTTAGCTAACTATTGGTGAAGAAAGTAAGTTAATTTTGTCAGTTGGAAAAATTATTTAAAAAAAATAGTGATCATTTTTGACAAAAAAAAATTTTGGGTCCGGTTGTGAGCACCCTTAGAAAATCGGCTAAAAATGGGAAAATATGAAATTTAACGCAATCAAATGGAGAAGAAAGCAAAATTAACTTATTTCGGGAACATTGACTCACAAAAATTTAACCAATTCTGCTCAACGGCTGTAACAAAATCACTGAAAACGTCTGGATCAAATGGCATCATGCCTGTTGCGCAGAAACCAAACTTGATTATCTTCGTCTGATGACAGATCAATTGTTTTGCAGATTTAGCTAGGTAGGTGACGTAATTTCTAGCCCTTTTTGACATTGCTCCTTTGCCAAGCATGAATTTTTCGTACCAATCCATGCCCGCCATCTGCTCCTCGGTCTACTTGTCTGGAAACTCAATACCGAGATTTTTAGCCAAGTTTTATGCCACCTTAACAAATACACTTAATGAAAATAACTTTTTCTCTACGATATTTTTGAAGAGCCTATTGGTTCATTCCTTTCCACTAAAAATGCGTAAAATGGCATAAGAATACCATTTAGATTAGTAACGTTGGCATCCACGACGATATTTCAGTAAAACACATGCTTTAAATAAAAAAAGAGGGGTGCCCACACCCGGACCAATTCGGGGACCATATTCGACTCTAATAGCCACTTTGAAAAGCAATGAGCAAATTGTGCTGTGTGAACATTTTTGTTGCATTCGGTTTTGAATCACAAAATAAAATAAATTTACTGCATATTGCATTCAGCTTTTCAATTAATTCACTTCGATTTATCGCACTAGAAAAATTATTAAAAAAAACTTTTGTGTTCAAAAATTATTTTCTTCTCAGCATCAAGCAAATGAGTCTGCTCCGGTTAATGCACAAAAACTTCGTGCTGTCATAACATCCGCTTAACATTTATAAGAACAGCCGCATTTTTCTGTAAAAAGTTACGGTGGGGTGCACACACCCGAACCCTGCCCAATGGCGGTACTCTTCCCAACTAAAAACGGAATTTGTGCAACTTTGGAGTCGGTTTGATCATGGTAAATTAATTTAAGCGTAAATTGCTTATATGTATTGGTAAAATTTAAATGTTGTATCATTAAATGATAAGTTTTCAATAACTTTTAATATTTTGGTCACGCTGGACCTTTTTGCGGAAATGACAATATCCAATCTCTTACCTCTATTATTTTCCCCAAAATCATACGAAAACGCATTTGCAAAGCATCTGCTTTCTTTTTCAGTAAACCATGACCCTTCTGAGCTCCAGCTAAACGTGATTTCATCAACATTTGAGCACTGTGGAAAATGATAGTTAATAAAATGGAAAGTTTTTATATTTTGTAGTTGTTACCCTCGCGATGGAAATATTGGTAATCTATCTTTGCCTGACATTTTGTTAAGTTATGTTACTTGCCAATTCCTCGACCTAAAACATTTATTAATTGAAATCGGAAAAAACAACACAACAGATACTTACGCAAAAGAAAAACTATAGCTGGTCAGCTGACAACTGTCTTATGACTGGTTGCAAAGAATACAAGCTTACGACACTCTTCTTCCTATTCACATTTTTTCGTGACGTCTACGGTTATAACCAGTGCTGTCGTTTACACTTCAATTGAAGTGTTTTGCTCCTTTTTTATCACAAACACTTCGCCACTTCCCCTTTCATAAAATCACTTCACTTTTTCTTGAATACAAAATTTGCCTTAAAATGTGTCTATTCTTTTTATGAGAGTTCAGAAACATACTTTTTTGTATGCCCGAAGCCTGCCCTGACTGAAAAGTAATTTGCTTTTTCAATATATCAAGCGAACAAAGCAAAATTTCGATATACTTCACAGGAATCTTTTTGTAGAGAATTAAATTTGCCATCGAAATAGTTTATAGACCAAAAAAAGAAAGCAAAAATTTCGAATTCTTGTGTTTTTTACTCTTTTGTCTATAACTGTTTTAGGGTCAGAGATTGGTAAAGATATAGCAGAATATCATAAAAATAGATAAAATTTCCTTTTAAACGCTTCATTACAAAATTTTTAGGTGAAAAATTGGCTGAAATATGGCTACTCGAATATTTAAATTTTTTTTAAGTGGTCGGAATATTTTTTTTTTACTCAAAAAAAGGCGTCTTACGAGAAAAGCGTATACTGCCTAAGATACTTAGAATCATTCAAAGAATACGTTTAATTTTTGGGTACATTTTATAATTTTTAAAAAATTGGTCAAAAAAATATACTAAAAAAGTTCCGAAAAATTCTGTAAAAAATTTACACGTATTTCTTGGACTATTCTTAACATTTTTTGCTGCATTCACTTTTTCGTAAGATGCCTTGTTTTGGGTAAAAACCGTTTTTTCGACCGCATAAGTAAAATTTCCATGTTCGAGCGGCCGGCCGTATTTCGGTATATTTTTGACCTAAGAAATTTTTTATTTATTTTTTTAAAATATATTTTGAAATTTTGTTACGTGTAAAAATGAATAAATAGAATAAATAAGATTGTGATTTTTGTGTACACTTCGCTAATACTTCACTTTTTCAGAATTTTACTTAGCAACACTTCACTTTTTACAAAATTTCACTTCGCTCAAACTTTTCAAAACGACAGCACTGGTGCAATAATTATGTGCAGTGATGTTAACTTATTTTTAAATTACTTTACAGACCAAAATTATTGTGCAGTGACAGTATTTTTTTAAATAAGTTTTAGCAACTGAAGTTTATTAAGTTTTAGTTGAACATTTTTCAATAAAAAATATTAATACAATGCAAATAAAAATATGTAAGCGTTTCATGATTCTTATACTTCTTCATGAAATTAAGTTTTTCACCTCTATGGTCATATGCAGCCTGATTAAAAAATTCAAAATGTGTTTTTTTTTTTAAATATTTTGGATATACAGTGGCTCACAGCTTATTCCAATCAGCAACTTCATAAAATTTTAAGTGAGTATATCTTTTAAATAAAACGAAATATCAAAATGATATACAAAAAATGGATATCAGCCGCTGACAAATTTTTGATATCATTTTGATATACATTTCTGATACAAAATTGACATGTCATTCAATGATATCAAAAATATATCAAAATGATATACAAAAAATGGATATCAGCGGCTGATACATTTTTGATATCATTTTGATATACATTTCTGATACAATGACAAGAACTTGACAAGTTTTTTTGATCGGCCCGATATATCATTTTGATATATTTTTGATATCATTGAATGACATGTCAATTTTGTATCAGAAATGTATATCAAAATGATATCAAAAATTTATCAGCCGCTGATATCAATTTTGTATCAGAAATGTATATCAAAATGATATCAAAAATTTATCAGCTGCTGATATGTCAAATTTTACGTTTTCGTTTGTGAATTTTATTTAAAGATAATTATAGAAGACGAACGCGCAGCCAATTTTAGTGAATAAGTTAATTTTCTAATGAAATTAGTGATAAGCACAAAAATATTATTGAGTGCAAAAGAACAGACACTCCATTCAGTTGCTGCATGCGGCCTGTGGTTGGGAAAACTAAAAGTATGGAAAACGGACGAGCAGCCAATTTTAGTAAGAAGTGAGTTTTGCCATGAAATTAGTGAAAAAGCATATGAAAAATATAATTGAGTACAAAAAAAAAAAAAAACTAGTTGACGACGATTAACCACAATATTGTAAAATTTGGCCATAATCTGCGTCACTTTAGTTATCGGACCCAAAATTGGTTGTCATTTTTGTATCAGAAATGTACAAAAATTGTATATCATTTTGATATCATTTTGATATCTTTTTTTGATATCATTTTGATATCTTTTTTTGATATCATTTTGATATCTTTTTTTGATATCATGGTGATATACAAAAAGCGTTACATTCCGTATATCACTGTGATATCCTTTTTTTATCAAAATCTTGTATGTCACTGACAAATTTTGGATATCATTTTGATATATTTTTGATATACTTTTTTTGATCGGGGATCAAAAAAAGATTGCTCTTTTTTGCCCAATAGAAAACGACATTAATACCCGATCAAAAAAAGTATGTCAAAAATATATCAAAATGATATCCAAAATTTGTCAGTGACATACATAATTTTGACAAAAAAAGGATATCAAAATGATATACGGAATGTAACGCTTTTCGTATATCACCATGATATCAATAAAAGATATCAAAATGATATCAAAAAAAGATATCAAAATGATATCAAAAAAAGATATCAAAATGATATCAAACAATGATATCAAAATGATATACAAAAATTGTATATCAATGATATACAAAATTTGTATATCATTTTGATATCCATTTGTGATACGAAATTGACATAACCAACTTTGAGTCTTTGAAATTTTGCAATATTGTATTTGATCGTCGGCAACAAGTTTTTAGAAATTGCCCGCATGCAGCAAATGAATGAAGTGCCGGTTTTTTTAACTCAATTATATGTTTGTGCTTTTTCACTTATTTCATGAGAAAATTCACTTACTAAAATCGGCTGCGCGTCCGCTTTCCATAGCATTTGTTTTCCCAACCACAGGCTGCATACAACAACTGAAGGGAGTGTCGGTTTTTTTGCACTCAATTATATTTGTGTGCTTTTCACTAATTTCAGTAGAAAATTCACTTCTTTTACACTAAAATTGACTGCGCGTTTGTCTTCTAAAGTTATCTTTCCATAGAATCCACAAACGAAAACGTAAAATTTGACATATCAGCAGCTGATAAATTTCTGATATCATTTTGATATACATTTCTGATACAAAATTGATATCAGCGGCTGATAAATTTTTGATATCATTTTGATATACATTTCTGATACAAAATGGACATGTTTTTCAATGATATCAAAAATATATCAAAATGATATACAAAAAATGGATATCAGCGGCTGATAAATTTTTGATATCATTTTGATATACATTTCTGATACAAAATTGACATGTTTTTCAATGATATCAAAAATATATCAAAATGATATACAAAAAATGGATATCAGCGGCTGATACATTTTTGATATCATTTTGATATACATTTCTGATACATTGACAAGAACTTGACAAGTTTTTTTGATCGGGTATCTTGAAATTTGTGGCTCTAATTTGAAAGTTTCCCATGCCAATATTGTAGCTTGGTAGCTTGTTAAAATATTCAGAAAACATAAACATTTTTAAAATCCAACATACTGGTTTCTATAACACGCCAACACGATGAGCATTTATTTCCGTTCATTTAACTTTTCATTTTATTAAATAACTCACATAGAATGTACTAGCATGAACTAGAATGTACCAAAATGTACCCGATCAAAAAAAGTATATCAAAAATATATCAAAATGATATCAAAAATTTGTCAGTGACATACAAAATTTTGATAAAAAAAGGATATCACAGTGATGTACGGAATGTAACGCTTTTTGTATATCACCATGATATCAAAAAAAGATATCAAAATGATATCAAAAAAAGATATCAAAATGATATCAAAAAAAGATATCAAAATGATATCAAAAAAAGATATCAAAATGATATACAATTTTTGTACATTTCTGATACAAAAATGACAACCAATTTTGGGTCTGATAACTAAAGTGACGCAGATTATGGCCAAATTTTACAATATTGTGGTTAATCGTCGTCAACTAGTTTTTTTTTGTACTCAATTATATTTTTTCTGCTTTTTCACTAATTTCATGACAAAACTCACTTCTTACTAAAATTGGCTGCTCGTCCGTTTTCCATACTTTTAGTTTTCCCAACCACAGGACGCATGCAGCAACTGAATTATATTTTTGTGCTTTTCACTAATTTCATTAGAAAATTAACTTATTCACTAAAATTGGCTGCGCGTTCATCTTCTATAATTATCTTTAAATAAAATTCACAAATGAAAACGTAAAATTTGACATATCAGCAGCTGATAAATTTTTGATATCATTTTGATATACATTTCTGATACAAAATTGATATCAGCAGCTGATAAATTTTTGATATCATTTTGATATACATTTCTGATACAAAATTGACATGTCATTCAATGATATCAAAAATATATCAAAATGATATACAAAAAATGGATATCAGCCGCTGACAAATTTTTGATATCATTTTGATATACATTTCTGATACAAAATTGACATGTCATTCAATGATATCAAAAATATATCAAAATGATATACAAAAAATGGATATCAGCCGCTGACAAATTTTTGATATCATTTTGATATACATTTCTGATACAAAATTGACATGTCATTCAATGATATCAAAAATATATCAAAATGATATACAAAAAATGGATATCAGCCGCTGACAAATTTTTGATATCATTTTGATATACATTTCTGATACAATGACAAGAACTTGACCCGATCAAAAAAAGTATATCAAAAATATATTAAAATGATATCCAAAATTTGTCAGTGACATACAAGATTTTGATAGAAAAAGGATATCACAGTGATATACGGAATGTAACGCTTTTTGTATATCACCATGATATCAAAAAAAGATATCAAAATGATATCAAAAAAAGATATCAAAATGATATCAAAAAAAGATATCAAAATGATATCAAAAAAAGATATCAAAATGATATCAAAAAATGATATCAAAATGATATCAAAAAAAGATATCAAAATGATATCAAAAAATGATATCAAAATGATATACAAAAATTGTATATCAATGATATATAAAATTTGTATATCATTTTGATATCCATTTCTGATACAAAATTGACATAACCAAATTTTGCAATATTGTATATGATCGTCGGCAACAAGTTTTTAGAAATTGCCCGCATGCAGCAAATGAATGAAATGCCGGTTTTTTTAACTCAATTATATGTTTGTGCTTTTTCACTAATTTCATGAGAAAATTCTTTTACTAAAATTAACTGTGCGTCCGCTTTCCATAGCTTTTGTTTTCCCAACCACAGGCTTACAACAACTGAAGGGAGTGTCGGTTTTTTTACACTCAATTATATTTGTGTGCTTTTCACTAATTTAAGTAGAAAATTTACTTCTTTTACACTAAAATTGACTGCGCGTTTGTCTTCTAAAGTTATCTTTCCATAAAATCCTCAAACGAAAACGTCAATTTTGACATATCAGCAGCTGATAAATTTTTGATATCATTTTGATATACATTTCTGATACAAAATTGATATCAGAGGCTGATAAATTTTTGATATCATTTTGATATACATTTCTGATACAAAATTGACATGTCATTCAATGATATCAAAAATATATCAAAATGATATACAAAAAATGGATATCAGCCGCTGACAAATTTTTGATATCATTTTGATATACATTTCTGATACAAAATTGACATGTCATTCAATGATATCAAAAATATATCAAAATGATATACAAAAAATGGATATCAGCCGCTGACAAATTTTTGATATCATTTTGATATACATTTCTGATACAAAATTGACATGTCATTCAATGATATCAAAAATATATCAAAATGATATATAAAAAATGGATATCAGCGGCTGACAAATTTTTGATATCATTTTGATATACATTTCTGATACAATGACAAGAACTTGACAAGTTTTTTTGATCGGGAAATTGTTACAATCTATTACAATTTGACTGAGTTGCTATATTGAAATTGCCCAATCAAGAAAATTATATCAAAAATATTCCGATTAAGATAAGTATATCAAAAATATATCAAAATGATATCCAAAATTTGTCAGTGACATGCTTAAATTTGATAAAAAAAGAATATCACAGTGATGTACGGAATGTAACGCTTTACGTATATCACAATGATATCAAAATGATATCAAAAAATGATATCAAAATGATATTCAAAAATTGTATATCATTTTGATATCCATTTCTGATACAAAGTTGGCATAACAAATTCTGAGTCTGATAACGAAAGCGACGCACAGTGGTCTAGAATGCTATTCTAGCTGCTCATAACTCTTTCCTGGTTATTCTTTACAAAAAAAATAGCAGTTTATATGTTTTGGGGGTCGCTGACTCTAAATCTGAAAACGATTTTTTTTAAATCAAAATGGCGGATCGAATATGGCGGACAATTTTCTTAAAAATTATTTGTATCACGACAAAAATGTGGTTATGGGGGTTTTTGAGGTTGCTGATTTCGAATTCAGTATCATATTTTTTGTAAACAAAATGGCGGATCCAAAATGTCGGACAATTTTCTAAAAAATTGATTATATCACGACAAAATTGCGGCTAAAGGGGTTTTTGAGGTCGCTGATTTCGAATTCGGTATAATCTTTTTTTTTAACAAAATGGCGGATCCAAAATGTCGGACAATTTTCTAAAAAATTGATTATATCACGACAAAATTGTGGTTAAAGGGGTTTTTGAGGTAGCTGATTACGAATTCGGTAATAACAAAATCACTGCCGAATTGAAAAAACTCGCTCGTTTTTTGATCGACGGACAAAGTAATTGCCTACTTAACATGATTTAACGCAATGAAATTTTACCTAAGTTTTTAAATTAGCAACAAAAATAGTAAATAGATATTTGTTACTGAAAATATCTCAGATATAAGACATAATTTTTGTACTTGAAATATTCGCGAAGTTATGGCAATTTAAAATGTTGGTCCCTTAAGGGCCGTCCACAGGTATAGTCTTACCTGCGCAAACCTAGTTCGTGCAAAGTATACATAGAGTTTGCGCATACTTCTTTTATCGCGTCTGTACGACACAGGCAAGTTTGTGCAGTTTTCAGTATACTTAATTTTCATAGCAACATGGCGTCTAGCAAAAATTTTATTTTCATTTGAATTGCATATTTTCCATAATGGATTAATTAAAAATGGTGAAAATTTTCATGACAGAGCTATCACATGCAATATAAACGCATTTGAAGAGTGTAATTTAAGCGACAGATTGAAGGTACGGCCTGTACGCCGTCCACACGTTCCAACTTGCCTGCGCAAGCTTAGTTTGCACAAAAAAATCTTTGGAAAGTCAAAGAAAGCACAGGCCGCACTTTTGAACTGTGCAAACTTGACTTTTGCCGTCCATACGTAAATACTTACCTGCACAAACCAGTTTGCGCAGGTAAGTCTTGAGGTAAAACTGTGCGTGTGGACGGCCCTTTATGGAGGTAGGCATGTCCTTGACCCGAAAACGCCCATTTTCACCAAATGGCTTAACGATATCTATTCTAATTCAGATATTAAATATTATTTTTGTGCTTGAAATATTTACGAAGTTATAGGAGGTGGGTGTGTCCTTGACCCGATAATGCCCATTTTTACCAAATGACTTAATGCTATCAATACTAACTCAGATAATAAATATTATTGTTGTACCTTAAATATTTACGAAGTTATGGCGATTCCAAATTGTTGGTTATATGAGAGGTGGGAGTGTCCATGAAGGGGAGTGATGGGGGAGTCAGATAAATGCGTAGAACCTTCAGGAAACCTAATAGTACACACTTAAATTAACTAGCCGTTGCAACTCCATGAAACATATTAGTTATAGTCCACAGAGTGCAAAATTCGTAAATTTCCGAAATGAAATTAGAGTTTTTCTATGATGATCCGGATATCCTTTTTGTTTTAAAAAAAAAACTAACTTCTAAGTATGCAAATCTTCAGCAATTAGATCAAATTATTCTCAGAATAAGTTTCATGAGGTAAGACCGCTCAGTTTTAAAGATACACTCATTTAAACTTTCACATATTTTAAGAGATTTTTGAAAAAAATATCATTTTCTGAATTCATCAAGCTTAAGTGGCGAAAACTCAGAAATGGTATTATTTCTTGGTATTCTGGTACTTGAAATATGTTATCCAGATATTTAACTTTAAATTTGTGTAAAAAAAATATTACTTTTAATATACAAATTTTCGGAGTTATGATTGGCTAGCGCTCTCGTATAAACCACTGTGCGACGCAGATAATGGCGAAAATTCGCAATATTGTTGTTGGTCGTCAGCAACAAGATTTCAGAAATCGCCCGCATGCAGCAAATGAATCAATTGTCGGTTTTTTCGCACTTAATTATATTTTTATGCTTTTTCACTGATTTCATGAGCAAATTCACTTCTTCATCACTCGAATTGGCTGCGCGTCCGCTTTCCATAGTTTTTGTTTTCCCAACCACAGGCTGCATGCAGCAAATGAAGTGTCGGTTTTTTTGCACTCAATTATATTTGTGTGCTTTTCACTAATTTTATTAAAAAATTCAATTCTTCATCACTAAAATTGGCTGCGTCAATGATCAAGAAAAATTGTCAATTTCTTGTCATTGTATCTGAAATGTATATCAAAATGTATCAATAATATATCAAAATGATATACAAAAATTGTATATCAGCAGCTGATACATTTTTGATATCATTTTGATATACATTTCAGATACAATGACAAGAAATTGACATTTTTTCTTGATCATGCATTTATTTTGGAGTGAATGCAGTTTGTGTTTGGTATTATACCCAGCGGAATTCGCAATTATATAATGGCTTTTCGCGTTGGAAAATGGTACAAATGGGGCCTTAACGTAAATCTGAAGGGAGTTTCCATTCTCGAGACTATACTCCCTCCCAGGGAGCACTGCAAGTAGTGAATATTTTATGAATGGAAACTCCCCTTCCTGCAGGGATATTTTTTTTATTTAAATATCGTTGACATTTTCAGAAATAACCAGTTTGTAAAGCTGTGTTTTTCCAAGACCGTTGACAGTTTGCACAAAAACAACATCTGGCAACGCTGAGTCTTTCCCATATCGCTGATATTTTGCGCAAACAATCAGTCTGAACGCTGACTTTTTTCCAATTCCGTAGACATTTTGCACAAAAAAAAAACCATGTGGCAACGCTGCACAGTGCACTGTTTCATACAATCTAGACGTGAAAAATTCAAAATGGATTTTTTATTATGCAGAACTGTTAAAATATGTCCACTGACCTCACGAAATAGAGTGAAGATACGATAAAAATGAGCAAAACTATATATTTTTGCACTTGCTGTAGCTATCATTTCAAAACTCTATAAACAGGAGTATACTGCGTTGACCAAACACCTTGCAAAAACTGGAGGACATTGAACAGAGGGGCGTTGCATCCCCCATACAAAATACACCTCAATAGCTATATCTCTGTACCTGCAGCAGTTATTATTACGAAAATTTGTACACAAGAGCATATTACGTTTACCAAATGCCTCACAGAAATTGGGGGAATTTAAACAAGGGGGCGTTGTACCCCCCATACAAAAAAAAAAACCCCAACTGCTATTTCTCTACACCTGTAGCAGTTACCATTACAAAACTTTTTATACGGAAGTATATTGCGTTCATCAAATGCCTTGGAAAAATTGGAGGAATTTCAACCAGGGGGCATTGCGCCCCCATGCAAAAAAAAAAAAAAAACTGCAATATTTTTACACCTGTAGCAGTTGTTACTAAAAACTTCATATTGAGAACGTGTATTTTATTTGCAAAATACTATACGAATAAAACGGGTGTTAAAATATGGGGGCTTTTCACCCCTACAAAAAAATACTTAAAATTCTCTATATATGAACTATTATCATTATAAAATTTGGTACATGGATATACGTGATACCTTTTAAGTAACATGGGAAAAATTAAAAGAGGGGACGAGCCACCACCCCCACAAAAAAAATGTTTGCAATATTTTACCTTTGCACCTAGTGTAGCTGTTTTTATAAAATGTGGTACAATTTTCACAGTATGGCGAAAATTTTTTGCGAGAAAGTGCGAGGATTTAAACCTCACGTGTCGTCAACACAAACCTACAGAATTTTTTAAAATGTACATCTCTACCCGGTGCGAAGCGGTGCTCATATGTTTTCAGTCCAATATACAATAAAAATATAAATTTCGAAAGCAAAAAAAAATGCAATTCTGTTTAAATATTTGTGGCAACACTATGTAAGATATGTATAAACAAAATATATTTTTGGAAAGCTTATACATCGGGTCAATTTTGGTTTTTTTTTTTAATCTTATTTCATCGAAAAATTACCATAAAACTTGCTGAAGTTGAAGCGCTTTCCGAAACAAAAATTTTTAAAATTTTATCATATTCAAAATATCAAATTTGAAGTGCAAATTTATGTACTAAATGTTTGCCAAAAACCATAAAAATAAATTTGGAAAAGTGGACATATTTGAACACTTCTGCATACAAAAATTTAAAATTTAAATTTTGAATTTATCACGTCTAGCATACTAAAACGAGATACTGTGCGCTGTTTTCCATAAATCGTTGACATTTTTTTTCCATTTTCCACTGGATTTTGACAGTGGATTTAAAAATCATGGACTTCAAAATATGAAGTAAAAAGTTGTTTTAGTAGAACCGATATAAGTTGGAAACGCTTGGATGGATATAAAAGATTTTAGTCTCATATGAAAGCTATTTCAATAAGCTTTAAAATTGTTGAACTAAGGTTTTTAATTTGATAAACGTTATTTATAATTATTCATTTATACATTATTATTCCCTAGCAAAAAGTTAGGGACTAAATTTTTGCAATAAAAGTGAAAAATCTCACTCCCAAACTATTGCCGATTGCCAAATTTTCCAGCGAATTTTCCCCTTCCAGAAAATTTTTTTGCGATTACAAACTAGGGAGTGAGAGAATAAATTCTCGAGAATATTTATTTACGATAGGGCTCATAGTTTATTTCAGTAGCTCAACAGAGCAGTATAAAAAACCGCAGTCTACACGAGAACAGAGTGCTTGATAAAAGAAGAACTACATTAAACAAAATTTTCAACTCAACTAATTGTGCGGTAAATCAAGGAAAACTCAAAACTATTGGCTTCAAAGTAGGCTAATGAGGTTAATCATAAGTTAGGCAAGCCTTTAAGTACCAAATTATAAATTGAATTCTTTCGGCGTATGACTTGCAGGCCAAACTAATTCACAAGTACCTCTTTCTGAGTAAAAAAAAAAAAAACAGCAAAACCGTTTCGCTGCCGCTAAAGAGCATGTTGAGAATGGGAAGAGAAGCATAGAAACTGAAAGCACATACCATCATTGGTACCACAGGCGATCTTCAATATAATAAGAAATCTCTGGTTGGAATAAGGTGTGTGATAAATTTTCGTAGCTCAGTTCTTTTTTTTAGCGCTGTGGAACGGGAGGAGTATTTTCGTGATTTTTCTTTTGCACATTTTATGAAGGCTCCTTTATGCACAAATCATTTTATTTAAAAGCTATGCTCACTTGAAATTTTATGAAGTTGCTGGTTGGAATAAGCTGTGAGCCACTGCACTACAGGTCAAAAGGCACACTTTTTTTTTTGCCAAAGTTAAATTTTTACAAGGGTTGCTATTGAGTTTTTGTTGATGCAGTGTAACGGAGAATACTTCAATACAAACAAAAGTGTTTTTTGTTTTGGGGAAAACAAAAACTGAAATAACGCAAAAAAGTCGTGATTTTAACTCTTTTTTTCAATTAATAAAAAGTAATTAAAATAATTTGTTTTTTTCTAAAATAAAAATGATAAAATTGATGATGTTATTTATAATGCAATGTAGTTCAAAACATTAAAATATATTTTGGTTTTCTGTGGAAAAATTTAAAATAGACCCCTGACTTTTAATAGCTTTTTTAAATTTTTTAATTCGTGTAAGCTTTTAAAATTTGAAGGGGATTTGTTAGTCCTAAGAAACCCGGAACTAGTAAGATGGTGCTATTGTTAATGCTATTTTGAAATATTGACGCCGGCTTTTGCCCGTTTTTTTAATGATTGTTTTTGTCAGGTCACTTTTCTTCCGCAATTCCGATTTATTCGAAATCTGGTTGCAAAAAACAGACAAAAAAGAAAACTGTTTTTCAATTTCTTATTAGAAAATACTGAAGACACTACTAGTCCAATTGCGCATAATTTTTGTATTAGGTTTTTTGAAAAATAGAGATATTTGAGGTTAATATACGAAAAATTAGTACTTTTGAGGTTAGTTGTAGACTGCACAAAATTTTTTTTATTTTTTTTTGAATAATTCAATACCGATAATCACTTTTTACCTTCAAAACGAGCTCTTAAAAAGTGCCATTCAATACTTTCTTCAAAAGTTATTGCAGATTTAAGATGGTATCATGAAATCCAAATTTGTGTCGTTTTAAATCGTTTAAATCTTAAATCGGCCATAACTTCAAATGAGCTCATTTTGAAGAAACATAATAGAAATACGCGTTTCATTTGGTAAAAAAAAATTATAAAAATTTTGTGCAGTTTGCATATAACCACAAAAATAGCCTAAATAGCCATTTTTCATGGGTTTGATTTCAAATATCTCCAAATCCTGAAGTTGTGGGTCAATTCTTAGCTTGGGTTCGGATTTTACACATGAAGTTACTTCGGAAATGCTTAAAAACAAAACCTTGCTGACATGTTTGATTAATTTATAAAATTTATAACGTACCATTTTTGACCCGGTAGTACTAGGGAGAGATTTCATATTGGCCCTATGCTCCTCCTAGGAGTTAAAGGAGAATACATACATACATACAGTACTAGGGTTAAGATATTTTTCAGAATTGTTCTTTTAGTCTAGAGCCAACATAAAAACTACATTTACAGTTGGTCACCATGATAATTTGGACATTATAGATTTTGGCCAGAAAAATGTGCTTCTTGACCTATAGTGCACTGTATTTTTTACAAATGCTTTTGTGTGCAATATGCCTTCTAATGTGCTGCTATTCATTCTAATTCTAATAATTGTTTTGTTTAATTTTATGATAGAAAAAATTGTTTCTGCTGTTGCTGACCCTTGTGCCGCGTCTAGATTATAATGGATTTATATGGATAAAGAAAATTTCCATTTGAATCAATTTGGATCCATACAATCCAGACCACGAAATTTCTGGATTCAAAACTGATCCATTTTAGTCTATTTCAATCTAATGGATTGTACGGATTGAAATAGATTTGAAAAATAAAATATACAGTCATGTCGTAGAGTCCAATATTGTATATCGGAATCTGATTTGAATCCGACAAAATATTTGACTAGGTGTGGTGCATTCCGATTTTGTCGATTACATGTTCGAATCGGATTTGTTATCGGTAGACAGGATAGTTTACAATTGACTCGACACATCTTTTTTTACAGCCCTTTATTCACATTGGCTTGACAATGAATTCAAACCAAAAAAGAAGAAAAAGACTTTTAACGTTGAAACAGAAATGGCGAATTTTTTTTGTATGTAGGAAAAAGCATTGATTATTTGAAGACATCTCACAAAATAGATGTTAAAGAGACTGCGACTGAAGGAAATCAAGAAAATAAAAAAACTGACGAAATAAGTGATTATAAATTGAGCGACGTCAGTCTTGTTGAAAATGATAAACTGTACGATTACTCTCCCAAAAACTTGGATAACAAATTAGTGAATGTTCTCTAATTAATAACAAAAAAAAAAAACCTGTCTGATGAATAAAAACGTTTTATTTCAGAAAAAGAGCGTCTTGTTATTTATGATTTTGCCAAAATTTTGCATTAAGAATCGATCAACGATGTTTCCAAATCTATATTGTGTCACGGGAACATATACCAACTATGTTCTACTTATATGTATAACTACTGTAACTTAACAAATGTCAATAAAGTCAGCATCGTTCTTACGTTAACTCAAAATACACGTCTTTGATTACACGCACTTAAAACCATTACATGGTGCCGAAACCCGTTTGGATTTAATCGAACAAACAGACTGAAATTCTAACAAATATAATTCTATTAATAATTTCGCCGGTGCTTACGAAGACTATCTCATTTTTTAATGCGGACAAGAAAATCTTTTTTTTGAAATTGCGGCGAAAAAAATCTTTTTTGTAATATGCGGACAAGAAAACACTTGTTGTAAAATCCGGAGAAGAAAATAACTTATTACAAAATACGGAGAAGAAAATAACTTATTACAAAATGTGGAGAAGTAAATAACTTATTACAAAATGCGGCGAAGAAAATCACTTTTTACAAAATGCGGCGAAGAAAATCTCTGTTTAAAAAATGCAGCGTAAAAAATCACTCTTTCGATTAGTAATGCAAATTTTTTCGAAAAAAGGAATAGGAAAAATTTCTCTGAAAAAATTATTTTTTCAAAATAATTTCATAATAATTATTTATATATATAATTTAATTTTTATTATTTCCTTTAGTAATCAATAAGCTGATATTTTATAAACAAATAACATAACAATATAATATATCATTGTTGCCCTAGGGCAACGTTTTGCCCACCACCGCCCATAAGGGACAAGTTGAGTTTATTCTCATCGCGCTTCATTCGCTGTGATTTTAGGTGAAACGTTTATTTTCGTAATTTCGTAACCCGTCGAAAAAGTATTCACTAAATAAAGAGATTTTTTTCGCCGCATTTTGGAAAAAGTGATTTTCTTCGCCGCATTTTGTAAAAAGTGATTTTCTTCGCCGCATTTTGTAAAAAGTGATTTTCTTCTCCGCATTTTATAAAAAGTAATTTTCTTGTCCGCATATTACAAAAAAGATTTGTTTCGCCGCAATTTCAAAAAAAAAATTTTCTTCGCCGCAACTTTTGGTTGGAAAATTATCTTCGTAAGCACCGGCGATTTATGGAAATAAGTGAATAATGTGAGTCAGTGTGTAAAAACAATAAAGTGAGAAAGTGACATAAAATCCGCTCACAGAAAACGCACGAGGAAATGCTAAAAAATTACACTAGTTTACAAATGATTAAAAATTTTTTTCCCACTGAATGCCATTAATCATTTTATATGTAAAATGGGCTGCTGATTCCGAAAATTGCATTATTTTTTTTTTATTTCCACTTAAATACAAATATCTCAAGAACCAATGTCTGTGCTTAAACATTTTATATGTCATATTAAAGGTAATTAAATTACCTACAAATGATACTCACGTCACTTTTTGGCTGGTTTGTTAGTTTCGATGAAATAAATTGATTTCTGAAAAAAAGAGTATATTTTTCCGAAAAAATTACAAAAATGTCTAAATCAACTGTAGTGCAGGCAAATTAGGTAAAAACAGGTATTCATTTCTTATTTTGTTGAATATGCACCGATTTTGATCAGACATGGCCTTTCCGGCCTTTCCCCAAAATTTCTTTAGTCCCCCGTGAACCCACAAAATTGGATAAATTTAATAAAACTGTTCTAAAATGCTTAAAAATGGAAAGTTATGCTATTCACGGGGTTCTCTAGATTGCTGAATACAAATATGATGTTGAAAAGTGAAAAAACTGAAAATGGCGCCCGGAAAACTTCGTACATACCCATTTTAAGCACCAAAAACGGGAAAAAATCTTTACAGGGGGTTTTAGCCTAGAAGTCTTGTTACATTGAATTAATTTATACGGTCGGTGTGGGATATTGTTTTTTATACTATAAAAAGTAAAGTTTACCAAAAATTATTTTGTGTTTTTGATTTGTTTATTATTTAAGCAATAACTATGAAAAGTTAATACAACTCAAAATTAAAAATATTTGTAACATTTTGCCAACCATTTTTTCTAAACTAATTTGAGGACGCTGAACACGAAAAACCCAATTATTTTTTTTTCCTTGCGGCCGTTCCCGAGTTATTCGTTAATTTATATTTTCGAGGTTATAGCTTCATATACATCAATATATTTCTATGACGCCAAGTTCGATCAATTTTGTTTTTCCACGTTTACAAAGAATGATTAATGGCGCTTCTAACAAGTACACCAATGATTATGCTTTGAACAAAATTGACTGAGTTATAGCAGAAAAAAGTTTGAAATTTCACAAATTTTTGAAATTTTCGACATCAACTTCAAATGAAACATTTGGTTTTTGGCATATAATTTTTTTTAATACTTATTTTTTAGTAATTTTATTAAATGGCGCATATAATTGCAAACATTTTAAGCCTACGTTGAGCAAAATCGAATGAAATTTCCAAAAGATTTTAGGGTTTTAGTGCAATAGGAAAATTTCGATTTCTTTCAAAAATTAATATTTTTGATACAATCCGCAATGTTCTTCTACAGAAAATAATTAGAAGTTACTTAAAACATCTTTGAAGTGTTCAATAAGTGTAAGGTGTCCTATCTGGAGGCTGAAAAATTGGATCTGTTGACTCAGGCCGAACATTTCGAAAATTCTCACATCTTCCTGATTGCACTAAAACCTTTATATCTTTTGGAAATTTCATTCGATTTTGCTCAGCATAGGCTTAAAATGTTTGTTAGTATATGCGCCATTTAATAAAATTACTAAAAAAGAAGTATTTAAAAAAATTATATGCCAAAAACCAAATGTTTCATTTGAAGTTGATGTCGAAAATTTCAAAAATTTGTGAAATTTCAAACTTTTTTCTGCTATAACTCAGTCAATTTTGTTCAAAGCATAATCATTGGTGTACTTGTTAGAAGCGCCATTAATCATTCTTTGTAAACGTGGAAAAACAAAATTGATCGAACTTGGCGTCATAGAAATATATTGATGTATATGAAGCTATAACCTCGAAAATATAAATTAACGAATAACTCGGGAACGGCCGCAAGGAAAAAAAAAATACTTGGGTTTTTCGTGTTCAGCGACCTCAAATTAGTTTAGAAAAATGGTTTGCAAAATGTTACAATTATTTTTAATTTTGAGTTGTATTAACTTTTTATAGTTATTGCTTGAATAATAAACAAATCAAAAACACAAAAAAATTTTTGGTAAACTTTACTTTTTATAGTATAAAAAACAATGTCCCACACCGACCGTATAAATTCATTCAATGTAACAAGACTTCTAGGCTAAAACCCCCTGTAACGATTTTTTCCCGTTTTTGGTGCTTAAAATGGGTATGTACGCAGTTTTCCGGGCGCCATTTTGAATTTTTTCATTTTTCAACATCATATTTGGATTCAGCAATCTAGAGAACCCCGCGAATAGTACAATTTTTCACTTTTAAGCATTTTAGAACAGTTTTATTGAATTTATCCGATTTTGAGGGTTCACGGGGGACTAAAGAAATTTTGGGGAAAGGCCGGAAAAAACTAATGTGTTGGTTTTGTTTTAAATTTTAATGCGAACAAAATGTGCCCTGTTGGATCAAAATCGGTGCCTGCACTACTGCAGATTTTTACAAGAAAAAAAATTTTAAAAATCATTTTGTATTTTTATATCATAGTCTATAAATTTGTTAGGCAAATAAAATAGGGGAAAGTGGGGTAAAGTGGGAAATTTTTTTTTAAAGCTCCGTAAAATGAACAAAAGTTCTTATTTTTTCATGTTTCAACTTCCTATAATAAAGAAAATTAAATAAGCTGTATTTTTACCGAAGAAATGAACCAAAAATATGAATTTTCTGTTGAGTACGACGCTTTGATCGAGGATGCCCAAAATGTCAAAAATTAAAAATCGTGGGGTAAAGTGGGAAACTTTCAAAACTCATAAAAACTAATACAAGCGTTGAAAAAAAGTTGTAATATCTTTATTGTAAGTTAATAAATGTTCAAGGAACACACCCATAGGAGTAAATATGAAAAGAAAAAATGATTTTGTTGGAAAAAAATGTATGAAAAAATGTATTCAAAAAAATTTGTAAAATAGTAGCTTATTCGTCGTTCTCTGATGAAACATCAAAGCCCGAGTCACAGTGTTAATAATAAAAGAAGCTTGTAGTGAGATTAACGCATTTCAAAAGAAATGGGCGTTGGCAATCCCTTAGGTTGCATTCGATGGTATTGTGTCTGGTCATGATTTCGGGCATGAGTTCCATGCAAATGGTGCAAAAATCACGATCTTCATCTGAGCTAGAACTTCTTTGTTTCTCCTCTGACGCTTTCTTTGCTGGTGGCGCTTTTTTGCTCCTGGTACTCTATTTTTTGTGATTCGTTTCCCTCTTTCTTCCGTTTATTTGCTAAACGTTTCTCAGCTGATTTTTGCAACTCGCTTAGCTTTTCCGGAGTGGTTACTCACAATATAAATGTACAACACTTATTTGGATCATGAAATAGTACAATACGTTGGCAAGTGGGGACTAGAAATCGTGAAATAACATTTCCCACTTTACCCCATAAAAAATTTCCCACTTTACCCCGATACCACATTTTGCAAAAAATGTGAGCTTCATTCTTTAACTGTATGAATTACACGGAATCCTTTTGCGTTATCAAAATTAAGACTACAAAGAATATTTTTGTGTACTTACAATCGGTTTATCTCCAGAAACAGTAAAAATATCGATGCTTAAAAATTTCAAAATGAAATTTCAAAATCACTTAAAAACTTTACATAATTCCAGAGATCACAAAAATACGTATCCACGCATCGCTATACCATGAAGATTTGCTTACGGTCATTGCAAGTACATGTCAGAAGCGCATGACAGCTATACTTTGCTAGTTTGCCCAAAAAGGGGCATTTCCCACTTTACCCCACTTCCCACTTTACCCCACTTTCCCCTACTATTTAAGAAAATCGATGGGAAAATGCAAAAGTTGTATACAATTCATTGATAAGTTACTAAAATGCGTTTTTCCCTATTTTTCCGTTTTTTTGTAATAAACTGTTCGAAAATTTGAAACTTTTTGTAAAAGAAATTAGAAAATCCAAAAAATTCTTAAAGAAGGCATTAAAAGGAAATACCCGTGCCTCGCCGTTTTTCTCTAGCACGTCAGATTTTTTTTAATCGATTTTTGAAGTTTTTTAATCCACTGTACATGAAAAAACAGAAATAACGCATTCTAGTGTTAAATCGATGAATTTAACTATATGATCCTTACATCTGAGGTGTATCATGTCTTCAGCAAACTTATGCAGGATACTACGCGGAATATTTTTGTAGACAATTTTAACCCTCTCAAACCCCCACATGTAGGTCAAAATGACCTTCATGTGGGGGTCAAAATGACCCACATGTGAGGGTTTTAGAGGGTTAAAATTTTCTTCAAAAATATTCCTCGCAGTATCCTGCATAAGTTTACTCAACACATAATACACCTCAGATGTAAGGATCATATAGTTAAATACATCGATTTAACACAAGAATGCGTTATTACTGTTTTTTCATGTACAGTGGATTAAAAAACTTCAAAAATCGATTAAAAAAAAATCTGACGTGCTAGAGAAAAACGGCGAGGCACGGGTATTTCCTTTTAATGCCTTCTTTAAGAATTTTTTGGATTTTCTAATTTCTTTTACAAAAAGTTTCAAATTTTCGAACAGTTTATTACAAAAAAACGGAAAAATAGGGAAAAACGCATTTTGGTAACTTATCAATGAATTGTATACAACTTTTGCATTTTTCCATCGATTTTTTTAAATGAATCTTATTTTCTTCACAAATGTATTGTCTATGATTCAAAAAACAAAATATTTGTAAAAAAGTTATTTCTTCTTGCATAAATTTGAAGTTGATTTTCATTTTTTCTTAATTTTTTCGAAAAAAAAAAAAATGTTTTTTTAGAAATCATTTTATTTCGCCGAAACTAACAAACCAACCAAAGAATAGTGTGAATATCATATGAAGGTAAATTAATTACCTTTAATATGACATATAAAACGTTTAAACAAAAACATTGGTTCTTGAGATATTTGTACATATTTAAGTGGAACCATCTTTTTTTTTTGGTCCAAAAACCGAAAATGACCGATATCTCAAAAACGATACGAAATAAAAAAAAAAAATAATGCGATTTTCGGAATCAGCAGCCTATTTTACATATAAAATAAGTAATGGCATTCACTGGGAATTTTGGCTGTAAACTAGTGTTATTAAAAAAAGAAAATAAAACAACTCATTGTGTGCTCAATAATATAAAAACCTTTGAGAGGGTTAAAAACATATAGTTAAATCACCGGTGCTTACGAAGACTATCTCTTCTTAAAATGCGGACAAGAAAATACTTTTTTTCAAACTGCGCCGAAAAAGATCTTTTTTGTGCGAATGCGGACAAGAAAATCACTTTTTACAAAATGCGGAGAAGAAAATAACTTATTACAAAATGCGGCGAAGAAAAACACTTGTTACAAAATGCGTTGAAGAAAATCTCGCTTCATTCGCTGCGATTTTAAGTGATATGTTTATTTACGTAACTCGTGAATACTTTCACTAAATAAAGAGATTTGCTTTGCCGCATTTTGTAAAAAGTGATTTTCTTCGCCGCATTTTATAAAAAGTGATTTTCTTGTCCGCATATTACAAAAAAGATTTTTTCCGCCGCAATTTAAAAAAAAAGATTTTCTTCGCCGCAACTTGCGGTTGGAAGATTCTCTTCGTAAGCACCGGCGAAATAAAGTTTTTAAATGGTTTAAAAACTAAATTGTGGGTGCTGGTAAAAAATTGAAGTGACGCCGCAAATTTGAAGTACATACATACATACGAATGGCGCACACATACCAACACATGCAAGTAAAGTCAAAATTGGTAGTGTACGAATAAAAAACAAAAGGAATCGGTTCACGCGTCAAATAATGTACACTGAACGTACGCAGTGACAGCCAATCACAGTGAAATTTCGATAAGTAAATTATTGTGCGATTTTGTAAAGGTTTAAGATGTTCACAATAGCATCATTAAAACCACCTAACGCGTTATTGATAAATAATGAAATAGACATGTCGCGCGAGTGGAGTGAATGGATGGACGCATATGAGTGCTATACAATAGCCGCTAAGATCGATAAAGAATCAGAAGAAATTCAATTAGCCAATTTTAAGACAGTAATTGGTCGTGACGGAAATCGTTTAATTAATAATCTGGGTCTATCCGAAGATCAGAAAAAGAAATTATCCGACATTAAAGATAAACTAAAAGAATATTTTGTACCTTCGCGTAATAAAACGTACGAACGTTGTCAATTCCATCGAATCCGTCAACAAGAAGGGGAAACATTCGACGATTTTTTGCAAAAAATACGTGAACAAGTTCGAAAGTGCGCGTTTAGTAATGATGAGTTTTTAACTGATCAAATTGTACTTGGAATTTATTCCGAAGATACAAGGCAAAAATTGTGGATTGAAGATGAGCTTTCTTTGGTCAAAGCAATTAAAATTTGCCGAACGGCAGAAAGAGCTAACAAACAAATAAATGAACTAAGTGGTGAAATAGGCTCTTCGTCGAAAGTAAATAAAATTGACAAACAGTTTAAGTGCGGGCGGTGTAATACGACACACGGGCCTAAAAATTGTCCAGTATACAAAAAACAGTGCAAATGGTGCGGTATAAAGGGACATTTTAGTGTTGCGTGTAGATCAAAAAAGCCTCAAGACGAACAGTTAAAAAATAAAAAGTCGACTAAGAAAGTGAACGCCATTTCTAGCGACAATGATTCAAGTGATGCGTCAAATTGTCCGATCGTTGGAGCAATAACAGATGAAATTAACTCAATTACCGAGAGTAATGGGCGCGAAAAAGTGCGCGTCGGTCAACATTAACTAAATTTAAAACTAGACACTGGTGCATTTTGTAACGTTCTTTCATTAAAAGTTGCAAATAGTCATGCAGCACAAAAAGAATTGTGGCGTATAATGGTGGAACAGTTCGCCGGTGCTTACAAGGACTATCCCTTCTTTAAATGCAAACAAAAAAATCCTTTTTTTCAAACTGCGGCGAAAAATATCTTTTTTGTGCGAATGCGGACAAGAAAATCACTTTTTACAAAATGCGGGGAAGAAAATAACTTATTACAAAATGCGGCGAAGAAAATCACTTTTCACAAAATGCGGCGAAGAAAATCTCGCTTCATTCGCTGCGATTTTAAGTGAAATGATATTTTCGTAACTCGTCGAAAAGTATTCACTAAATAAAGAGATTTTCTACGCCGCATTTTGTAAAAAGTGATTTTCTTCCCCGCATTTTATAAAAGTGATTTTCTTGTCCGCATATTACAAAAAAGATTTTTTTCGCCGCAATTTCAAAAAAAAAGATTTTCTTCGCCGCAACTTTCGGTTGGAAAATTTTTTTCGTAAGCACCGGCGAGTTAATGTTTTAGGACAAGCGGAAATCAGATGCTGTACTATGCGAAAAGAAGACAACGTAGAAAAGCTGGTTAAATTTAGAGTCATCGAGGAAAATTTGTAACCAATACTTGGAGCAGATGATTGCGAAAGATTAGGATTCGTTAAGCGAGTTAACCATTTGGGGTGTTGCAAAAATTTCGAATATGACATCGATTTCATTGACAACCCTAAATTAAAAATTATTCCAGCCAGAAAAATACCATATGCCACCGAAGAAAAGGTTAAAAAGGAACTTCACAGCATGATACAATTGGGTGTCATCAAAAGTGTTAGTGAGCCAACACCAGCAGTTAGCCCGATGCTGGTAGTAAATAAAGGGAAAATTCGTGTGTGCATGGATCATACCAAATTAAATAAAAATATCATGCGCCGGATCTATCCTATGAATACGGTGGAGGAGGTAGCAGCAAAAACACATGACAGTAAATTCTTTACTTAACTGGATTGTCAAAAAGGGTTCTGGCAAATTAAGGTCACGGAACGTACTTCAAAATATTTGACATTTTCAACGCCATGGGGTCGAATCAGTTATCTTCGTATGCCATTTGGAATTTCAGCGGCGCCAGAAATATTTTCTGAGGTAATGAATCGCACGCTGGAGGGTATAGAAAGATGCTATGGATGACATTTTTATACATGCACCAACTTTAAAAGAGCTACAGGATACTACAAAAAAGGTAGTCAAATGTTTAACAGATGGTTCACATTAAACAGCGAAAAATGTGAGTATGAAAAAACGAAAGTAAAATGTTTAGGCCACATTTTTACGCAAAATGGTTACAAAGCGGATCCTGATAAGGTGAAAGCAACTCACCAATTGAAAACACCAACTTACGTTAAGGAATTGCAGCGAATATAAGGAATGCTGAATTACCTTGCAACGAGGTAATCAAAAAAAACCTTTAAAATTGCGAGGGATACCAGAATATCCATTTCAACTGGTGTCAACAGATATATTCAAATTCAAGGGCGATGATTTTCTTCTCATAGCTGATCATTGTTCTGGATTTTATAAAGTTAAAGGCTGCTACATCAGCTGAAGTAATTTTGCTAATGCGACAATGGTTTTCAGTGCATGGCATACCTGAAATACTTGAATTTGACGGTGGACCACAATATACGAGCTCATCGTTCAAAGAATTCGAGTCAAGCTGGGGTTTCAAACATAGAATTTCATCACCACACTATCCACAATCAAATGGTTTCGCTGAGTGGTTCAATCAGTGAAGGGAATTCTAAAACGCTGTGTACGCGATGGCACTGATCCATATATGGCAATATTGTTACTTCGAAATACTCCACGCAATGAGGTATTAAAATAAGGGGCTCAAAGATTGTTCAGCCGTCAAACAAGAACAATTTTGCCTGTTGATAAATCAAATCTTATGCCAAAGGTTGTTACGGGTGTAACTGAAGAATTGCGAGAAAATCAAAAACGTTACGCAGATCGAGTTGCTGCACCGCGTATACCGTTGAAATTGGGAGAAAACGTCAGGATGCAAACTGATAATCGTGAATGGAAACCAGCAAAGTTAGTTGAAATAACTCCGAATCCAAGGTCGGTCATAGTCGAAATGTTGCTTCGCATATGGACTTACCGTGCGAAGATGATCATCTTCAAAGTAGTGAGCAAACATCTAACCATGATTCGACAAATATAGAAACAACTGAAAAGCAAATCAAGGTCAGTCGTTACGGCAGAAGAATTAAACCGATAGAAAAATACGACCCGTCTTAAGTTTTTGTTAAATATTCAAGAGTACGTTGTAACATTCTATGAATTTATTTTTACTTGAATATTATATAAAATTATTCAAAAATTTATTTATAAGTTATTGCTTATAAAGTATTTTTAATTATTTAAATCATTTTTTTTTTCTCGCTTTAATAATTCTATTAATTTATTTTTAATTGAATGAATATTACAAAAAAAAAAGTTTAAAAAAAAAATTTTCAGTTATAATCGTTGCTTATAAAGTATTTTGAATAATTTAAATAGTTCTTTCTCGCTTTGAAAATGTTAAAAAATGAAGTTTTAGGTTACAAACATACCTTAATTCTGAGCTATGAATTCAATGTAATTTTTATGTTATTTTTTTTTTTGCTGTGATACTCAAATTAATAGTTTTAAGCATATATCTCTAAAGACTATCCCTGTAACTTAACAAATGTCAATAAAGTCAGCATCGTTCTTACACTAACTCAGAACACACGTCTTTGATTACACGCACTTAAAACCATTACATTTTGAATGTATTGTAAACAATTCTGGATCAAAATCTGGATCCAGAAAGATTGATAAATTGCGTATATTTGAAACCATTCCAAGCTTTGGCAACAATCAATATTCCCTGGATTCAAATGCGTGGAACCAATTCTGAATCCAAATCTATCCATATTCCCTGGATTAAAATGGATTTATCCGATTTTTAATCCAAATCTATCCCTAAAGTGCTGTACGAAACATTCACACTGTACGTAGGGCCTAATAAAAGTTCGCTTAGTTGGTGCCATGTTATAAATTTTTAGTTAATCAAAAAATTGCGTATTATTTGTGATAGTCCTACGATATATCATTTTAATTTTCAGAAAGATCGGTCAAAATGGAGAGAAGAAAACGTAAAATTCGTGAAACAATGTCAGCAGATATTCCAATGCCAACGCAGCAAGAGATTCGGTTTGCTATTCTTTTTGGATTTCGAGGTAAGCTCAAGCCTATGGAAATATTTAGTGAATGACAAATAGCATTTGAAGTTAATGCGCCATCCCTCGTGACTATTTCAAAGTAGTTCCGAAGATTCCAGACAGGCCATTTTTCTGTGGAGGACGAACCTCGAGAAGGCCGCCCAAAATCTTCGACTGATTATGAATGTGTAGCGCTGGTTAAGTCTAAAATTGACGAAGATCCAAGATTGACCCAGGAAATCATTGCTCGAACTGGGCTTGAATGCCATGGCTGTATCGCAAATATTAAAAAATGATCTTGGATACGCGGAGAAATCTGCACGATGGGTTCCTAGAATTTTAAGTGATGCTCAAAAAGAGGCATGTGTGCGTTTTGCTAAGTATATTCTTGAAAAATTCAAAAACGGAGGGTCTAGCACCTTCAAGAAAATCGTAACAGGTGATGAAGCATGGTTTTAGAAGTACGACCCTGAAACCAAACAACAATCCATGGTATGGAGCCCAGAAAGTGCAAGTCCACCTGTTAAAGTAAAGCAAAAAAAAGTGAGCAACAGAAGTAATGATGCCAGTTTACTTCACCAGAGAGAAAGTTGTAGCTGCTATTCCTTTAAAAAAAGGTCAGACGGTTATTGCTAAGTGGTATACTGAAACCTGTTTACCAGAAGTCTAGTTAACATCACTGATTGAATGAACCAATACAAATTGCAAAAGAGCTGCCGAGTTTTTTTTTTCTTAAGTACATGTTAGCTATTTTGTCTTTATGATAATCATATGAAATTTTTACATTTATCTTTAATAATTTAGTTTTTTTGAATAAAAACTAAAACATACACGCAATAGTTCATTAGCTGTGTTTTAGACGGCAGCGTGTTAACACGTAGTTATCACTGTTCTTCTAAAACGAGTTTGTGTGCTATCTCCTTCTTCTTATTTTGTTTTACTTTACTCTGCTTTTTGTTTTCGCACCACTTCCCTCCGCTTGCCAAGGCAATCGGTAAAAATGTGGTGCCACTATGTTAAAATCCTATCAAACACAGCTAAAACACAGCTAACATTCAGTGTAGGATGACAACATCAACAGTCTACTTTGTGCTTAATAATTAAACAGGCAAATTTATCTGTGCTAAATTAAGCACTTCAGTTGTTGTTTTCCCATACGTTTCTCAGAAAGTTCTTAGTTAAACACCGAAAACTGTAGTCTAAAACACAGCTACACATAAAAATCTGTGGACATTTGATAAAACAACCTAACTCGCAATAAGACAATTTTCCAGGATTTTAATCATAAATAAAAAACTTAAATACGCTTTTTTTGGTGAAATCGAAAATCAACCTATCTCGATGTTTTATTTCGAATTGCATTTGACAAAAAATCTTATCTCAATTAGGTTAAGAAATTCAAGCATTCGCAATAACAAAAAACTTTTACAAATGCTTTTCACAAAACAACTTAAATCGACATAAGAAAATGGTTTTTTCTTCACAAAACATCTTAAGTCGAGATAAGATAAAGGTTAAATGGCAAAAAAAATTTGACAAAAGCACTTCTTGAAGTTACTTTTTCTATGGAAAGAAGCAGAATTTTTTAAATAAAAAACATATCGCGACCTTAGAACAACAGGTTCTAACTGACATTTTTGTGAAATTGAGTTATATTTTGCTTCGTACTAAACACACCACGCTCTTTCGATTACCGCTACTCAAATATTTCTATCTCGTATGGTTTCTAAAATAATTAACAAAATTGAGATGCACAAGGTTCCAACTACACATATTCAAATTAAAATTTATTTCAGAAAGTTCTTACTGCCAGATAGAAATTTGTGTTTCTGTAAGGGAGCAGGCAAATTAGAAAAAATCATGTTCTTTTGTTAAACAAGCCCCGATTTTGAGCCGACATGGCTCATTTTGTTAGTAGTTGGACTTAGAAAAACCAACACTTAAGATTTATGCAGTTTTTGAAAAAAGGTCGAAAAACGGTTTTGGAAAATTGAAGAAATCGAATCGAAGATAGTCATTTTCAATATAATTGCCAACGCTGAATCCGAATCTTGCATCAGAATTGCTATACCTTATGTGGTTTCGGAGATATCCTACCATAAATGTTAATAAAATGATCAAAAACACGACTTTTGAGGTTGTTTAGAAGACGCACAAAATTGTTTTTATCTTTTCTATTGAATGAAACATTAAGTACTGTTCTTTTTCTTCAAAATGAGATACAAACTGGCCTCGTGTAATTTTTATTTAAAAATTTATACTCGATTTAAATGATACATGAAAGTATGTCAATTTTTCGAAAACCGTTCTTCGACCATTTTTCAAAAACTGCATAAATGTTAAGTGCTGGTTTTTTCTAAGTCCAATTACTACCAAAATGAGCCATGTCGGCTCAAAATCGGGGCTTGTTTAACAAAATTACATGATTTTATCTAATTTGCCTGCTCTACACAAAGTTCTATCTGAAAAAAAAAAAATAAATTTACAAAAACATAAAGTTCTATCTGGCAGTTAGAACTTTGTTTCCCAATTTGAAGTACCTTATCGTTTAGCAACAAAGTTCTATCGACTTTTTTAAACTTAAATTCCTTATTAACTAGACAACGTATGCTTGTAATATAAATAACATTGTGATTAAAATCAATTCATAAAAGTTATACGACACGAAATATTCAAACATAGATTTCTCGAAAGTGATATGAGTGTAGATAGAACCCTGTTGTTCTAAGGTAGCGATATGACAAAAACATCTTATTTTAATTTTATTAAATACTGCTGACCTTAGAGCAAAAAAAGTTAATGGAAAATATTTGTTTAGTATTCATTTATAATAAAAAACTTTAACATTTGTTCCAATTCATACACAAAAAGAATTGAAAAGCATTAAGTAGTTTTTTTTTGTTCTCCTGAAAAATTGGCTAAATCGAGTTAGGTTGTTTTGTCAAAAGTCCACAGAAATATACATCTCTAAGAGAAACACAAAAGTGTATATAATGCGAAGTGATATATAACCAAGCGATGCAAAGAAGCACTGGAGCAATTTTTTGAAGTTTGTCTTCTTCGCAGACGGTAGCTTTGACGAATTTAGAAGTTGAACGGCAGCGTAATTCAACCAAAAAATCAATTTTATCTCTTCGCTTCCAGATGAGAAAAAGTACGAGGCGAAAAGTGTTGCCATTCATTGAACTTTAAGGGCAAATTTCACAGTATGAGCTTAAGCTTTAGCTTAACTAAACCGATAGTATAGCTTAAACAGCCCTTAAATAATTTCACAGTTGACTAGCTCACCGAAATTTTACAAAATATTTTAACAAGCTTTCAAAGAAATTTTAATATATTAGCCGCATATTGGTTTTTGGATAAATTTTTTTTGTCATACTCCAGTGTATGAAACGCGAAAACTAGTGGTTGAAAGCATTTGAGAAGATTCAAATGCTTAAAGAAGTGAAAGAATCTGCGCCTGTAGGGACATCGAAAGATAATTTCTTCGATGTTGAGATTAGAAGGTTTGGAATTTTATATAAGACCACAAAAATATTGACTTGAAGTGCCAGCTACAGTCAATGACCATATAAGCGCATTAATTATTCAAAGATCAAATGTTTATCTTTAATTTAAAAGCTTGATTGTTGCTCTGGCATTGGAGTTTTTTATATTTGTAAAATTCAAAACAATATTCAGTTAAAATACAAAGATTTCAATAAATTCAAATTTACAAAAATTTAATTTCGTAAAATATATTTTTGGAATAGTTTTTTGTACATTTTCTTTAAATTTTTATTTATGCAAACGTTACTTGTGACATAAACGCCACTTACACGGCCCTTACTATTTTGAGTGACGAATGACTTGAGCACTCAGAAAAAAAACATTCTTAGCCGAAGAATTTTTGCATTCTTGAAAAATTGTTAGCTAAAAATTGTTGACTTAACAAAACATTCTTCCAGCAAAAACTCTTTTTTGTTTTTTAAAAATCAAATTATCAGTTTGAAAACAAAGTTCTTGTAAAAACTATTTTCACTTTCAAAAACCTTTTTAAAAACGGGAAATGGTTGACCCAATAATAAAATTTTTGTGTTAAATATTTTTTTGTGACCACATTGACCTTCCAAAATGCAATTTTTAATTCAAGAATAAGTTCTTCAGTTTAATTATAATTAATAATTATTAAGAATAAAAATTGTTGATTACAAAAACTTATTCTCGGGCTAAGAAATAAAATGGTATTTCTGATCAACAATCAAATTTGTTGGCGCAAGTACTGAATACTTATCAAGTCAGCTGTTTTTTTGAAAATGAGTTCTTGAGTTTCAAGTAAAAAATGTTACTCTGAAAACAATTAGTTTTTGCCACAAACAACTAATTCTTGCCACAAGCAACTTATTCTTAAAACTTCTTAAAACTAACTGTAAGTCTGTCGCTTAAGCAAAAAATGAAAAACATTCTTATTGCGTAGTTAGCTGTGATCGTGAAAACAATTTTTAATTTATAAAGTGATAAATAAATGAAATGGAGAGTGAAAGTGAACAAGTAATTGTAAATTTTATTGATCCTGAAACCCTTGTTTTTAAGCTTAAAAAATCACCTACCTTTTGCAGTTTACGAGATGTGTCAATTTAAAAAATTGACTTTTCTTTTGCCATACATTTTTTCCATAATATTTTTATTTTTTTTAAATGATACTAACAAAAAATTATAATAGTTCATAGTATGTTAACAAAATTGGCATATATCGCAAACTGCAAAAGGTAGGAAATTTTTTAAGCTACAATACACATTTTCAAAATTTTTCTCTGGGAGTAACCGTTTGAAAGATATTTTAAAAAAATTGATTTTTCCGACCTTTCACATTGAATAACTTTTAATGCGCATACAATTTCGCAATGGTCTTTGCACACTTTATTTTTCATGTATAAATAAAGACTATTGCGGTGAAAAAATTTACTTCGTACAACGGGAAATTTTTCGTCTTTCTCCCTTGTGCTATAGGCCTATTTGGGGGTAAGTGCTCTATATTATCGTGGATAAGCTTTATTAGATTCACGATAAACAATAAACTAGCCACACTTTTTTTAATTTAGTATGAAGTAAATAAAAAAAATTGTATTGAATCCCGTCACATTTGAGGTTATCTTATCCTTTCAAAATGACCGAATTTTTTTTTTGCCACGAATTACATTTTAAAATTCTCCATTTAATATATCATCCAAATGTGAGCTTAAAGCAAGCACTGCTCTAGCGTGACGCTTAATTTAGTTGATTTTTTGAAACAAATCCAATATTTGATCAACTTTTTTGAGGTTATGTCAAAATAATTTTCTAATTTGCGTATTTTTCCTTAAAAGGCTGATGAGTAAGCTTTACAAAGCCGTTTATTAGAAGTCTCTAGCGTACTCCTTTCAAAAGTTCTACGATTTATTCACAAAGTTCAGCCAAACCGTTCACTGTGTGTCGCATAGCTTCCAAATCAGAACGAAAAAACTATTGTAAATTTACCCAAGTTTTCTTAGGTAAAAATTTTTGTATGAAATAAAAAAACTTTGTTATGTTACCTAAGTTTTTTGTAATTTTATGCATGACTTAGGTTAGAAGATTTTAGGCAACTTGCCTAAAAAATCTTAGGTGTTTTGCCTAAGTTTTATAAGGCAATTTGCCAAAGTACTTAGGTAATATTTAACTAAAAACTTAGGCAATTTACCTAAGTTGTATTTTTTGCTATATCATCTGATTCTTTTTTTTTTTTTTGAAGTGAAAAATTATTTCATAAGTAAATGTTTTACATACTTTTTTACAATAATATTGATATAATCATAAATCAGAATACAATTTAATGATGCAGTGCTTTATTTGTGGACGTGATTTTGAAAGTGTGAATGTTGGATGCAGGTATGAAGATAATCAGGCTGTTCGTTTACTCCAAGTTTTTGCAAGAATTTACCCGAAAAGCTCTCGTTTATGTATGTTTTATGCGTAAACGAGAGCTTTCCGGGTAAGTTCTTGCAAAAACTTGCAGTAAACGAACACACTGAATAATAGTTTTGTGTGCTAAATTAATAATAATGATAATTTTTTCGACAGATAACATTAGTATACTTCATATGACCATGCTGCATGCCATCCTACCACCATCTTCTGTGGTAAAAGAAGGAAGTCATGTAAAGTATACAATTGCTGATTCCAATAAATCTTTTTCTTTAAAAGCTGCTCAAGCAAGCGTTGTTGATAAACTGATTGCCTTGCAGCTAAGACAACTTTGTACTCAAATGAAAAAATAAAATAAAACAGTTAAAATTTAAATAAACGATTTTTTATTTTCAATTATGAGTTATTGTATAATATTTATTATTACTTAATTTAATTTCGGTAAGCTGCCTAAGCTGCTTTGGCTTTTCACCTAATAATTTGATATAAATTGCCTAAGTGAAATTTACCTAAGCTTTACCTAAGTTTTTTTAGTAATAATACCTAAGAACTTAGCTGGAGCATATAGCCCTAAGTTATTAGGCAAAATATACTCGATTCTTAGGTAAATTTTCACAAGTTTTTCGTTCTGTGAAGCAACTCTTGAAAATTATAATTTCCCATGAAATTGATGGCATCTTTAATAAAAGGGAATTGATGGCGGACAAGATAAAGTTCCGATATGGTCTTAACAAATGGAGAGAACCTTACCATGTAAGTACTAGGGATGCCAATTTTCGGGCATTTTGGCGATCCCGGGATTTTGGGATTATAAAATTGCAATCCCGGGGTCCCGGGATTTTTCGGGATTACGTATGAATTTTATTTTGAAATTAAAAGCACACTTTTTTGTTAGAATGTAAGAACGTATTTATTAAAATGTTCAATTCATATTAAACAGTCAATCGTTTTAATTTAAATTTTTTATTTGAATAATAAAAATTAACAAGAAATTATAAAAAAACAAACATAAAAATTTTATTTACAAATAATTCATAAACGTAAACTATATATGGGGCATTTCATTGTGACTCAATGGACATTTTGCTATAGATTATGGCAAAACTTTGGTCATAACAAAGTTATTTTAAGCCCTGATCTGTGACAACAGTCTCGAGAAAAAACTTAATAACCCTTTTTTAATGTTAATGTTTTCTGTCTTAAATTGTTGTTAAAATAAGTGTGACTCATTGGACATGGAACGGAACGCTTTCTTTAATTTACTAACTTATGGAAGAATTTTAGCCAAACTACTGCAGTTTTATTATTTTTTTTATACGCTGCACCTAGGGTATATTCACATTGTCCTTCCGTTTGTAACGCAGAGAAGGAGGCGTGGCAGATATAGAAAAATATATATATTCTTGATCAGCGTCACCTCCTGAGTCGATATAGCCATGTCCGTCTGTCTGGCTGGCTGTGCGTGGAAATATTTTTTACGGGAAAACTAACCATGGTAATTCAATGAAATTTGGTGCGTTGGCTTTGTCGTAAAAGTTTGCTCGTGGGATTGAAAATGAGCGAAATCGGTCAACGTACACGCCTACCGCCCATACAAAAAACATATTAAAAATTCAACTTTAGGAGTATTTTTCACAACAATTCAACCAAAATACAATTAAATGCTACGACTTATTAGCGCAAGCTCTGAGCAAAAACTAGGCGGATTCGTACCAGAGGGCGTGGCACCTCCCATATAAGCAAAAGCTTCAACACGCTATACTGGAAAAGTTTTTTGGGATAATCCAACTAAATTTCACTCATATACTGAAGACGATAAATACACGCTCTGAGCTAAAACTGGACGAACTCGGACAAGAGGGCGTGGCACCTTACTTATAAGCAAAAGCTTCAAAACGCTATACTTAAAACTTTTTTTGATATAATCCAACCGAATTTGAATCACATACTAAGGACAAAAAATGCACGCTGTGAGCAAAAACTGGGTTAACTCGGACAAAAAGGAGTGGCACCTCCAATATAAGCAAAATTTTCAAAATACTGCAGTGTAGGGTATTTAATGTTTGGCCAGGCCAAATGTTACACCCTTACTAGTTTTATGTTGCAATTGAAGAAATATGTGACCACAATTGAAGACTTTAAATAAAAAGCAAGCTATTTTGAGCTTGTGACTCGACGGGACATTCTGTTCTGACTTGCGGCACAAGAATGAAATCAGTGGAGTTTTTGTAGTGTATAATCGAATTTTTGATATTTTGATGATGTCTATTGTAATAAGAAATAACTGCTTATGACAATCTTTGGTCACAAATCAAAGCCGCATAATCCACGTGCTTATTGACCAAAAATCGGACCAAGCTGCTACTCCTTATTGTCACAGGCAATAATAGAGGATACCATAATGAAAAGTTTTGAAATAAAAAACCATGTTTCATAAGAAATAAAAATATAAACTGAGCAAAATTGAGATAAATATGCTTAAAAAAGTCCTCTTTTATAAATTTTTAAAAATTCTTTTAGAGATAAGCAAACAATAGACATTTTACATTATGATGGAATAACCTGTAATACTGGGATCAAAAAATTTTAGAGTGTAAAAAATTTTTTGAATTTGAAAATGAAAGCGCCACCCGATTTGTGTAAAACCTATATTAAAGCGGCTGGCTTAACCTTAGCATTGTAATCTTTTTTGAAACGATATCTTCATCATATAGTGCAGCAGAATTATGTAAAATAAGGCTATAATATCTAATTTTGTTGAACAACCACCGATTTTCATCCGACTTGACTCATTTTTGTTGGTAATTGAATTTAGAAAGAACCAACACTTTAGTTTCTGCAGTTTTTGAAAAAAAAAAAAAAAAAAATTATTGAAATAATTCTAAACAAAAATAGTCATTTCCGATGTATTTGACGATTCTGAATCCGAGTCGGTCCATCAAGTACGGTTTTTGAAATATCATAAACTAAAATTTCAAAAAACACGATTTTTGAGGTTGTATGGAGAATGCACGAAATTATTTTACTATTTTTTATTAAATACAGCATCGTTGTCTTCAAAATGAGCTATGATATGGTCTTAAATGATTTTCGTATAAAAAGTTACGATCATTTCAAAATGGCATCATGAATTTTGAAGACATAAAATAGTACCATATGAAGAATTCAATAGAAAATAGCAAAATATTTCTTATTAATTTTATATTTTTGATAAAAAATTGCTTTTAATTAATCCCGGGATTCGCATGGACTAATCCCGGGTTTCTCGGGACTTGAAAAAGGCCGGGATCCCGGGATTGGCATCGCTAGTAAGTATATTTATGAAATTCGACGATTAAGCCAAAAAATCTGAAAATGTGTGTGAAAAAAGTGAGCTATGATTTTTTTGAAGGTCATTTATGGGTCGCTCAACGTCAATTTATGCAAAATCTCTTGAAGCGGTTTTTATTTTGTTACGATCTTAAAAATTCTCGGAGTGGGTCGTACAATATATCAAATTTTTCGTCTTGAATCGGGTTATTTGTATACAAAAATTATAAACTGGAACCTAAAATACCCACATATTGTTTCCTTAACTTAAATACGAGCAAATAACGAAATTTTCGCAATTTCACCAAACTCTTAAACTCAAAATTATTATTTTGGACAAAACTTGTTGTTCCAAGGTCAAATGGAAAATTTTTCTGCAACTTCTTAACCCATTATACATACACTTTTCTTATTGATCTTTTCGACTCCTTATGAAAAGCAAAACGAAGGGTTATAATGTGGTAAAGTTTTCTACCAAAAATATTCAACGGACATTTTTTTTTTGTGGTCACCAAAGCTGACAAATGCTTAAAATTTCCGAATAATGAGTTAAAAAGTAATGAAAATGCAATGAATATGAAAAATTGGATTTTTTATGCGTTATTCTTATATTTTGAAGAACACTTTAACCCATTGTATTCGATAAAAAGTGCCAAGATCTCTTTTATAGAGAATAATTTTCATTATACATATGTCAAAAAAATATACCGTAATAAAATCCACTTAAGTGGCGATAAACGTAAAACAAAATCCTAAACTAAAATTTTTTACAGACACATGTTATAATGAAAATTATTTGTTGAGCATAAAGGATATCTTGGCACGTTTTGTTATGCTACTCACGGCTTGTGAGTTATAGCAGTTTGAAAATACTTGTGGCCATATTTTAAATGACACCTCGGCATAAATGTTATATATTCCCCCATTTATAAATATACGTAAGAATTAGATTTCGATTAAAAAACAAATGAGCGTAGCAATTGTGTTGCCGGATCTTAAACTAGACGTTCAGTGTGATTTAATACACAATGGATTTCTTCGGATGCTGTACGCGCCAGCACCTCATCAATTGTTAGTCCTCAGACAGGGCTCGAGAGAAAATCAAGTCCGGATACTGAGTTTGATATAAACGACATTTTGCTCAAAACTGTTTCTAGAAACGATATCATAAAGAGCTATATGGAAACACCAAATTTATCCAGTATCGATCAAACCATCATAACTAGATGCGTTGTCGACGACTTTCATTATAATGGTATAAAAATGTGCCCAACAGTTATGCAAAAAGTGGCTAAGGAAATCGTTAAACTATTTCCTAGTGAAGACGAACGCACATATTATGTTCCACGGGAGAGTGAAAAGCAACCTTCAGGTAAAATTTTTGACAGGTACTATAATGTTAGTTACACTCCCAAAAGAAAAAAATTCCTCTTCCATCGGACAAAAAAAGCAAAAACCACTACTGACAATGAAAACAGTGAAGACAATATTTCCAAAGCAGATTGCTTAGAGAAAAAACAATTTCTTTTTAATAATTGTCCTGAAAATATAAATTATTTGTGGGATGAAACTTCTTTGAAAAGAATGAAGGAAGAAAAATATCCACTATCATCTTTTTTGAAAGCATAGCCACGCTACAAAGATCCAAATGGCGAAAATCTTATAAACATAGATTTTCAAGAAATTCAACCAGGGAAAGCCAACAAACTTTTTGAAAAGTTTGACGACTTCGAAAGAACAATAAACATGCTTTTTTTCCCCTCAACAATAAAAGATAAATTGTTTTTAGCGATGTAAGAAAATGATATCTCCCGAAATTTGTGCTGGTAATTATAACTTTTTAATTTTATTTTGATAAACTCACTGATAATATTCTTTTTTAGATTCAAGACACTTTTTCTTCTTCAGCTTATTACATACGCACATACTACCGCCAAGGATAAGCAAAAAATGTAAACCGTCAATTTCTGATGCCCAGAAAGATATGTTTGTTCATTTGGTAAGGTTTAGCAATTTTAAACATAAGGAAAATGAGCTCAAACTCCAAGCGGTCTCTGAAAATCTAAGGTTGCAGCCAAAAATTTTTGTGGTTGGAGAATCTTTACAAAGCTTAAAAGAATTTTATGTTTATTTAGAGGGAATACGCTATAAGGTTTCGACATTACTTCATGCTACAGATTAGTTATTAAGACTTGTTTTGTATTTAACTTATACTATACTCAGAAAAGCAAATATGTGTGGATATTTTTACAAGAATATATTTATGAAATCATCCCTGATGAAAAGGTCGCAAAAATTGAAAACATAATATCTAAATTAAAAAATGTCGACAGCAAATAAAGATACAAACACACACACATTTGCTTTCTCTGTAGTAAAGCTTTTGAAAACTCAACTCAATTGCTCATACATTTAAAAAATGAACACAAAACATTAACACACAATCAATTTTGCTGTAGATAAATTTAAAAATCATTTTGTAAAACACGATACTAAGCAGGAGAGTGTAGATTTAGATATCAAATATCTAATTGTCTAAAGAATTAATTTCCTTTGTACTCCAACTTCATACGAAATCCAATGTTACCAGAAAAAGTATTCCAACCATTCAAAATGCTATAGAATGTAATATTCTAAGTCCATTAGTCGATATTTTGAGTCAATTCACACCATTTCTTGAGCTCGATCTTCAAAAGATATATCAAACAATTTTAAATTGTGTAAAAAATCCGTTTAAGGACATAGAATCCGAAAATAATTTTTTTCAAAACATTGAATCATAAAAATGAACGCAGTTGAAATGAAAACATTTTTACATTTTATTTTGCTCATAATTGGAGATTTGATTTCACATACTGAAACAGTTTATCAGGATTTAGTAAACTTTATAAAAATAGTTGATATTGTAACTCTTAATAAATTCAACAGCGTTGTTTTAACAGAACTTGATAATTTGATTGAAAAACAACAAATTTTACGTTAATTTTTTTAAAGAAAAATTGAAGCCCAAATTCCATTTTATGTTACATTACTCCACTGTTTTAAGAGAAATTGGTATATTGAAACATGTTTGGTACTTTAGATTTCAAGGCAAAAATTAATTTTTACAAGCAATATTGTCATGTTATTAATTCCAGAATAAATGTTCCATATACTTTATCCATAAAAGGTTGCCTACAGTTTTCACATATAGCTGTACAAAATTTGTTTCTTCAGAATGATTTTTGAAAATTTTCTGACAGTTTGGTTTGCCCATTGATTTAACTATAATCTTAATCTTTGCATACACTTTTCTAATAAAAAGCAAGTGGAAAGCATTCACCCTTATCATCTAATTTGATTTCGATTCGAACTAAATCGAATCGAGATTTTGCTATCATACATTTTGATATCCAGAATCGAAATCGAAAATTTTTGCAATTTAACTCGAATCAGCTTTATCATCTAATTCAATTTTGATTGCAAATATTTCCGATTTCGATTTTGGATATCGAAATATATGATAGCAAAATTTCGGTTCGATTTAGTTCGAATCGAAAACGAATTACATGATAAGGGTGATTATTTTTAAAGGAAACCTTTTCAAAATTAATATTTTGTCAAGATTGAAAAGTCAGTATTGAAGATATTAAAGATATTTTTGGATTCCGAAAAGAATTGCAGAGTGGCCGTACTAAAGGGCCTAAGTACCATTTCGAGGCAAAAGTAGTCATAATCTGAAACGGGTGGCATTTTGTTAGAAATTAATAAAATTGTTTTATGTTTTCACTTAAAATTTTCCTGATAATGTGAAATTAATGTCATTATGTTAAAAAAATTATAACAGTCAAATAACAAACTATTAGGCACATAAAAAGTAAGACATTACTTTTGCCTCGAAATGGTGCTTAGGCCCTTTGGTACGGCCACTCCTCACGGCGAGCCTTAACCAAAATAAAGTTTTATTGCAACCACGGAAAATTCGGCGTATGCAGGATTATTCTACTTAAAAACACTAATTAATAACTGTAAATAAAATTTTCATACCTGATCGTCTGAAGAAGATATTGCATTTTTACTAATTTTTTTCTTTGAGTTTATTATCATATTGTTTTAAGTTTGAAAAAAAAGATAAAAAACTGAGTATGCAGAAAATTTTCTGCGTGTCTTTAAATTAAATAACTGCAAATTAAAAAATCCTAGCTGATTCCATTCAGGAGATATTGAATTTTAAACTAATTTTTATGCTTTTTTTAAAAAAATCGGTTTTTTCGTATTTAAGACTAACACAAACAAAAACCAGAAACACTAATAGTCATTCCAGATGTGATTTTTGGTGCTTAATCTGAATCCGGTATTAGAATTGCTATGTTACGTCCGGGTTTTGAGATATCCTTACCTAAAAGTTTAAAGGACACCATTTTTTCCTACTTTTGAAGTTATATAACAAGACAAGGTAACTCTAAGCCGAAAAATCTGGTATGACAGCTAATAGCCCTAGTTTTTTTCTTTAAAACACAATCAAACCGACGTCGATATCTGTTTTTTTGTCAGAGATATCTTAACCTAAAAAGTTAACAAAGTGCAAAAACACGATTTTTGGCTATATTGGATGTCATATGCAGGACGCACAAAATTTTTCTGTGAATTTCTATCACCAGAATCATTTGGTACTCTTTTTTGGCTTCAAATTGAGCTATCAAATGGTAATTTATAATATTTCTCTGCAAAGTTATGATAATTTTAAAATCACATCATGAAACTCAAAGTGAAAAATCTCGGTTTTTGGCTATATTTGAGGTTGTATACAGTACGGACAAAATTCGCCTGCCTTTTTTTACTGACTGAATCATGTTATACCATTCTTTATATCGTGACATTTTTTGTCACTTTATTTTGTCATTTACACCCACTAGGTGGCCAAAAAAAAAATTTCAAAATGCACATATATAACTTCCATTGCTTAGAAAATACAAGCTATACTAAAAAAACCTATATTTCCTATCTGAATCAAAAAAAAAAGTATTGACGAAATGGTGGCCATGTTTTAAAAAATCTTAAAAATCAATTTTCCGAAAAAAATTTTTTTTTTTTCCTTAAAATTGTTTTTTAGGAAATCTTTTGAAAGTTGATGATAAACATTCGTTTTCAAAAGAATTAAGTAAAAAATATAAAATAAAAAAAAATTTTTTTTTGGAAATTGATTTCTAAGATTTTTCAAAACATGGCCATCATTTCGTCAATACTTATTTTTTTGATTCATATAGGAAATATAGGTTTTTTTAGTATAGCTTGTATTTTCTAAGCAATGGAAGTTATATATGTGCATTTTGAATTTTTTTTTTTTGGCCACCTAGTGGGTGTAAATGACAGCACAAAATAAAGTGAAAAAAAATGTCACGAGACTTTTTGGAAAAAAATTTCCTGTGGCTCTCACAGATAAATTTCAGGCCTTTTAAGTAAAAAAAAATATAAATTGCTTTTATTTGAAAAACATTTCTAATTTTTCGATGTGTGTAAGGAGTGTAACTTTAAATAGTTTTAAATAAGTTGTTCGATTTTAACTAATAATTTTTATTGTAATATTGTACTCGTATTCTTAGTTATTTTAAAGATTTTCTTATATGAATTACAATATAATATAAATTCCGTTGAACTACAAAATTGTTGACGTTTCTTTTCCAAACAGCTATTGAATTTCAAGAATTTTCTTTCGCTAGCAAAGGCTGTTTGAAGGTAAGTTAAAATTTACAATTTACACATTGTAAATTTAAATTAAATCCAGTTTGACAAACTTTTATTTGCTCAACATAAAGGTGCTTAGTTTGTTTTCTGAGCCTACTTTTTATAATAATAAATCAAATACTTGGGATATATTCAAGCACTATATGTATATTTTTGAACACTCTCTTTTGTATTTTCATGCTGCAACTTATTAATTCCAACAGTCTCTTTCAGTACAATTATGTCAATTACTTTATTCTTGAAGTAAATGCATAGTTTTTAAAAGAACATTTTGAATTTTTGGAAATCCAACACTTTTAACATGTGCACCAACAATTTAATTTTAAATTTTTGTTGACAATTTGTACTTGTGTCAACAATTTTTACTTTTTAAAAATCCAACATTTTTTTTCTTGAGCCAAGAATTAATTTTAGAATTTTTAACAACAATTCAATCTTGTCGCAACATTTTTATTTGTTGACCTTTTGATTAACAACTCATTCTTGAGACAACAATTTATTTTTTTGAAATATTGAAATAAAAATTTTTACTTTACGGCTTACAATGTTCATTCTTAAGATAACAATATAAGTTGTGGGGTTCATTTTAACCTACGAAAATTGTTGGGCGAAAGTACAAAATTGTTGGCATTACAATTTTTTTTTCTGAGTGAGCTTAAGCGGCCCTCAAGTTTAAATGACTGTGAAAAATAAATTTTTACTTAAAATACACTCAACAGATAAACTGCGCTTAAGCTCACTCTGTGAAATTGGGCTTAAGTGTGTCTACTAATAGTTATTAAAAATTTAATTTATAAATTTAATTATAAATTTAATTTATAAATTTAATTATAAATTTATTACAAAAAGCAAAAAACAAATATATTACAAAAGAAAAAGAACAAAATAGAATTTCAAGCGACAGGGTTGCAAAAAGCATACAACAAAAAAGGAAAAATAAAAAGAGGCAGGGTTTTTGACGACAGTTTATCTGTGATTGTCTTAAACACATTTATTTAGTTGTTATAAATTTGTTGTTGCTTTCCCATACATTTCTCAAAACGTTGCTAATAAAACTTTTTTTACTTTCGCGGAATTTTTATTTATTAGCTTTGTTTAGACGCCACACAATGGGAGATTGTGGCCATAAATAGGTAAAATTTGAAAAAGCTATGGATTTAAAAAATTTTTACGCCAATCGTCAGATAATACTTAGGGACGAAAAAAAAAACTTAAAGCTTAAAATTTTGTTTTGGTTAGCAACACAGTGGGCCCAAAGTTGAACTTTAAACAGCAAAAATGCTCTACAGAACTTTTAAAATTAGAAACTGCTGGATAAACGCTATAGTAGATTTGTTTTAAGCCCGATCCACTAATGTGGCATATCGTTAGAAAGAATATTGTTTCTATTTTGTAAAAAATATTTTTTTTTTGCCGATTTTATGTGAAATATAGTGATTTTTCAAATATTAAAAAAAAAAGTGGTAAAAATATAAAAATTGCAAACTTTGACATTAAAAAAAAATAAATACATTTTCTGATTTTTATTATTTTTCAATATAATATGTGGCCTGGTATGCTTAATCGAAATGCAAAATCCCTGCTGCCTTTTTTGATAACTTTTTTTTTATGAACTTTTTCATATTGTGGTTTTTGACGGGACAAAATAAATAGACTTTTTTGGAACGCTATTTTTAATTGGTTTGCATCGAAATATATCATAATAGCATTTTGTCAATAAGTACAAGCATTTGACTTTTAAAAAAACATTTGTTTGGGTTTTTATATATGATAGGTGAACTATGTTGTTTTTTCGAAAATTTAATCTCAAAAAGCCAAATCGATAAATTTTGAAAACTTTGACATTAAAAAAAAAAAACACATGTTCTGATTTTCATTATTTTCCAATATAATATGTGGCCAAGTATGCTTAATCGAAATGCAAAGTCCCTACTGGCTTTTTTGAGAACTTTTTTTTTATGAATTTTTTCCTGTTTCAGTTTTTGAGAAAAAAAATTATTTTTAATTCTTTATATTCTTCAACGTTTTACAATAGATTTCGCCGGTGCTTACGAAGAAAATTTTCCAACCGAAAGTTGCGGCGAAGAAAATCTTTTTTTGAAATTGCGGCGAAAAAATCTTTTTTGTAATATGCGGACAAGAAAATCACTTTTTATAAAATGCGGAGAAGAAAATCACTTTTTACAAAATGCTGCGAAGAAAATCACTTTTTACAAAATGCGGCGAAGAAAATCACTTTTTACAAAATGCGGAGAAGAAAATCACTTTTTACAAAATGCGGCGAAGAAAATCACTTTTTACAAAATGCGGACAAGAAAATCACTTTTTATAAAATGCGGAGAAGAAAATCACTTTTTACAAAATGCGGAGAAGAAAATCACTTTTTACAAAATGCGGCGAAGAAAATCTGAAATTATATATATAAATAATTATTATGAAATTATTTTGAAAAAATAATTTTTTCAGAGAAATTTTTCCTATTCCTTTTTTCGAAAAAATTTGAATTACTAATCGAAAGAGTGATTTTTTACGCTGCATTTTTAAAAAAGAGATTTTCTTCGCCGCATTTTGTAAAAAGTGATTTTCTTCGCCGCATTTTGTAATAAGTTATTTTCTTCTCCGCATTTTGTAATAAGTTATTTTCTTCTCCGCATTTTGTAATAAGTTATTTTCTTCTCCGCATTTTGTAATAAGTTATTTTCTTCTCCGCATTTTGTAAAAAGTGATTTTCTTGTCCGCATTCGCACAAAAAAGATATTTTTCGCCGCAGTTTGAAAAAAACGATTTTCTTGTCCGCATTTAAAGAAGAGATAGTCTTCGTAAGCACCGGCGATTTATCGATTTCAGTCTGCTTAAATTCGGAAAATACTTTTTTTAACGAAAGGGTAGTAGGTAAGGGGTATATTCACCTCTTTTCAGCCCCTTGGAAATTGTCCTCTCTTTGCTTGGACATACCATAGCGAAGCATTTTATCAAATCTTATAACTTGCGCCAAGAAGCGTTAGTAATATGACAAATTTTATTTTCGTAGGGCGTGGCACTGCCCATTTTTTCATTGAAAATTGTTTTTCCAAATGTCTTTTGCATTTTACCAGATATTGTCTATCTACGTCAAGCAGTTTCTGAGATATGATGAATCAGCATTCAAAGAGGCTTAGCACCGCCCACTTTTCAATTGAGAACTATTTGTTCTAATTGTCTTAGCTTGTGTAGCCAATCATATCTAAGTGCGGCAAATATTGTCAGAGAAATAATTAATTTTTTTTTGAGGGCGTGGCACTGCCCTTTTTTCCAGTGATTATTAATAACCCTAATGATTTTTACATATTTATCAAATCTTGTTCATCTTCGTCAAAGGGATTCGGAGATATGATTAGTTGATTTTTTTGAGGGCGTGGCACCGCCCATTTTTTTAGCATGTAACTTAGCCTTTTTTTGTACTAACACAATGTAACAACTTCTTTAAAAACGGTAAGATAGTTTCCGAGTAAATAAGGGACTTATACACAAACAAACAAAATCTAGTTTTTATAAAGTAGATTTTCGTTTATTTCGCATAACTTGAAAACTATAAAAGATAGCTCAGAATTTTTAACATTTTTGAAATTGATTGATGAAATTGATTGGAAATTGATACCCATATGGGAGGTAGGCGTGTCCTTTGGCGGATTTTGTTCGTGTTTACAGAATTTTACTATTTGAATTTAAAAAACATCTGTACCAAATTTCAATAGCCTATCTCTATTATTACTATATATGACCGCCGTTCCATACAAACCCTCCCATTGTGCGCCAGCTCGAGACCATGGTTTGACAATGTTACAACTGACAAAATTCCTTGATAATTGAATGGGATATGTGATCGTAGCCTAATTTTGGAGGAAAGTTGAAATTTGCAAATATTTTTTTAATTTTTGTCAGTTTATTGTTCCCTACATCAAGGGTATATTCATTTAGTTCTTCCGTTTGTAACGCTGAGAAGGAGGCGTGGTAGGTATGGAAAACTATATATATTCTTGATCAGCGCCACCTCCTGAGTCGATATAGCCACATCCATCTGTCTGGCTGGCAGACTGTCCGTCTGTGAAAATATTTTTTACGGGAAAACTAAGCAAGATACACTGCCTTTGTTGTAAAAGTTAGCTCAAGGGATTAAAAATGAGCGAAATCGGTCAACGGACACGCCTACCGCCCATACTATTCAAAACGCGATCTTATGAGCATTTTTCACGAAAACGCAACCAAAAAAGACGTAAATACTAAGGATAGTACTGCAACCTCTAGGCAAAAACTAGGTGAATTCGGATAAGAGGGCGTGGTAACTCCCATATAAGTAAAAGTTTCAAAATGCTAATCTGAAAGCGTTTGTTGAGTTTATCCAATCAATTTTTACACAGATACTAAGGATAGTACGTGCAAAATCTAATCAGAAACTTGGTTTGATTCGGCCAAGAGGGCGTGGCACCGCCCATATACTCAAAATTTTCAAAATGCTGTAATGCAAGCGTTATTTGAGGTAATGTGCCAAAATTTCGCACAGATACTAGGAATAGTTAGTGGAAGCTCTGAGCAAAAACTAGACGATCTCAGAAAAGAGGGCGTACAAGCAACGTTTTCAAAATGCTGTGCAAACGTATTTGAGGTAATGCAATCATATTTCGCATGTATACTTGGAATAGTCGAACATGAAGACGTGACACCGCTCTAAATCAAAATTTTCAGAAAAAATCAGGCCATACGTTACACCTTAACTAGTTTTATTTTTAAGCATGACTTTGAAAGGTAAGGTACATATCTTTAAGTTTATTAATAAAGTCCGTTCTATTTCAAATAAAACTAACCATCACTGATTGAAATTGGTTGAAAATTGGGGATGTTAGTAGTATTTTATACATATTATTTTATTCGAAAGTGGAATACAAATTGAGTCTAAAATCTTTGAATCTCAATCTTATTGTCTACTCAGCTGGAAAGTAAAACGGCAAGCACATGCCATAGCAAGATAGGAATTTTTTCAAAGCCATTCTTAATTGAAATAACAAAAATTATAGTTTTACAGAGTTGTTCTGCAGTTACACCCTTGTCACTCCCTTCATAGTCCAAGAGCCAGCGCTTAAAAACAACTTTGCGTTTCTAAAAGCTGAATTTGTTACAGTTGGTTATAGTAATTGTGTACATCAATAATCTGTCGGTCAGTCAAGCGAACTGTAGAACAGGCGGCTGCTATATGGCCTCAAACATGTAAAATTTCGATTTTTCTGCGATCAATTTCTAAAAGCTGAAACTTCTTATACACGTTATATAATGCATACAAATAACAGTTTTGTCGGTCAGTCAGTTTAATGTTAGAACGGGGCTAGTCAGCACGCCCCAATATATGTGCAATAAATGAATCAAGTCAAAATTATTTCTAAAAGCTGAAATTTTGTTTAGGGGTACTTAATTGTATATTAACCACAAATAAAGCAGTCAGTCAACTATATTGTAGAACAATATCCGTCAGCAAGCTCAGCAAAACAAAAAAAAATGGTTACTAAATGCTGAAAATTTTTTTAGGGCTAAAAAAAAAAAAATTGGTTTCTAAAAGCTGAAATTTTTTTTAGGGGTACTTTATTGTATATTAACCACAAATAAAGCAGTCAGTCAACTATATTGTAGAACAATCTTTGTCAGCAAGCTCAACAAAAAAAAAATCAAAAATTAAAAAAAAATTGGTTTCTAAAAGCTGAAATTTTTTTTAGGGGTACTTAATTGTATATTAACCACAAATAAAGCAGTCAGTCAACTATTTTGTAGAACAATCTTTGTCAGCTACAATATAGTTGACTGACTGCTTTATTTGTGGTTAATATACAATAAAGTACCCTTAAAAAAAATTTCAGCTTTTAAAAACCATTTTTTTTTTTTGTTTTGTTGAGCTTGCTGACGGAGATTGTTCTACAATATAGTTGACTGACTGCTTTATTTGTGGTTAATATACAATTTAGTACCCCTAAAAAAAATTTCAGCTTTTAGAAATAGATTTGACTTGATTCATTTATTGCACATATATTGGGGCGTGCTGACTAGCCCCGTTCTAACTTTTAACTGACTGACCGACAAAACTGTTATTTGTATGCATTATATAACGTGTATAAGAAGTTTCAGCTTTTAGAAATTGATTGCAGAAAAATCGAAATTTTACATGTTTGAGGCCATATAGCAGCCGCCTGTTCTACAGTTCGCTTGACTGACCGACAGATTATTGATGTACACAATTACTATAACCAACTGTAAAAAATTCAGCTTTTAGAAACGAAAAGTTGTTTTTAGGCGCTGGCAGGGCCGTGCGCAGGATTTGCTCTTGAGGGGGGGGGTTTTCATAAAAAAAAAGTAATAACACTATAAAATGCATAGTACATGTATGCCATTCGAAAGGTACTAAAACAACACATAGCGTAAAAAAAGTTGACATCAAAATAACATGTTTAAATGGTGAAAATAAAAAGAAATGCAAAAGTGCCAGGTCCAAAATTTTTAAAAATTTTCAAAGAAAAAATGATATGTACCATTTTTTTTTTAACTTTGCTTATGAAATTAGCTCTGGTCACAAAAGCACATTGAGTTCTGGTGTTTTTAATAAAAATGGTTTGAGCTATCTTTCAGTCAGGCTAGTTTGCATTAAGATTTTAGAAAATCAGAATAAATTTTAAATTTGGAAATATAATAAATAGATTAATTCAATGAAATGTGTATTGATATAAATCATTTTTCATGTTTATTTGCTTTAAGCCTTGTTGGCCAGATTTTTTTTTTTTTTGCAAAGTTGTTCAATAGGGTCCAAGTATACAGAAAAAGTATAATTTTAAATCGATTTTCAGGGTCGTATTTCGGTAACTAAATGGCCTTTACAGTGTATTAAAAAACAAGGTTTGACAAAAACTAACTAAAAACTGAGTACGCAGTTAGTTTTCCGTTTAGTTTTAAATTCAAAATCGTAATTTTCAAAATTCTATCTGATCGCGTTAACGAGACATTGTATTTTTAAGAACTTTTTTTGAAATTTTTTTGTTGAAAAAAAAAAAAAAAAAAATTAATTTTTGCGTTTTTTAAGAAAAGTAACAAGAAATGAACACAAGACATAAATCACTTTCAATGCAAGTTTTGATATTGAATTTGAATCTGGTCTAAGAATTGCTATATCTCTTATGGTTTTCGATGCTTGAAGCCCCAGTCTTTTACTTCAAAAATCCGAATCTGTTAACCGTTTTTTAAGGTGCAAAAATCGCTATTTTCAGACATATGGCATGCATCCAGGTATGATCGATTCCGTTCTGGGAATTTTGATACAAATCTTGTCGATCATGCACTAAAAAAGTGAACGAAGTTCTTAAAAAGGTGGAGGAAGACCGACACAAAAGCAGTCAAAACCTCGCTATATAATCTGAGTGAAAAAAATCTCATTGACCTCTTTCAGTATGTGAATCTCAGATTACTATTTGTTTCTCTCGTGGCAGAATTATCTTGATAGAGTAAAATCGAATTCCCAGTGGATTGCAAAATGGTCTTGACCGAGTTTTTCGAGCAGAAACCTCAGAAATCCTTTAAGGACCGTATTATTGTTTTGCCCGAAAGATGGCGAGTGGTGGTCAATAACAATGGAAAATATTAAAACATTAGACTAAATAAAGTTATGATTGATATGTGAAAGAAAAATTAGTTTAAACTAAGCATTTTTTTTTGCTTTTTCGAAATTAGATTAAAAAGCTCAATTTTTATGACCTTTCAGCCTGAATTACTTTTAATCGATATCGATTTTTTTTTTTTTTTTTTCAATACCAAAATAAAACGATTCCAATTGAAAAATTGCTGGTTCTAATTTTTTTGATCAGAAAACTAATCACTGGACCAAAGATTTACATTTTTTGTTACTTTCTTTCTAAAAAACTTCATAACTGCTTCTAAATGGTATCTGATAAAATTATTTGATGGTCTATATTTTAAATAAAAGCCAAAATCAAATAGCGTTTCTACTATTTTTTAATTTTTCGGCAACAAACGCAAAATGAAAAGTAGGTTTATTAAAAAATTATTGACTCTGTGAATGGTTGAAATTGAGCTAACCCACAGAAATAGTCAAACTGACTATATATTACAAATAAAACTGTATGCACGTGAACTAATTAGATTAATTATATTTTATTTCAATACATATTTTCAATTCATAAATATTTATTTAATTTTTTTGGGTAAAAGATCTTCCTGGAGGGGTTTGAACCCCCAAAACCCTCCCCCCTCGTGCGCACGGGCCTGGGCGCTGGCTCTCCGGCTATCATGTGATAAAACTAGAGTGACAAGGTTCTAACTGCAAAATCTCCTTTAGATTGCTGCTAAATGGGATTAAGTTTTTGGTCAGTTTCGGTGATAAATATACTTTATGTATACTATTAACCAAATTTAATCACTATTTGGATGAAATAAACCAATAGAAAGCAAAATTTAAGCAATCAAAAGTTTACTCCACAATTTCTTATAATATTTGAAAAACAGTTAGAACCTTGTCAAACCAAGATCTCAAGCTCTTAACACGGTATTTACAATGTTCTTCAAAAACTATTTATTTTGTTTTTCATTCTTATTTGATTTTTCGTTTCCGCACCGCTTCACTCCGCATGCCAAAAAGCTCCTTCTATAAAAATGTGTGGCCACTATGTTAAAACTCGATTAATATTCTGTGTAAAACGGCAACATTCATAGGTCTACTTCGAGCTTAAAAATTAAGCACGCAAATTTATCTGTGTTAAATTTAGTTGTTGCTTTCCCATACGTTTCGCAGTGAACTGTTTGGCTGAAATTTGTGAATAAATCGTAGAACTTTTGAAAGGAGTACGCTAGAGACTTCTAATAAACGGCTTTGTAAAGCTTATTCATCAGCCTTTTAAGGAAAAATACGCAAATTAGAAAATTATTTTGACATAACCTCAAAAAAGTTGATCAAACATTGGATTTGTTTCAAAAAATCAACTAAGTTAAGCATCACGGCTAGATCAGTGCTTGCTTTAAGCTCACATTTGGATGGTATATTAAATGGAGCATTTTAAAATGTAATTCGTGGCAAAAAAAAAATTCGGTCATTTTGAAAGGTCTTAGATAACCTCAAAGGTGACGGGATTCAATATAAATTTTTTTATTTATTCCATAATAAATTAAAAAAAGTGTGGCTGGTTTATTGTTTATCGTGAATCTATTGAAGCTTATCCACGATAATACAGAGCACTTACCCCCAAATAGGCCTATAGCACAAGGGAGAAAGACGAAAAATTTCCCGTTGTACGAAGTAAATTTTTTCACCGGAATAGTCTTTATTTATGCATGAAAAATAAAGTGTGCAAAGACCATTGCGAAATCGTATGCGCATAAAAAGTTATTCAATGTCAAAGGTCGGAAAAATAAATTTTTTTAAAATATCTTTCAAACGGTTACTCCCAGAGACAAATTTTGAAAATGTGTTTTGTAGCTCAAAAAATTACCTATAAAAATATGTATCATTTGTTTTGCTACCTTTTGCAGTCTATGAGATATGTCAATTTTTGTTATCATACTATGAATTTTTTGTTAATATCATTTAAAAAAAAAAATATGGAAAAAATGTATGGCAAAAGTAAAGTCAAATTTTTAAATTGACATATCTCGTAAACTGCAAAAGGTAGCAAAAAAAATTTTACATATTTTTATAGGTAATTTTTTGAGCTACAAAACACATTTTCAAAATTTTTCTCTGGCTTAGGCAATTCCAAAAACAATAAAACCAACAAAACAGAAACAATAACAAATGTTTTGTCTGGCAATCGATTTGCTGCATTAGGTGAGCTTAGCGATACAAGCGATAAAAATCCTACTCCACCACCTAAAAACTTTAAACCACCCCCAATTTACTTGCGTGAACGCAGTTCAAATGCTCTAGTGACATTATTAACTAAGCTTATTGGGAACGATTACTTTTTTATAGTCCCCCTAACAAAAGGGAATCTTCATGAAACGAAGGTTCAAGTAAAAACATTTTCGTACTGTCGCTAAAAACTTTGATGACAACAAAAACTCTTACTACACATACCAGCTGAAAAGCAGCAAAGGTATTTCTGTTGTCATTAAGGGCATCGAATCGTCAGTTGACCCGAAAGAAATTAAAGAAGCGTTGGAACAAAAACATTTCTTTGCTAAATCTGTAATTAATATTTTAAACAAAGAAAAGGTTCCTCAACCAATGTTTAAGGTTGATCTTCACCCTGACTCTGTCAAATTAAAAAAGAGTGAGATTCATCCAATCTATAAGCTGCAATACTTGCTTCACGGCCGAGTAGTAATAGAGGAACCCCATAAACGAAATGGCCCGGTACAGTGCACTAATTGCCAAGAGTATGGGCATACAAAAACATATTGTACCCTACACGCTGTCTGTGTTGCATGTGGAGAGCATCACCACATTTCTGAATGCAAAATCAAGTTGCGAAATGAAGCTAATTTAAAAAAGTGCGCTAATTGTCAAGGAGACCACACTGCAAATTACAGGGGCTGCCCTATTTATTGAGAGCTTAAAGCAAAAATTTCTGAGAAAAGACAAGTGAATCGTAATTTAAATCATAATGTAATTACTACACATAAATTTGTCCAACAACAAGGCAATCCAAATCCCATTGATCCCTCTGTTTTATATTCAAGTGCATTGAAATCAGGCACAATAAATCCACAACAAAATAGTTTAGAAAGTCAAATTACAAACTTAACGCAAACATTAAATCAATTTATGATGTCAATACAATCAACTCTTCAAGAGTTAGTTAAAACGCAAAACCAGCTCCTCCAAATTTTGATTGCTCAAAAATAAGTAAATTAAACATATGTGCCTGGATGCAAACGGTATCAACCAACACAAAAATTAAATTTCTCATTACCTGGGCAAAGAGGAAATTGATATTATGCTTGTTTCAGAGACACATCTGACTGATAAGTATAATTTCTATATACCTGGATATAAATTCCATAAAACCAATCATCCTGATGGCAAAGCACATGGAGGCACAGGAATTTTAATTCGTAGTCGCCTCAAACATTTCTGTTTAGAATCTTTTTCAAAAAACTATCTTCAGGCTACCTCTATTTGCCTACAAAATCATTCTAAGAATTTAATAGTTTTGGCGGTTTACTGCCCACCTCGATTTCCAATTAGTGAGAATCAATTCAAAGAATTCTTTGACACTTTGGGAACCAGATTTTTAGCTGCTGGAGATTACAACTCCAAGCATACATATTGGGGTTCTCGTCTAGTAAATCCAAAAGGGAAACAATTATATAATATGCTTATAAAAAATCACACTTTCAATTTTGCTTCGCCTGGTCAACCTACATATTGGCCAGCCGACCGAAGCATAGTACCAGACCTCATTGACTTTGCAATTACAAGAGGCATCGAGAGAACCCTAATCACAGCCGAAACTGTAACGTACCGGAGAAAATGGTTTGTCTGGAGGAGAAATAGGTCAAAGGTCGGGACCCTTGTCTTCCGCTAGCAATCAGTGGTTGGGGGATTCGTGACCCAAACCCTTGCCAGAACCCGAACATAACAATTTATTTCTGAGTCCCTAAATCAGCCACTGCTCAAAAGAGAATAGAAATGACTTAAAAGTCAGAAAAGATAGGAAAGAAGCATAAACAATTAACACTGAATAGTGAAAGTACCAACATTACCTCAGTAGAACTTCACCTTTACAAATCTTGAGAGCAGTTAGGTGTTTTTTCTACCCTCGCATCTTCATCCCACCCCACCTTGATCATTTGCTGCGATGTTATCAAATGATCCCTTATGACTTGAATTACCTCATCATATTACCAAGGAAATGTACACTACTTTAGTTCACCATGATGTTCAACTTATAATCACCTCAAAAATTAAAAATTCTATTCATTTCGGGTAATTCAATACAAAATTATTTGTTTTATTTAAGTTTTAAATTTTAAGCTAGGTATTATTTAGATAGGATTTTTTTTTATAAATTTTTAAGTACTTAAACGTATGAAAACAACTACTAACAAAATTAAACTTGACGTATGATTAACATAATATTAACATGTTGCAATCGAAGCAAAATGTTGCGAGAAAAAAAAAGAAATGTTGCTAGCAAAAATGTTGCACAACTACACTACATACAATGAGAATTTGAATAAGAATTGGCAAATGCTTGAAAACCTAAGATTTCAATCTTTTCATATTTTATCGAATTTTAATAATTTTTAAATTATTGAAATAGAAAAATATCAACCATCTTATGAGTTTTTACTAAATTAAATATTTTTTTTTTTTTTTTTAACGTAATTATTGCGACATACAAATTTGGGTTTTTAATTGTTTTAAATAATCAGAAAAAACGAAAAATGTAAACAAAAGCAAGAACAGTAATATAAAAAAACGCGTAACATTGCTATGCGAAGACGAAGTATCAACGCTAGCAGCGTAGCAATGCACTATGTTAGGTTGCGCTTACTGTTATTACTGAGTGGGAACAGATGTTAGCATTTCTGTTAAATTTCACAAGTTAACAGAAAATTCCCCTATTTAATGCTAGCATAGATTCACATGCCAAACTCTATGACTTATATATAGAGTTGCATTAAATAACAGAATTTTCGTGGCTATGTATTTTTTTATGGAATCTTTTAATAATATATAATATAAAAAACTTACCGGCAATCCACCGTTGAAAGGCCTTTCGCTGATGTTCTGCTGGTTTTTAATATATGATGAATTTAACTTATGTATATACGAGTATGTAATTGTTTTTTTTTTTTTTTGATCTTTAGGCTTTTAAGCAAAATTTATGCAATAATTCTTTAAAAAAAATGACTAAGTATTATGAAAACTAAATTTACTATTGTGCACTATTTTTTTGCGTTTCTTTTTTCCACTATTTTACGAGTATTATTTAGTTGTTTAATTAATTTCTAATTTAAGAATACTTTTGTATAGGTTTTTTTCTTCTACTTATTAATTTTCTTCTTATGCACGAAACTGACTCTCTTTTAAGAATAGATTGACTTTGGCAAACGAATAAATTTTAACGCCGAAATTAACAACAAATTTTTCCGTAGCTTTGCTCTACTTGTTGTGTTCTGGACATTGCGTTTGTTGTTTGTCTGGTGTATTTTGTCTTTATGACGTTTTGAGTTTCTTTCGATTCTGACTGCAGTATTGGACAGCGATACAAAAGTTATTCCTCAGGAAGTCTTATACAGCTTTTCTCACTTGAGGAAAGTGATGAATTTAACAGCAAATAATTGCTGTTCGTTTGATTATGCCTATTCTTTTAGGACGTAAATCGTGTAGCTCCTAATCAAAGACTTCAATTATATCAATCTTAATTTTGTCAAAGAACATGTAAAAAATAGAAAAATTTCTAATAAATTGATTGCTGTAAAGTGAAATAACTAATTTTATATTACCTTTTTGTAACTATTTATTACGATTACTTTAAATTGTACGGCTTATTAGGGCTTTTTATTTCAAAACTTTTTTACTAGAATACAACTTTGCCTCATGGAGTTCAGATATCGAAAGAAAGATCGAGTTCACGGGATATGCGTATATACCAAATTTATCATGGCTGAACAAAATAATTTTTGATCATCCGGATATAAATAATTTTTGTACGTAATGTACTTGTAAATAAAGAGCCGCTTATAGAAAATTTTATTTGTGTTGTAAAATGATCACAAAAAAATATCTATTGGAAAAATTTATGAATACGTAAACGAAAAAAAAAATCACTGAATTAAGAAGTAAATCAATAAAACAAGTGCTAAGCGATCAAAATCAATATTATTTAAAAAAATTGGGTTTGAATATAATTTTTCGAAATTGAACGTTACAAAACTTGAAAATGTGGAATTTTCTCAAAATAGAACATTTTCAAGAAATTTGTTTATTGCCGTATATCTTTGGCATGATACGTGCCAATTAGTTTTCTTTGTAAATTTTCTAGTACATAATAACTATTTCCAACTATTTCTTTAATTCGGGCTTTTAAAAATGACGGAAAGAATTTTGCATTTTGATTTTTCTCAAAGTTACTGTGAGCAAAATTTCTGTAGAAAACTTCTTGTCCAACTTGAAAAGAGACTGGTTTGCTTCGCAGGTTATACTGCTTACAATTATTCTCATAAGCTTTTTTAATACTTTGTGTAATATCGCTACGCAAAAGTCCTAACTGGTCATCACGTTTCAGACGCACAACAGGTTCATCAAGAATTTGGAGATTTTTAAGTAGCTCATACGAGGACGCATGGGTTATCATGTCAAATCCGTAAAGTGCAAAATAAGGTGAGCAAGATATGGACTGATGAAATGAGTTACGTAATGCGCAACTTATTGAGGATATATTTTCATCCCAATCGCGATGATCTTGTTTTAAATATGCTCTAATAGCAGCAATTAAAGAGCGATTCACACGCTCGGATGCATTTGATTGTGGCGAATATAATGCAGTATACAAATGTTTTACTCCTAGCTTGGCAAGAAATGAATTAAAATCGTGCGATTTAAATTGTGATCCGTTGTCACTCACTAAAACTTCGGGCACTCCATATAGATAAAATATATGCTTTAAAAGAAAATCTGTAATTATGTTAGTAGTGAATTTTTTCAAAGGACAAAGCCAATGATATTTGGACATATGATCCATAACTATAAGTAATCCTACAAAACCTCTTTTACTGCGCGGATATGGTCCTAAAATATCTACATACAATCGCTGAAATGGCCTACAGGATGTTGCCTGATTACCCATAGGTGGTCTTAACGTAGTATTTGGGGCTTTGGTACTTTTACATATCTCACAGTCGCGAACATAATTACGAATGTCTGTGACCATTCTAGGCCAGTAAAAATATCGACGAATCAAATTTAATGTCTTAGTCATACCTCCATGCGAAGATATAACGGAATCATGAGCACGTTTCAAAACATAATTTTTAAGCGGTTCCGGAATCCATAATTTCCAAGAACTTGCTTCGTCAGTGTTTTCCCCCTTATAATGTTGTGTTCTAATATAAATATATTTGTCTATTACCTTAATATCCGGAAATTTGGAACTGTTTAAAATAAATTTTTCCTTTAAAGTTTCATAGCTGGGATGACTAAAGTGAGGAGAATTTAGGTCAATATCTGGCCCAATATCTTCTACAGCAGAAATTTGGTCACAATGCATCCTGGACAATGCATCGGGAACTACATTGTCTTTGCCCTTTCTATGGCTTATTGTGAACTTATACCCCTGCAACTTAAATGCCCAGCGTGCAAGCCGTCCACTTAAATTTGGCTGACGCATAAGCCACACAAGGCTAGAATGATCAGTTATTATTTCGAAGTCTTGCAACTCCAAATAACAACGAAAACGTTCAACTGCTTCCACTGCCGCCAGACATTCGCGTTCCGTAACGCTATAGTTACGTTGCGCTGAGTTTAATTTTTTAGACATGAAAGCAATTGGGCGTTCTTCTCCATCACAAGATTTCTGTATTAAAACAGCGCCAATGCCGAAATTACTGGCATCGCAATGCAAATAAAATTTTTTATCAAAATCTGGGTTCTGGAGAACTGGTGCAGTTGTCAATAAAACTTTAATTTTCTCGAATGCTTTTTGAGCAGTATCTGTCCATTCAAATTTTTTCTTTTTCTTCAAAACATCGGTGATCGGGCACGTGACATCTGCAAAATTTTCGAGGAAGCGTCGATACCATCCTACTAATCCAAGAAATCCTCTAACTTGTTTTAGATTCTTCGGGATTGGCCAGGCTAAAACCGATTCTACCTTTTGTGGATCAGTAGCTACTCCTCCTTTACCTATGACATATCCAAGGTAATTAACCTGTGTAACACAAAATTTACTTTTTCCAATATTAAGGGTAAGATTCGCTTCACGAAATCTTTGAGCTAATCGAATTAAAATTGAAATGTGTGACTCAAAATCTTCTGATACCACACAAAGGTCATCTAAATAGCCAAAAACACAGTTTTTAAGGTCAGCTGGTATGAGTTCGTCCATAAGACGACACATGGTTTGTGGTGCGTTGCATAAGCCAAAAGGCATTACAACGAATTGATAGAGGGGACGGCCAGGGATAGTAAACGCAGTCAACGGCTTTGATTCCTCCGAAAGTGCAATTTGCCAGAATGCGTCTTTCAGGTCAATTTTTGAAATTAAATTTGCTTTTGGCAAACGCGAAAAAATACCCTCAATGCTAGGAAGCGGGTATGCATCTTTTTCCGTAACTGTGTTTAGCTTTCGGGCATCGAGACAGAGCCGAATTTTCCCTGGTTTAATTACTAGTCTCATCGGAGAGCTCCAAGGACTAGAAGACCTCTCAATCACCCCTAAATCAATCATTCTATCTACCTCATCAAACATTAGCTTTTCCACTGCAGGTGATACAGGGTAAAACCTTTGTTTGATGGGTTTCGCATCACCTATATCTATCGTATGTTTTATCAGCGAAGTTCGACCTAAACCTTGTTTTTGGAAGCTTGGAAATAAAAGCTTAACACCTTCGAGTTGTTGTGCTTGATTTTTAGACAAAGGGTAAAATTCATCATCAGGACAATCTGATTTCAATTCGACTGAAGAAATAACTCCAGGTGCCAATTCAAATAATTTCCAAAAGTCAACTCCTAAGATTAAATTTTGAGCTACAGATGGAATAACAAACAATTTAATTTCCTTTATTTCACTTTTGTACTGCATCGGAACAACTAAGCTACCTGTTACTTCGTGTAATCTACCATCTGCGGTTTTAACTTTGGACTTTAATTTTTGAAAGCCAGAAATTTTTGAAAAATCTGTTTTCGCAAGACTTGATCCTACACAGCTTACGTTTGCGCCAGTATCAAGTAATCCGAGTTCCGTTCTGTCTAAAAATTTAACTTCCGCATAATATCGGAGATCATTATTATTGTTAAAAATAGCTGAGATTAAAACACGTTTAGTTTTCTTAAGTTTTTTCCAAAAAGCGCGAAGACGTAAAGTAGATCTTCTTGACTTTTTTTGATCGCTAACATTTGTTTCATTAAAAATCCTATTTCTTACTTTCAGATAATTTTGCCACCTTTCATGGTAAGGTTTTATTGGAAATAAAATTTTATCTATATTTTTCCTTAAATCTTGTTCATGCTTAAGCAATTTTAAATTCAAGTTTTCGGGTTTGGTATTAAAATCTATTGAGTTTTCAATTTTTGAGCTAGCCGGTAGTTCTGAGATAATATTAATTTTATTTACTTGGGTGCCATCCGGGTGTTCTTGAATGGACCCTTTTGGAAGTTTTCCGTTCTCTTGGCAATACAATTTTGACACTGAGGTTTGTAAACATGTTTAGCCCCACATCCATAGCAAAAAATGTTACGCTCTTTTAAACACATGTCCCAGTAATGCCCTTCCTGATCACAATTCCAACACTTCAAAGCAGTCGCAACAGCATCGATTAATATTTGACCTGAAGCCAATGAATCTTCATTTTCATCATTATTATTTGTATCTTCTATTGAAGAAATAAAACGTTTTTGTTGGTAGGTGTTAGGAAAATTGCGTGTAGAAGGCATACGTCGTGAAAACTCTTCGGAAATCAAATGTTCGCGCATCTGCACGAGCTTACGCAAATGTGCTATAGAGTGTATGGGTATGTATAGCAATTCGTGTCTAAGATCTGATCTCAAGTTCCTAGTAACAACTTCTAGCAATTCTGACTCTTCCATAGGCTCAGATAATCGGTCGAGAATTTCGAAAATGGAATCAAAAAACTGTTCAAATGATTCATTTGGTTTTTGTTTCCGATTACGAATATCTTCCCTATAATCAAAATCAGAACGATAATTTTTGTATTGATATTTCAATGCGGCACAGAAATTATTCCACTCAATTCGAGGTACTTGCTTGTGGTATCTCCAATACCATGATTTAGCTTTGCCGGACAGAAGGATATGCATATTTTTACATACATCGTCAAAATTATTGTTTAAAGTATCTCTTGTTAGAGCTCGAATTTGATAAATGAAATCATCAACAGTTACACCCTTAGATGATCCGTCGAAACAAAGGTTCCACTTTTGGATAATACTAATTATTTTAGCCGGATGTAAATTCGGTGAAAACAAATTATCAACGTTATTTCTGGGATTTTCAACGTTTCGGTTTGTAGCTTGCTCATTGTTTGGAACAGCTCTGGATGAAGCCGCGCCATTAGCTTGTATATTCAAATTTGCAAAAGTACGTTGAATACTTGCTTCGATCATTTGCGAAATGAAATTATAATCTACAGGATTTGAAATATTGTTCGAATTTTGTGAACGGTTGACGTTGTTACCATTGGGTAATGTATGAATACCATTGGGTAATGTATGAACATCATTTGGTAATGTATGAACATCATTTGCATTGGAAACAATAACTGAATCTGTTTGTGTGTGGTGAGTTTGTGTTGGTGTAGTATTAACGACATGAGGAGAATTTCCTAAGTCCAGAAGAGGAAGTACAGAATTGTTCAAATTTTGAATTGAATTTTGCCTATGTACATGATATACAGGACCGGAAGCTTGTGAAGATTCATCGTAGAGTCTTTTATTAAAACTCCGAGTATAATAGTTATTTTTACGGGAAGCACCTCCGCCACGAGAAGAAGCAGGTTTACTTTTACTATGTTTATTTTGATTGTTTTTATTTTCTTTTAGATGTTGTACATTTTCAGAATTCAAATCACGCATATACACTTTTCTTCTGCATATCGGGCATTCATCAGAAGTATACAACCAATTTGTGATGCAGTTTTTATGAAACGAATGCTTACATAAAGTAGTTAAACAGTCATGTTCATTTCTCATTTGCTCCTGACAAATAGAGCAATTTTTTCCGGAAGTTTCTGATGCATCTGCAACAGAAGCAGGAAGATCTTCGAGGCTATGTCTGACAGCCATTATCAATTGTATAATTTTGTACAAGTTCATAAATTTAGCAAGAACAAAAATCTATCAAATGAGAATTTTATTTCAAAAATTTTATGACATTTTCCTATCGGTAAAAATGAGAGGTAATATCAAAGATATTGTAAAGGCAAAAAGTTTTCTCAAGGTAATGTGTAAATAAGAGTATAGTATAAAGAAAATTGCAAATCATGACACAGTAAAGCAATTATGCAAAATGGACAATATAATGTGCAAGCACTAAAATATTGTATTTCCGATATTGCATAGGCACCACTTATAGTTCACGAGAATACAAGATATTACATTGAATAAAGTTGCAAAAGGAATCCCTAGAATCAAATCGGTCGAAAGTATTTGTTCTAAAAACCGCCAAATATTCGAATGTCCAGAAATGTTTGTAGGTTTATTACAACTTTAAAACAAAATAACGAAACATCAATTATATGTGAGGAACGAATGCAAATAAAATTTAAACAAAATGTCCGCAAAAATGCCCCACGTTGGGCGCCAAAATATTATGTAACGTACCGGAGAAAATGGTTTGTCTGGAGGAGAAATAGGTCAAAGGTCGGGACCCTTGTCTTCCGCTAGCAATCAGTGGTTGGGGGATTCGTGACCCAAACCCTTGCCAGAACCCGAACATAACAATTTATTTCTGAGTCCCTAAATCAGCCACTGCTCAAAAGAGAATAGAAATGACTTAAAAGTCAGAAAAGATAGGAAAGAAGCATAAACAATTAACACTGAATAGTGAAAGTACCAACATTACCTCAGTAGAACTTCACCTTTACAAATCTTGAGAGCAGTTAGGTGTTTTTTCTACCCTCGCATCTTCATCCCACCCCACCTTGATCATTTGCTGCGATGTTATCAAATGATCCCTTATGACTTGAATTACCTCATCATATTACCAAGGAAATGTACACTACTTTAGTTCACCATGATGTTCAACTTATAATCACCTCAAAAATTAAAAATTCTATTCATTTCGGGTAATTCAATACAAAATTATTTGTTTTATTTAAGTTTTAAATTTTAAGCTAGGTATTATTTAGATAGGATTTTTTTTTATAAATTTTTAAGTACTTAAACGTATGAAAACAACTACTAACAAAATTAAACTTGACGTATGATTAACATAATATTAACATGTTGCAATCGAAGCAAAATGTTGCGAGAAAAAAAAAGAAATGTTGCTAGCAAAAATGTTGCACAACTACACTACATACAATGAGAATTTGAATAAGAATTGGCAAATGCTTGAAAACCTAAGATTTCAATCTTTTCATATTTTATCGAATTTTAATAATTTTTAAATTATTGAAATAGAAAAATATCAACCATCTTATGAGTTTTTACTAAATTAAATATTTTTTTTTTTTTTTTTAACGTAATTATTGCGACATACAAATTTGGGTTTTTAATTGTTTTAAATAATCAGAAAAAACTTTACTTAACACTCAGTACACATATTAAAACGAACGAAAAATGTAAACAAAAGCAAGAACAGTAATATAAAAAAACGCGTAACATTGCTATGCGAAGACGAAGTATCAACGCTAGCAGCGTAGCAATGCACTCTGTTAGGTTGAGCTTACTGTTATTACTGAGTGGGAACAGATGTTAGCATTTCTGTTAAATTTCACAAGTTAACAGAAAATTCCCCTATTTAATGCTAGCATAGATTCACATGCCAAACTCTATGACTTATATATAGAGTTGCATTAAATAACAGAATTTTCGTGGCTATGTATTTTTTTATGGAATCTTTTAATAATATATAATATAAAAAACTTACCGGCAATCCACCGTTGAAAGGCCTTTCGCTGATGTTCTGCTGGTTTTTAATATATGATGAATTTAACTTATGTATATACGAGTATGTAATTGTTTTTTTTTTTTTTTTGATCTTTAGGCTTTTAAGCAAAATTTATGCAATAATTCTTTAAAAAAAATGACTAAGTATTATGAAAACTAAATTTACTATTGTGCACTATTTTTTTGCGTTTCTTTTTTCCACTATTTTACGAGTATTATTTAGTTGTTTAATTAATTTCTAATTTAAGAATACTTTTGTATAGGTTTTTTTCTTCTACTTATTAATTTTCTTCTTATGCACGAAACTGACTCTCTTTTAAGAATAGATTGACTTTGGCAAACGAATAAATTTTAACGCCGAAATTAACAACAAATTTTTCCGTAGCTTTGCTCTACTTGTTGTGTTCTGGACATTGCGTTTGTTGTTTGTCTGGTGTATTTTGTCTTTATGACGTTTTGAGTTTCTTTCGATTCTGACTGCAGTATTGGACAGCGATACAAAAGTTATTCCTCAGGAAATCTTATACAGCTTTTCTCACTTGAGGAAAGTGATGAATTTAACAGCAAATAATTGCTGTTCGTTTGATTATGCCTATTCTTTTAGGACGTAAATCGTGTAGCTCCTAATCAAAGACTTCAATTATATCAATCTTAATTTTGTCAAAGAACATGTAAAAAATAGAAAAATTTCTAATAAATTGATTGCTGTAAAGTGAAATAACTAATTTTATATTACCTTTTTGTAACTATTTATTACGATTACTTTAAATTGTACGGCTTATTAGGGCTTTTTATTTCAAAACTTTTTTACTAGAATACAACTTTGCCTCATGGAGTTCAGATATCGAAAAAAAGATCGAGTTCACGGGATATGCGTATATACCAAATTTATCATGGCTGAACAAAATAATTTTTGATCATCCGGATATAAATAATTTTTGTACGTAATGTACTTGTAAATAAAGAGCCGCTTATAGAAAATTTTATTTGTGTTGTAAAATGATCACAAAAAAATATCTATTGGAAAAATTTATGAATACGTAAACGAAAAAAAAAATCACTGAATTAAGAAGTAAATCAATAAAACAAGTGCTAAGCGATCAAAATCAATATTATTTAAAAAAATTGGGTTTGAATATAATTTTTCGAAATTGAACGTTACAAAACAAAATTAGCTCTCTCTTCTGACCATTCTCCAATCTTATTTTGCCTTTTAGAAAAACCATCGTATTGGGTGTACAACTTAAAAACCTGAATTTTTTAGCAAAATTTGATGCTTTATTGTGGAAAAATGTTACAAAATATTTTATTCAAATTATTGTTCATTGGAAGCTACAACATTTCCCCATCTTTCAGGCAATTTATGAATTCCATCCCAAAAAAATTGCGCCGGCTTGGCGGCAAAAAATGAATCGAGCCAATTTTCGATATCTTGAACTTAAGTGAACCGTATTCCCGATAGGGCATTCTGCATCGATCGAAACAAATGGTAGTCAGATGGTGCAAGGTCTGGGCTATAAAGTGGGTGAGGCAAAATTTCCCATCCGTTGTTTTCCAGATAATTTTTGACTGGGGCAGCAATATGTGGCCGAGCGTTATCGTGGTGGAAAATGATTGACTCGTGTCTGGTCGCATACGTTGGCCGCTCTGCCTGGATTTTCTGCTTCAATCGGATCAATTGTTGACGATAGAGTTAAGCATTAATGGTTTGGCCACCTGGCAACAGCTCATAATGGATCACACCTAGCTGATCCCACCAAATACAGAGCATTACCTTCGAAGCGTGAATATTTGGCTTCGGCTGTGATGGGCCGGCCTCACCTTTCTTGACATACGCTGTTTTGCGCTTGGGATTATTGTAATGGATCCACTTCTCATCGCCAGTGACAAAACGATGCAAAAAACCCTTCCTTTTGTGGCGTTCAAGCAGCATTGTGGACATCAAAAATCGGCGTTCGACGTCCCTTGGCTTCAACTCGTATGGCACCCAATTTCCCATCTTTTGAAAAATTCCCAAGGCTTTCAAACGTCTTTAAATTGTTGCTCGACATGAATCTTGATCGAGTAATGTCTCCAATTCTTCATCCTCAAACTTTTTCGGCTGACCAGGACGTTCTTTGTCTTCGACATCAAAATCACCACTTTTAAACCGTCGAAACCACTCACGACAGCTTGATTCAGCTGGAGCATAGTCCCCATAAACTTCTACAAGCAAACTATGACTTTCCGCAGCAGTTTTCTTTGCAAAAAAATGGCCCAACAGAACCTCCCGCAAATGCTGTCTTTTTCTCCAATTTTCGAAGTTATTCATCGTGAAAAATAATAATGAAGCACACAAGATAAAATTGTTTTGTTGACTGATTTTGACAGCTGTCAAATGTAACTTCAAAATGACATATATATAAAGTTCGAGCTTTCACGATATTGTTAGTACGGACATCCACCGTCAAATTTCGGTTTTTAAGTTGTACACCCAATATATAGACATTTAAGAAGCTAACCTCATATAAGACCAACTGGCTTAGGTACAGGAAATATATAAGTTCTCACATTCACACGAGCTACTCGATAAAATGTGAGGAACATATAGATGATGCTGTTGCCAGTTTTAATTCAATCCTCTGCTCAGCAGCGGAACACTCAACGCCTTATGAGGTTGTGAAAAATACAAAAACCAGTTTTTCCACCAACAGTGAAATTGAGTTTCTCGTAGCTGAGAAGCGAAAGTTTAGGCGCGAATGGCAGCTACATAGATCTCCCGCTTCTAAAACAAACTTAAAAATTTCTACTTCTAAACTGAGGTCTGCGCTAAAAAATAAAGAAGATATAGAGCAGCAAAAATTTGTCTCGAAACTGGATCCTAATAAGAACGGCAAACAGTCCTTGTGGAAAACTAGCAAAAGTATTAAAACTCCGATGGAGAGTGAGCTGCCGATAAGAGCCAACCTTGGGAACTGGGCTCGAAGTGATGAAGAAAAAGTTGATGCTTTTGCAAAATCACTTAAGCACAGTTTTTCAACCCAATCCTCCTATTCAAGGCTTTCTTCCTCCTAATTTGCCATAAAACAGCGATGTTATGCAATTGAACTTTCATATTAGCAACGTAAAGTGTGTAGTTAAAGAGATGTGTCCCAAAAAAGCTCCTGGGTGCGATTATATAACTCCCAAAATGATAAAAGAACTGCCAAATTCAGCTTTTGTCTTTTTAAGCAGACTTTTTAATGCTATAATTCAGTATGGGTATTACCCAACAGAGTGGAAAATCTCATTAATAACCATGATTCCAAAACCTGGAAAAGATCGTACATTGCCTTCTTCATATAGACCCATCAGTCTTTTACCATGCATATCCAAACTGTTTGAAAAACTAATTTTATCAAAAATAATACCTTATGCAACCGAAACAAATTTATTTCCGGTCCATCAATTCGGTTTCCGAAAATACCACGGAACAATTGAACAGGCTAATAGAATCACAAATGAAATAAGGAAGGCTTTCGAACAAAGTGAATACTGTACAGCAGTTTTTCTCGACGTAGCTCAAGCGTTTGATAAAGTATGGCATGAAGGCCTTATCAATAAAATTAAACACGTACTGCCTTTTAACATCCACAAAACATTTATTTCTTATCTGGAAAGCAGGCATTTTAGAATTAGACATAACAGTTTTATTTCATCACCTTTAAAAATTAAATTTCCTCTTTATTCAAGGAATAGAAAATTTACTTATTTCTGAGCAATCAAGATTTGGAGGAGCTGGTCTTGCGTTTTATGTAAATCTTGCAAAGTTGATTGCATTGAAATCATGATTAATTCAATGTTTGTGTTAAGCATGAAATTTGGTTCTCTAAACTAATTTATTGTGGTGTAGTTGTTCCCCAGATAGTAAAGCATTTGAATATGTTATGGCTGGATTCACTGGATTTGCGTTGCCTTTTTGTTGTACAAAGTTATGAGAGGTAAAAATAGCTTGGTTTGGGTTACGTGCTACTTGGCTTTTTCAGAGATTTTTTTTTTTAAGCTCTCTATAAATGTGGCAGCCTCTATAGTTAGCAGTGTGGTTTCCTTAATAGTTGGCGCATTTTTTAAGTTTGCATCAGCTTGCCCTTTTAATTTACATTCTCAAATATTGTGAAGCTCTCCACATGCTACACAGACTGCCTTTAGGGTATGTACAGTATGTTTTAGTATGCTCATACTCTTGGCAGTTGGTACATTGTACCGGACCGCTACGTTTATGGGGTTCCTCAACCACCACACGAAGATGAAGTAAGTACTGCAGCTTATATACGTAAATTGGATGCGTTTCATTCTTCTTTAATTTTACTGAATCAGGTTGGAGGTCAACCTTAAACATTGGTGATCTTTATTTATAATATTTATAATTGCTTTAGGATGGAAATTTTTTTCTTCTAAAGCTTCTTTGATTTCCGCAGTGTCAACTGAGGGATCAATACCTTTAATGACAACCGTTATATCTTTGCTGCTTTTCAGCTGGTATGTGTAATAAAACTTTTTGCTGTCATTAAAATTTTTAGCAACTATGCGAAAAAATTCCTCTTTTTTGAATCTTCTTTGCATGAATGTTACCTCTTGTCAAAGACACAATAAAAATTTATCTTTCCCAATAAGTTTGGTGTAAATGTGCCACGAGAACGTTAGGGCTGGTTTAAAGATTTTGGTTGGTGAACTAGGATTTTTTTTGTTTGAGTCACATAATTCACCTAACGTAGCAAATCGGTTGCTGTATTGATTTTTTTTTGAGTTATCTACATTACATTTTTGAGGGCTACGCTTTCTTTGTACTCCAGTTGCAGATGATTTTAGAGTCGTGCCAGTGGGAGCCTTATGTCCAACATTGTTACTATCACTTCTTGTGTTGTTCTGTTGCATGTTGCTAGATGCAAGCGGCAGATTAATCTCAGTCAAAGCGCATTGTTTGTGCTACAAATTTACATCTATTGCTTATGCTTGCAATTGTGCAAAGGGCAAAGATGTTTGCGTCTGGTTCAATTCAGAGTTGGGCAAATTGCATTACTTTTTCAATGCAATGAATTAGTAATGCAAATGCAAAAAATTATTGCGTTGATTTTTGAAATTTAATGCTATTGAAAAAATCTATTGCAAAGATTTTTGAAATTTATTGCTATTTAAAAATCTATTGCAATGATTTTTGGAATTTATTGCTGTTTAAAAATATATTGCATTGATTTTTGAAATTTATTGCTATTGGAAAATCTATTGCATGGATTTTTTAAAAATGGAAATTTTAATGCAATTTTTTCAATTTGCATTAAATTTTCAATACATTGGTATGTTTTAGGAAAAAGGAATTTTCTTTTCAACCAGGAATTTTTGAACCATACTTTTCGCCACCATCCAACCCAACCACCCCCAACATTTATTTAACGAACTCAGCCAAACCAACCATTATTGAGTAGCTGGCTGTAAATTTATTATATCATAATTTTTTCTGTCATATTAAAAAAAAAAACTTTTTTTACCATTTTTGGGATTCGAACCCGAGCCACTTTCAGCGTTCTGAATCGCGCATCTCAACGTTCTCTTCCAAATTCGAATATTTTTTTGTATTGTATGAATAAAAACATTTATAAATTTCTTTCAAAAATTTATTTAAATTGTCATTTCCCCCGAGTTCCCAGATTTGAATTTTTTTTATTTTTTTGAGATTTTTTTCGGTTAATGCAAATCCGGAAAGATTAATAGGAAAATTTATTTTCCATATGAATGAAATGCGACATGAAGGTAGTTGTTTCAGAAATGATACATAGCCCAGGAAAATTAAAAAAATTCCAAGTGAATATTTTTCACCGGAATTGTCTTCATTTATGTATGATAAATAAAGTGTGAAAAGTCTATTGCGAAGTCGTGTGCGCATAAAAAGTTATTCGGGATCTAAGGTTACTAAAATCAGTTTCTTGCAAATATTTCGTTAGCGCTTACTTCTACAGAAAAACGTTGCGGCACAAATTTGTAGCTCAAGAAATTTCCTATAAAATGTTACTAATTTATTTGTTAGTGTTAAAATTTTGTGGCAAGTGTATATCGTTAAGGAGATATTCACAAAAAACGTTTTTTTTTTGCCATTTTAAGGTTTTTTTTAAATATGTTCGACACGGTACCTTTTATGCTTATACATAATGCTTATATTTGTTATTTTTCAACCTATTTTAATTTTTTACTTATTTTCACTAAAACCTTGTGTGCCACAAAACTTGAGCCGTATCTTTAGCTGTATTAAATAACAAATCCAATGCATCCTCGACCTTGGCTATCCCCATTTTTCAAGTACTCTTAGATATGAAAGACCAATATAAAACAAACGATAATGTTTTTAAAATAAATTTGTAACTCCGTCGATTGGGTAGATTTATTCAATTTTATTTAACCGATTTTTACAATATTATATACAATACTATGGTTATTTTAATATATATTTTGGTAGTTCAGTGGTACTTCTCAGCACTAAAATTTTTGTATTGTATGAATAAAAACATTTATAAATTTCTTTCAAAAATTTATTTAAATTGTCATTTCCCCCGAGTTCCCAGATTTGAATTTTTTTTATTTTTTTGAGATTTTTTTCGGTTAATGCAAATCCGGAAAGATTAATAGGAAAATTTATTTTCCATATGAATGAAATGCGACATGAAGGTAGTTGTTTCAGAAATGATACATAGCCCAGGAAAATTAAAAAAATTCCAAGTGAATATTTTTCACCGGAATTGTCTTCATTTATGTATGATAAATAAAGTGTGAAAAGTCTATTGCGAAGTCGTGTGCGCATAAAAAGTTATTCGGGATCTAAGGTTACTAAAATCAGTTTCTTGCAAATATTTCGTTAGCGCTTACTTCTACAGAAAAACGTTGCGGCACAAATTTGTAGCTCAAGAAATTTCCTATAAAATGTTACTAATTTATTTGTTAGTGTTAAAATTTTGTGGCAAGTGTATATCGTTAAGGAGATATTCACAAAAAACGTTTTTTTTTTGCCATTTTAAGGTTTTTTTTAAATATGTTCGACACGGTACCTTTTATGCTTATACATAATGCTTATATTTGTTATTTTTCAACCTATTTTAATTTTTTACTTATTTTCACTAAAACCTTGTGTGCCACAAAACTTGAGCCGTATCTTTAGCTGTATTAAATAACAAATCCAATGCATCCTCGACCTTGGCTATCCCCATTTTTCAAGTACTCTTAGATATGAAAGACCAATATAAAACAAACGATAATGTTTTTAAAATAAATTTGTAACTCCGTCGATTGGGTAGATTTATTCAATTTTATTTAACCGATTTTTACAATATTATATACAATACTATGGTTATTTTAATATATATTTTGGTAGTTCAGTGGTACTTCTCAGCACTAAAATTTTTGTAGCATTGATTAGGATATAAATAATAAAATTTGATAATATTAGAGGCAGAGGAAAAATTAATACAAAAAACCTCAAAAAAAAAAAAATTTTTTATTTACACACTTAAAACTAAAGTACAAATGCGCCCGCACATATGTACGTTATTACTATGTAATAAATTTAAATTTTATATGTTAACAACTTATGAAAAATTAAAACTTGTTATCAAAATATTTTCCGAATTCGCACAACTTTGGATAAATCTTTCTTTATTATTCGCTATAAAAGTATTTATTACATTTATATTAGTTAATTGATGGAGGTTTGTGGTAGAGAAGTAGATTAGTTATCATTTTTAATATTTTATTTTGCATAACTTGCAATTTTTTAAAATGACATGCAGCACCGTTAACCCATACTGGTGACGGGTATGTAAGAGTCGGAGGAAAAATAATTTTGTAAATCATTAATTTATTTTCTTAACTTAAGTATGACCTAATAGGCTACAAGCTTTTAATGAGTCTATCAGATTTGCTTATTCTTTCAGTAATATGCGATTTGAAAGTTAATGTTTTATCAAGAACCAACCCTAAGTACTTTAGTTCAGAACTCCATTGAATTTCAATATTGCCAAAGAAAATATTTCTATGTGGTAAATTATGGGTAGATTTATCAATAACTACATATGCCAACATATAACAAGGCAATTCGACGGACACCTAGCTATGTTAGAACGAAACCACACAAATTTTTTTTAAAAAATTTTGAACTATTTCAGTCGCCTATTTTACCATATACTATATATTAATTGACGAACTAACGGTAGCAGGACTACCAAGTCCTCGCTTTTTGATCACAATTAGAGTTCTATCGTTGTAGGCTAAGATTTGGTAGACCCTTTGGAGACAAAAACTTCTGTTTTAAGTTAACTATTCTGTTATGGTGGAGTGTTGTCTTCATGGAAAAGGCTGTAAATGGAATCCCTGGAAATAGTCCCATATCATGTACAGATGAATCAATAAGACAGCACACTGATATGAGTTCCAATCAACAGAATTTTGGGTTCAGGTCGCACGATCAATGGGTCCTAGAGGTCTTGCATAGTGCCTGAAAAAATTTGATGCAAAACCATAGTTTTCGAACGTAAATTTTTAACTCACACTGATAGAGGGAGTGCCAACATCCTGATTACACATCTGAAGCACAAGTTTAATGCAGAAAAAGTAGTGTACAAGTGGTCCAGCGAATATATTTGCCGCACCGTGCGAACTTGTGTGACAAAAAAAAAAAAAAAAAAAACCCAATCCCACATCATTTATAGAATAATTTTGTTACACAAGCCAGTATTCTTAGGGCCAGTTTTTCAGTGCAAGTTTAAACTTCATTTAAACTAAGTTTTATTAAACTCGTTTAAATTGTTAAACTCGTTTAACAATAAAATGACTTTTTTATTGCGAGTTTATCTCCAACTCGATACTTTGATTTTTTGTAGGCATTACTGAAAAATGACATTGACGAATTTGAAGTGAAGTTTGTTTATGTAATTCTTTTATTTTAAAACTTCAAGACAAATGAAATACGAAGATTTTCTGCAGTAAATTTTGGAATTTTTTTCATTTATTTGTTATAATAAAGACAAATGTTTATTGTATCAATTGAAATTATAAAATAAACATAAATAAATATTAAAATAAAGAAATTTAATTTATTTTGGTTTTCTGCCACGACCACCGCCAACAAATGTTTTAGCCTTCAGTGCTATTTTAAACTTGAAATCCTACGGTATCGTGTACTTTTTTGACCAATGTTCTTTAAAATTGTTTCAATGTCATTGTAGGAGTTAATCAGCACAATAGCATGCTTTGACCTGATACCTTTAATCCCTAATCACAATCGAGAAGAATGCAAAGGACTTGAACTTATTGTTGGTCAACTCGAAACCTATCAAAGTTTATCGTGTTTTATTTCATGTATACGCATTTTACGTGCCTCACGAAAAGTCAAATGCCGAAAACTAGACCCAAAAGTTAATGCATCCATATCTTCTATTGCTGTGGCAAACACCTTTTCGGCTTTTACTAAAGCTGCACACTGCTCCTCGGCTCCACATCGCGTCCACATAAGATACACTCATAAAACGCAGCAGATCTTTTGCTTCATTTACATGTTTGTTACCCGGACTAATCGACCATTGAATTTCTCCAAATCTGCCTCATCACCTGATCATTTAGCTTTCTCAAGCGCTCTCTGAGCTTCTTCGAGCCGCTCAGCACGTTTTTTATTTTTGGTTTTTTTAATTTATTTATTTTTTACAGTATTTTTAAAATTTTGCTCATATGGGAGGTGCAACGCCCTATTGTCCGAGTTCACCCAGTTTTTGTTCAGAGCTTGCATTTATAGGTTTTAGTGTCTGAGTGAAAAACGTTTCCAGTATAGCGTTTTGAAGCTTTTGCTTATATAGGAGGTGCCACGCCCTCTTATCCGAGCTCGTCTAGTTTAAGCTTAAAGCGTGCATTTATAGTCTTTAGTATTTGAGTGAAGTTTGGATGGATTATCTCAAAAAACTCTTTCAGTATAGCATTTTGAAACTTTTGCTTATGTGGGAGGTGCCACACCCTCTTGTTCGAATTTGTTCAGTTTTTTTTCAGAGCTTGCGCTTACAATTTTTAGTATTTATGCGTATTTTGGTTGCATTGTCGTGAAAAATACTCCTAAAATTGCGTTTTGAATATATTTTTTGTATGGGCGGTAGGCGTGTCCGTTAACCGATTTCGCTCATTTTCAATCCCCCGAGCTATCTTTGACGACGGAGGCAGTGTACCAAATTTCATTGAATTATCTTCCTTAGTTTTCCCAAAAAGTGTATTTCAACACACAGCCAGCCAGCCACCCAGCCAGCCACCCAGCCAGCCACCCAGCCAGCCAGCCAGCCACCAAGCCAGCCAGACAGACGGACATGGCTATATCGACTCAGGAGGTGATGCTGATCAAGAATATATATACTTTTCTATACATGCCACGCCTCCTTCTCTGCGTTACAAACGGAAGGACAAACTGAATATAACCTGGGTGTAGGGTATACAAATGAAACTAAGTATAACGAAGTTTTTTTTATTGAACTCATTTCATTTATTACACAGACTTCTGATTTTCTTCGGCTATGTATCATTTCTGAAACAACAACATGTCGTATGGGTAACATTTAATTCATATGGAAAATACATTTTCTAATTAACCATTCCTGCACTTTTTGCGGTCACAAACATTGGATAGAAAAAGTGAAAAATATTGAATAATGCGGTGAAAAATATTCCCTTGACATTTTTTACACAGACTTCTGATTTTCCTGGGCTATGTATCATTTCTGAAACAAGTACATGTCACATGAGTAACATTTAATTCATATGGAAAATAAATTTTCTTATTAACCTTTCCTGCATTTGCATTAACCGAAAAAAATCTCAAAAAAAAAAAAAAAATTCAAATCTGGGAACTCGGGGGAAATGACAATTTAAATAAATTTTTGAAAGAAATTTATAAATGTTTTTATTCATACAAAAAAATATTCGAATTTGGAAGAGAACGTTGAGATGCGCGATTCAGAACATTGAAAGTGGCTTGGGTTCGAATCCCAACGATGCACTATAGGTCAAAAGGCACACTTTTTGACCTATTACAATGGATACCAACTGCAAATGTAGTTTTTATGTTGACTCTAGACTAAGAGAACAACTCTGAAAAAAATCTTAACCCTTGGACTACCGGGTCAAAAATGGCACGTAATAAATTCTCTAAATTATTAACACATACCAGCAAGGTTTTTTTTTTCAACCAATTCCAAAGTAGCTTTATGCGTAAAATCTGAATCTGAGGTCAGAATTGACCCACCACCTCAGGATTTGGAGATATTTGAGGTCAAACTCATGAAAAATGGCTATTTTTGAGGTTCGATGAAAACTGCACGAAATTTTCGTTATTTTTTTTACAAAATATATAACGTGGTTCTGTTATGTTTCTTCAAAATGAGCTCTTGAAAGATGCCATTCAATACTTTTTTTAAAAGATATGGCCGATTTTAGATGACATCTTGAAATCCCATAAAATGGGTAAAACCACACAACTTTCGATTTCATGATATCATCTTAAATATGCAATAACTTTTGAAGGAAGTATTGTATGGCACTTTTTAAGACCTCGTTTTAAAGGTAAAAGTAATGAATTATGCAAAAAAATAAAAAAAAAAAAATTTGTGCAGTCTACAACCAACCTCAAACGTAACAAAAGTACTAATTTTTCGTACATTAACCACAAATATCTCTATTTTTCGAAAAACCTAATGCAAAAATTATACGCACTTTTACCCAAGTTACTTGGACTAGTAGTATCTTCAGTATTTTCTTTTAAGAAATTGAAAAATAGCTTCTTCGTTTTCGTTTTTATCTGTCTCTTGCAACCAGATTTCGAATAAATCGGAATAACGGAAGAAAAGTTACCTGACAAAAAAATTCATTAAAAAAAGCGGGCAAAATCGGGCGTCTATATTTCTAAATAACATTAACAATAGCAGCGTCTTACTGGTTTCGGGTTTCTTAGGACCAACAAATTCCAACAAAATTCTAAAATTCATGAAGTTAAAAATTAAAAAAAAAAAATATTAAAAGTCAGGGGTCTAATTTAAATTTTAGATTTTTTCCACAAAAAACCAAAATATATTTTAATGTTTTGACCTAAATTGCGTTATACATAACATCATAAATTTTATTCATTTTTATTTTAGAGAAAAACAAATTATTTTGATGACTTTTTATTAATTGAAAAAAGAAGTTAAAATCACGACTTTTTTGCTTTATCGCATTAAAATGCAAATGCAACATCGCTGAGGAACGGAAAATTACTTTTTCCCAAAACAAAAAACACTTTTGTTTATAATGAAGTATTCTCCGTTACACTGCATCAACAAAAACTCAATAGCAAAACTTGTAAAAATTGAATTAAATTGAATTTTGGCCAAAAAAGTGTGCCTTTTGACCTATAGTGCGATGGTAAAAAATAAATTTTTTTTTTTTAATATGACAGAATAATTATGATATAATAAATTTACAGCCATCTACTCAATAATGGTTGCTTTGGCTGAGCTCGTTAAAGTGCGATCACGGAACATGTTTGGATCCAGGTTCAAGTCCTCTAAAGGGTAAACACGGGGAAGAAATAGAATATAAATTATGAAATGTTGAAGTGAAATGTAAACCAAGCAGAACAATTGAAGGAAGCCTCGGAGGAACAAGAAGGAAAATAATGTTGGGGGTGGTTGGTGGGGAAAGGTATGGTTCAAAAGTTCCTGGTTGAAAAGAAAATACCTTTTTCCTAAATCCTACCAATGTATTGTAAAAAATCAATGCAATAGATTTTTTCAATAGCATTAAATTCCAAAAATCAATGCATTGATTTTTTGCATTAGCAATATTGCTCCTATAATGCATTGAAAAAGTAATGCAATTTGCCCAACTCTGGTTCAATTGCGCATTCCCTGTGAATAGCGACGCACAGTGGTAACATCTGACATTTCTCGTTGCAAAAATCATAACTTTTGAACGAATTGAGATACATAATACAGCTCTCATTGTACAAAATTTGATTATGATATATTTTAGGGATGTTATGGAATTCATGGTCAAAGTTGGAATTTCTGATGGGTGTACAAATTATGCATACGAAGTTCTCCATAAGAGCCTTTTTCGAGAAAAAAATATAAAAAATATGAAATATGATTAATTCATGGATGCCGCGCAAGTTATGTATGTGAATAACGAAGAAAAAGGAGAAGTTATACACATACATAACTCAGAAAAAGAAGACACTAAAAAGCCAGACAGTGGAATGCACCGAATCAGCTTTTTCTAAGCGAGGCGATTCTGTCCATTCCACTGTGGCGTTGTGCTGACATTGCACAAATATACATTTATATTAGATCTTAAGTAAAGATAAGAGCCAAGCTAAGCCGAGTTCTGTTCGATAGCCGGCACTTGGTGACTAGCGTTAAGAAGCAACAGTTGTCGTTGCTAAAGTAACAAAAAACAAAAGAAATAAACGATTGAAACAACAACAAAAGTTCAAATGTATCATTACAGTGAAATCATATTATAACTAGTACAGTGAAGTTATATTATAACTGGCGCAGTCGCGGAACAAAAATCTACGTGAAAGAAAATAATTTAAAAAAAAAAAGAGAAAATAATAAGAAAATTTTAATTCTACTAAAAAAAAAATATAAAACATCAAATTAATGAATTTAAACTAAAACTAAATTTGAGAAGTTCTGCACACCAAGCCGAGGTGTCGCCAACGAGGGAGAGAGAAATAACTCCTAAACTAAAACAAAATTTCAGATAAATTGAAGTTCTGCACACCACGCAGAGGTGTCGCCAACGAGGGGAAAAAGTAACTCATTGAAATAAAGCAAGCAACAACAAGGGTCACGACAGGTGTATATACTTATTTGCAGTGGCAGCAGTTCAGACAAGTTATATATATAAATGTGAGTTTTTTTTTGTGTATACTAAAATTTTGAAAAAAAAATATACATAAATTACTAAATTGTTAAAAAAAAAAAATGAAATTCTAATTAAAATTTTCTGTTTGCTAATAGTAAATCAAATATTTTGTCACCAAGTCACAAAAAAAAAAATTAAGAAATTAAGAAAAAAAAATTAAGAAATCAAAATGGCAGATGCACAGCTTAGATCGATAGAACAATGCGTAATAGCTCTTACAAATTTAATGGGTCAAAATAGAAATGGACAAACTTTAAGACAGAAAATAGAAAAAGACTTAAAGTATTTAAGTGCCTTCGAAGGAAGTTCAAAAAAATTACCAGCATTTATTAGTGGCATTGAAAGAATATTATTAGATTATGTAGGGCAGGAAGAGGCAGTTTTCCAGGTTATCTACGATCTTAAAATTTTAGGGTCAGCTAAAAACTTATTACAATTAACAAATCCAAAAAATTGGGAAGAATGCAAAAATAGATTAAAACAACACTACAGACCGACGAAGGACCAAATGCAAATAACGCAAGAAATAAATTCCTTAAAAGTATGTAGCATTGAAGAGTTAAGTAAAAGGGTCAAAGATCTTACAGATTTAATAACGGAATATTGTGCACTATCTGAAAATGGTCCCTATATGAAGGAAATATTTTCTGGAATGCTAATTCAAAGGGTAAAACAATTAGCCTCGGGTACATTTGCCTATGCCATTAGAACCACAATTTCACTAACAGAAATTACAAATTTTATTTACAATTTTATTGGATTGGACGAAGGTAACCTCAATCCCTTCATGAAAAAACAGAAATATGTCCAAAACAACACGAATAATTCAGGGTCAAGAAAATTTAATGGAAGATTTGATGGGAGATTTAATGAAAATAGTTCTAATAGATTTCAAACATAAAAACCAAATAGAAACAATACCAATAACAATAGTTTTCAAGGTTCTTCATCACAGTTTCGTGCTAATAATTCAGGCCAGCAAAATTACCGGCCTAATAGTTCAAGAAATTCGTCAAATACAAATAATAACAGACCTTATTCATCTGGAAATGTTTCGACACAGAACAATGGGAACTCTAACAGAAATTATAGGCAAAACACTTATACCCAGCAGTCTAGAAATTCAAACAAACCAACACCAATGGAAGTCGACGCTTTAAGTAGGGAAGGTGCGTCGGAAGAAACCAATACGAACGAGGAGTTTTTTATAAACTAGCCTCGGTTGATACAAACAAAATTTTAATCACACTCACACTTTTCAAGAAAAAGTGGTGCACCTTGGTAGACCCTGGTTCTACCATAAGTATAATGAAAAAACAAAGTTTTAAAAATTTTGATTTACCAATATTAGAAGAAAACAGTACGATAATTAGCACACTAAATGGAAATATGAGGGGAAATACTAAAAAGGTTAAAACGACGTGTCCCGCAGAATTTGGTTTCCCGCAAAATGCTCAGATGAGGTGGCTAATGGTTGATTTTGACAAACCATATGACCTCTTATTGGGCAATGATTTCATTTTAAAAAATGTAAAATTAATTGATATAAAAAACATGCATATTGAGCTGAACAGTGGAATTAAACTTCCATTTCATGCAAGAATATTACAAGAACAGGTTTGCTCATTAGAGGCAGCCGCAGCAGAGAATATTCAACTGGATCATCTCAATATGCAAGAAAAAGCGGCTATGGAAACGATACTGAAAAAATATAAAAAATTAATATACAAAGAGGGAGACACCTTAACTATTACAAAAGCAGTAGTTCACCAAATAAAAACCGTAACAAATCAACAAATAAACTCAAAAATTTACAGATTACCCTCCAAACACGAGGAGGAAGTGCGGAGACAAATTTTGGAATTAGAGACACAAGGGATTATTAGGAAAAGTAAGAGCAGGTACAGTTCACCTATTCTTATAGTACCAAAGAAGAAAGATAATTCAGGTATACAGAAATATAGGTTAGTGGTAGACTATAGGAGACTAAATCAATTGACGATCGACGATAAATATCCCCTGCCAAATATCGATAGCATCCTAGACAAATTAGGCAAAGCTCAGTACTTTAGCACTATAGATTTAGCGAAAGGCTATCACCAGATATTAATGGCTGAGCAGGACATTGAGAAGACGGCATTTGTTACTCCGGCAGGCCTGTACGAGTATGTCAGGATGCCTTTTGGGCTGAAAAATGCCCCCGCCACTTTCCAGAGAATGATGAACGAGATCTTAAGAGACTACATCAATCGTATTTGTGTAGTTTATCTCGACGATATTTTGATTTTTTCTACTTCCTTAGAAGAACATATAGCTTCACTAAAAATAATTTTCTCTAGATTGCAAGAACACAATCTTAAAATTCAAGCGGATAAGTGTAGTTTTTAACGGAAAGAAACGCAATTTTTGGGCCACATTTTGACGAAGGATGGTATTAAGCCTAATTCAGACAAAATTCTAGCCATACAAAATTTGCCCCTTCCGAAAACAGAAAGGCAACTAAAGGGATTTTAAGGAGCCACAGGCTACTATAGGAAATTCATTCGAGATTATTCAAAGATTGCCTACCCGATGATAAAATATTTAAAAAAAGGATATAAAATAAATCCAAACGATCCGCAACATATTTCAAGTTTCGAATACTTAAAACTATTAATATCGTCCCACCCAATCTTAAAATTCCCAGAATATGACAAAGATTTCACAATAACTTGTGATGCTAGTGATTTTGCAATTGGAGCAGTTTTGGCTCAGCAAGGTCAGCCAGTCTGTTTCATTTCTAGAACGCTCAATAATCACGAGCAAAAATATGCTACAACTGATAAAGAGTTCTTGGCAATCATCCATGCAGTAACTTACTTCAGACCATATATTTATGGAAGTAAATTCAAAATAATAACGGATCATTGCCCTATTAAGTATTTGAATAACAAATACAAGGGAAAATAATTTTCTCAACGCCATCAAAGGTGGCTTTTAAAACTGCAAGAATAAAACTATGTTATCGAGTACCTGAACGGCAAAGATAACGTTGTAGCAGACTTCCTCAGTAGAATTGAGAACTCGCCAAAAATTAATGAAAATAATGATAACGAGTCAAATTTTGTACTGACGGACGAAAAAGACATAAGGGAAAGGACAGTTGGTGAAATTACTATAGAATATGGTAAAGATAAAAACCATAGCATTTCAGTGTTAGCATTGAATCAACCTTATAACGAATCCCAGTCTAATTTTTTGCTGTCAGTTAATGACAGTGAAACAGTACATTCTGCAGACGAAGAATTGTCTGAACATTTTCCCATTAAAGAAGATATCGTAAAAAGATATAAAATTCAAATAATAATAACCTACAGTCCAAGAGCAGATATGCAAACACTCCACAATAGAAAAATTTTGGAAATTAATCCAATGGAAAGTGAGAATGTTATTAAGGATATCTTCAAAAGGTACATAAAAAAAGGATTTGTTGGAATTTTTTCGGAAGTCCCGAGTCTGATTATAATAAAATTCAAGAAATGTTAATTTCGTTATTTGAAACTGATAGCCAAATTAAATTTGTAAAGTGTACAAAAAGAGCTTCAGAAATAACGGAAGAAGAAGAGCTTCATAAGCAAATTTCACTATATCACACAAATGAATCGATGCATAGTGGGATTAGTGAGACTTATAACACTCTCAAAGATAAAATATATTACCCAAAGTTCAAAAATCATATTCAATTGATAATAAACAATTGCCAAAAATGTCAAGTAATCAAGTACGATAGGAAACCAATTAAGCCAAAATTCCAAATTTCAGAAACCCCTAAAGAAAAAAACGAAATTATCCATTTGGACATTTTTCATTTCAAAAAGCATTCATTTGTAACAGTTTTAGATAAACTCACAAAGTTTGCAGCGGCATATAGAATCATAGATAGAAACTGGCAAGTAAAAAAATCAATAATGATGGAACATTTTTCAAAATTTGGCAAACCCACTAAAATTATAATGGATAATGAGTTTAGAGCGGAACAATTATTAAATTACTTACAGACTGAAGGAGTACAGGCCCACCTCACTAAACCAAATAGCCATACCGGAAATGCTGATGTTGAAAGGTTACATTCGACCCTGTTGGAGAAACTAACAGGAATCGAAGATCCAAACCTTACAACAGAGATGAGAATGCATACCGTTATAGGAAACTATAATGAGAGATATCATTCGACCATCAAATGCACACCGAGGGTGGCAAGAGATAAAATCTCACCTGAAGTCCTATACAATAGATTAACAGCTTTCAAAAATAAAACAAAAGATAAAAGAAATAGAGACAGGGAAGAATATGATGAACAAAGGGAAATAGGACCAATTAAGAACTATAAAAGGGTGCGTCATAAGGACGAGCCATATTTTAGAATCAGCTCACTTGACGGGGTACACCACACAAATATAAAACGACCTATTAAATTGGCAGGAATACAAATTTTAGAAGATGGTGAGAATGATGACAGATTTAGTACCATAGCCAGAATGGGGGATAACATCCCGATCAAAAAAAGTATATCAAAAATATATCAAAATGATATCAAAAATTTGTCAGTGACATACAAAATTTTGATAAAAAAAGGATATCACAGTGATATACGGAATGTAACGCTTTTTGTATATCACCATGATATCAAAAAAAGATATCAAAATGATATCAAAAAAAGATATCAAAATGATATCAAAAAAAGATATCAAAATGATATCAAAAAAAGATATCAAAATGATATCAAAAAAAGATATCAAAATGATATCAAAAAATTATATCAAAATGATATACAAAAATTGTATATCAATGATATACAAAATTTGTATATCACTTTGATATCCATTTCTGATACAAAATTGACATAACCAAATTTTGCAATATTGTATTTGATCGTCGGCAACAAGTTTTTAGAAATTGCCCGCATGCAGCAAATGAATGAAGTGTCGGTTTTTTTTAACTCAATTATATTTTTGTGCTTTTTCACAAGTTTTATTAGAAAATTCACTTCTTACTAAAATTGGCTGCTCGTCCGTTTTCCATACTTTTGGTTTTCCCAACCACAGGCTGCATGCACCAACTGAATGGAGCGTCTGGTTTTTTGCACTCAATTATATTTGTACTATATATAATAATTATATTTTCACTTTTTCTTCACTAAAATTGGCTGCGCGTTCGTCTTCCATAAAATTCACAAACTAAAGCGTTAAATTTGACATATCAGCAGCTGATAAATTTTTGATATCATTTTGATATACATTTCTGATACAAAATTGATATCAGCGGCTGATAAATTTTTGATATCATTTTGATATACATTTCTGATACAAAATTGACATGTCATTCAATGATATCAAAAATATATCAAAATGATATACAAAAAATGGATATCAGCCGCTGACAAATTTTTGATATCATTTTGATATACATTTCTGATACAATGACAAGAACTTGACAAGTTTTTTTGATCGGGATGGAACAATAAAGAATATACAACATTTTTTTTTAACATTTCAATACAAAATTTTTTTTTTTTGTTTTTTTTTAACCAATTTCAGATGTTAATAACGACTATTTTGTTAATCGCGTCGGCGAATATAATAAATGGGAGACTTCATGTGACACCCATTATTGAGGATGCAGGATATACCATGGTGCACTTAGGTCCAGTAGCAATAGTGAGGGAAGTAAATATTGCGTTACACATTATTAGACCTAAGCAATTAAGTAACCTTATTGAGCAGATTAAAGAAGATATAATGAATAATGAGATAAATAATAAAGAATTTCTGTTAAATGAAATAGACACAATAGAAGCAAGGGTTAAATCTATAACTCCAAACCAAAATTCGAGGAACAAACGAGGATTAATTAATTTAGGAGGGCATGTATACAAATGGATATTTGGAGTTATGGATGACGACGACAGGCAGGAAATATTAGAACACCTGGAAATAGTAGAGAAAAACAACCATAATGACATAGGGAACTTAAACAAACAGATTTCAATCAATGACCATTTTAATAAAACAATACACTCGATTAAGGATGCAATTGAAAATGAAAGGGAACAAGTTTTAAATTTTGTAAATATAACAAACATTGAACGTAAGCAATTAACAAAGCAAATGCTATTTAACAGTTATATGGCCAAGTTGAGGTATATTGAAGATAAAATAAAAGATGTTCAAGACAACATAGCATCGGCAAAACATAATTTAATTCACCCGAAAATGTTATCAAAAGAGGAAATAAACTATTTTGATATAGATTTTTACAAATTGAAATTGGCTAGAGTAGGATTACTCTCGTATAAAAATGATTCTATTGTATTCGCGATTCAAATACCAAAAACATATGTAAAAACAGAACTAAAATTAATCACTCCTATGCCAAATAAAGAAAATTTACAAATTACAATAAAAGATGAAACAATTATCACTATTGACTCCAAAAATTATGTATACCAGGAAAACACTTTATTAAAGAAACTTAAAACAAGTAACAATTGTATTTTTAAGAATGAATGTACATTTCAGTATAGTAACGCTACTGAAATTCAGGACATAAGTGATGACACTATTATTATAAAAAATGCTAAAAATGTATCGTTGGTTCATAATTGCGACCACAGAAATATTGTATTAAATAAAAATTACATTATAAGCTTTACAGATTGTAAAATTGAGGTATTAAGGCAGAAATATTCAAACAATAAAGTTGAATTTGAAGATAGAAATGTATACCCGGTGCGGATGCTAGAACAAAGGTACGAGGCCAAATTGTCAATCGAAAGAGTAGCCATAGAACATATCGAAAATCTTAAAGCAATTAAGGAATTAAAATTCGATAAGAAAACTACATATGGAATTAGTATTACAACAATTGTGATATTTATAATTGTCCTAATAATAGGCATTTGGCTGTTGAAAAAGAAGAATATAAAAATAAAAATTTTAAATAAAAGGATTCAGGAGAATCCTAAAACTAGCCCGGGAAGAGTTATGTATGTGAATAACGAAGAAAAAGGAGAAGTTATACACATACATAACTCAGAAAAAGAAGACACTAAAATGCCAGACAGTGGAATGCACCGAATCAGCTTTTTCTAAGCGAGGCGATTCTGTCCATTCCACTGTGGCGTTGTGCTGACATTGCACAAATATACATTTATATTAGATCTTAAGTAAAGATAAGAGCCAAGCTAAGCCGAGTTCTGTTCGATAGCCGGCACTTGGTGACTAGCGTTAAGAAGCAACAGTTGTCGTTGCTAAAGTAACAAAAAACAAAAGAAATAAACGATTGAAACAACAACAAAAGTTCAAATGTATCATTACAGTGAAATCATATTATAACTAGTACAGTGAAGTTATATTATAACTGGCGCAGTCGCGGAACAAAAATCTACGTGAAAGAAAATAATTTAAAAAAAAAAAGAGAAAATAATAAGAAAATTTTAATTCTACTAAAAAAAAAATATAAAACATCAAATTAATGAATTTAAACTAAAACTAAATTTGAGAAGTTCTGCACACCAAGCCGAGGTGTCGCCAACGAGGGAGAGAGAAATAACTCCTAAACTAAAACAAAATTTCAGATAAATTGAAGTTCTGCACACCACGCAGAGGTGTCGCCAACGAGGGGAAAAAGTAACTCATTGAAATAAAGCAAGCAACAACAAGGGTCACGACAGGTGTATATACTTATTTGCAGTGGCAGCAGTTCAGACAAGTTATATATATAAATGTGAGTTTTTTTTTGTGTATACTAAAATTTTGAAAAAAAAATATACATAAATTACTAAATTGTTAAAAAAAAAAAATGAAATTCTAATTAAAATTTTCTGTTTGCTAATAGTAAATCAAATATTTTGTCACCAAGTCACAAAAAAAAAAATTAAGAAATTAAGAAAAAAAAATTAAGAAATCAAAATGGCAGATGCACAGCTTAGATCGATAGAACAATGCGTAATAGCTCTTACAAATTTAATGGGTCAAAATAGAAATGGACAAACTTTAAGACAGAAAATAGAAAAAGACTTAAAGTATTTAAGTGCCTTCGAAGGAAGTTCAAAAAAATTACCAGCATTTATTAGTGGCATTGAAAGAATATTATTAGATTATGTAGGGCAGGAAGAGGCAGTTTTCCAGGTTATCTACGATCTTAAAATTTTAGGGTCAGCTAAAAACTTATTACAATTAACAAATCCAAAAAATTGGGAAGAATGCAAAAATAGATTAAAACAACACTACAGACCGACGAAGGACCAAATGCAAATAACGCAAGAAATAAATTCCTTAAAAGTATGTAGCATTGAAGAGTTAAGTAAAAGGGTCAAAGATCTTACAGATTTAATAACGGAATATTGTGCACTATCTGAAAATGGTCCCTATATGAAGGAAATATTTTCTGGAATGCTAATTCAAAGGGTAAAACAATTAGCCTCGGGTACATTTGCCTATGCCATTAGAACCACAATTTCACTAACAGAAATTACAAATTTTATTTACAATTTTATTGGATTGGACGAAGGTAACCTCAATCCCTTCATGAAAAAACAGAAATATGTCCAAAACAACACGAATAATTCAGGGTCAAGAAAATTTAATGGAAGATTTGATGGGAGATTTAATGAAAATAGTTCTAATAGATTTCAAACATAAAAACCAAATAGAAACAATACCAATAACAATAGTTTTCAAGGTTCTTCATCACAGTTTCGTGCTAATAATTCAGGCCAGCAAAATTACCGGCCTAATAGTTCAAGAAATTCGTCAAATACAAATAATAACAGACCTTGTTCATCTGGAAATGTTTCGACACAGAACAATGGGAACTCTAACAGAAATTATAGGCAAAACACTTATACCCAGCAGTCTAGAAATTCAAACAAACCAACACCAATGGAAGTCGACGCTTTAAGTAGGGAAGGTGCGTCGGAAGAAACCAATACGAACGAGGAGTTTTTTATAAACTAGCCTCGGTTGATACAAACAAAATTTTAATCACACTCACACTTTTCAAGAAAAAGTGGTGCACCTTGGTAGACCCTGGTTCTACCATAAGTATAATGAAAAAACAAAGTTTTAAAAATTTTGATTTACCAATATTAGAAGAAAACAGTACGATAATTAGCACACTAAATGGAAATATGAGGGGAAATACTAAAAAGGTTAAAACGACGTGTCCCGCAGAATTTGGTTTCCCGCAAAATGCTCAGATGAGGTGGCTAATGGTTGATTTTGACAAACCATATGACCTCTTATTGGGCAATGATTTCATTTTAAAAAATGTAAAATTAATTGATATAAAAAACATGCATATTGAGCTGAACAGTGGAATTAAACTTCCATTTCATGCAAGAATATTACAAGAACAGGTTTGCTCATTAGAGGCAGCCGCAGCAGAGAATATTCAACTGGATCATCTCAATATGCAAGAAAAAGCGGCTATGGAAACGATACTGAAAAAATATAAAAAATTAATATACAAAGAGGGAGACACCTTAACTATTACAAAAGCAGTAGTTCACCAAATAAAAACCGTAACAAATCAACAAATAAACTCAAAAATTTACAGATTACCCTCCAAACACGAGGAGGAAGTGCGGAGACAAATTTTGGAATTAGAGACACAAGGGATTATTAGGAAAAGTAAGAGCAGGTACAGTTCACCTATTCTTATAGTACCAAAGAAGAAAGATAATTCAGGTATACAGAAATATAGGTTAGTGGTAGACTATAGGAGACTAAATCAATTGACGATCGACGATAAATATCCCCTGCCAAATATCGATAGCATCCTAGACAAATTAGGCAAAGCTCAGTACTTTAGCACTATAGATTTAGCGAAAGGCTATCACCAGATATTAATGGCTGAGCAGGACATTGAGAAGACGGCATTTGTTACTCCGGCAGGCCTGTACGAGTATGTCAGGATGCCTTTTGGGCTGAAAAATGCCCCCGCCACTTTCCAGAGAATGATGAACGAGATCTTAAGAGACTACATCAATCGTATTTGTGTAGTTTATCTCGACGATATTTTGATTTTTTCTACTTCCTTAGAAGAACATATAGCTTCACTAAAAATAATTTTCTCTAGATTGCAAGAACACAATCTTAAAATTCAAGCGGATAAGTGTAGTTTTTAACGGAAAGAAACGCAATTTTTGGGCCACATTTTGACGAAGGATGGTATTAAGCCTAATTCAGACAAAATTCTAGCCATACAAAATTTGCCCCTTCCGAAAACAGAAAGGCAACTAAAGGGATTTTAAGGAGCCACAGGCTACTATAGGAAATTCATTCGAGATTATTCAAAGATTGCCTACCCGATGATAAAATATTTAAAAAAAGGATATAAAATAAATCCAAACGATCCGCAACATATTTCAAGTTTCGAATACTTAAAACTATTAATATCGTCCCACCCAATCTTAAAATTCCCAGAATATGACAAAGAATTCACAATAACTTGTGATGCTAGTGATTTTGCAATTGGAGCAGTTTTGGCTCAGCAAGGTCAGCCAGTCTGTTTCATTTCTAGAACGCTCAATAATCACGAGCAAAAATATGCTACAACTGATAAAGAGTTCTTGGCAATCATCCATGCAGTAACTTACTTCAGACCATATATTTATGGAAGTAAATTCAAAATAATAACGGATCATTGCCCTATTAAGTATTTGAATAACAAATACAAGGGAAAATAATTTTCTCAACGCCATCAAAGGTGGCTTTTAAAACTGCAAGAATAAAACTATGTTATCGAGTACCTGAACGGCAAAGATAACGTTGTAGCAGACTTCCTCAGTAGAATTGAGAACTCGCCAAAAATTAATGAAAATAATGATAACGAGTCAAATTTTGTACTGACGGACGAAAAAGACATAAGGGAAAGGACAGTTGGTGAAATTACTATAGAATATGGTAAAGATAAAAACCATAGCATTTCAGTGTTAGCATTGAATCAACCTTATAACGAATCCCAGTCTAATTTTTTGCTGTCAGTTAATGACAGTGAAACAGTACATTCTGCAGACGAAGAATTGTCTGAACATTTTCCCATTAAAGAAGATATCGTAAAAAGATATAAAATTCAAATAATAATAACCTACAGTCCAAGAGCAGATATGCAAACACTCCACAATAGAAAAATTTTGGAAATTAATCCAATGGAAAGTGAGAATGTTATTAAGGATATCTTCAAAAGGTACATAAAAAAAGGATTTGTTGGAATTTTTTCGGAAGTCCCGAGTCTGATTATAATAAAATTCAAGAAATGTTAATTTCGTTATTTGAAACTGATAGCCAAATTAAATTTGTAAAGTGTACAAAAAGAGCTTCAGAAATAACGGAAGAAGAAGAGCTTCATAAGCAAATTTCACTATATCACACAAATGAATCGATGCATAGTGGGATTAGTGAGACTTATAACACTCTCAAAGATAAAATATATTACCCAAAGTTCAAAAATCATATTCAATTGATAATAAACAATTGCCAAAAATGTCAAGTAATCAAGTACGATAGGAAACCAATTAAGCCAAAATTCCAAATTTCAGAAACCCCTAAAGAAAAAAACGAAATTATCCATTTGGACATTTTTCATTTCAAAAAGCATTCATTTGTAACAGTTTTAGATAAACTCACAAAGTTTGCAGCGGCATATAGAATCATAGATAGAAACTGGCAAGTAAAAAAATCAATAATGATGGAACATTTTTCAAAATTTGGCAAACCCACTAAAATTATAATGGATAATGAGTTTAGAGCGGAACAATTATTAAATTACTTACAGACTGAAGGAGTACAGGCCCACCTCACTAAACCAAATAGCCATACCGGAAATGCTGATGTTGAAAGGTTACATTCGACCCTGTTGGAGAAACTAACAGGAATCGAAGATCCAAACCTTACAACAGAGATGAGAATGCATACCGTTATAGGAAACTATAATGAGAGATATCATTCGACCATCAAATGCACACCGAGGGTGGCAAGAGATAAAATCTCACCTGAAGTCCTATACAATAGATTAACAGCTTTCAAAAATAAAACAAAAGATAAAAGAAATAGAGACAGGGAAGAATATGATGAACAAAGGGAAATAGGACCAATTAAGAACTATAAAAGGGTGCGTCATAAGGACGAGCCATATTTTAGAATCAGCTCACTTGACGGGGTACACCACACAAATATAAAACGACCTATTAAATTGGCAGGAATACAAATTTTAGAAGATGGTGAGAATGATGACAGATTTAGTACCATAGCCAGAATGGGGGATAACATGGAACAATAAAGAATATACAACATTTTTTTTTTAACATTTCAATACAAAATTTTTTTTTTTTGTTTTTTTTTAACCAATTTCAGATGTTAATAACGACTATTTTGTTAATCGCGTCGGCGAATATAATAAATGGGAGACTTCATGTGACACCCATTATTGAGGATGCAGGATATACCATGGTGCACTTAGGTCCAGTAGCAATAGTGAGGGAAGTAAATATTGCGTTACACATTATTAGACCTAAGCAATTAAGTAACCTTATTGAGCAGATTAAAGAAGATATAATGAATAATGAGATAAATAATAAAGAATTTCTGTTAAATGAAATAGACACAATAGAAGCAAGGGTTAAATCTATAACTCCAAACCAAAATTCGAGGAACAAACGAGGATTAATTAATTTAGGAGGGCATGTATACAAATGGATATTTGGAGTTATGGATGACGACGACAGGCAGGAAATATTAGAACACCTGGAAATAGTAGAGAAAAACAACCATAATGACATAGGGAACTTAAACAAACAGATTTCAATCAATGACCATTTTAATAAAACAATACACTCGATTAAGGATGCAATTGAAAATGAAAGGGAACAAGTTTTAAATTTTGTAAATATAACAAACATTGAACGTAAGCAATTAACAAAGCAAATGCTATTTAACAGTTATATGGCCAAGTTGAGGTATATTGAAGATAAAATAAAAGATGTTCAAGACAACATAGCATCGGCAAAACATAATTTAATTCACCCGAAAATGTTATCAAAAGAGGAAATAAACTATTTTGATATAGATTTTTACAAATTGAAATTGGCTAGAGTAGGATTACTCTCGTATAAAAATGATTCTATTGTATTCGCGATTCAAATACCAAAAACATATGTAAAAACAGAACTAAAATTAATCACTCCTATGCCAAATAAAGAAAATTTACAAATTACAATAAAAGATGAAACAATTATCACTATTGACTCCAAAAATTATGTATACCAAGAAAACACTTTATTAAAGAAACTTAAAACAAGTAACAATTGTATTTTTAAGAATGAATGTACATTTCAGTATAGTAACGCTACTGAAATTCAGGACATAAGTGATGACACTATTATTATAAAAAATGCTAAAAATGTATCGTTGGTTCATAATTGCGACCACAGAAATATTGTATTAAATAAAAATTACATTATAAGCTTTACAGATTGTAAAATTGAGGTATTAAGGCAGAAATATTCAAACAATAAAGTTGAATTTGAAGATAGAAATGTATACCCGGTGCGGATGCTAGAACAAAGGTACGAGGCCAAATTGTCAATCGAAAGAGTAGCCATAGAACATATCGAAAATCTTAAAGCAATTGAGGAATTAAAATTCGATAAGAAAACTACATATGGAATTAGTATTACAACAATTGTGATATTTATAATTGTCCTAATAATAGGCATTTGGCTGTTGAAAAAGAAGAATATAAAAATAAAAATTTTAAATAAAAGGATTCAGGAGAATCCTAAAACTAGCCCGGGAAGAGTTATGTATGTGAATAACGAAGAAAAAGGAGAAGTTATACACATACATAACTCAGAAAAAGAAGACACTAAAAAGCCAGACAGTGGAATGCACCGAATCAGCTTTTTCTAAGCGAGGCGATTCTGTCCATTCCACTGTGGCGTTGTGCTGATATTGCACAAATATACATTTATATTAGATCTTAAGTAAAGATAAGAGCCAAGCTAAGCCGAGTTCTGTTCGATAGCCGGCACTTGGTGACTAGCGTTAAGAAGCAACAGTTGTCGTTGCTAAAGTAACAAAAAACAAAAGAAATAAACGATTGAAACAACAACAAAAGTTCAAATGTATCATTACAGTGAAATCATATTATAACTAGTACAGTGAAGTTATATTATAACTCGCATGAATCCATAGTAAATAAAAAATTTTAAAGCCCAACAGTTTTTTCTACACTGAAAAACAAAAATTGTCGCAAAACGCCGCAAGTCTTTAGAACTTCTAAACGAATTAATTCATCTTATTTTTTTTTTCTGTATACTGAATATAACAGTTCTAACATTTCAAATTTTTATTTGAAAAGACACATTGGAATTAATTTTTGAAGGTATGAGTGTAAAAACCATAAAAACTAAGTATTCCATAACGCTTTTTTTAAACAAAAACTTATAAAAACATAAATTATAGCTGGGTGGTGAAATTCGAAATCAATTTCCTCTTTCAAAGTCTCAAACTAATACTACACAAAAAAAAAAGGAATTTAAATAATAAATGAATGGGTTTATTTGAAAGTGGAATAAGTCCAATTCCGGAAAAATTGAGTTTTTGGTAGTTATAGCTAGCTATATATGTCCTCTTTTTATATTGAAAATTACAGACTCGTTAGATCATGATTTAATCAAAAATTACTCAAAAGAACTTTTCATGAAAAGCATTTTTACAAAAATAATTTTTTTGAAAGGGGAATAAGTCCATTTTTTCATCTACTGCTATGCAGAAGATTTTGCTTTTAAATCAATTTAAAAATATTGGCAAGCGTTATTAAACCGGTGTTTAGTGTTAAACACTGTAAATTAATCAAATTTTATTATGCTGTAAAAATTTTTTCAAGTGTAATAGAAAATAGTTGAATTTTTTTGGTCTGAATGGACTTATTCCACTTTCATTTATAATAAATTCAAAAATTTGTTATACTTTTGTATGACTTATTCCATTTTTACTCACAAAATATTTTGTAAATTAAAGCAAAGGAAAATTAAAACTTACAAAAATTTTGCTTTAAAAACTGTTGTTTCTTTTCTTTTCTTTCTGCTCAAGTAGGGCTCTGAAAATTAGTTAGAACAACAACAAAAACAAAAAGTTTTTGTCGGACCTACTTTCGGAGACATAGCCATCGGAATATCGAGATATATTTTTTATAAAAATTACTATAAGGTGGCACTGCCTTCGACAGTGTCTCCCGAGAAAACATCTGGGTTTCACTGCAACGAAGAGGTATTGCCGCAAAGGCCATAAGCTTAGTACGTGCACAATATGAAGGCTTTAAATGCAGTGTGTTACACAATGGGTTGTTGTCACCGACATTCACCACTACTTCAGGCGTACGGCACACAGTGTCGCGAGTCCATATATAGAGCGGCCAAAACTAGTAAACGTTATCCAATTTTGATAAAATTTTGCACAGTGGTGCTTTTTGTTAAGATTATGAAAATTTTAGAAAATGGGCGTGGTCCGCCCTTTTTTAAGCCTACTCTCAGTACAAAAGTATTTGTATCGGGTGATATTTTTAATGGTTTTTTGTACAATTAAAAAGGTTAAATATTACCCTTTTAAATGCTTTTTAACTTTTTACGATCGGATAAGAAGAAAAAAAGTTATAGTAGTTCTACCTTAAAATTAAAGTGAAATATTTCAATTTAGGAAATTCACTCATTTTAGAAAGTAAAAAAAAAAGACTTACTTAAAAATAATGAATTTAAAAGCTAAGCAATCAAAAAGACGAAATTTTAAGCTTTAAACTGCTTTTTGATATATTCTGATCCGTTAAGAAACAAAAAAGTTATGGACGTAAGAGTTCAAAGTAAATATGATATATTTACAATTTTGGTACTCGCTCGTTTTAGAAAACGAAAAAAAGGACTTTTAAAAATTACTTATCTCGGTCAATTTTTATGCTAGAAAGATGTTTTAAAAACCAAAATTTGCAACTGAATCAACTTTAATTTTTGTTCAAACATTTTTTTTTTCCGACAAACGGTTTTTAAGTTATTTGTCAAAAAATTACTTTTTTGATATTTTAACCCCCAAAAGGGGGATTAAGCCCCCTGTTGAGCTAAGGAACTTTTTTTTTGTAAGGGGACTATGGTCCAATAAGCATCTGTGTCAAGTTTCAAGCCCACAGCAATTTTTTTCTTTAAGATATTAAATTTTACTCTCCTAAGAATATTAATTTTTTATTGAATTTTAGTCGATGTCACTTTAGAAAATTAACTAAAAAAAAAAAATTGGGGCACATTGGGGCACTTTTTTTTTCATATGCTTATACACTGTACGTACCTCTTTTGTTTCTAATTAAGGCAATAGGGTCTTTTGCGTCATTCTTTTTTATGGTCTCCCAAAGTTTTCTTTAGAATTCACAAATAAGCAAAAAAACATATGGCCAATAGAGTAACTGTAAACAAAAGGTTTATATAACAATCTGCTTAAAAATTACTCTACTACATAGGAAAAATATCATTTATTCTTAAAAAGTTAGTTTTAACTAAGGTATTTAATAAAATAGGCCTGCTTTAGATTTAAGAATCATGGAACGAAATTTTTTTTTTTTTTTGTGGCTTTTATTCTATCTCTCCAAAACTCTAAGTTTACGTGGCTCATATAACTATGCTATTTAGATGTATTAATTTTTTTTTTTTAAATTTCTATTAGTTAATGTATACTTAACAATATGCCATTCTTGATGAGTTTATATTTTGACTTTAACTTTGACTCTTTTGGCCGCACTCGCGACACTGTGCGGCAGGGGTGTTTACTATCACCATCACTCTTTCTTATCGTTCTTGATGATATCTTGGATAAAGCTCTTACACACAAAAAAATATTGAACAAAATATTTATGAACGGCATTCATACATCGAAATTCATTGATTTTCAAATAAAAATTTTACATTAAAATTTTTTGATTTTAAGAACGATTCATTAATCGTAAGAACATGAATTCATAAATATTTTTCTATGAAGAATTTTTTTATGAATTTCCGTTCTTAAATTTTAAGAACTTTTTCGTATGCGTAAGACGTTTCATAAAACTACAGATCAAATATTTTATGTATGTTTACATAAAATTAAAGAAACGTTCATAATTTTTTAGAAAAGGTTTCATCAACTTAAAATATTATTTTCAGTTTGTATTTCATCTACACCATTTGGTTCTAGACTGGTTTTTTGTAAATTTCAAATAAAGTATTGTTGAAAGTTCCTTTCTATGTCGCTTTTAACATCATGCTATGTATTCTCTTGGGACTCCTAAGCATAGTTTCATGCTATGGTAAGTATTTATTTGTCCAATGGGACACTAGCGCTTCATAAAGCTTTCTCCAGCATCAAGCGCTTACTTTCTTTAAGACGCAGTACTTCATTTTATTATTGCATGTCCTTGGTATTGGAACATGAGCGTTCTCTTAAAAAAAAAAAAAAAAAAATTATAATAAAAAAACTTTCACCCGCACTGGGGTTCGAACCCCGGAACCCAATCGCAGAGAAATATTACTGGCTCCCTTATCACATACGCTACAGACTCCTCCGATGTTTTTGTGTAAAATTTGTATTTTAAAAGTTTGATTGAATTTTTTTGTTTTGAAAAAAAAAAAAACAATTTATGAATTTCATTCATAGATTTTATGAACGTGTTCTTACGTTTTAAAAATGATTCATAAAAAAAAATTAACGTTTTTTGTTCTTAGATTTTAAGAAAAGTTCTTACATTTTATGAGTAATTCATAAGCGAACGTATGCGTTATTTAATGTATGATTGAAAATACTTATAATCAATGAATGCTGTACTCGGCTCATATTCGATGAATTTTTTCGTTAGAAATAATACATTTTTCATTAATATTATGTGCTTTTTTTTTTGTGTGTAATAAGGCCAAAAGGGGTATCCAATGGAACTTTACCGAACATCTGGATGATCTCGACTACGCTGACGACATCTGCCTCTTATCGTCAAAACATTCAGATATGCAAAGCAAAGTTGAAGACCTTGTCTTGGAATCACAGAAGGCCGGCCTAAAAATCAACGTATCCAAGACTAAAAGCATGAAGCTGCACGCAAGCAATGACATCACGTTTAAAGCTGGCAGTGATGACATCGGAAACATCGATTGCTTCGCGTATTTAGGCAGCATTATCTCCATGGATGGTGGAGCAAAAGAGGATATCAACTCAAGAATAGCAAAAGCAAAAGGCGCGTTTGCTCAACTGAACAAAATATGGTCTTAATCCGTTATATCCACCAAAACGAGAGTGCGCATTTTTGATTCGAATGTGAGATCGGTTTTGTTATATGGGTGCGAAACGTGGCTTGTTACTGAACAACTAACGAACAAGCTGCAAGTATTCGTCAACAAATGCTTAAGGCGAATACTAAAGGTTTGGTGGCCTCGCACTATATCAAATGCCGAGCTACATCAAAAATGCAATCAGAGGGCTATAGCAATCGAGGTCAAGCTGCGCAAATGGAGTGGATTGGTCACACTCTCCGGAAACCACACAGCGAAGTTTGTCGCCAGGCTCTTGAGTGGAATCCACAAGGCAGTAGAGGACGTAGTAGACCCAAAACCAACTGGAAGAGGTCGCTGGAAAAGGAAATCCAAGAATCGGGAAAGTCGTGGCAAGAGATTAAAGTCATCGCAAGGGATCGCGACAAATGGAGAGATTTCATATTGGCCCTATGCTCCTCCTAGGAGTTAAAGGAGATTACATACATACATACATAAAGTGGGAACCCCTGAAAGGATTTTAATAATATATGTGTCGTACGAAAGATATGTTAATTTGCTACAAAATCGATCTACAAATCCGAGTCGTGTTTTTTTTTTTTTAAGCACTATTTTTCCCAAAATGTATCATTAATGCATAATTTTAGTAACATATTATAAAAACCCAATTTATTACCTTTCGTTTGACATGTAATTTGTACTTGATTTCTTGCATTACGTATGTATTTTTTTTATAGGAAAACAAAAAAGTAAGTTATTGAAAAACATCGAAAGAGTCTACAGGAATCGGAATTAAGCGAAAACTATCTAAAAACATCGTGATTGTTGTTTTTATTCCTGATATTGTTATTTTTGTTGTTGGTATTATTGTTGTTCTTGTAATGTTTTCCTAAATTTCATGAAAATTTCTTTGGTTCACTTTTTTGTTTTCCTTTAAAAAAATATGATAATGCAGGAAATCAGGTACAAATTACATGTCAAATGATAGCAAATAAATTGGGCTTTTATAATATGTCACTAAAACTATGCATTAATGATACAGTTTTGGAAAAATAGTGCTTTAAGAAAAAAAAATTGTCAAAATTTCTGAAAATCTACAATATCTCCAAACCACGACCCGGATTAAAAATTTTCGTAGGTCGATTTTGTATCAAGATAACATATCTTTTGTATGACTTTAATATTATTAAAATCCTTTCAGGGGTTCCCAACTTATTATAACTTTTATAAAAGATATATCTCTATCTTCCGATGGCTATATCTCCGAAAGTAGGTCTGACAAGAACTTTTTGTTTTTGTTGTTGTTGTAACTAATTTCCAGAGCCCTACTTGAGCAAAAAGAAAAGAAACAACAACAGTTTTTAAAGTAAAATTCTTTTAAGTTTTAATTTTCCTTCGCTTTAATTTACAAAATATTTTGTGAGTAAAAATGGAATAAGTCATACAAAAGTATAACAAATTTTTAAATTTATTATAAATGAAAGTGGAATAAGTCCATTCAGACCAAAAAAACTCAACTATTTTCTATTACACTTGTAAAAATTTTTACAGCATAACAAAATTTGATTAATTTACAGTGTTTAACACTAAACACCGGTTTAATAACGCTTGCCAATATTTTTAAATTGATTTAAAAGCAAAATCTTCTGCATAACAGTAGATGAAAAAATGGATTTATTCCACTTTCAAAAAAACCCATTCAAATAAGAAAAAAAGTTTTGAAAAAAATTTATTATAACATGCAGTTTTATATGAAAATTATAATTTAAAAATTTAACCTATATTTTTTTGGAAATATTCATCGATATTGACATAATTATCTAATAAATCTAACATCCGGGGAATATATTATTTTCAATTCTTTTTGAGTTTGGTCATGCCTCAATGATGAAAACTTGGGGTCTAATGATGCAGCCAATATACACGCATTTAATCCTTTAACGACCGGTCTAAATACGCGAAAGAATTTCAAAATAAAACTACGACAAAATCGAAGTAATGGGGGTTAATAAAACTTTCATGCAAGCAAATGGGGTTCTGGCAAACATACTTGCCTTTAGTCGTTAAAGGGTTAAGAGATCTTGGATATCTTAGCTGTATTTCCAAATCCTTGTGGCGATTGGTGAACTCTAATTCCAAGTTTGTTGTGGAATTCTTCTTGAATTTTCTTTTTCCTCGCAGCTTCTTTGTCCTTCGTTGCAATGTTTTCATCAAAACTTTCGCCAATTCGTGACAGAGTGTTCGCAAAGTAATGAATAAATTCCATACATCTTATTCTTGCATGTAATGGCGATATTCCGTATTCGTAACTTTTCTCATCTTTAACATTTTTGTCGGTGCTTTGAAATTTACTTTGGTGCCTTTCACAAATTGCACAGTTTTTTGTGTTCTTTGTGTTAGTTAATTCATTTAGCACTTTCCCGTCAACCATTGTAAGGAAAAATTGTGTTCTACGATGATAGAATCTTCATCGTTAATTTTGTAATGGGTTGGTTGAATAGTAGCAAGTTGTTCTTTTATATTGTTAATTGTGCTTTTAATCAGATTCCTTCGCATACAGAAATATTATGGGTCGGCAAAAATTAACTGATTAAGGTCGGGGATTTTTCTAGTGTTCGCCAGTTTAGCTCTGCAATCTCAGCTTTGTTCTTTTTGATACATACATTCTATTAAACGTTGACCAGTATGATCCGTCATATCTTGAATTTTCACCTTAGCTGAATCTTCCGTTATTTCGCAATTTTCTGGAACAGTTGCTTTCTTCGCTGCTATGATGTTCTTATATTCTGGGAGTATATTTACATTGTGTCGTATCAAAGAGCTTCGGAGAAGTTTGTACTTTTCCTTTGAAAATATGGAAGTCCAAGAATAAAGCCAAAGCTTCTTCAGCGGTATATTTTATGGGATATGCATTCAGTGGAGTTGGAATGTCGTTTTTAATCGTCTTCAATCGGATAGAACTAGCAACAGAAACTGCCTCTGTTATATCGCCTCTTGTTTTTTTCTTTACCTTTGTTATATTTAACTGTTAATGCTGTTGCCAGCAATCCGATAAAAATCTCTTCTGTAGCATGCATAAGTTTCTTTTTTTTGTGAATGTTGAACTTTCGTCTATTGATTTGCTTGGCCGTCCTATTGTAGATTTTGAATTACTTGGCAATTCGTCGGATATGTCTGCTCCTTCCTCTTGGTGGATATCGGTACTTTCCTGTAGCCAATAGTTATATTTGCGATTGAATCTTTTGTCTGAACCAAGGGTGTCAGCATTTTGAAATCACTGAGCCAAGCGTAGGCAGCGCAGTGAACGCAAAATTTTTGCTTCTACAACAACTTCAAATTCGAAGGACCAAAACCACAAAAACAACGTTTTGTTGTTTTTTTGTGGCTCGTTTACAACAACAATAATATATCAACAGTTTTTAAAATTTCTGAGGACTAGAACACACGCAAAAATTAGTGGTAGTCACGAGTTGATGAGTAATGCCCTTGCGTCGTTGCAAAAATGCGATTTGCTAAAGTTTGGCATTTGTAAAGCAAAAAGCACCTTGCCGAAAATTACGCACTACTTCTGTAATTTCGCAAGATGGAAATATTTACGTACATTGAACGTTCACGCGTTAGTGCGAAAAATACTTGCATTTTTGCAACTACACACCAACGCGTGTATACCCATATTGTTTGTTGTTTTTGTTTTTGAGGCGACGTAGTCGTTGTTGTGGTTTTATGATGGTTGCAGAGTTCAATTTTGTGTGTATGAAAAAAATACAATGAAAACCCGAAACTTTGACGAGCTCAAAAAAATAACAAAAATTATTTCTGTGATTGTTGTGCTGATATATTTTTGTTTTTGTAGGCGAGCCAAAATTAGCTCACTTTTGTTCTACGCTGACACCCTCGGTCTGAACGATATATAGTATTCCATTTATTTTTTATTCTTTGGAATATTGCATGAATTTGTTCCAGAATTTCAGGTTTTTCGAATTTTTCATCAGTGATGACGTTAAGATTTTTTTGTAATGCTACTCTGAAATCTAGTTCAGTTGATAAATATTACATAAATGATACGAATTGAAATAGGCATTTTTATATGACAAAGTTAAACGCTCTTCTAACATGACTTACTGGCTAATACGAAATTTGAACTTCAGGATTATAATCGTACCACCCTATGAAGCAAGCATTTTAAACCTAGTACACTTTTTTGTACGATGTCTTCCTCTTGAGTAAACAAAGAGTTTTGCATGCAGCGGTGGTGGTTTTTTTTTTAAAAAAATTCAAAAGTATTTTTAAATTTTGGTGAAAAAAATTTTTTCCACCAAGTAATATTTTTTTATAAAAGGAACAATTAAAAATGAATGGGACTAGTTACTTAGATACAGTTTACAAACTTTGGTGTAAGCTATAAATAATTGAAAAAACACCCTTTTCATGAAAATGACTAAAAACGCCAACTTCAACACCCTGTATTTTAACCAAAAATGGTACTAGAACCAAATTCTTCTAGATCTACCATATTGCCAAATTTGAGCGAAATCGGAGACAAAAAAATTTTCAGCTGGTACGCCTGGCGTGTTTTGTTCCATATGTATATAGAAAAAAATTAACTTTTCTTTCATAAGTTGCAGTAAAATTAGAACCTCATCATAAAAAAAAACTGGAAAACCTTTGACTTTGGCAAAGCGAACCATTTTTTCAAATGAATTAAAAATTTATATTCTTGAGTATTAAGCATTTGTTTACCGAACTGCATCAGTAGCTTTGCGAATTTCCACCTCACCAAAATTGATTTTTGCAACCACTTTTGAGAAATGTCCAGCATTGTCAAGAGGGGGGGGGGGGGCGGATTGAGTACATTCCTAGATAATACACAGAACGAAAAAACTATTGTAAATTTACTTAAGTTTTCTTAGATAAAAATTTTTGTATGGAATTCAAAAAACTTTATTATATTACTTAAGTTCATTGTAATTTTATACATGACTTAGGTTAGAAAATATTAGGCAACTTACCTAAAAAAACTTAGGTGTTTTGCCTAAGTTTTATAAAGCAATTTATCGAAGAACTTAGGTTATGTTTAACTAAAAACTTCGGCAATTTTCCTAAGTTGTATTTTTTGATATCTCATCTTTTTATTTGCGTGACTTTATTGTGAAACATAAAAGTTTTTATTTTCTTCGCCATTATAAAAATTTTTTCAAGCCATGGCAATGAAATGGAAAATAAGGATACTGCAAATTTTAAAATAATCCAACAAAGCCTGACAATGCACTGTTGTCGGTGGTGGTCACATACTACAGGTGGGTACACGTCCATTAGACCGGTGCGTTTTGGACGAAAGTTTAAAATTTGTCGCGCAACCGGCAGAATTGTAAAGTTTAACTATCGACATGAAGATTGCCGCCACCCTAGCTCTGAGAGATGACGGGAAGGTTGAAGGTTTGAAGGTTGAAAAACGTTGTTTAAAAATGCATGCTCATAGTTCCGTAGTGAATCAATTCTCAGCTTCGTAGTATGTCGAAAACTGAAATCCAAGACATGGATTCTTATGTATTTTTTCCCGTAGAATCGAATGGCATCATTAGTCTTCTGATTAGACGTCCATTTTTGGCGTTAAGTAAACTTTTCAGCTCAAAAAAGTCGAAATTTTTCCAAATCCCCTGTTTGAGCACTCCACAATTGAACAGAAAAAATCTTAGGTACCATTTTTTTTGCGCTACGACATAATTTTCATTCATGAAAAACGAATTTTTGATTTTTATTATCAAAAAATATCTCGAAATCGGGCGTAAATATTTAGTCAACGACGGTTCCCAACGTCCGGACGGTTTTTTCTTTTCGGTGCCCCTAGTAAAATTTTTTTAGAATATTTTTGGAATTTTTTTAACCCATTATAACCAAGTTTTTGAAAAAGGGGTCAAAAAGACCCTTAGAACGGGATATAATGGGCTAAGATATTCACATAACTTAATGTAGAATCAAGCATGGAACAACATTTGAGAACATCTTAACGCATTATAAACAAGTTTTTGGAAAAGGGGTCGAAAAGACCCTTAAAAACGGGATATAATGGGTTAAGATGTTCACATAACTTAATGTAGAATCAAGCATGGAACAATATTTTAGAACATCTTAACCCACTATAACGAGTTTTTAAGGGTCTTTTCGACCCCTTTTCCAAAAACTTGTTTATAATGGGTTAAGATGTTCTCAAATGTTGTTCCATGCTTGATTCTACATTAAGTTATGTGAACATCTTAACCCATTATATCCCGTTTTTAAGGGTCTTTTTGACCCTTTTTTCAAAAACTTGTTTATAATGGGTTAAAAAAATTTCCAAAAATATTCTAAAAAAATTTTACTAGGGGCACCGAAAAGAAAAAACCGTTCGGACGTTGGGAACCGTCGTTGACTAAATATTTACGCCCGATTTCGTGATATTTTTTGATAATAAAAATCAAAAATTCGTTTTTCATGAATGAAAATTATGTCGTAGCGCAAAAAAAATGGTACCACTAGATTTGTCAGGAAAAATCCTAACAAAATATACATTTCAAATTTTTCTAAGATTTTTTCTGTTCAATTGTGGAGTGCTCAAACAGGGGATTTGGAAAAATTTCGACTTTTTTGAGCTGAAAAGTTCACTTAACGCCAAAAATGGACGTCTAATCAGAAAACGAATGATGCCATTCGATTTTACGGGAAAAAATAGATAAGCATCCATGTCTTGGATTTCAGTTTTCGACTTACTACGAAGCTGAGAATTGATTCACTACGGACCTATGAGCATGCATTTTTAAACCACGTTTTTCAACCTTCAAAAATATATCGACACCCTTTCCCGTCATCTCTCGGAGCTAGGGTGGCGGCAATCTTCATGTCGATAATTAAACTTTACAATTCTGCCGGTTGCGCGACCAATTTTAAGTTTTCGTCCAAAACGCACCGGTCTAACGTCCATATATCTACTTGCATACTTATGTATATTATTTTCGACTTTTAAATTTTTTACAGAATGGATCAATGGCGGCTAATGTAATTTATGTAAATGTCGATATTTGAGGAAAAATTTTTCGGGAAGGGTACACAAGAGCACTTTGTATGTTGCTAATTGGATGTCTGTACCGAAGATTCTTGTGGTCCAGTGATATATGATTGAAAACTTGTTGGATAAATTTCGTTTGAAAGCTGATATGCACAATAAAAAAAAAAAACGAAATGATAAAATATAAAATAAATGGTTTTTTTTTTCTTCATATAGAAATATAGGAATAACACCTAAGAAACTTAGGCAAATATTTGTAATATTTCCTAAGTTAATTTCGGTAGCAGCTTTGGGAATTTACCTTAGTAGCTTTGGTATTATTGGTATTACCTAAGTTTACTTTGTAAAATTGCCTAAAAACTTAGCTAGAGCATATAGCTCTAAGTTCTTAGGCAAATTATACTCGATTCTTGGGTGAATTTTCACAAGTTTTTCGTTCTGTGTAACAGAATGTTCTTAAAGTCTTAACATACAATTTTAAAAAAAATTTATTCACTTGGTATGAGGGGGGGGGGCCGCTCACCCCCATCACCCCCCTTGGATCCGTCACTGCGCCAGTGTGCGACATTTCAAACGGATTCTGAGATTTCGCCTATATAATTAATGTACAAAAACCACTCACCAACACATCCAACGCTGAAAGGCCTTTCGGTTGACGATGGTATAAATTTTATGCTTGTTAACCTATTTAAATTTTTTCTATGATTTTAAATAAAATTAATTTACCTCAGTAAATTTTAGGAATTTAAAATTTACAATCAACGATTCAAAAGTTTAATAAATGCTAATTCCGGAATCACTTTTTAAGCTATTTTAAAACTTTACAAATTAATTGGATTATATTCTTGTTTTCCTGTTTGAAATTATTGTATGTTAGATTTTTGATTTCTACCACTCTAAGGTGCCCAAGGACCTTAGCCCACAGAGGACGCATGAAATTTTGCTATTTTCTACTAAATGCATCGCTTAGTACTATTTTTTTGTCTTCAAAATAAGCTATGAACTGGTCTTGCATGATTTTTATTTAAAAAGTTATGACCATTTGAAAATGACACCATGGAGTGAAAAATCGTATGTATGTAGAATCTCATATTTAGCGTTGCATTTAGAATAAAAGAGTATAACAATTCCGTACGTCTTCTATATAAACTCAAAAATCGTGTTCTTAAACATTTGGCTTAGAAATCCGGGATGCGGATTCAGCAGCGTGAGCTGCGTTTTTTTCGAATGTTCCGTTTTTCGACCTCTTTTTAAAAAATTATAAACAAACAATTTTTAAAATAGTTTTATTTGCTTTCTTTTTCCTCAAAAGAAAACATATATAAAAAAGTGGTTACAAATAATAATAATAACTTAATAATTAAAAATAAAGCATTTCACTGACTAATTTATATCATTTGACAAATAAGAAATAATAATTTTTTTAATTTGTCTCAAAGCCGACACCATTAAAAACTGAGCTGTGTAGTTTATTTTTTCGAATAATTACGAACTTAAATAGATTATCCTGCTATATATATTTCTGGCCTAGGCAACACTAATATCAATAGCTAAAATCTGGCAACACCATAATAAAGTTTGACATTTTTTAACATAAACGTACTCAGAACGTTTTGACGTACGACCATCATTTGTGTTGTTTACAGTGACTTGAAAAAATCAATTTGGCAAAAAATGGAATTAACTCGTGAACATTTTCGTGCGATCATTTTTCACAACTTTCGACGTGGGTTATCACGGCAAGAGTGCATCGATGAACTTTAATCTTTGTGTGGCGATGAAGCACCATCCTATAGCACTGTGAAAAACTGGTTAAATGAATTCAATCGTGGCCGACGCTCGCTCAAAGACGAATTCCGTGAAGGTCGTCTAAAAACGACCGTTGTGCCAGTGTACATTGATGCCGTGCGTGAACTGATAATGAAAGATCATCATGTGACATACCGTGAGATAGAGGCATCCTTGGGCATTAGTTCCACTCCAATACATTCGATTTTGCATGAACACTTAGTTGTAAAAAACGTTTGTTCTCGTTGGAAACCCCATAATTTATCAATCGCTTAAATTAATTTTTCCATTGATAATTATCAATGGCCAGAAATATATATAGCAGCCCACGTATGCAAATTTATTTCTGTTTATATAAAAATCTTAAGTTACTAGCTAATGTTATAAATATTTTTGGTCAATTCACAAGGTGTTGTAGCATGTCGTATAGTCGTATTGTTTTAAATTTTAAAACTTTTTTAATGGGCCTTATCGTAAATCTGAAGGGAGTTTCCATTCTCGAGAATATACTCACTCCTAGAAGTAGTGAATATTTTATGAACGAAAACTTCCCTTCCTGCAGGGATGTTTTTTATTTTAATATCGTTGACATTTTCTGAAATAACTAGTTTGCAACGCTGTGTTTTTTCAAGACTTTTGACATTTTGCACAAAAACAACATCTGGCAACGCTGAGGCTTTCCCATATCTTTTACATTTTGCGCAAACATCCAGTTTGCAACGCTGACTTTTTCATAGACCGTAGACATTTTGCACACAAAAAAAAAACATGTGGCAACGCTGTTTTGCCAATATCGTTGACATTTCCCAATGGATTTTGATATCTAACTTAAAAAAAAAGGTAAACAAGCTATTGCATCTGTATAAAATTTGTGCAAACTATGTGAATGCTTTGCTTTTTTAATTAAATAATTACATTTTAATAATTTTTGTGGATTTAAATATCAAAGTTGGCGCCAAAAAGATTTTTTTTTTTTTTTTGTGCAAACAACAATATTTTTAGGCCAATTTGAAAACTTAAGACAATACGACTTGACGACAGTTACAACACCATGTGAATTGCACAATTACTTATATAAACGAATATCTCTAAGTTTTAAACGAAAAAAGATTAAAATTAATTTTACGTTTAAGAAAATAAACAACAAAAATTGATTTCAAAGTCATTTCATCGAACACAAAATGTTTCAATATACATACAAGTAATTTACATAATCAGTCTTAAGCATATTTTATACGAAGTATTTCTTTGCTTTATTAAAAAGAAGTACAGTTCAAGCACAAATAAACAATAAAAATGATATCTATGTTCTTAGATGGAATTTTAAGAAGGGGCTGTCCATAAACTCCGTGACGCTTCTAGGGGGGGAGGGGGTTCGAGTAAGCGTCACTTTTTGTCATAGGGGGAGGGGGGTTCCAGCAAGCGTCACGGGACGGTGTTTAAAATAACCTATTTTTCAAAAGAAAAAAATTAAAAACTAAGTTTTTAAATTTAAGTTATTCAAAGGTAAATATAAGAACATCTAATTTTCTTCATTTGTTGCGATTTGGTTGTCAGAGAAGTATCGTTATTTGATTTAAAAGGCCGTTTTGACTCTACCAACTTCGAATTAACAATCGCAATCTTTTTAATTCAATAATAGTACTTCCGTAGATCGTACGATTATCGAATATAGTGTTTCAGTTTTAGGCCTGATTATAGAAATAAATGTACAAATAAGAACGTAAGTGTATGTAAAGAGAAATTTGAAAAAATTTAGCTTCATTGGTTCAGGTTTTACCTTTATCCTTTGCCCGAACATTTAAATTTTTTTAATTGAATTTATATAGTTGAGGTGGGATTTTATTTTTATACTATAAAAAGAAAAGTTTACCAAAAATTTTTTTGTGCATTTGATTTTTTCTTTATTTAAGCAATAACTATAAAAAGTTAATACAACACTAAATCCAAAATAGATGTAACATTTTGCAAACTATTTTTTTCTAAACAAATTTAGAGTCGCTGAACACGAAAAACCCACTTATTTTTTATTTCTTTGGACCGTTCCCGAGTTATTCGGTCATTTATATTTTCGAGGTTATAGCTTCATATACATTAATATATTTATAGAACGCCAAGTCCGATCGATTTTATTTTACAACGCTTACAAAGAGTGAGTAATGGCTCTTCTAACGAGTATACTAATGATTATGCTCCGATAAATAATGAATAATAAAAATTTTCATATCAACCTCAAATGAAACACTTAGTTTTTCGCACATTTTGTTTTTAAATAAATTTTTTTGCAATTTTATTTAATGGCACATTAAATTTCAAACATTTTTTAAAGCTTATGCTGAGCAAAATCGAATGCAATTTCGTGTAGATATTAAGGACTTAGTGCAATAATGATGATGAGAAGTTGTCCTGAGCATTTTCAAAATGTTCAGCCTTAGTCAACAGATCCAATTTTTCTGCTTCCAGATCGGCCACTCTAAACTCACTGAACATTTTCAAGATGCTCTAGACAACTTCTCATCATTTTCTGTAGAAGAACATTGAGGATCATGTTGCAATTGTATCAAAATACTAATTTTTGAAAGAAATCGAAATATCTCTATTGCACTAAAACCTTAATATCTTCTCGAAATTTCATTTGATTTTGCTCAGCATAGGCTTAAAATGTTTGCAATTTAATGTGCCACTAAATAAAATTGCTAAAAAATATATTTAAAAATAATGTATGCGAAAAACTAAGTGTTTCATTTGAAATTGATATGAAAAATTTTAAATTTTTCTTGGTATAACTCAGTTAATTTTGTTCGGAGCAGAATTATTGGTATACTTGTTAGAAGCGTCATTAGTCACTCTTTGTAAACGTGGTAAAACAAAATCGATCGGACTAGGCATTATAAAAATATATTGATGTATATGAAGCTATAATCTCGAAAATAGAAATGTCCGAATAACTCACGAACGGCTAAAGGGAATACAAAATAATTGGGTTTTTCATGTTCAGTGACCTCAAACTAGTTTAGAAAAAATGGTGTGAAACGTTTATTCAAGAAAATAATGATGTAATACAAATAATAATACAAATAAAAAATTAACTGCTATCCCATGTTGTATTTGGAGAAATTTATATCAAACTTCATATAACTTGCTGATCGAGATGTTCCCGGCAGTTGTTGTGCTTGTGGCAGCTTTGCCACTATTTCATTTCGGTGAATTTGGCTGGTATCCGGTATATCGGGATACTTGAATCTATAGTTCTTTCTTTTTAGAAACGTAATGTCGAAATCTTGAGAACCGTGGATCGTGACAATTTGGCCAATATAAAATACTTTTTGTCCATGATGTTTCAAACTTCATATAACTTGCTGATCGCGATGTTTCCGACAGTTGTTGTGGTTGTGGCAGCTTTGCCACTATTTCATTTCTGTAAATTTCGCTGGTATCCGGTAAATCGGGATACGTGAATCTGTCGTTCTTTCTTCTTAGTAACGCACTTTCTTGGAACGGCTTTTAGAAATGGTCTGACGATTTCTGGAGTCATTTTAGCTGTTGCGGACATGTCCACACTAGCCCCATTTCAGTTGTCCACACTAGCCCCTTCATGTCTTTTTAAACAAAAATATATTTTTTTTTAATCTTACGGTACAGTTCTTCAAAAATAATTTCAATGGTTTAAATAAACACTATTTTAAGTTGTATTATCTATTAACACTACAGCAGAAGAATAATTAGTTTACAAGTATCACTGAAATTACGAAACAACAAAGAGAATTTGAATTTGTCCACACTAGCCCCCAGTCCACACTAGCCCCCCCTCCCCTATTAGAAAGTGAACGAATGATATATTTTTAAACAGTGATCTTAACATCATTTTGTGAGCTTTTCCAAAATTAAGTTTAATTTCATGGAACTCCATTTAATATAATTGAAAACGAGGCCTAAAAATTAGAACGCTACACGAGTTCCGCGTGACGTTTTCTTAAATTTCGGTGCAACTGAAAGGACTTTTTTTAATATGATTTTTAACTGCTAAAGTTCAATTTTATGCAACTCTATTAATTTGGTCGAAATAGGGGCTTCAAGGATTTTTTCTTCAATTTCGGCCGTTTTTTTAAATTACGGTACAAGTGAAAGGTCTTTTCTAGATTTGATTTTTAACTGCTTCGTCTACATTCCGCATACTCTTCCACAGTATTCAGAGTTCAATTTGATGCAACCCCATCAATTTAGTCGGAATAGAGACTTCATCAATTAGGTTGAACTAAAGTACGGAAATAAAAACTAACTTTAATGATTGATTACCCACTGACTTTAAATTACAATATTACAAATATTAGTTTTGTAATTTTTGCATACAAAAATAACATAACCCACATAAAAAAAAGTACCCTGCGCGAAAGATCAGACCACCTGAACTTTATGTTTTTGGGGTCACTGAATTCGAATATGGTGCCAGAATAGCGAAGTTGGTTCGCATTTTTTCCGAAATCAACAATTATGCTGAAAAATTTGAGATTTTTTTCAGCATTATTTCTGATTTGTGAAAAAACTCCAACTAACTCCGCTATTCTGACACCATATTCGGACTCAGCGACCCCGAAAACATAAAGTTCAGGTGGTCTGATCGTTCGCGCAGGGAATTTTTTTTTAGTCTTGTGCACAGGCCAAAAAAAAAAAGTACCCTGCGCGAAAGTTCAGACCACCGGAATTTTATGTTTTCGGGTTTGCTGAACTCGAATATAGTGTCAGATTAGCGAAGTTGGTTCGCGTTTTTTCAGAAACCAGGAAAAATCTCTAATTTTCAGCATTATTGTTGATTTCTGAAAAAACGCGAACCAACTTCGCTATTCTGGCACCATATTCGGATTCAGCGACCCCGAAAACATAAAGATAAGGTGGTCTGATCTTTCGCGCATGGTATTTTTTTTTTTTTTTTTTGTGGGCCTGTGTAATGATTAACAATTTATAACACACTTTCTGTGTGAACTGAGGAGTATTTTGAAAATATAAATAGATATTCTTTAAAATCGTTAAACGTCAGCAATATACTGAAATACCGCCAGTTTAATGATTGTAGTTTATGAAGGAAATTTTACCAGAAAAATGGTCATTATCATAATAATAAAACAACTCAAAGTTCAAAATTCAAAACCCGTCTAAAAAAAATTACAAAACTAGTGCAACTATATCGAGCCTTAACCGCCAAAAAACAAATTTTACAGTAGAACTTTTTTTTTTAATTTTCTTTGCAAAACTCAAAATTGCTTTCGCTATAACTTCGTAATGGTACTTTTCACAGTCATGAAATTTGAAGGAAAGATGCTATAGACGCGAGTTATCGATTTCTTTCACACACAGAAATCTGAAATCGTGTCGGTTAAGCATATCAGTGTGCTCAAAAGGCAACTTAAACTTTTGCACTGGTATATGCATAAAAAAAAATATGGATAGGGAGGGGGGGTTTCGGTTACCGTCACATGACGCTAGGGGGGGTCTGGTTCAGCGTCACTTTTTGTCACATAGGGGGGGAGGGGGTACATTTTAGAGAATTTTAGCGTCACGGAGTTTATGGACAGCCCCGAAAAAGTACTCCCCGAAACCGTATGTCTACAATATATTGCTTCATTTATTTTTGTTTTTATTTTGCATTCAGATAGGTTTAATAGTTGCAAGGATAGAAAATAATAATTCTGGTAGAAAGAGTGCCAATAATATTAATGTGTACTGGAGACGCATCCTCTTCTTTGTTTTTAGTATGACTTGTATGGTAATTAAAAGATTTTCTGAACAGTTTTGTTTATATTTCGTACAAGAGAAACTTTGTCGAATGGGGCTACTTACTACCATTTTAAAAAGCTTGAAATTTTTCTTAAAAAGGTTATAATTATTTTTTTTTTTGTGATGATGCTAATTTATTAATTTTTAAGCTGTCCAGCAAAACGAGTGGTGAGACTTGTTGCATAAATTTTGTGACTAGCCGACGCCACACAGTGGCTCGATTTGGGATTTCTCGTTGCAAAAATCATAACTTCTGACCCATTGAAGATATTTTAATTAAATTTTCTGTTGGCGATACCAAATTTTCGTAGCTATTATCTAAATGGCATTGCAGGGTTAGAAGCCATCGCTAAATGCTATTTTCTAGTACTTGGTTGGTTCCGAGTCAAAACGATCAAGATTTTTTTTTTTATGGAATCCTATTTGGCTATAAAATTTCATAAGCAATAATTCTTTTAAGAAGCTACATATAACTTCACTTGCTGTTAGCCCAGGCAAATTAGCATAAAATTGATGTTAAATAACAATAATTAGGACAAAGCCGAAAATTGGTACAGACCTTAGATACATCATTACAAGTAAACTGTCAAAAGTCCCCATTGATCCCATGTGAGCTAAAAAAGTTATTCAAGGTCAAAGGTCACAAAAAATAGTTTTTTGGAAATATCTCCCTAGAGAAAATTTTATAGCTAATAAAATTTCCTATAAAAATGGTTTGCGAATTGAATTCAAGCGATTTATAGCTTAGAAGATATTCTTATTTAAATTGCAGCAAAAACTAGTAAAATGAGCGTGCCGACTATGAGCGCGCATAGTGTTGTGTTGAGCTTTAAATTTAATTAACTCATGAACGGTGAGTCACACGTAAAAAATTAAAATACTGTTTAAAGGGAATTGCTTGCTTTATAAAGTGCATGTTATTTTTCTTTCGTGTGACTAATAGTTTAGGAGATATTTTTTGACAATCCCAAAATTAAAAAAAAACAGTTTTTGCAAAATATCTCGGAAACGATGTGCCCTAGGAAAAAATTTTTTCATCCATGCGTGATTTGAAAATCATTCGAAAATCAACTTTCAAATTATTTTACAATGCACTCTCGTATGCCGCAAGGTCTTTGCTTTGCCGTTGCTACGTCGACTGCGCACATTATCGTTTTCAGGGCTGTCACATGGTATTTTTTTAAGTAATGCTTAAAGCATATATTTAGTAAAATAAAAACATTAATTTTAGTTTTGAAAAGTTTATATAAACTTTAAAAGTCCAACATTCACTTTTAGGGTTGCCACCTGGTTTTTTTCGTATATTTGGCTAAATCCATATACTTTAAAAACAAAAAGAAATTTTAGTTTTAAATCGCTTAGATAAAGTTTATAAAAATCTTTTATAAGTTTTTAGGGTTGCCACCTAGTCATTCTACAAAATATTGATTAAATATCACTTCTTTTTGACTGAATTAAATTTTTAGGCCTTCAAATACGGTCAGGTGAAACCACGAAAGTTTTGTTAATTTTTGGAAGGATTATTTAACCGTCTTTGAAAGCTAAAAAATTGAATTAAGTCAAAAAGAAGTGATATTTAATCAATATTTTGTAGAATGACTAGGTGGCAACCCTAAAAACTTATAAAATATTTTTATGAACTTTATCTAAGCGTTTTAAAACTAAAATTTCTTTTTGCCACGCCCCTAAATGGAAAAAAACGCTCTCACGGCTAAACCGCCACATCGATTTTAACGAAATTTAGTATGGAGATGGGGTTAGCACTAAGGAACGATAATATGACCATTAGGTTTTTCAGTGGGCGGTGCCACGCCCCTACATGGAAAAAACGCTCTCACAGCAAAACCGCTGCATCGATTTTAACGAAATTTAGTATGGAGATAGGATTGGCATTAAGGAATGATAACATGACCATTATGTTTTCAGTGGGCAGTACCACGCCCCTAAATGGAAAAAATGCTCTCATGGCGAAAATACTGCATACGATTTTTATGAAATTTGGTATAGATATAGAGTTAGCACTATGTATATAGCACTACAGCATGATTGATTTTTATGAATTTTGGTATAGAAAGATATCAAAACTGTTTGCTCTTTAGTAGGAGAAACACGCCTCTAAATGGAAAGTACGATATTGCAACTTAGCTGCTACACCGATGCAGATAACCCAAACCCTAAGGAACGACCAAGGAAGGGTATAAAAACTTTTTCCTTTATTTTATGGTCAAATTGAAATGGTCGAAATTCGGCCACAAGGCGAACTCTACACACTGCTCCTGAAGCATCATTAAGTTCAACTAAAATGGCAACGTATACTGAATGTCTCCGAGTGTTTGTAATGTTATTCTGATGAAATATCACTTTGGATCAAAATCGTAGCTGATTTATTTTTGAAAATATCTCGATTTTTCCAATTGGGGCATTTTCCCATACAAAAAGAAAAAAAAAAAATGTTTAACTACATTAAAGAAAAATTAAAATAATCACAATCGATGTGTTTTGCGATGTTAAACGCGAATCCAACCTCAGAATTGCTCTATCGTGTATAGTTTATGAGATATTGTAACCTAAAAATCAAAAAAAAAATCGTTTTTTTTCCATTTTTTGAAGCTATATAACTTTGTAACATATCATTAATTCGTCAAATGTGGCTTATATATTCCTTTAAAACCTTATTTAAATTATATTTATACCTCCATGCTTCTAAGAGATATCGTAGACCGAAATATTGTCAAAACGGGTTTTTTGCACATTTGTGTCTTTTTAAGTTAGGATATCTTTGAGGAAAAAAAAGATATCAACATAATTTAAATTAGGTTTTAAAGGAAAAAATTGGAACTTTTAGATATTTAAGCCACATTTGACGAATAAATGATATGTTACATAGTTATATAGCTTCAAAAAATGGCAAAAAACGATTTTTTTTGGTTTTTAGGTTACAATATCTCAAAAACTATACACGATAGAGCAATTCTGAGGTTGGATTCGCGTTAAGCATCGCAAAACACATTTTAATTTTTCTTTAATGTAGTTAAAAAATTTTTTTTTTCTCTTTTTTTATGGGAAAATGCCCCAATTGTAAAAATCGAGATATTTTCAAAATGGAATCAGCTACGATTTTGATTCAAAGTGATATTTCATCAGAATAACATAACAAACACTCGGAGACATTCAGTATACGTTGCCATTTTAGTTGAACTTAATGATGCTTCAGGAGCAGTGTGTCTAGTACATATAAATAGGCAAACGAAATCGGTTCAGTCCCTGTTTCTATACTTAAATTTCAACCGATTAGCTTGATTTTTGTTTTGTTGGAAAATTGTGAGGAGGAGCAGTGAATAGGGCTATATTTTTTTGAAAATGGGCGGTGCCACGCCCCCAAATGGAAAAAACGCTCTCGCGGCTAAACCACCGCATCGATTTTTATGAAATTTTGTATACAGATAGAGTTAGCACTAGGGAACGATCAGATTATCATTATGTTTTCCAGTGGGCAGTGCCACGCCCCTAAATGAAAAAACGCTCTTACGGCTAAGCCACTGCATCGATTTTTATGAAATTTGGTATGGAGATAGGGTTAGCACTAAGGAACGATAGAATGACCAGTATATTTTTAAGTGGGCGGAAAAAACACTTTAAGGGCCAAACCACTGCATCGATGTTTATGAAATTTAGTATGGATATAGAGTTAACTCTAAGGAACTATAAAATGACCATTATGTTTAAAGTTGGCGATGCCGAGCCCCTAAATTGAAAAAAACGCTCTCACGGTTAAGCCAGTGCATCGATTTTTATGAAATTTGGTAAAGAGATAGGGTTAGCACAAAAGAAAGATAGTATGTCTTTAATAATTTTAAGTGGGCAGGGCCACGTCTCTGAATGAAAAAAAAACTCACGGTTAAACCACTACTTCGATTTTTTTTTAAATTGTGTATAGAGGCATGGCTAACACTAAGGGACGAAAGTATGAACTTTATGTTTTAAAGTGGGCGGTGCCACGCGCTCACGTAATTGTTTTTTTATGAATTTTGGTGTAGAGATAGAATAAACAGGACGGAATGATATCAAAAACTTTTTGCTCTTTAGTAGGAGTCAAATCGAAATGGTCGAACTTCGGCCACAAGGCGAACTCTAGTAAATAGAATTTATTTTTTCTGCTATTTCGCATTGTACGTGAAAATACGTGCATATCAGTGTGCTCAAAAGGCAACTTAAACAACTTTTGCACTGGTATATGCATAAAAAAAAATATGGATAGGGGGGGGGCGGGGGGTTAATTACAGTCACATGACGCTAGGAGGGGTTTGGTCCAGCATCACTTTTTTGTCACATAGGGGGGGAGGGGGTTAATTTTAGCGTCACGGAGTTTATGGACAGCCCCTAAGCTTTCCATGACCTTTGAAAGTACTGAGGTTAAAGCTATAGGTCGGTAATTTGAGGGACAGGTCTTATCACCTTTTTTCGGAATCGGCTGAGTATGCGCGAGTTTCCATCTGTCCAGAAATGTACCTTGACCATAAGACAAATGAAAAAGTTTGCGCAGTGGTCTGGAAAAGGACGAAGAATGCATTTTTAAGACTAGAGGAGAGTCATACCCTGAAGATTTGTTACTTTTGAGATTTTTTAGCATCTTAGCTACTGAACGGGTTCGAAAATATAAAGGCTGCAAAATATGTTGAACAGGGCTTGGGTTGGGTGGGGTGAGAGAGCCGTTTGGTAGCGTGGAGCTAGCTGCAAATAATTCTGCTAGCAGATTGGCTTTTTCACTTGAATCCGTAATGTTTCTATCATCAAAAACTAGAGCTAGTATTGCCGAAGATATCGAACATTTAATTCTTTTAATGAAATACCAAAAAGATTTGCTGCACTAAGGACATTGCAATATTTTTTGCCTAGCTGATTGGTCGCGTAGGAATTTGGCGTGTTTTAGAATGGCCTTATAGTCATTTCTAGCACGTATAAAGAGGTGTCTGTTTTCTGTAGTATGATTATGGCGTCAATTTTTTTTTTTACAATTTTTAAAAGAAAAAGAAAAGAAATCTTGTGTTTTTTGTTTTTATTTACAATTTTTGTAGTCAATAAAAAATTTTAAAATGACTTTATAAATTAAAAGACTTCAAAGTTGTTCACACTAACAGATTAACTTGTTGAAAAACTTGTTAATACAAGTGTGAGTTTGCGGTTTTGAGGTCGAAACCAAAAAATTGCCACGTTTGTGACTAAATTGCCAAGTTTGTACCATTTTAGCCACTATACGGGTAAATGATGGTTTTGAAGCGTTTTGATGAGAGATATATTGCATTCAATGACAAATTTACACTTCAAAATTAATTTTTCAACAGTATCATGTCTCCGGTGGTCCATTTCCCCCCTACCTCCCTAAAGGCCAACTATGGTTTTCTATCCTCGGGTTTTATAGCCGTTTTTCAATACATCAGAATCCTGACTTGCTTAAAATTGGAAAAATCACTGTTTTAACATCCACTTAAATCTATATATAGTCCAGGCTAATTAGCATTTGAAATAACAATAACTAGGGCAAAGGTGAAAATCGGTTCAGACCTTAGATACACCATTACAAGTAAACTGTCAAAAGTCCCCATTGATCCCATGTGAGCTAAAAAAGTTATTCAAGGTCAAAGGTCACAAAAAATAGTTTTTTGGAAATATCTCGCCAGAGGTAGCCTCTAGAGAAAAATGTTCCTCTGAGAAAAATTTTCGTCTGCAATTTTATAGCTTATAAAATTTCCTATAAAAAAGGCCTGCAAATCGATTTCATGCGATTTATGGCTTAGAAGATATTCTTATTTAAATTGCGTCAAAAACTAGTAAAACGAGCGTGCCGAGTATGAGTGCGCACAGTGATGTGTTGAGCTTTAAATTTAATTAACTCATGAACGGTGAGTCATACGTAAAAAGTGAAAATACTGTTTTAAAGGAATTGCATGCTTTATAGAATGCATGTTGTCTTTCTTTCGTGTGAATAATAGCTTAGGAGATATTTTTTGACAATCCCAAAATTTAGCAAAAAACAGTTTTTGCAAAATATCTCGGAAACGATGTGCCCTAGGATAAATTTTTTTCATTCATTTTGTAGTACAAGCAATTTCCTGTGGCGGTCACTACGAACACAACTCTGTTTGATTTCGTGAAGTGGCATCGTTTGCTCATTCATTTCATGATTAAAATAATCACCAAATATATGATTATTTTGATTATGAATGTCTGTGTAAACTAGCTCAAAGCAAAGATCTTACGGCATACGAGTGTGCATTGTAAAATAATTTGAAAGTAGATTTTCGAATGATTTTCAAATCGCGATATCTCATGAACGATAAGTCGGACGAAAAAAATGTTCGTAGGGACCGACACAGGGAATTGCATGTACTACAAAACGGATGAAAGAATTTTTCCTAGGGCACATCGTTTCCGAGATATTTTGCAAAAACTGTTTTTTTCTAAATTTTGGGATTGTCAAAAAATATCTCCTAAACTATTATTCACACGAAAGAAGGACAACATGCATTCTGTAAAGCAAGCAATTCCCTTTAAACAGTATTTTCACATTTTACGTATGACTCATCGTTCATGAGTTAATTAAATTTAAAGCTCAACACATCACTGTGCGCACTCATACTCGGCACGCTCATTTTACTAGTTTTTGACGCAATTTAAACAAGAATATCTTCTAAGCTATAAGTCGCATGAAATCGATTTGCAGACCATTTTTATAGGAAATTTTTTAAGCTATAAAATTGCAGACGAAAATTTTTCTCTAGGGGCTACCGCTGGCAAGATATTTCCAAAAAACTATTTTTTGTGACCTTTGACCTTGAATAACTTTTTTAGCTCAGATGGGATCAATGGGGACTTTTGACAGTTTACTTGTAATGGTGTATCTAAGGTCTGTACCGATTTTCAGCTTTGCCCTAATTACAGTGAGTCACAGATGTATTTTGCATACGAAAAATATTCAGAAATTCGAATACTCAATTTTTAGCCGTTTCATCCTTAGAAAAGTAATATTTTTTTTATAAACTTCGAGTCAATGGAACGTTAACTATGATACCACTTCATAAAAAAATTAAAATGATGCGTTTAATCACTCAAAAAGCAAAGAAATGATTTATTCATCTTTTTTATAAGGTCACAAAAGTATTTTGCTTTTTAGTAAAATTTTACTTTGAGATTATTTATCAAGTAAAAGAGGCTTTTTTAATAATAACCATGATATCCATTATTTGAGGACACATCATCTAAAATCTTTGCGAGGATTTTATCCCTTTACGACATTTTCAGTCGGTGTTTTTCCCATTTTTCTTGCAGTACTTGTTTGAGCACATTTTTTTGATAAAATATGGTGTTTTCTGACCTTTCCACTAGATAAGGCCAAAGAATTTCTATTGGATTCGAAAAAGAATATCGCGGTGGTGTTTTAATCTCTTTGGTGTTGTACAGAAGTGTCCCAGGATGTGTATTTAGGGTCATTGTCTTTTGAAAATAAGAAGTCATCTTGTGGTAAGCCCATTTTTTAAGTACTGGGTGCAATTTTTTTTTTGTGGAATTGGACTGATGTTCATGTCTATCCATATTGCCACCGTTAAGTGTAAGTTTCCCCATTCCATGAGCCAAGAACAGCCCACGACACACCATTATGTAAAATGATTGCTTTTAAGTTATAAAAGTTAAGGGTTTTATTTGCTTTATGCCAGACCATGCCGCGTCCATCGGATCCGAAAAAATTATTTTTGCTTTTTATTGGATCCAATAATATAATAACTCTCAATAACATACAGAGGATTTTTCTGGACTGAAAAATTAACAAAAATGTCAAGTTTTATTATATTTATCAATTATATATTTTACCACAAAAATTTTGAGCTCTTGCAGACTAAATTCGGATGAAAAAATAAAACTCTATTGTAGATTTAGTGAATTAACAGAAGAAATTTTGGTTCTGTTAATTTACAAAGCAGTCATTTAGTAGGCTTGTTCACTAAATCTAGAATGAAGCTGCCATTTTTCATTCGATTATGGTCTGCAAGGTCTCGAAATTTTTGTAATGAAATATGTTATTGATAAAAATAATAAAACTTGAACTTTTGCAATTTTTAGTCTTCAAAAATCCTTTGTATGTTATTGAAAGATATCCTTACTTTAAACGCTTAAAACTCGAAAAGTAAGGATCCAATTGTAAAACAGTTAAAGTATGACTTGTTTGCAACAAATTTGACTATCCGAATCTGTTTGCAAAAGTTAATTTTACTAGTTGTTGTTTTTGTTGAACAGCGTTAAGTAGATGTCAAAACAGTAATTTTTTTCCCGCGGCTCTAAAGCAGCTTCCAACACATTTTCCCGATAATATGTCGCTTTGACTTTGACACCAGACTCGATAAAAACGGAGAGCGTCCATCGGCGGTCACAGCTGCCCATACCATTACTTGAGATGGGAAATTACTTCGGGTGGCTGTTCGTAGGCTCAAATTCTCGTAGGAACATTTGGTCAAGTAAACACGATCATTTTGAGAGTTTATGAACTGCTCAATCGGGAAATTTTTCTCATCAGAGAACACAATGTTAGGAAATTGGCCACGTTCGTGCAAGCGTAACAACTCCTTTGCTCTTTCGAGTCTAACTTTTTTTGCTTTGGTGTAAGATCGTGTGCCTTTTGGAACTTGTAAGGCTTTACCTTGAGCTCATTTTGCAATATGCGTCTGATGCTTCGCTGGGATATTTTCAGTTCTTTGGCCATTTGATTACTACTACAACGTGGGTTTCGTTCAAGTCGAGCCTTCACTTTCCGCACCATTTCAGGCGATGATGCACTTTTTTTTGGTCCACCACCATAGCGTTTGGCAACGCTACCAGTACCATTATAACATTTTATTCACTTTGAGATGTTTGAGCTCACGAACAATAGCTGGTTGTGATTTTCCAGCCAAATATAATGCAATCACACTATTACGTTTGAAATCAATTTCGGAAAACTTTTGTTTTATAAAACTTAAGGGAACGGTCCATTCAGTACGTCGAGTACGTCACGTCGTTTTTTTCGACTGACTGCGACGCATTTGACGGAAAAGCCTGGCCCAATGAATACTTTGAAAACGGATTAAAACATCAAAATTCTTTTTATTTGATTAATTAGAAATTTTAATTTTGCACTTGCACAGCTCCAATAATTTTTTATTCACAATTTATTTCAAAAAATAAATGAGAAACGACAAAGAAAAAAAAAAAAAACAACAATTGAAATTGAAAATAAATTTATTTTATGATTGTCAAATCAAACGACGTACGTCGAAAGTTGGGAGTTGGGCAACTTTTGTACGTTGCGTTAACGTAGACGTACTGATTGGGTCGCACTTGATATAAACTCATATTTTTAACTTAGCTGTCAGTCGAAAAAAACGACGTGACGTACTCGACGTACTGAATGGACCGTTCCCTTTAGACGCAAATGCTTTTGGCGGCTTGTAAGTAAACAATATAATGAGCTGTCACTGGTTTAAATTTGATACAGCTGTCTTTATCAGTTTGCCAGATTTATCGGTCTAAGGATGGTAACAGTTCATGCGCCTAATGTACAATACCTGGGAGTACCGAGTGCCACGTTTGTGACCATAGTTCTTTAAAAACCCTGTTTTTGTATATAAGTTGCCCAATAAAACGCAAACAAATTTTTTCGCGGACGTGTCTGAATCTGATAACCATTAGATGACGGATAGTGATCAGAATTAAAGGATGCGTATCGAAGTCTATTGACTGATACAGTACTATGCAGTAGTAACATAATGTTTTCAAGAAAATTATTTTTTCCAAAACTCGAGGACAGATTTCAATTCGAAATTGCGAATTCAAAAAATTATTTAAAACTGCAGATTATCAGAATATTGAAGCCATTATGATAATCTTAATGTGTATAATAATTTGTTTCCTCTTCCATTTCTATTTTTGGTAGTTTACGAGATATCAAGACATTTCCCTTTTTGAGATATGGGCATTTCCATGATGATGCACGTGACAGTCGTACGTTTGTAACGGTAAGAAAAACAACGTTTTTCTTTTTGGACTTTTGTGCAGCACTTGAGTAGCACTATATATGGTGTAAAAGGCGGGCGGGGTCGTTAGAACTGTTCCAAGATTCATGCAAATTTTAAGGCAGATGCACGTGACAAAAAACGGAAGTGGTTTTTAGGTACACCTACATATTAAAGTTAAAAAAACTAATTTTATGATGACTAGGAATAATTTGGAAATTTTCTTTATCTTCTTAAATATAAATCATTGTTTCAGACTCTACGTGACTGATGCTACGTGACATATTTTTCCACCATACAAATTCTAAATTGAAAATCTTTCAAAAAACCAGGAGTTCCCGCTGAAAGTTGCTTCACCTTATCTTGTTATTGTATGTTGACATGGGATCACCAATTCTTCGAAAGGATTTTATTTGTCCCCATCCATTTTGCATGTGTACCAAATCACATAAATGATGAATTTGTTTTAGGGGCGTGGCATCGCCCATTTTCCAAGTGAACATTATTTGTCTTGATTGGTTTGACATGGAATCAATCCCTTATGGTAACTATAGTTATGAAATTTGTTACAACGAACAATAAATTTGCAGGTTGCATTTCATGAGACATGTGCGATATTGAACAGCGGGTTGTGGCACCTCCCATACAAATGCAAAATATTGAAATCATATGGAATGCCATACCTGGGAATATAGGGGCCTACAGTCATAAAATTTGATGCCTAATCTATAGCATTTAACTATTTACCTCTTATAAAATTGAAATTTTTAGCAGCTATGGCAGCTACAGGTTTGAAATTTCATGACAAGTTCTGTAGTGCTTAAAACAAACGGTGGCTTCCAGCTTATTTGATACAGTACAATTTTTAATAAGAACATCAACTTATAAGAACATCATTAAAAGTCACTGATTATTTGATACAGATTTTGATTTCACCTTTGCGTTCAGCTCATCGCCCTATCTAATGGGATTTTATTTTTCCATGTTCTCTGTGTGGTGTTCGCAACCAGCTGGAGCCAATTTTAAGTGTAATCTTGTACATATGAGGTGCATTTTGAAAAGTCGTAGAGCAGCGAGAATCGGTGATAAGTTGCTTTAAGAAAAGTAAATTTCAGTGCAAAATTTATAAATTTGTTAATTTAAGTCGCGGTTCGACAGGAAGTTTTCAGTTAAATTTCCGTCCAGGGACTACAGAACATCACATCACAAGGACCTATCAAATGAAATAAATATCTACACAAAGAACTCCAATACATGCGAATCCTACAAGCTACCTACTGTTTTTATACCCTACACTTTCACTTTGTTCTTTTGTTTCATTGAAAATGAGCGAAATCGGCCAACGGACTATACAAAAAATATATTCAAAATGCAACTTTAGGAGTATTATCCAAAGAATACAAATAAATACTAGGGAAGGTAAGGGTAAGCCTTGAGCAAAAACTAAGCGAACTCGGAGAAAAGGGCGTGGCATATAAGCAAAAATTCCAAAATGCAATACTGAAAGCGTTTTTCACTCAGACACTAAGGACTACAAATGCAAGCTCTGAGCAAAAACTAGGCAAACTCGGACAAGAGGGCGTGACACTGCAAAAGATCGAAAATGCTATTCTGAAAGCGTTTTTTGAGATAATCCAACTAAATTTCACTCAGACACTTAGAACAGTAAATGCAAGATCTGAGCAAAACCTATGTGGATTTGAACAAGAGGTCGTGGCACCTCTGTAGGATATTTAATGTCTGGCCAGGCCAAAGTTTACACCCGTACCGCAATATAAAAAAACTGAAGATGGATAAGATTTGATTTTTTTAACAATAATATTCTTATTATACAAGATATGAGTCGAAGTGCGTACTTAATTTTTGGAGGCATCGGGAAAAGCCTTTCTTTTCGTTGAAGACGGGCGTGTGTAACGTGACTATAAAATTTGTACATTAAACAAATTTTTTTTTTATAAATTTTGTTCTCTTTCTCTTCCTTTTATTAAAACTACTACTCAAATATTAAAAAAACATGTCCCTCCAAACAGAATTTGATAATCGGATGCTTACTGCAGCTTAACAAAATAAAATTGTGTTAGAGCTTCTAAATTTCTATGGGAACAAGTGCCTTAGAAGTGCTTTCTTAAGAAGCGTTTGATACTTTCCCCTAGGATACAGACATACATTTTTGTGTATTTAGCCTTTTGGACAGGATATTCGAATAAATCCAAATAAAAGTCAACTCATCTGAATCGTAGTCTATCTAAAGCAATGAAACAGTTATGAGTTTATGATTTAAAAAACACCTAATGTTTGTAATTGTCCTACTCTCTGTTGGAGTAGATTTATACAGTTTTGAGTTGTTTTATTGACAATATGGGTAACTTGCTCAACATAAAGATTCGTAATCTCTTTCTATTAAATAATCAAAGTGGGTTGGGATTAGCAGTTGTGTCCGCTCCAAATTAAGTTTTAACGTACCATACTGGACCCACTTTGATCTAAGCGTTCCCGTCATTCTTTGTTTACCGGACAGTCAGGGGGATCAAGGCCTTTTCGGCTTTTGCGTATGTTCTTTAAGAGGAACATGGTTTGGTATTCAGACAAGGTCAGAGAGCAGGAGGAGGTCTGAACTTCTATGGACAGCCTCTTAGCTTAATATGTACATATAAATAACTATAAATACTCACATATTTGAATATTAAAAAGCATTCTTGTATTCGAATATCTACTAAGCTAATTGTAATAACTTGTCGCTTGTAAAGTTCAAGGAGCCGCTATGTTTGGTTTGAAATTACTTTTCATTCACTTTTTTTAGCCCAATATTAACGATTAAATTGAATATTTAAAACTGGTAACATACTTAAATTAAAACATATTAGTTAAAACTAATTTTATTGTTTGTTTGTGTTTGAACTATATTTGTAACGCGTTTTAATTTTTTGTTTCTTACATTTAATATACTCTGCCATATGGTAACGTATTTGGATAGTAAGGTATAAACAGTTTGCTCCCAAACCTGGCTGATTGTGCGGAGTCGCTGCTGCAAGTAAATATCAAAATTTAATTAATAATTAGCAATATGTATATTAGACCGGTTCGATTTTGTATGAAGCAAAAGAAAATCATCCCGAAACCGACTCAAAAGTTAGAAGGACTCTTATGAACGATATCTGCATCATTCTTTTTTCAGTCCAAGAAAAAACAATGGAGCACTTTTGATTCTACTGAAAGCCCATTTTGGCTAAAAAACATGTTTTTGGTCATAACTTTTTTTATTACAAAAGCACCCTTAGGTGGTTTAAAAATAAAGACTATGTTCTTACAAAATTTTTGGCGCTCAAAAATTTTAAATTTTGTTTTGGGCCATAGATAATATTCGCGTCCAAAAATCGATTTTCTTACGTTTTTCAATTACGCGATCGGAAAAATGTTTTTACTCAAAAGCAAGGCATCTTACAAAAAAAGTGTGTTAGACAAAAAATGCTTGGAATTGTTCAAAGAATATGTGTGAATTTTTTTTAAGTATGGCTGTGATCATCTCACTTTTGCAGTTGGGTTCTCAGATTTTTATAAAAATTCACAGAGATGTTCTAAGTGCTTAGCATAGAGACCTCTCATTATTAGTTTTGCGAAATGATGGCCAAATCTTAGAAATCAATTTCCAAAAAAAATTTTTTTTTATTTTATATTTTTTACTTAATTCTTTTGAAAACGAATGTTTATCATCAACTTTCAAAAGATTTCCTAAAAAACAATTTTAAGAAAAAAAAAATTTTTTTTTTCGGAAAATTGATTTTTAAGATTTTTTAAAACATGGCCACCATTTCGTCAATACTTTTTTTTTTGATTCAGATAGGAAATATAGGTTTTTTTAGTATAGCTTGTATTTTCTAAGCAATGGAAGTTATATATGTGCATTTTGAAATTTTTTTTTTTGGCCACCTAGTGGGTGTAAATGACAAAATAAAGTGAAAAAAAATGTCACGAGACTTTTTGGAAAAAAATTTCCTGTGGCTCTCACAGCCATTTAGCGCAAAACAAGTCTTCTACAAAATGTTTATATTTTATTCACCTTTTTGTAAAAAAAAAATAAAAAAATAAAAAAGATATTATTTTGAGATAATCAACTTTTAAGATTTTTCAAAAAATGACCGCCATTTAGTAAATTTTCAAAATTTTCCAAATTTAAAAATGAAAATTAAATAAACGTTTAAAATGCTGTAAGAATCCGAAAACAAAAATTAAAAAATTTTATTTTTGACAAAATGGCGGGACTTAGAAAAAAAAATTGCATCGATTTTTCGCAAAAACACCACTTGGACACTCTGAAGTTCCATGTCCATAACTTGGAAAAAACAATTTTTTTCGCAAAACTAATAATGAGAGGTCTCCATGCTAAGCACTTAGAACATCTCTGTGAATTTTTATAAAAATCTGAGAACCCATCTGCAAATTTCGACAAAAGTGAGATGATCACAGCCGTATATTAAAAATTTTCAAAAATTGAACGCGTAATTGAAAAACGTAAAAAAATCGATTTTGGAACGCGGATACTATCTATGTTCCCAAAAAAAATTTATAATTTTTAAACGTCAAAATTTTTATAAAAACGTAGGCTTTATTTCATATGCACCCATTTTGTAATGAAAAAAAAGTCGAGACCAAAAAACTTGTTTTTTTAGCCAAAATGGGCCTTCATTAAAATCAAAAGTGCTCCATTGGTTTTTCTCGGAATAAAAAAAAAAAATTATGCAGATATCGTTTTTAAGAGTCCTCCTTACTACAGAGTCGGTTTCGGGATGAATCTAAATTTCGACCCTATCTAATGTAGGTACCTATATTTTTAAAAAAGTTTTATTTTTTTTCTTTTTGTAGGGCATAATTTAAATTTGAACACTAAACTAATTAAGGTATTTTTTTCTATATTGATAACGTCCATATGTGTATACATACTTACGTACATTAAATTATATACATACAACTCTGTGGACTTTTGACAAAACAACCTAAGTCGAGATAAGACAATTCACCAGGATAAAAAAAAGAAAAAAATAATTTGACAACTGACTCTTTAAGATTAGTAAAAATGTATGGAGGAGATTCAACGCTGCATCAACGAAATTGAGCCACATTAATGAAAAGTAGGTAATCAGTTTTTAGGCTCCTCTGAAAAGTTGTCAATTTCGAGTAAGGTTGTCAAAAGTCCACAGAACTATTTCTAAAAAAAAAATCCATTTTGTGGGAGAAAATAGCAAAAATTAAATTTAAATGTTCAAAAGATCCGAAAGTGTTCATATGGCACGTCAAGAATTTGATCTTTGTATTTAATTTAATCTTTGTAGTTATATGAGCAACATCTCAAAATTCTGACATGGCAGAAAACTTCTAAGACCAGATGAGGATTTAAGAAATATTTTACTTTTTTAATTAAAAAGACACAAGTTTTTTCTAAGCTACTGAGTCTTAAATTTCATGAGCACTTTTTTAAGCACGCACAAAAAAAAAAAAAAAATTAACAATAATGTTCTATGAAAAGCCACTTAGTAAAAGATATTCCTTATTTTGGCTTTGAGGTCAATTATTATATATAAAGATTCTTTTTCACTATCAGGAGATTACTAAAAAGAACTATCACAATGCAAAAATAAATAAATTATTTTAAATCACAAACAGAAAAACAGCAAGAAATACAAAATCACAAATTTAGGTACTTTACATATAAAGACCAAAAATTTAAAATATTGCACTGTATTAGAAACCCACAATTTTAAAGATGATAGTGCACTATAAAGACAATAAATTTAAATATTGCACTAAAAAACCCATGATTTGAAAACACTGCACTTACTAACATTTACTTAATTTGAGGTCAGAATTAGATCTATTCAGCATAGTGGGCCGAGAGTTCAGTCTTTGGAACTGGTCCGGGCTTTTTTTTTTGATCAGATTTGTGTCCTGAGTGTCTTCTCCTAAGTTTTATCTTTGTAGTACCAACTTAGTTTTTTTTCATAAATAAAAGTATGAGGTAGTTATTTATTTTATACAAATTCAAACTTTACCTGTCAAATATCTTTAGTCCTTTGTTATTGACGTAATATCTTTAACAAATAGATACATAGTAATACGAAAATCAAAGGTTACATAAAGAATTTTTAAGGACCTGGTCTTATAGCAAAGACTGCGTACTTGGTTTAGGTCTGCCTACAAAATTGAGTTTTTCATTTTATGATTTCTAAACGCCAGTAAATTTTTCCCAAGTGATCAAGGTGTCATTTTATTCAAAATAATATGTTTATTTGGAAACTAGTTTTTGATTTTGTGAAAATAATGTAATTTTTCCTGTGGACGGTCACAAATGTTGATTTAAAATAGTCGTTTTCATCGTGTTGTCAACTTATTTAAATCTTTTCGTTCTTCATGGATTTCTCAGAACCATTTAGACGTAACACATTTTTAAACGATTATTAAAATTTCTTAAAGGATGAGTTAATTTAGTAACTTTTCACTCAACAACAATTATATATTTTTGAATTTACCTGGATGAAAACATGGAAGTACAAACTTCCTTTCGGCTAAGATTTCCTCTGGTGGAACCACTGACAGCATACCTTCTTGAACGTACCAACGAACAGATCGCAACAATAATTGCTGTCAGAAATATTAGACCAAGAACACAAAATGACAAAGCTAATTTTGATACGGATAGGCAAAGAGTCCCTTCTGATGGTAGTGGATAAAAATACGGAGAATAGTCTTCTTCTGAAATAAAAAGGAAAAAAAAAAATTAAAACGTTCATTTATTTCAACTTTCTTTTTTTAACAGTAATTTCACAAAGAATAGCAATAGACGCAATAAATGTTAACATCCGGAACTTGGGTTTCGACTCTCAAACAAGAGGCACTGGATGAGCGAGGAAACGTGGGGTCTTGTTGAAAAAAAAGAAGCACGAAAAACTGAGAGACGACGCTAAAACTAGAGCGCAAAAGAACAACGCCGAAAAGGTCTTTAACTCTCTCAATAAAGAAGTCAGGCGATCGTGCAGACAAGACAAAAGAAGAATGTATTATGACCTTATGAGCGAAGCCGAAAACGCTGCAAATGCTCAAAATCTCATGCAGCTTTACGATATCACCCGTAGATTATCTAGCAAAAAACACCAACAGAGCCGCCCTATCAAAGACAACTGCCGCACTGACTCGCAGTAGTAGTCTCCCGAAAAAACATCTGGGTTTCACTGCAACGAAGAGGTATTACCGCAAAGGCCATAAACTTAGTTTGTGCACAATATGAAGGCTTTAAATGCAGTGTGTTACACGAGTTGTTGTCACCACCATTCACCACTAATTCAGGCGTACGGCAGGGCTGTTTACTATCACCATATCTCTTCCTTATCGTGGTTGACGATATCTTAGATAAAGCTCTTAATAAGGCCAAAAGGGGTATCCAATGGAACTTTATCGAACATCTATAAGATCTCGACTACACTGACGTCATCTGCCTCTTATCGCCCAAACATTCAGATATGCAAAGCAAAATTGAAGACCTTGTCTTGGAATCACAAAAGGCCGGCATAAAAATCAACGTATCCAAGACTAAAAGCATGAAGCTACACGCAAGCAATGACATCACGTTTAAAGCTGGCAGTGATGACATCGAAAACGTCGTTAGCATTACGTATTTAGGCAGCATTATCTCCATAGATGGTGGAGCAAAAGAGGATATTAACTCTAGAATAGCAAAAGCAAAAGTCGCGTTTGCTCAACTGAACAAAATATGGTCTTCTTCCGTTATATCCACCAAAACGAGAGTGCGCATTTTTTATTCGAATATGAAATCGGTTTTGTTATATGGGTGCGAAACATGGCTTGTTACTGAACATCTAACGAAATGCCGAGCTACATTAAAAATGCAATCAGAGGGCTATAGCAAACGAGGTCAAGCTGCGCAAATGGAGATGGATTGGTCACACTATCCGGAAACCACACAGCGAAGTTTATCGCCAGGCTCTTGAGTAGATTCCACAAGGCAGTAAAGGACGTCGTAGACCCAAAACCAACTGGAAAAGGTACTGGAAAACTAAATCCAAGAATCGTGAAAGCCGTGGGAAGAGATCAAAGTCATCGCAAGGGATCGCAACAAATGGAGATGTTTCATGTTGGCCCTATACTCCTCCTAGGAGTTACAAGAGAATACACACATACATAGATTTGCATTAATTGAGATTGAATAATAAATAAGGGAATCTATTACAAGTTTTTAAGTTATTCGTCAAAAACTAATTTTTTTGATCGTTGAACCTCCTCCAAAAAGGGGGGTTAGACCCTCAGTTGAGTGGTGGACTTTGTTTTGTAAAGTAACTATAATCCAATAAATAACTGTACTAGTATGTTATTATTGACAATAAGTTTAAGCTTACCACTCAAATTGTATCTCCTATCATATTGCAAACGATCAACTTCAATTTCAGGCGCAGTAACTGATAGCGAATTAAATACTTCTATTCGCGCCAAATGCTTATCCGTGGGCAGGACTACTTTCTCATTTATAGCACAATCAATCTGTAAAAAAAATTACAATTATATAAAAGTAATTCAAAATTTAAGTTTATGAAACGCATAACTATTTACACTACAAGAACTATTCATTTGAAAATATGGCACTTTCTCTGGAAAATAAACACCCCACAGATTCTAAAAAATCGAGTTTAAAGTTAAACACAAAACGCGTGGGCTTATATATTTTTTTTTTTAATTTTGACAATTTCATCGTATTCCACACGCTTCACATTGAATTGCCATTGTTTTAAAAATACCAGGTGTCCCGTTTTGAGTCAAATAAAAGAAATTATCCCACTAAGGATACTTCAAGCTTAGCTTTTTTTTTATTAATCGTAAAATAACATAAGTAAAAAGACACTACAGCGCAATTAGGAAAATGTTAAGTCATCCGATTGCTCGCAGTTTTTTTAAATGTCACATCGCAATTTGTAGTCTTCCGTACATCCTGTCCCGTTTGGTCGCAAATTTCAGAATATGTATACCTCTTACAAAAAGCACAAAAACTTCAAAATGTTATACGCCTTTCTCTATATCAGTGTTTTTTAAACTTTTTGAATGTGCGTAGTCATGACCAAACGAAGACCAAGACCATAGCAGTCTTGTCTTGGTTTTGATATTAAGCCTTTGTCTAGGACTTTGGCACTAAGCCAAAATTTAAAAAAAAACAGTGTTTTTTGGACATTTATGTATGTCGGGTCAAGCACTTTTTATAAAATACTTTTCATATAAAATAATTTACATTAAATTTGTTACAATTTTTCTTTAAAGAATTTGTTTGCATACTTAATCATTTGAATTTTTCTGTAAATATTACTTTATAATTTATTACTATTTCCTTTAACTTTATTTGCAACTCTGAAAAAATCTCTCTTCTGTAATATTTAACTTCATATTAACTTCTTTATACTCAATAAATTAGTATTCGATTAGCTTTTGATCCGTGTCTTTTATTCTCGCTTTTTTGATTGTAGACCACAAGTTTAAATTCCGTTGTTTTTTTGTAACTTTTTAGAACACTTGCCCTTAAATTTTTAGCAGTGAATTTAAATATAATTTAAATATTTTAAATATTCGACTGCCGGTCAAGAAAAAGCTTTTGATCGTTCATTTTGGCGCCCAACGTGGGGCATATAGTGCTCTAAATTTACAATAATTTATAAAAATTGCCTAAAATTGTGTCTTAAAGTCGCCTAATTGATTGGCAAGAAATTTTACATAAAAAATATATTTTCATAATCACACGCGAGTTGAGAGTGGTCTACAAATTTCGTGGCATATCGATAGCGTGACCTTCAAGAGGTTTCAATAACTTCATAAAAAAAAATAAAAAAATTTAACCTATGGTCACCTTGAAACCCATTTTCGCCAGCCGTTAGTTTTTCTACAAAAAATATATATATTTTATTGCACTCCATAAAGTGCAAAAATATTGCAACGGTTATAGGCGATACATACATATCGTGCTCATCTTCGAATATATGTACATAATACTCTCATCAGAATAATTGCTGTACATACCACTGTCGCTCACAAGCCGAACTTATTTTGGGACTTTACGTCGTAACATTGCGCTGCATTCTTCGTCGCTGTCAACGGAGCTGTTAACATCTGCATCACTGCGCTGCATTTTTCGTCGCTATCAACGGTACTGTTAACAACTGCGCTCACTACTGCTACTACTTTCGCTCACGCTGCAATTGCTGCTGCGTTTTTTTTTGCCTTTGACACTTGTTACCTTTCACGATATTCTTTTATATTTCGCTGCGCTTGTTGTTTATATTTTCGTCGTCGCTGCACCATGGCAGAAGCTCTCAAGCAACAACGCGCTAATACCAAAAAGAATATTTCTCGTATAAAGGGCATCATAGAATCAAATGGGAGAGGAGAAGGAAAAACTTTGACGTCTACCGAGCTTAAGTGTCGCTTGGGTATTTTGGAGTCCTATTTTACGCAAATTAGCAGCTACCAAACACAAATAGAGAAATTGGAACCCGAAGACAATATGAGAGGCGAACTTGAGGATTTGTATGTTGGTATAAAAATTGCTATCCAAGAACAACTAGGTGAAGACCTGCATAATGCCTCAATTAGTCAAACTTATTTTACGATGCCTACTTCTAACACTAGATTACCTGCGCTAAAGCTGCCTTCGTTTAGTGGTACGTACTCTGAGTACAAAAATTTTATAACGTCGTTCAACCAAATTATTGATAGAGAGCTCAATCTGTCAAATATAGAGAAGTTTAATCACTTGCTTAATTGCTTGCAGGGGCAAGCTTTAGATACTGTCAAAGCTTTTCAAGTGACCAACGAAAATTATCCAAAGGCAATTGATAGGCTAAAAGCTCGATACGACAACACTACACTTATTTTTATGGAAAACATTTCGTCGCTTTTTGAATTACCTTCCATACAGAAGCAGAATTGTAAGCAACTGAGAAGTTTAGTGGATAATGTTTCCGCGCTCTACAGTTCACTACTTTCACTTGGTTCTGAAAAGCAGATTTCGAATGCTATGTTAATTTACTTAGTGATGCAAAAAGTTGATGATGGAACGCAAAAAAGGTGGAAGGAGTCTCTTGATTTTAGCTCACTACCTATGTGGGATGACTGCGCTAAAGTATTAGAAAGGCGCTGCCAATTTCTCGAGTCAATTGAAACGCCACACTCGTCTCACGACACACCCCATAAAGTCGACAACAAATTTTCAAGAAAGGTTGATAAGCATCAGTCACCTCGTCAAAATTATTCCTTCGCTAGCACTAAGCGTACTTGCGCTCTATGTGGCAGTGCAGATCATGCAATAAATAGTTGTCAACGTTTTAACGACATGTCTACTATGGAGCGATTTAACAATGTTAAAAGGCTCGCACTTTGTATCAATTGTTTATCGAAAAACCACAGGGTCACGCAGTGCACTTCTGCATACAAGTGTAAGGTTTGTGCTCGATCCCACCATTCATTGCTTCATCATTCTCAGAATTCTACAACTTCTGGTTCCTCGTCGCCACCATCGGTATCATCACCATCAGCAGTACAAACCACCGCTGCAGTGCATACTCATCTCGAAAGCTCATCGCAAGATGCAATTATTCTCGCTACAGCAATTGTACTCGTTCGTGACGCCGCTGGTTGCTACCAATTTGGTAGGGCACTTCTCGATTCTTGCTCTCAGGTAAACTTTATCACTGAAGAATTTTCAAAAAAATTACGATTGCCACGTGAGAAACACAACATTGAAATTATTAGCATTGGTGCATCAAACACAAAAATAAACCATAAAACGTCTACAAATATAAAATCTCGTGTTACTGACTTTGAGCTGCCACTCAGCTTTTGCGTTACTACTCATATTTCATACCAGCCTGAAACGGAGATTGATATTTCATCTTGGAATTTGCCAGCTAATACTACGCTAGCAGATGAACATTTCTTTAAATCAAAACGCATTGATTTACTTTTAGGCACTGAAAGCTTTTTTGATGTGCTCTCCGTAGGCCAAATTAAACTCGGCGATAATTTACCTACACTCCAAAAAACACTGTTAGGTTTGGTGGTATCAGGCAAATACATCCCTGATGCCAAAGTTTCCTCGCGTTCATCCACTTGTTTATTGTCTTGCGAAGAATCTATTAATTTCAATCTTGAACAGCTGTGGAAATTAGATGAGACTGCCTTAGCATCTACGCTTTCTGATGAGCAAGCTGATTGCGAATCTTTTTTCGTAAAAACGGTTTCACGCAATGTCAATGGGAGAATCATCGTTCGATTGCCGTTTAAGGAAAACTACGCTTGTCTTGGATCTTCGTATGACATCGCATTGCGCAGATTTGCTGCTTTAGAACGACGATTGGTACGTATGCCTGATACAAAGGCCCAATATGTGGAATTTATGAACGAGTACGAAAAACTCGAGCATATGACTCTAGTCGAAAATCCTGACCTTAGCACGCCTCACTATTATATACCCCACCATTGTGTTTTCAAGCCGAATAGCACATCAACAAAGCTAAGGGTCGTCTTCGACGCTTCATGTCGAACTTTATCCCAAAAATCGCTTAACGACATTTTATTGGTAGGTGCCACTATTCAAGATGAGTTGTTTTCACTTCTGCTTCGGTTTCGCATTCATCGTTACGTCATCACTGCAGACATAACAAAGATGTACAGGCAGGTACTGATCGACTCTCGTGATCGCTGTTTTCAGTACATTTTATGGCGTAATTCCGAAAATGAAGAGGTGCGCACATACCAACTTAACACTGTGACTTACGGTACAGCAAGTGCACCATTCCTCGCGGTAAGAAGCCTGCATCACTTGGCTGACCAGTATGCTGCAGAATTTGTTTTAGGATCAAAAATGATCAAATCTTCGTTCTATGTAGACGATTTTCTATGCGGAGCAGATTCGTTGGAGGAACTATCAACAATAAAATATGAAGTTTCCACTATTTTGAAAAATGGCTGTATGGAACTTGCCAAATGGCATTCTAATGTCGATTCTTTTGTTGACGATAAAACTATCAAAGATTTAAATTCAAGCGATACTTTCGTCACTAATGCTTTGGGAATTATGTGGGATCAAAAACAAGATCTCTTTCTCTTTTCATTTTCGCCAAAAAATCTCCATAAAGGTAAATCTACGAAACGCACAATTTTATCGCTTGCTTCATCGCTCTTCGACCCTCTTGGGTTATTGGCTCCTCTGCTTGTCACAGCAAAGGTGATTTTGCAAGAGTTGTGGCTGCTCAAATTGGATTGGGATGAGACAGTACCTCAAAATCTCCACACTGCTTGGGAGAATTTGCTTAAAGAACTCTCTTCGCTCTTATCGATTACTATACCTCGCTATTGTCTTCGCATCACCACTCATCGTGTGCAAATACACGGTTTTTGTGACTCTTCAATACGTGCATATGGTTGCTGCGTTTACATTCGTGTAGAAGACTTATGCGGCAACGTTGCAGTCAACTTACTTTCTGCAAAATCTCGTGTCGCACCAACAAAAAAGAAGTCATTACCGAAGCTTGAGCTATGTGGTGCTCTGCTGCTATCAAAGCTTTTTGCCAAAATCAAAACAACTTTTGGTCATTTGCAATTTGACGTCTATTTGTGGAGTGACTCTCAAATTGTTTTACATTGGCTACGTATGCACTCATCTACTCTTTCAATTTTCGTGGGAAATCGAGTATCAGAGATACAAGATCTCACTACTAATTGCAACTGGAGGTATGTTCCAACTCAGCACAACCCTGCTGATATTGTATCAAGAGGATGTACGGTGCAAGAACTTGTCACTTCAATTTGGTATACAGGCCCATCGTTTTTATCGCTTTCTCAAAATCACTGGCCTGAAAATGCTCTCTTTACATCAGCCATGGAAGAAGTCAACAAAGAGAAGCGCAAAGCTACGTTTTTTGTAACAGAAAAATCTAATCACATCATCAATTGCATAAACAAACTCAGTTCACACATGACTAGCATACGCGTGGTCGCCTGGATGTTTCGTTTCTTTCGAAAAATTAACAAATCTATTAGCAACATCAATGAAGCAGAGTCGCTGGCTCCACAAGAAATTGAAACCGCTCTTTGGTGCATCGTGTGGAACATCCAGCAGCAGTATTTTGCAGAAGATATTTGTCGTGCCAAGAAAGGTGTTGAAGCTCAAGCTGCGCTTAAGTATCTTAACCCGTTTTGTGAAGACACTTTTGGATTCACTTTGTTGAAGGTTGGTGGTCGCTTAGAACTATCTTCATTGCCTGACGTGCAAAAGCATCCAGTCTTGCTACCCAGCAAATGTCATTTTGTGGAATGCCTCGTACGTCATTTGCACACCACAAACTACCATGCTGGACCCAAGGCTCTTGTCAGCTTAATTCGTCTCAGATTTTGGATCATCAATGCCAGAGACATTGCACGTCGCATTGTCAGATCGTGCGTACATTGTGTGCGCTACAAACCAAAATTGCTCGAGCAAATGATGGGCAGCTTGCCTGTCGAACGTCTTACGCCTTGCAGACCATTTTCTCGCTGCGCAGTGGATTTTTGCGGTCCAATCAGTACATACCTGCGCATTAGAGGAAAAGCACCTTACAAAACGTACATTGCCATTTTCGTATGCTTATGGTCGAAAGCAGTACATATTGAAGCAGTGTCGGACCTTTCGACTGAAGCGTTTATTGCTGCGCTAAAACGCATGATTGGCAGGAGAGGTTTGCCGACCGATATTTTTTGTGATAACGCCACAAATTTTGTCGGCGCTGATCGTAAGCTCGTTGAACTGAAGGAATTTATTTTTAACTCTAAAAATAAAAATTCAATCATTAATTTTTGCTCTAATGAATTTATAAATTTTAATTTCATCCCACCCAGGGCTCCACATTTTGGCGGTCTGTGGGAGGCCGCGGTTAAGTCAACGAAGGGTCATCTAAATCGTACACTTGCCAACGCTCACCTAACATTTGAAGAGCTGACAACTGCACTTGTTGAGATTGAAGCAATTCTCAATTCTCGACCATTATCGCCGCTTTCTTCAGATCCGAGTGATTTTGAATCGCTAACGCCTGCTCACTTCATCATCGGTAGCTCATTAAAAGCATTGCCTGAGCGCACAGCTGCAACAGAAAAAGATATCTATCATCTCGAGAAATGGTCGCGCATCACCGCAGTCAAGCAACGCTTTTGGCACCAATGGTCTCACAATTATTTGAGCGAGCTGCACTCGCGTTCAAAGTGGGTTCGTGATCAACCAAACATTCATGTTGACGCGCTCGTGCTCATACACGAAGATAACCTTCCGCCACAACGCTGGGTAACAGGCAGAATCGTGGCTGTCATCCCAGGCAAAGACAATCGTGTTAGAGTGGTGGATGTAAAAACACCAAAGGGCATTATACGGCGCCCCATTCACAAGCTAGCTTTACTACCTGCTTGAAAGTACTTTCAAGGGGGCCGGGATGTCGGGTCAAGCACTTTTTATAAAATACTTTTCATATAAAATAATTTACATTAAATTTGTTACAATTTTTCTTTAAAGAATTTGTTTGCATACTTAATCATTTGAATTTTTCTGTAAATATTACTTTATAATTTATTACTATTTCCTTTAACTCTATTTGCAACTCTGAAAAAATCTCTCTTCTGTAATATTTAACTTCATATTAACTTCTTTATACTCAATAAATTAGTATTCGATTAGCTTTTGATCCGTGTCTTTTATTCTCGCTTTTTTTATTGTAGACCACAAGTTTAAATTCCATTGTTTTTTTGTAACTTTTTAGAACACTTGCCCTTAAATTTTTAGCAGTGAATTTAAATATAATTTAAATATTTTAAATATTCGACTGCCGGTCAAGAAAAAGCTTTTGATCGTTCAATGTAAGTATATTTCAAAAACCATACGAGATAGAGCAATTCTGATGCCGGATTCGAATTCAACATTGCAAAATACATCGAAAATCACTATTTTTTTTTATTTTTTTTTTTTCGGAATCGGGGAATGCCTTTTTTTCATTCAAGCCAGTTGTGTTAAGTAATGAAACTCATAAATGAAAAACTATTATGTTTCTGGTGTTTTGAGCCACATTCAAATGACATCTATTTGAATTTTTTTACAACATAAAATTTTTTCATGAATGTTGAACCAAAAAAATGATTGTGGACGGCCGATTAAAAATGCTTTTATTTGTTAGGGACGCCCTTATGTTCACGCTACCTACATATCTCAAGTTTAACTAACAAGAGTAATAATTTTAAATTTTAGCCGCTAGATAGCATTAAAATCTTTTTTTCTACAATCTCTACCACTACCAAATTCTACAATTGCCAAACTTTAACTTCTGTTTTCTTAAAAATACAATCTTTCAACCATAAAACTCATAACGTCAATTTGACAATTTAAGACATTTTTGACTGAATTTTTTCGCATTTTCTTCAGAATTTCATCCTTTATCCATTGGTGTATTGCATAAAACTTGTTATCGATACGAGGTGTCATAATTAGCTTTTTTCTCTTTTACTTTGAAAAACGAACAGAAAAGTTCAGTCGTGTTTGAGTGTTTGAAAAGATAGGATGCCTGAAATAAAGCAGTTTGTATTGTTTTAAAGTTAAGTAAATATGTTAGCAAGCTTTTTAAATTATAAAAACGGTGCCGTGACATAACAATGGGGATTATGTCCGAAACACTTGCAGACATAATCCCCATTCACGATATGGGGATTATGTCCCCAGGAAAAAACGGACATAGTCCCCATAACGATATTTTGTTATTGACAACAGAAGCAGCTCAGGATTTACAACTCCCAAAAATTCCAATACCGTTTCCGCGGCCTTCAGCCGCTGATCAGTCTATAATATATCCAACACCTAGTTTGCTAGCCACAGTAATTTTACATAAGGGTAAGGGTAAGTGGGCGGCCTGCGGTCGCAGCTCAGGATTTAAAAGTCCCAAAAAGCCAACACCGGCTTCGCGGCGGCCTTCGGCCGCGAATCAGTATATAACATCCAACACTATATACATTTTTTAAATGGATTGTTGCAAAAATTTTGTTCAATCTTAATTAAATATTTCTGATTATGTCCGAAAAATTTGCAAACATAACCCCCATGGCCAAAATGGGGATTATGACCGAAAAATTTTCGTTGGGATTATGTCCGGTAAAAAAACTGTGTATTTTATCATCTCAATCTCAAATCTCAATTTAGATTGCTTTGCAGGGTGAAAAGCAATGTTTTGTTGAAGTTAGATTTTCTGTAAATTGCATACATATCGTTAGGAAAATCCCGAAACGGTCAAATATTTCAGAAATTGGACGTTAAATCAAAAAATAAAAAATCACGTGTCCAATACAATAATTTTCAGAGATCTATTCACCGATATACATTTTAACCCCCTCTTACCCCCCGACGGAGATGGGGCGGGGGAAAGTTCAAAATTTTAAATAGAAACCCCCATTTTTTATTGTAGATTCGGATTCTACGTAAAAAAATAAAAAATGTTGCTTATATGGGAGGTGCCACGCCCTTTTGTTCGAGTTCACCGAGTTTTTGCTCAGAGCTTGCATTTATAGTTCTTATTGTCTGAGTAAAATTTAGTTCAATAATCTCAAAAAACGTTTTCAGTATAGCGTTTTGAAGCTTTTGCTTATAAGGGAGGTGTTACGCCCTCTTGTCCGAGTTCGTCTTATTTTAGATCAGAGCGTGCATTTATAGTCTTCAGTATTAGAGTGAAATTTAGTTGGATTATCCCAAAAAACTCTCTCAGTATAGCGTTTTGAAGCTTTTGCTTATATGGGAGTTGCCACGCCCTCTTGTCCGATTTCCCCCAGTTTTTGTTGAGAGCTTGCGCTAATAATTCGTAGTATTTAAGTGTATTTTGGTTGAATTGTTGTGAAAAATACTCCTTTTTTGTATGGGCGGTAGGCGTGTCCGTTGACCGATTTCGCTCATTTTCAATCCCACGAGCTAACTTTTACGACAAAGCCAACGCACCAAATTTCAATGAGTTATCATGGTTAGTTTTCCCGTAAAAAATATTTCCACGTACAGCCAGCCAGCCAGACAGACGGACATGGCTATATCGACTCAGGAGGTGACGCTAATCAAGTATATATATACTTTTCTATATCTGCCACGCCTTCTTCTCTGCGTTACAAACGGAAGGACAAAGTGAATATACCCTGGGTGTAGGGTATAAAAATATAAAGTTTTGTACTTAAAACTTCGTGAAATTAGCCTTTTTATCCATAGGTTTCGCTATAAAAGTTGCTCTTGCACAAAGGGTTGTAAATAAAAGCAAGCACTTTTAGGAGCACAAGCTTAGAAATAAACACCAGTTAGTTGTGTAGTAAGCCGAGCTTCACAAAAAGCGAAATTTTTTTTTAAACTCAACCCGAAACTCAAAATCTACCCTAAAAGCAATGCATTCAAAAAAAATTCATAAAAAATAAAAACTATTAAACAAACTTGGTTTTTTGCTAATCAGTTTTATCAGACAAGACCACAAATGCTTAAAGTGAAAGAAAAAATCACTTTTCTTTAACCATTCGCCAAAGTATTCAACCTTGCTTAACTGACTTCATGCTGTGCGGTCGTGTATTTTGCATAAGTTATTTACTTTGTTGTTTTAAATTTATATTTCGTGCGAGAGTGAAACGTTTCGTTGTTTCGATCGTTTTTACTGGGACACTTTGCATTTTAAATTAATTGAAGATGCCTTGCCCTTGTGCCCAAAAGGTCAACCGTGGTCAGCCTAATGTGCAGTGTGCTAAATGCCAAGACTTTTTTCATTTGGATTGTGTTAAGATTTTATCAACTGATTATGAATCTCTTGTAAAATCGAATACCCCTTACTATTGTGATCAATGTAAAAGTACATTTGTGCGCCGAAGTTTGGTTCGTACGCCTCCGAAAACTCAATCTCTCGTGGAAAATTCCGCAAAAATCAATGATGCTCCTCAGCAACAACAATCTAATTCGACTGTGCCTCAACAACAGTGTAGTAAATCTACAATTAACCCGCTTAATGTCGATAAAAATGCTATTACTAATGCTGCTTATCAAAATCAGCAAGCTATTTCGGTTGCTGCTACTTCTGAATGGCTCACTGTTAATAATAACAAAAAGCGCAACAAAAATAAACAAAACAATAAAAATCAATTTATTGTTGTTGGTAGTAACTCCAACAATGAGCTTGATGTTGCAGAGCCACTAATAGCTTTACATCTCTCTGCTTTTAAACCATCGGTTGCTGCTGAAGATATATTAAATTATGTCTCTACGCGAACTAGTATACCAAAAGAAAAAATGTATTGCAATCGTTTGACAAAAAAAGGTGTTGATGTATTGACACTAAGAAAAGTAACTTTTAAATTGATCATTGAGGAAAGTGATTATGAAAAAGTTATTGATCCTGCTCTATGGCCTTCTTATGTCCGTGTTCGAAAGTTTAATTTTTTAGTAAAAGATGCAGTACAACCTGCCTTGGTGGCGTAGTTACTGCTTCAAATACTTCTGAAGATTCCTGCTCTCAACACCTGAATGTGTACTATCAAAATATGTCTGGTATGCGTACAAAAATCAATACTGTACGTTCTGCTATACTCCAATGTGATTATGATGTCTTCGTTTTGGTGGAAACTTGGCTAAACTCTAACTTTTTTGATAGTGAAATTTTTGATTTAAATGATTTTACTGTATACCGTAAAGATAGAGATTCTATTAAAACTGGTTGTTTAAGAGGCGGGGGAGTTTTAATTGCTATTAAAAGTACACTTAACTCAAACCTTGTTGAACTTTATAATATTGATTCTCTTCTAGATCAGCTCTGCGTTAAGATCCAAATTGAGAATAATTCACTTTTTATATTTGCTTCATATATTCCACCAAATAGTAATTTTGATTTATATGCTGCACACGTTGATAATATTATTCATTTACCTATGGATGGTAATAAAGATAACCATTTGTGTGTATTGGGTGATTTTAATCTCTGTGATGTTAATTGGACCTACAAGATTAATGATGAGAAGTGTCTTATACCTAGTAATGAAAATAAAATGCATGAGATACATTTAATTGATGGATTCCTCAGTTTGGATCTTCAACAGATAAATTTTTGCCTGAATAAGCTAAATAGGATTTTAGATCTTGTATTTGTTAGCAGTAATATAAAAGCTATTCTGTATGAATGTCCTTTTCCTATATCGGAAACTGATATGCATCACTTATTGTTGAACTAGAATATTATAAATTTAATAATATCTCATGTGATATAGATTCTAAAAATTTTAACTTTCATTCATGTGATTTTAATGCATTAAATTTTGAAATAGGATCTGTGGATTGGACCAATCTTCTTGATTATACTGATTTAAGTGTGTGCTTCAATTATTTTAAAAAAACAATCGCTAATGTTTGTGCAAATAATATTAAATTTGTTCCAAAACGAGTACATAAATTGCCATGGTACACAAAAGGTCTGAAGAAGCTTAAGAACCTCCGGAATAAATTTCATAATTCTTATAGATTATCAAAAAAAGATAGCCATAAAATCAAATATCGCCATTATATGAGAGAATTCAATTTTCTTAATAAGTTTCTGTACAAGCAATATATGCTCCGCTTTGAAAAAAACATTAAACAGAATCCTAAATCATTTTGGAACTTTATTAGCTCGAAAAAATCATGTTCATCTATTCCTTCGAGTATGTCATTTAATGGTGCGTCATCGCATTCATTAAATGATTCTGTAAATTTATTTGCCCAGTTCTTTAAATCGAATTTTGAACCTGATGCGACTTGGAATAATCCTGAAGTATTAGATAATGTGGACTCTCTTATTGATTTTGGCTCACTTATTTTGGTGTTGGATGACATTGTTTGGGGGATTTCTAATTTGGGTAATTCTCAAAAATCTGACATTGATGGTATTTGTCCATTTTTGTTGAAGAAATGTGCTGATACGATAGCAGTCCCGTTGTGCATCCTATTTAATAAATCACTTGCTATGGGCCATTTTATCAATGATTGGAAAATTGCTGCTATTAGCCCTGTTTACAAGAGTGGTAATAAAAATGATGTCTCAAATTATAGGCCTATCTCTAAGTTATCTACTGTCTCGAAATTATTTGAGAGCATTGTAAAAAGGAAAATATTTTTTGCTGTTAAGTCCTCTATAAATCCATCGCAACACGGTTTTTTTACTGGTCGTTCCACTGTAACAAATTTGACTGTTTTTAGTGATTATTGTATCTCTGCATTCTCTAATGGCTTGCAGGTTGACACAATCTACACTGATTTCTCAAAAGCATTTGATAAAGTTGCACATAAGATTCTTGTGGCTAAACTATTCAAGCTTGGTTTTCATTCCAATTTTCTGTGTTGGATAAAATCATACTTAAATAATAGACGTAATTTTGTTTTGATTGATGGAGTAAGATCAAACTATTTTGTTGCTACCTCGGGTGTACCACAAGGAAGTATTCTTGGCCCACTGTTCTTCCTCCTTTTTATTAACGATATTGGGTCATGTTTTAAAAGTGCTAAGTATCTTTTGTATGCTGATGATTTAAAGTTATTTCTCAAAATTGGTGACAATCATGACAGAATTGCCTTGCAAAATGACTTAAATAATTTGATTGTCTGGTGCACACGTAATATGCTATTTTTAAATATTACGAAGTGCTATCATGTAACTTTTTGCAAAGGGATTATATCTTTTACTTCGTCTTATTATTTAGGTACGGCTATAATTAGGTCTGTTAGCGAAATTTTGGACCTTGGTGTGATTTTTGATTCTAAATTCACTTTTATTAGTCATATTAATTATATCATTCCTAAATGTTACTCAATGTTGGCTTTCGTTAAAAGGAACAGCAGTGATTTTCAAGATCCATACACCCGTAAAATTTTGTACACTGCCTATGTTAGATCGAAACTAGAATATGCGGCAATAATTTGGTATCCTACTTATTCAGTACATTCTAATAGGCTAGAGAGAGTTCAGAAGAAATTTCTTAAATTTGCATTATGTCAAATTAACTTTACGGAGCCTTTTCCATCTTATAATGCACGTTGCCTATTAATTAATCTACAATCGTTACAGTCAAGAAGAATTATATCCTCTCTAATGCTTATGTTTGATGTTATAGTGGGTAACATTGATTGCCCCTATATCTTAGGGCGTATAAACTTTAAAGTTCCTTCCAGATTTTTGCGTCATTGTAATTTATTTACTCTTCCTCTTTGTAGAACAAACTATGCATTAAATGGTCCAATCATCAGAGTTTTAAATGAACTAAATGTTCTCAATTCTAGTCATTAATTGATTTTTCTGTGCCAAAATCAGAATTTAAAAACTTGTTAAAAACTGTTTACACTTAAATTAATTACATTTTTCCACATGCATACATTGATATATATTAATTTTTTAAATATTTATTCTTAAGATTTATTCATATTGTTTTTTGTTAGTTTTCTAATAAATATTGTTTACTTAGTCTGTAAGTTTAATTTCATAGACTGAATTAATTGAAATAAACAAGAAATAAACAAGAAATAAATATGAAAATTTTTTCTCTAAAATTAAATTTTTTCGATAACTTTTAAATTTACTCAACTTTGAGAGGCTGTAAAAACCAAACCACTGGCCTGAGTGGGTTCAAATTTTCAAATCCTTTAGCTCCTAACATTTTTCTATCTGATGGCAGTATCAGATTTGTAAAAGGCTTCCACTCGAAATTGATTTTTGCAACGCCTTTTCGTGAAATGACGTCATGAGAAACATGTTTCATGATGAAAATCGTAATAACTCATGTAGACGCAAGTAGACGCAGCTACAATTTTTAAATTGTATTTATAATTGTTGTGCCTATTCAGTTTTAGTAGTCTGTAAGATATCTTTTTCGAACATTTTTTTGAAACTCCATTCGAAGTTGAAAAAAAGGGTAAAAATAGTGTTTCAGAAAAGTACAGTCACCTCAGACATTCAAAAAGAAAAATCCTTTATTTTGAGTGTTACTTGTTAGTATAAGAATCGTTTATAGCATTATTAGAAAAAAGTTAACTTTTCTTTCATAAGTTGCAGAAAAATTAGAACCTCATCTTGAAAAAAAAAACAAAAAAAAAAAAAAATTTAAAAACCCTGAAAAACCATTGACTTTGACCAGCTCTACAAAGCGAACCATTTTTCAAATGAATTAATATTTCATATTCTTGAGAATTGGGTATTTCTTTATCGAACTGCATCATTAGATTTGCGAATTTCCACCACACCAAAATTGATTTTTGTAACCACTTTTGAGAAATGTCGCCAGTGTGCGCCGCCCACAAGTAATCAATTCGCATTTAATTGGCAACTAGCGCATCAACTTTGTTGTATTTAGATGCTTTAAAACAAATTTGATTTGATACTGGAAAAAATATGAGCAACACGCAAAAAGCAGACAATTTTATGGGAAAGTCTTGAGAAAAATATGGAAACTTGATGGTGTTTCTTTTTTTTTCGCCAATTTATAGAGATATTCAAAATAATTTCCACTGATCTCATTGAAACAGTTTACTAATAAGTAGATCAATTTCTTGTTTTTGCGTAATTTTTTTCAATTCAATTCAATTTTATTCATTACTAGCCTTCTTTGCCCGCTTCGCTAGGCATGTTCTTTTGTTTTTTGATTCCCAATAGCTTAGAAGATATACGGGGATAAAAATGTTGATTTACGCCACTACCACGTCACCAATGGTATTATTAGTTGGAGTGTCCCAGGAAACCATCAATTAAGTCTTGTTGATAGTTCGCCTTAGATGTTTTTCTTGTAGTACATCTAGATATTCTTCGTTTTGACTATGAAGCCTTCGGGTGCCACAAAAAACCGTCACTTAAAGTTTATTGATAGTCCGCCATAGATTCTTTCCCTCTCGTATACCTAGATATTCTTCGTTTTGATTATGAAACCTTCGGCTGACTTTCGGGAACCATCGGGTAGTTCAAAAAACTATCAGTTGGAGTTTGTTGATAGTTCGCCATAGATTTTTTCCCTCTCGTATACCTAGATATTCTTCGTTTTGATTATGGAGCTTTCGGGTGACCTTCAGACATCTTCGGGTGTCACAAAAAACTATCACTTAAAGCTTGTTGAGAGTCTACCATAGATTTTTTCCCTCTCGTATACCTAGATATTCTTCGTTTTGATTATGAAGCCCTCGGGTGACCTTCGGCAAACTTCGGGTGTTCCAAAAAACTATCAGTTAAAATTCGTTGAAAGTTCGCATAGATATTTTCCCTCTAGTGTATCTAGATATTCTTCGTTTTGACTATTAAGCCTTCGGGTGGTCTTCGGAAACCTTCGTGTATAGCATAAAAACATTCCCATACCTAATATATACTCATTTCCAAATTTTCAGCTCAAGTGGCCGAATGGTTACTGAGTGATAATGCTTCACACACACAGCCACACACACAGTCATTTTAATATATCGCGACCTTAGAACAACAGGGTTCTATCTACACTCACATCACTTTCGAGAAATCTATGTTTGAATATTTCGTGTCGTATAACTTTTAGGAATTGATTTTAATCACAATATTATTTATATTACAAGCATTTGATTGTAGGGAGGATTTCATTGATACTAAAATAATTAAATTACGTTGTCTAATTAAATAGGAATTTAAGTTTAAAAAAATCGATAGAACTTTGTTGCTAAACGATAAGGTACTTGAAATTGAGAAACAAGGTTCTAACTGCCAGATAGAACTTTGTGTTTCTGAAAGATTTTTTTTTTTTTTGCAGATAAAACTTTGTGTTTCTCTAAGAGAGCAGGGAAATTAGTTAAAATCGTGTAATTTTGTTAAACAAGCCACGATTTTGAGCCGACATGGCTAATTTTGTTAGTAAATGGACTTACAACAAACCAACACTTAAGATTTATGTAGTTTTTGAAAAAAGGTCGATAAAGGGTTTTTGAAAAATTGACATACTTTTATGTATCATTTAAAGCGAGTATAACTTTTTAAAGAAAAATCACACAGGACCAATTTATAGCTCATTTTGAAGACAAAGGACAGTTCTAAAATGTTGCATTCAATAGAAAAGAGTAAAACAATTTTGGACGTCTTCAAAACAACCTCAAAAATCGTGTTTTTGATCATTTTTGAACATTTGGGGTTAGATATCTCAAAAACACTATAAGATATAGCAATTCTGATGCCAGATTCGGATTTAGCGTTGCACAGTGGTCCGAAAGGTCAATCTAGATGGAATAAAGTCAATTTTCTAGTTTTTCAAAGGCATGAAAATTTTTTACTAGTTGATTGAGAATTGACCACAGTTCATAACGGTATATTGTTTGTTTACATTTACGCATTACTTTTTTTGCTATGTTGATCGAAACATGAGCAATTGCATCAATGCAGTTATTATAAGACCACAGTCTTTTAGCAGCATCTTTGAAGAGTTCGTGTGAGTGAACTAGAAAACTTTTTCAAATTATTGTTTTTTTCCTGAATTAAGTCAAGTATGAATTAATTTTACTGTAAATATATGTTTAATTAAAATATTTTTTGGGGAGAAAAAATTAATGTAAAAAGTGTATTGTTTTTGTACTACTTTTTTGTGTAGCCCAAAGTTTAGTTAAACTTTTAACTACCCATATTGATCGATATTGGAAAACTGTTTATGTTTCTCTTATCTATGAATTGTCATGCAAATAATGAAGAAAAAATTAGCTGCCCTTAGGTGCCCCTTCCATTTTTATTGCATTTTTAGGTTACACACCTATTACACGGAAATAGCTTTATAATGGGTAATTTAACAAGAAGCGAGGAAAGAAGATGTTGGAAAGTTATTCAGGTAGATTGTAATTATTTGTGTTAACCATCTGATGCTTTGTTATAATGATGATTAAGTAAATGAAAAATATTTTTTTAATTTTAAAATCAGTGAAAAAACGAAGAAGTCATGTGCCACGCCCACTTGACGTACACCGTTCATTTTGATGTAAAGTACTGTTTCCATAATAAAGTAAGACCCTAAAAACTCGGGTCTCTACCTACTACCATGTAGAAGTTGCGCCAAGCCCACTTGACGTATACCGCCCATTTTTATTGTGAAGTACCCTTTTTATAATATATTTCATTGCTGAAAATTTCAGGCTTCTAGCTTATTCCATCTAGATTAGCATTTCGGACCACTGTGCACAGTGTTTCACGTAGAACAGGCTAGGTGATCAAAATTCATTAACAGATATCTAAATATTAGTAATGAGGTAATGTCAACAATACCCCCCGTACCTAATATACCTACTTTTTTTTGTGTAAATATTTGATGGTGACAAACAACTGAGTGCAGAAGTCAACTTATGAGTGTAAGTTCAATTTCAAATATTTATTATTTTCATTAAGCAATAAAGCAACTTGATTTTATTGTGGCAAAATCAATATTTTGTGACAATTTTAGTGATGGATTTTATAGCAAAAACAACGTATTTTATGTTTTAGTTAAAGTTTTTTCATTTCCTTCTTTGGGTAATGTGTTAGAAAGCTTTGAAAACAGATAAAAAAGTTATTCTTTTTTTTTCCGTTTTCAACTTTAATGGAGACGAAATTGCATGTACCCGCTTGTACCCAGTCTAAATTTTGGATATATGTTAGCTGCATCTATTCCCTTGATGAATATATTAGTTTCAACCTGCGCACTGTTGTTCATCTATTTAATTTTAATTTTTTTCAGAATACCTTTAAATATATATATATATTTTTTTTTTTAAATTTATACATATTCGAATTTTTTGCTTTGTCTTAAAAAGGTCGTATTTTTATGACATTTCTAGTGATGGATTTTATAAATGAAGATTAGCGTTTTGTGTTTGAATAAGATTTTTGTCATTCCTTTCCTCAGGAAATGTTTCGAAAACACTTAAAAAAATAACTCGTAGTTTTATTATTTTTCAACTTTAAAGATGCTGGAATTGCATGTACCCGCTTGTACCCAGTCTAGATTTTGGAAATAAGTTAGCTACATCTATTCCCTTGATGAATATATTAGTTTAAACTTGCACATTAGAGTTCATCTATTTTATTTTAATTTTTTCCAGAATACCTTTAATCATTTTTTTATTTTAATTTATATTCGAGATAAATTGTGTGCAGAGGTCGTAAAACTAATTATCCCTCCTACAATAGTTCCACAATCACGACCAAATATCTTGCCAGAACCTGAGGAAGATTATATTGTATCAGATTCATCGGATGAAATTGACGATGAAACTGATTAGGCAATTTAAAGTTGAAGTAAGCTGAAACCGTTTCATAGTTTAATATGTTATCACTAATTACATTACTAATGCATTTGTATCGTACTGCGAGTAGTAATTGAACATTTGCAAAAAAAGAAACAATCAATGTTGGTTTTTATACTTTTTCCAACATAAAAAAATTCTGTTGTTTTATTTCGTTTTTGGTATTGGTAAGATCTTTTTCCTATGTATCTTTTTCCTATATATATGAATTGAAAATATTGAAATAAAATACAATTAGTCTGTATGAAAACCCCCCAATGAGCAATTCCTGGTTTATATGGTGATCTATACCGAATAAGAAAAAAATGTTCAGACAAAAGTGTTGTATTTTTGCACATTAAATCAGAATCCGTAATAAAATTTAGGAGTTTCCATATAAAATTTTGAAGTTACTTCCGTCAACCGCGGGAGGAGAGGTGTAGAGGGTCCAAAGTGGTATCGTTGCACTGCCCTCTTAAAAATATAGGACACGTATTTTTTTTTTTTATTTAACGTGCAGCATTAAAAACACTTAACCGTTCCGGAAATTTTGGAACACCCTGTATATCAAAATATTAATAATATGTCGTAATAAGGCTAACACTACCCAAAAATATCAAAAAATAATTTTGTCCACCTAGCTTGTTCTACATGAAACACTGTGCGTCATAGGGAATCGCACGTACTGCAAAATGCATTAACAAATTTTTTCCTAGGGCACATAGTATCTGAGATCTTTTGAAAAAATTGTTTTTTTCTAAAATTTTAGGATTGTCGAAAGATATCTCCTAAACTATGCATCGCACGAAAGAAAAACAGTATAAACAGTATTTTTACTTTTAACGTCTGACTCACCGTTCATTAGATAATTAAATTTAAAGCTCAACACATCACTATGCTCACTCATAAGCGGCATACACATTTTAATAATTTTTGCCTCAAACTACGAAATTGCAGACAAAAATTTTTCTCTAGAAGTTACCGCTGGCGAGATATTTCCAAAAAACTATTTTTTGTGACCTTTGAACTTGATAACTTTTTTCTCATGGGATCAATGGGGACTTTTGACAGTTTACACAGGTTCGCAAAAAAAAAAATGTCATGGCGTTTTGACCGAACTATGTGTTTCCTAGGGACTTTGACGTCCTGAATCCGAATCCCCGGTCGGTTTTTTTCCAGAACGTCTGAGAAAAATTTTTCAAGGTCATATGGAGGTCATGTGCCGTTTAGTGATAAAATTCTGAAACCAATTTTTTTTCATTGATTTCTTAGTCTTTAAAAAGAATATGTAATCAAAAAGGTTATCTCGGACCTAGTTTTGGAGATATAGCCATCGGAAGATCCAGATATATCTTCTATGAAAACCACTATAAGTTGGAAACTCCTGGATGGATTTGTACAATATTGGTGTTATATGAAAGGTATTTTGACAACCTATAAAAATCTTTTACAAAAATTTTCTACTGGATTCATAGTTTTCGAGATTTCAGCTTTTTTAAAATTTTATGAAATTTTTCAAATACAACAAATAAATCAACAACAACAACAAAAACAACAACAAAATACCTTTCATATGACACCAATACTTTCCAAATCCATTCAGGGGTTCCCAACTTATAGCGGTTTTCATAGAAGATGTATGTTCTGATCTTCCGATGGCTATATCTCTGAAACTAGGTCCGAGATACTCTTTTTCCTCACATATTCTTTTTAAGACCTAAGAGCTCAATGATTAAAAATTAGTTTCAGAATTTTAGCGAACTTATCACTAAACGACACATGAACCCCATGTTGACCTCCATATGACCTTGAAATCTTTTTTCTCAGACGTTCTGGAAAAAAAACGGACCCCGGATTCGGATTTAGGACGTCAAAGTCCCTTGGAAACACATAGTCTGATCAAAACGCCATGACATTTTTTTTTTTTTTTGTAAACCTGTGTTATTTGTAAGGTCTGTACCGATTTTCAGCTTTCCCCTAATTACACTACATTACAAATAATTAATATGTGTGTGTAACATTTTGCAGACCATATTTTCTAAACTAATTTGAGGTCGCTGAGTCCGAAAATCGCATTTATTTTTTTTTCCTAGGGGCCGTTCTCGAGATAATCGACCTTTTCGATTTTTGAGGTTATAGCTCCATTTTTTCGAACATATTTTGAGGAACCCAATGTCGATCGAATATGTTTTTACACTATTATAAAGAAAAATTCTTAAACTTCCAACAACTGTACCAATATCTAAGATCCGATTCAAATTGGCTGAGTTATAGCAACGTAAAGTTCATTTTTATAGTAGTTTTTTACACTTTTTCGTGTTTAAGCCAAATTAAACGCGGTTTTTTTGCCAGTAGCTTAAACAAATATGTATTTTTTATACTTTAGTTCAGTAGTGTATTTAATTGCAAATATATGGAGTTAAATTTTAGCAAAATCGGATGATTTTTTAAGAAGTTATTAACGTTTTAGTGATATAAGACCATTTCGATTTTCATAGAAAAAATTAATTTTTTCAACAAAAATTTAAAAAACCATTTGTGTTTTCTATGAAAATCGAAATGGTCTTATTTCACAAAAACCTTAATAACTTTTTTAAAAATTAGCTGATTTTGCTAAAATTGAACTCCCGATATTTGCAATTAAATACGCTATCGAACTAAAATATAAAAAATATATATTTGTATAAGCTACTGGCAAAAAAACCGCGTTTAATTTGGCTTAAACACGAAAAAGTGTAAAAAACTACTATAAAAATGAACTTTACGTTGCTATAACTCAGCCAATTTGAATCGGATTTTAAATATTGGTACACTTGTTGGAAGTTTAAGAATTTTTCTCTATAATAGTGTAAGAACATATTCGATCGAAATTGGGGTTTTCAAAATATGTTCGAAAAAATGGAGCTATAACCTTAAAAATCGAAAAGGTCGATTATCTCGAGAACGGCCCCTAAGAAAAAAAAATAAATGCGATTTTCGGACTCAGCGACCTCAAATTAGTTTAGAAAATATGGTCTGCAAAATGTTACATTTTGGCTGTTGTCTAGTGTTATTGTAATTTCAAATGCTAATTTGCCTGGACTATAGAGTAACTTCGGGTAATGTGATATAGGCGGGTAATGTTATATACCAGCATATTTCCTTAAATAAACAACTCTCGATAATGGTTTTTTCGTCAACACCACAGTAACTGAAAAAGAAACGTGCTGCAAGTTTTTGAGCGCCCACCTTTATTTATTCTGCCTTCAGTGTGGTAAAATCGATTTAGCAGTGAAAAAAAACTTTATTTGCGTGTGCTTTATGTTAGGATCTAGCCTTAACTAAAATTGATATCATAGCCGCAATAGTAAATTCTGTTAGTGGGTGAATATACCTACCCATAAATCAACTGAATTTTTTATTTGCTAGAGTGTGTTTTTCAAAAATAACCTGATTGTTTTAAAACTGAAATTCGGGTAATGTGATATAGTGCACTTCTGGCACCGAAAATATTTGATGTTCCACTTGCAATGCAAAATGTTTGGCACGATCGTCTTTTGGCCCAAATCTAAAACATTTTTCCTTATTAACAATTTGTTGGTCCAACATTTTTATATAAAGGTCACAGTTTTTAAGAAAAATGAGCTAAAGCTTTGTAAAAGCGATTTTAGTAATGTTTATCACTCCTTACCTGAAGTAAAAGTTCCACAACCAAAGTTTCTTCATAACACGATGATCTTTTTGCCGAAAATGCAATTTGTTGGGATATGGGATATAGTATATCACATTACCCGCCAATTTTATTTTTTAACTTTTTTTGCCTTTTTTCAATTTTGTTGAAATAGATTGGCTCACGCTAAAAAACTCCAAAATCATAATATACTGCACAATACATCAATAAAACATCCCAACGGGAAGATATGAAGCTGCTCCAAAAAGGGCGCAATAGAAGCACATCTCTGGTAGCATACAAAATTTTTCAGATTCTATTTTTTTTTATTGCTTATAAAAGTTAATAAATCTACCAAAACTTACAGAAAAAAAATAGTTTTTTTGAAATGGAACTTAAAATTTTGAAAAACTTCTACGGAAGCGTATTTCATGCTTCCAAATGTGTGCTTCTACGGAAGCTTATTTGAAGCGTATTTCATGTGCTTCTGAAGATGTGCATCTCCGCTAGGACATGCTGTGTTAAAAAATATAAGCAGTGAGAACAGCACTGGAAGCAGCTTCTTGCTTCCCTAGAAGCGTCGTTTCAATGCGCTTCCGTTTCCCGTTGGGATAATACATAAAGTGATAGCAGCTACGCTTTGAAAACTACGAGTAATTTAAAAAACAAAAATGCCTATATCACATTACCCGAACTTACCATACCTGTAATTAAAGAAATGACAATTAATGTTCATTAATTACAATTCTTAAATTTTTCATAGAAACTCTTGCACAATATTCTATTGAACGGTTGATAAATATATGCTACTTAATATACTCTCCCGCAAATAGCTGTCACTTCTTAACCCTTAATTAACTGAAAAAAATACCTTCTTCTATATATATATATATTAGGGTGGGCCAACAAAATGGGCAACCAATTGTGGGTTAAATATTAACCCAACTAAAACCGAACTAGTACAATACTTTTTAACAACAGAAGGAAGGTCCCGATCTTCACGTTACCAAAAGTAAATGGACAGGTGCTTAAGCTGAAGGATAGTGCAAAATTTTTAGGAATAATAATAGACAGGAAACTAAATTGGAAACCGAATGTCAAAAAAAGACTAAAGAAGGCGTATGCGGCTTTCTACTCATGTCAGAAAATAATTGGGTTAGAATGGGGCCTTAAGCCGTGGCTAATTCATTGGATATATACGGCAATTATTAGACCGATACTGTCATATGGTAGTATAGTATGGTGGCCATACCTTGAAATACAAAATAATGTAAAAGAAATAGAAAAAATACAAAGATTGGCCCTTTTAAGAATAACTGGAGCTATGAGAACTACTCCTACAAAAACTTTGGAAGTTATATTGAATGTCCTGCCAATAGATCTCCATATTAGAGAAAAGGCTGTCATAACTTCTGTTAGACTAAATCAGACCTATAAATTCAATAGATTAAGCTATGGACACACAACCATTTCGCCAGAAATAAGTCAGACAGATTACATTAAAGCTTTCACAGATTTCAATAAAAGCATAAAAGTCCAATATCCCACACTTGAATAATGGGAGAACAATAATGTCCTTAATGATAACACTTTAGAAGTATATACGGATGGTTCTAAAATGGACCTAGGAACTGGTTGCGGGATCTTCAGTCAACCAATTAATCTCTCAGAGTCAGTAAAAATATCTGATAATTGTTCTGTATTTCAAGCGGAAATATTTGCGATAGCAGAGGCGGCAAGGTTGATTTCGATGAAGGATATATCACCTACCGATATAACCATTTACATCGATAGTCAAGCAGCCATTAAAGCTCTGCAAAATAGGAATATAAGATCTGAGGTAGTCAGCCGTTGTCGCAGAGAGCTTCAGGTTCTTAACGAACAACACAATTTAGAACTGTACTGGGTACCCGGTCATAAAAATATTCAAGGAAATGAAAAGGCAGATGAGTTAGCTAGGAAGGGCTCATTATTAACTACAGAGAATATTAATCATATCGTTAAACCACCAATGTCACACGATTGCAAGATAATTTCAGATAAAATGGTTTTGGAGATGGTGAGGAGATGGGGCAACTCAACCCATTATCAAACGACCAAAACTATTTACAACACTCCTAAGATAAGCTTTACTAAATTGCTTTTAAAGTGCAGCAAAAGTGATCTAAAGTCATTTATAGCAGTAGTTAAGACAGATGGGGTTTGAGACTGACGATCTTTGTAGATGGTGTGGAGACAGCGACGTGGAAGAGGATAGTCAACATTATCTTTGCCGGTGCCCTGCACTTGCAAAAACAAGATTTTAAATATTTGGATACTTCTTTTTTCAGGATATGCAAGAACTTATGGAGATAGACCCCGAAATACATCAAGGCATCAAAATGGGAACAGAGAACACGAATAGTAGCCAACAACCAGTGAATAAGCTTCAACAAGATTGATAGCTGTATTAAATATACTAAATTAAATTAATTGTATGTATCTTAGAACTATGTACCGTATTTAAAGAGGGATCACAATGGACCAGCAGAATGGTCTAAGTGGAAGTTGGCTTGCATATATGCCGACGATGCCCTCGCAACCTAACCTAACCTAGGGTGGGCCAAATTGTATGGACGAAATTTTATCGACCTCTGCTACCCCCCTATGTGAAAGTTCATTCAATTCTGTGAATATTTGCCCAAGGAACTATACCTCTGCATTCAACTTTAGTTCGGTGCATTTTTGATCGAAAATTTTACCTTTCATTAATATTTTTTTTATTTTCATACTAAATTTTAAAAATTTTTATAAAGACAAAAGTAATGTCATTATATGATTTGGCTGGTATTCTGTCAGAAATCAATAAAATTGGATTCTGTTTTTACGAAAAGTTTACTTGATAGCGTGGAATTGATTATAATTATTCCAAAAAATTATATCGGTCAAATAACCGATTTATTCTAAATGATTCATATTTTTACATGGATTTTTGATTTATTGTTCTGTAAAATTAAAAAAAGTGGCTAATTTATTTCCTAAAACTGCCACTAGATGTTGCCCTGGAAAAAAATTAGTGTCAGATTCGGCATCCTAGCATCCAAAAACACTTGGGTTGGTGTTTCGATTGAAAAAGTCCATGTAAAAATATGAATCGTTTATAATAAATCGGATATTTAACTTAAAAGCAATAATTTTACATGATGGTGTATCGTGGGCTGTTCTCGGCTTATGGAATGGGGAAACTTAAACTTATCGGTGGCAATACGGATAGACATGAACATCTGTCAAATTCCACAAAATAAATTTGCTCCCAGAACTTAAAAAATGGGCTTACCACAAGATGACTTCTTATTTTCAAAAGACAATGACCTTAATACACATCCTGGGACACTTTTGTACAACACCAAAGAGATTAAAACACCACCGCGATATTCTTTTTCGAATCCTATAGAATTTTTTTGGTCTTATCTAGTGGAAAGGTCAAAAAATACCATATTTTATCAAAAAAATGTGCTTAAACAAGTACTGCAAGAAAAATGAGAAAAAACACCGACCGAAAATGTCGTAAAGGGATAGAACCCTCGCAAAGATGTTTAGATGATGTCTCCCCAAATAATGGCTAGCATGGTTATTATTAAAAAAGCCTCTTTTAGTTGATAAATAATCTCAAAGTAAAATTTTACTAAAAAGCAAAATACTTTTGTGACCTCATAAAAAAGGCAAATAAATCATTTCTTTGCTTTTTAAGTGATTAGAACGCATTATTTTAATTATTTTATGAAGTGGTATCATAGTTAACGTTCCATTGACTCGAAGTTTATTAAAAAAATATTACTTTTCTAAGAATGAAATGGCTAAAAATTGAGTATTAATTAAAATTTTTGAATATTTTTTGTATGCAAAATACTTCTGTGACACACTGTATATACATTTTTTTTTTGTTTGACGCCGCACTATGGTTTTTTTTTTACAAAAAGTGTTCACAAAAATAATTCACTACAAGGACACATTTTCTTTAAAAAAATTAAACGCGAAATTTAAGGTTATACATTCACCTATCTGAAAAGATGCGCGCTTTTTCCAGCATCTGATCCTGAAAATAGTGACACGGGTAGAAATCCCCTGAATTTTGAAAAAATCGATTTTTCTGTTTAAAAATGCTAGTCACATTAAACGCAGGAGTATGAACAAATTTATATGAATTCAATCAAATCAATTAAGATTAAATGAACTCAAAGTGAAAATGGGCGGTGCCACGCCCCAAAAACAAATTCGTCATATCTCCGAAATTATTAGACGAAGATAGATAAGATTCGGTATGTTTGTAATTGGCACAGAGAAAAATAACATCCTCTGAAAAAGTAGGCGGTGCCACGCCCTACAAATATAAAACATACCATGTCTCCGAAGTTATTTGAGCTGTAGGGTTGAATTTCGGTAATTGTATAAAGGGTAGTGAGTCAAATATATTTTGTTGAAAAAAAGGGGTGGTTCTACACCCAACAATGAACATATCTTTTTTGATTGACACTCTGTTCTATAGGGAACAAGTTTATTCATGAAGCTCTGCCTGTGGGTGTGGCACCACATATTTTTTCAGCAGACGTTATTTGTCTTGATGATTTTTTTATATAAACCGAATTTCATCCTTATGGGTCAAATAGTTTCGGAGATAAGATGTGTTTTATATTTTTGGGAAATGGCATCGCCCACTTTTCTAGTAAATATTATTTCTTTCTGTGCCTATAACAAACATACCGACTCTTATCTATCTGCGTCTAATAGTTTCGGAGATATGACGACTTCGTTTTTGGGGCATGGCACCGCCCATTTTTTCTTTGAGTTCATTTCATCTTGAATTGATTTGATTGAATGCATATAAATTTATTCATATATCACTCCTGCTTTTAAAGCGACTAACATTTTTAAACGGAAAAATCGATTTTTTCAAAATTCAAGAGATTTTGACCCGTGTCACTATTTTGTGGATCAAATGCTGGAAAAAGCGGGCATCTTTTCAGATAGGTGAATGTATAACTTTTAATTTCACGTTTAATTTTTTAAAAAAAAATGTGTCCTTGTAGTGAATTATTTTTGTGTACACTTTTTTGTCAAAAAAAAAAAAAAAAAAAAAAAAACCATAGTGCGCCGCACAGTGGTCCCAAAGTGTGCTTTTTATATCAAAATTGTTTGCCCGCTTGGGGATGCACTGTAGAAAGATTTCAAGAATGGGGAATTATAGGTTATTAAACAGGGGGGAAAAAAAAGCTAACGCTTTTAAAAAAACAAATCGTTTCGACCACCTTTCTTGGAGTTAAACCCGAAAATCGAAAACGGACAATTTTTAAAACTCTACAACTCAAGAACAATTCATCCGATTTTTATGATTTTATGGGATGTACCCATTGAGGTCCTGTGATCTTATTTTTTCAAAATTCTTTCGGTTTTTTCCGGGATAGTAAAATCTTAATAACTCGGGAACCATTAACCCGATTTGAATGATTTTTTTATGGGTAGATATGTAGTCCGGTGGGATTTTGTGAAAGTTATTTTTCAAAATAGATATGCTACCCAGTGAGGTTTTTAGTATTTATTTTTTCAAAGTTCCTTCGGCTTCGTCCGGGATATTTAAAATTTTTCATATCTCAGCGGCCAATAATCTGATTTGAGTGATTTCTTTTTTGCCTAGTAAAGTCAAATTGTATACTTTTTCGAAGTTCCTTCTGCAACGTTCGAAATAGTAAAGAAACAAAATAATAATAAAACTTATTTTTCGAGACGGTTCAAGGTTGTAATGCTTTTCTTGAAGAGAAATATTATGGATTTGTATACAATAAGGAATTTCAATAATAAAAAAAATAATCAAAACAACTTTTTTTTAATTTTTTACTATCCCGGACGATGTTGAGGAAACTTTGAAAAAATAAATTCCACAAAACCTTACTGGGTAACATATCTACGCAATGAAATTAAAATCACTCAAATCGGATTAATGGTTATTAAGGTTTCCCCGACAAAGCTGAGAGAATTTTGAAAAAATAAATTTTACAAAATCCCACTGAACAACATATCCACTAGGGATTCCAATTTTTGGACTTTTTACGATCCCGGGATTTCGGGATCGAGAAATTTTGAATCCCGGGATCCCGGGATTTTTCGGGATTTGTATGAATTTTTTTTTTCTTCCTAAAAAGACAGAATTTAGTATTAAAAATTCCTAATATTTTGTCTTATATACCCCTACTACACCCCTACAAAGATATTTTATTTAAAAAGTGTCAAAAATATTAAAGCACAATTTCTTAAAGCAGGTACATTTCATTATTTATTCACGCCTTTTTTAAAAAACAAAAATTCATAAATACTTATTTGCTTCAAAAACAAGCATAAAGGTACATTGCAGCATTATATGCTTAGTAAAATACATATCGATACCTTAGAGCGCTATAGTCCTATCTCAATTTTTTCAATCATTGGGAAATGCAAAAAGAATACTTCAAACAGTGGTTATTTAAAGTTGGCTGCGATTTTGAAAAAACTATACATGCAATAATTTTACCTTAGTATATTTTAACATAATTTTATGTTAAAAAATTCTTTTATTAATTTTTAACAAATTATATGGAATTGCACTACTATTCAAATAAACTACACATTTAGTAAATTTTATGAGCGACTAGCATTTCCCGGTGTGCGTTTTTTTTCGAATCATGGAAAAAACAAGAAAGTTTCAAAAATTTCTGGCTCTGACCTTTGGGTGAAAAAAAAAATTTTTCCACTAAAAAGATGTAAAATGTCATGAAACGAGTAGAAAAGACGAAAAAAAAGGAAAAATTTTCTTTAAAATGTGACTTATTTGAATATTCAGAGGAGATAGCACAGTGGCACTCTTCAAAAAATTACGGTTTGGAGATAGGATTTTTCTTAATTCTGGAATATTCCGGTGTTTTGGTGGTATTTTGACATCCCACAGATTTCCACTCGGTAAAGAAGCCCACAAGGATACCATATCTGCAAAAATCGCAAAAAGTGGAGATAGGACTATAGCGCTCTAAGGTATTAATATATAAAATATCATACATATTTAATTATATAAAATAGTGAGATCAAAGTTTTAACAAGTGTTGGACTTGGAAGAATTATCTTTTGTTTTAATCAGTTTTATTACTTATTATTTAAATATGATTTTAGGAAAATTAAAGCATTTATTATTTTATCATCCAATTTAGATCTAAATTTATTACGTAAATAACACAAATGATTTATCAGAAGAAAACTCATATGAGTTATTTTGGCATTAGATTTGAGTCTTTTTGAAAATAGAAGTCAAAGGAGTTTTTAAATTTTTAAATGTTTGAAAAATAAAAAATTAAAACAATTTCAACAATATAAATTAAAAACAATAAAAAATTGACAGTCAGAGAAAAAATCATACAGAAAAACATAAGAGAACTAGTCTGAAGTGCCTTTTAGCAAAAATGATATTACTCAAAGCAGATTTATCTTTCTTTATAATATCAATAGTGATTTTGATTGATTGAAGAGTACGAGCTAATTGTTTAAAAATTTTAAATTCGCTACAGTGGATCGAAGAAACCTTTAAGTCAATACAAACTGTTTTTATGCTACTCTCAAGCATAATAAAGTGCTGCAGCATATCTAAAAGACTACTCCATCTCGTTTTGCAATGTAAGGTTAACTTCAGCTCTTTATTATGTTCAATTTTAACATAATGTTGTAAGACTTCGTTTTTTGTTGGTGATTTTTGGAACATTCTAACAATTTTTCTAACCTAAAAAACTTACTAAAGAAATCCCGGGATTGGTAGCACTAATCCCGGGATTTTCGGGACTGCAAAAAGGCTCGAATCCCGGGATCCCGGGATCCCGAGATCCCGGGACTGAAATCCCTAATATCCACCCATAAAAAAATTATTCAATTCGGGTTAACGGTTCCCGAGTCAAAAAGATTTTTACGATCCCGGACAAAGCCGAGGGAATTTTTAAAAAATAAGTTTCACTGAACCTCAATGGCAGAGCTGTGCAACAAACCGAACTAGTTCGATCAAACTCAAAACTCATGAGCTTTTCACACAATTTCAGGACCGAACTGAGTTCGTTTAACTCAGCTCAACTCAGTTCGTGAGCTTTGAGCTGATCGTTTAATCGATCAGCGAATTCGTTGTGAGCTGATCGTTTGTTTGTTGAGCTAGTAAGTTATGAGTTTTCTCGTTTGTTTCGTTACTTTCAGCGTGTTCGATATGCGTTGGATATGATTGCAATCAGCTTTGCAAGAACTGTGTACGAATTGGGATAAGTATTAAGATTTAAAATTATACACGAATACAAACGTTGTTCTGCCCTTTTTCTGTAGGTGGCGCGATGAGTTCGATTTGAACGAAAGCTGCTATAGGTGAAGGGATTTATCACAAACTAATTTTTTCCTATAGCGTGCGCAACAACCTCATGAGCGATCCCTGCAATTTTTTGCAAGGCTAATGGTTGACACTATAGTTTTATAGCAAAAGCTGCTATTCCTACAGAGATATATCATTTAAAGTAATTTTTTTGTTTGACAGATGCAACACCCCCTTGCCCAATCCACTCCACTTTTTGCACGTTGATTGGCAGAAAAAACAAGTATCCACGTACCAAGTTTTATAACAAAATCTGCAATACCTGCAGAGTAGACCGGTGCGTTTTGGACGAAAGTTTAAAATTTGTCGCGCAACCGGCAGAATTGTAAAGTTTAACTATCGACAAGAAGATTGCCGCCACCCTAGCTCTGAGAGATGATGGGAAGGGGTGTCGATATATTTTTGAAGGTTGAAAAACGTGGTTTAAAAATGCATGCTCATAGGTGCGAAGTGAATCAATTCTCAGCTTCGTAGTAGGTCGAAAACTGAAATTCAAGACATGGACTCTTATGTATTTTTTCCCGTAGAATCGAATGGCATCATTAGTTTTCTGATAAGACGTCCATTTTTGGCGTAAAGTGAACTTTTCAGCTCAGAAAAGTCGAAATTTTTCCAAATCGCCTGTTTGAGCACTCCACAATTGAACAGAAAAAATCTTGGAAAAATTTGAAATATACGTTTTGTTAGGATTTTTTCTGGCATATCCAGTGGTACCATTTAATTTGCGGTACGACATTTTTTTATTCATGAAAAACGAATTTTTGATTTTTATTATCAAAAAATATCACGAAATCGGGCGTAAATATTAAGTCAACGACGGTTCCCAACGTCCGGACGGTTTTTTTTTTGGTATCCCCTAGTAAAAATTTTTTAGAATATTTTTGGAAATTTTTTCAACCCATTATAAACAAGTTTTTGAAAAAGGGGTCAAAAAGACCCTCAAAAACGGGATATAATGGGTTAAGGTGTTCACATTACTTAATGTAGAATCAAGCATGGAACAATATTTTAGAACATCTTAACCCATTATAAACAAGTTTTTGGAAAAAGGGATCAAAAAGACCCTTAAAAACACGTTATAGTGGGTTAAGATGTTCTAAAATATTGTTCCATGCTTGATTCTACATTAAGTTATGTGAACATCTGAACCCATTATATCCCGTTTTTAAGGGTCTTTTCGACCCTTTTTCCAAAAACTTGTTTATAATGGGTTAAGATCTTCTAAAATATGTTCCATGCTTGATTCTACATTAAGTTATTTGAACATCTTAGTCCATTATATCCCGTTTTTAAGGGTCTTTTTGACCCCTTCTTCAAAAACTTGTTTATAATGGGTTAAAAAAATTTCCAAAAATATTCTAAAAAAATTTTTTCTAGGGGACACCGAAAAAAACAAAACCGTTCGGACGTTGGGAACCGTCGTTGACTTAATATTTACGCCCAATTTCGTGATATTTTTTGATAATAAAAATGAAAAATTCGGTTTTCATGAATAAAAATAATGTCGTAGCGCAAAAGAAATGGTACCACTGGATTTGTCAGAAAAAATCCTAACAAAACGTATATTTCAAATTTTTCTAAGATTTTTTCTGTTCAATTGTGGAGTGCTCAAACAGGGGATTTGGAAAAATTTCGACTTTTGAGCTGAAAAGTTCACTTTACACCAAAAATAGACGTCTAATCAGAAAACTAATGATGCCATTCGATTCTGCGGGAAAAAGTACATAAGAGTCTATGTCTTGAATTTCAGTTTTCGACCTACTACGAAGCTGAGAATTGATTCACTTCGGACCTATGAGCATGCATTTTTAAACCACGTTTTTCAACCTTCAAAAAAATATCGACACTCCTTCCCGTCATCTCTCAGAGCTAGGGTGGGGGCAATCTTCATGTCGATAGTTAAACTTTACAATTCTGCCGGTTGCGCGACGAATTTTAAACTTTCGTCCAAAACGCACCGGTCTACTTCAGAGACATAGCATTTTAAATATTTTTTTTTTTTGTATGGGGGGCTACCGCTCTCCCTCACCCAATCCCCCTATAGCATAGCTATATACCACCTGCAGTACAAAACAAATATATAGTGCGAAAATTGTAACGATCGGTTAAGCGGTTTCAAAGTTATAAGGCGACAAACACACGCACACTATTGGGTGTACAACTTAAAAACCGAAATTTTTTAGCGAAATTTGATGCTTTATTGTGGAAAAATGTTACAATATATTTTATTCAAAGTATTGTCCATTGGAAGCTACAACATTTCCCCATCTTTCAGGCAATTTATGAATTCCATCCCAAAAAAATTGCGCCAAAAATAAATCTATCCAATTTTCGATATCTTGAACTTAAGTGAAGCGTATTCCTGATAGGGCATTCTGCATCGATCGGAACAAATGGTAGTCTGATGGTGCAAGGTCTGGGCTATAAAGCGGGTGAGGCAAAATTTCCCATCCGTTGTTTTCCGTTGTTTTCCAGGCAATTTTTGACTGGGACAGCAATATGTGGCCGAGCGTTATCGTGGTGGAAAATGATTGACTCATGTCTGGTCGCATACGTTGGCCGCTCTGCCTGGATTTTCTGCTTCAATTGGATCAATTGTTGACGATAGAATTGAGCATTAATGGTTTGGCCACCTGGCAACAGCTCATTATGGATCACACCTAGCTGGTCCTGACCAGGACGTTCTTTGTCTTCGACATCAAAATAACCACTTTTAAACCACTCAGCTTGATTCAGCTGGAGCATAGTCCCCATAAACTTCTACAAGAATGCGATGACTTTCGGCAGATGTTTTCTTTGCAAAAAAATGACCCACTAGAACCCCCCGCAAATGCTGTCTTTTTCTCCAATTTTCGAAGTTATTCATCGTGAAAAATAATAATGATGCACACAAGAAAAAATTGTTTTGTTGACTGATTTTGACAGCTGTCAAATGTACCTTCAAAATGACATATACAGGGCGGCTGATTCGAAGTGTTGCCAATTCAAAAGACTATATTTTTAGTTTCCATGCACAGATTTTATTGATCAAACGCTATAATTGTTGGGAAATGTTCAAATTTTAAGAATCTACTTGAGATTTTCGATATGGCCACCTTTGGCCTTAACTATGGCCCGTAGACGGTCGAAGAACGAGTCGCATGCTGCACGAATTTGATTTTGTCGAAGGGCCACTTGTAGCGCATCAACGCTCTGGTATTTTTTAGTCAAAACCTTCCTGTCCAACATACCCCAGATTGAGAAATCCAGCGGATTCGCATCAGGCGAATTTGAGAGCCATTGTTGAGCAGAAATGAAGCTAGGAACGTTTTTTTCTAACCATTCTTGATTCACACGAGCTTTGTGTGACGGTGCCGAGTCTTGTTGGAATGTCCATGGCTTGCGACCGAAATGTTTGCGTGCCCACGGTAGTAAAGCACCCTCCAACACTGATTCACGATACACCTGGGCGTTTACTTTGACACCAGCGGCCAAAAAAACGAGTGGTGAGCGTCCATCAGCAGTCACTGCAGCCCAAACCATCACATGCGGTGGTGCCTGCGTCCTGGTGGCCAAACGAACATTCAAATTTTCGTAGGACCTCTCTGTCAAGTAAACCCGATCATTTTGTTTGTTTACATATTGCTGGATACAGTAATTTTTCTCATCAGAGAAGACAATTTGTGACAGATTTCCGGCGGCGTGCAAGCGGAACAACCCCTTGGCTCTATCGAGCCTAACTTTTTTTTGAGCAGGAGTGAGATTATGCGCCTTTTGGAACTTGAGGGCCTTTATTCCGAGCTTGTTTGACAATATGTGTTGCATTCGTTCACGCGATATTTTCAGCTCGGCAGCCATTTGTCTGCCTCTGCGTCTCGGATTTCGCTCAATTCTGGCCTTCACCTTTCGAACCATTTCTGGTGATGTTGCAGTTATTTTCCGACCTCCACCATGTCGTTTGGCAACGCTGCCGGTACCATTGTAACGTGTTATAGTCCGATACACAAACATTTTATTCACTTTTAAATGTTTCAGCTCACGAACAATTGCTGGTTGCGATTTTCCAGCCAAATAAAGAGCAATCACACTATTACGTTTGAATTCCATTTCGAAAATTTTTTATTTTCAATAAATTGACGCACAAATGCTTTTGGTTACTTGTTGACAATAGAATGAACTAACATCATGCCAATTTTTAGACAGCTGTCATGTTCCATCTGTCAGTTAAGTCTATCTGAAGTTGGTAACAGTTCGAATCAGCCACCCTGTATATAAAGTTCGAGCTTTCACGATATTTGTTAGTACGGACATCCACCGTCAAATTCCGGTTTTTAAGTTGTACACCCAATACATTTTTATATCTGTGGAATTTTGACAAAACAGTCTAACTCGAAATAAGACAATTTTCCGGGATTTTAATCATAAACAGAAAACTTAAATACGCTTCTTTTGGTGGAAACACCATATCTCTATGACTTTTAGTTGCAGAGATATAGAATCGAAAATTAACCTTTCTCGATGTTTTATTTCAAATTGCATTTAACAAAACATCTTATATCAAATAAGTTACAAAATTTAAGCATTTGCAACAACAAAAATCTTTAACAAATGCAATTCGTAAAACAACTTAAAGCAACATAAGAAAATGGATTTTTGTTTCACAAAACATCTTAAGTCGAAATAAAATACAGGTTAAATGGCAAAAAAAAATTTGACAAAAGCACTTCTTCAAAATAAGTTACTTTTCTATGGAAAGAAGCAGAATTTTTTAAATAAGAAATATTTGACAAAAACATCTAATTTCAATTTTATTAAATACTATTGATCTTAGAGCAAAAAAAGTTAATGGAAAATATTTGTTTAGTATTCATTTATAATAAAACACTTCAACATTTGTTCCAATTCATACACAAAAAGAATTAAGAAGCATCGAAGTAGTTTTTTTGCTCTCCTGAAAAGTTGGCAAAATCGAGTTAGGTTGTTTTGTCAAAAGTCCACAGCTATATATGTGACCTGGTCTATGAAAAGGGTGCTTACGTGTCAAAAAAAAAAATTTCCAATTTTTTGCCGATTCGCATTAATTGACCTTTAAAAGTTGTTTTCCAGTTGTTTTCACGAAATTTTTTTTTTTCGCACGTAAGCCCCCTTTTCATAAACCAGGTCACATATAGAAACACAAAAAACAAATTGCATTTTAAAGTACATGTGAATGGCTATCTTGGGTACCAGAACTGGATTGATAAAAAAACAAGTAGTGCAATTTTCAATTTTTATGGTCTTTTTCAACCTCGTTTTTTGTTAATAATATTGTTAAATATTTATTGACAGTATTGATTCTGGTACCCAAGATAGCCAAATCTATTACGAACATTTAAAAAAAAAAATTTAAGTAAATCGGTACAGTAGATCAGCCGGAATCGTGGGTACCAGTTCAAAAAACACTGTTCTGCGAAAAACACGTTTAAAGATTTCACAACAAATTATCAATTATGAAATTATCAAATTATCAAACTAGTTTTTAATTACTTTCCGATATCATCTGAGGGAAAAGAAGGTTTCTACATTATTCTTGAGGGTTTAAAGTATCCGAAACGGGAAAAAAAACTACCTGACTACTCCCTTAATAAAATTGAAAATAAAAACTAAGACGCTTTGTCAAATGATTTTGAATAGAAAAGTTAATATTTTTTTCATAAAAAGGAAACTTATCACAAAAGTAGTGCTTTTGTCACATTTGATTTTGGTGTTAAAAAACCGCTTTCTATTGATAACTAAGAAATATTTTAAAATCTATACCTAATTTTCTCAAAATTTGATTTCGGAATAAATTTTTATAAAAAGAAAATTGTAACTTAAATTTCAAAACGTAAAAAGCTGTAAATTCAAAATATTTTTAAATACAGTAAATTATTAAATTTAAAAATTTTCTTATCCAGACTGAAGTTGTTTTGTGAAAAGCCATTTGTAAAAAATTTTTCATCTTGTTTGAAATAATGAACTGTTTAATCAAATGCAATTTTAAAAAGGCTACTATATCTCTAAAGCTAAAAGCCATAGAGACATGATGTCTATATCAATTAAAATGTATTTAAATTTGATATTTATGCCTAAGTCCCTCTAAACTGTCTTATTCCTAGTTGGATTGAATACATAATTTAATTTTTGATATTTTAGATTATTTATTTACTTTTACTTTAAAAAACGTACCAAAACAAAAGTGCACAAATTTGGCAAATTTTGCAAAAGAGGACCCAGATAATATTTTTCATCTTTTCTTCTTTTTCAAATTTTCAGCTCATATTCCCTCTTAGGTCAAGCTACTTATCAATTTAAAATAATTTTTAATCAATTAGGGTATTCTATAAATTCGTATCGATTTTGACAACTATTACAAGGTTTTCGAGGCATTTATATGATTTAAGGAATACCCTCAATCTATATATATAAAAATGAAATGGTGTCCGTATGTAGCTTATGAACGCGGAAACTACAAGGCCGATTTATATAATTTTTTTTTTTAAATTGTTTGTTATGGTCTGTAGAAGGTTCTTAAGGGGGTGGGATGCCACTGAGGGGAACGGGGGTTGCACCCCCCATACGAAAAAAATACAAAAAATGCTATGTCTCTACAGTTATACAAGCTATGATTATGAAAGTTGATGAACTTACGCATCATGTACATATCTACCATTCACCATGCAAAACTTGGGGCATATTGGGTGTAGGAGAATTGCATCCACTTTTCAAAAATCCACAAAATGCTATATTTCTTCACATATCGCAGATATCGTTATCAAACTTGGTACATACATGAATATACTATCTACCATTGACTTTGAAAAACTTGGGCGGGGGGTGAGAAGGGGGAGTTGCACCCTTCATACAAAAAATATATAAAATGCTATATCTCTGTACCTATGGGAGCTATGATTACAAAAGTTGATGCAGGGATCTTTGAAAACCTTGATGATTGGAAGAGAGGGACGATGGAAATGGATGGGACTTCGTACGTTATGGCATCGGGAATAGGCGAACGAAGTCGCGACCAGGCCAGCTAGTATATTTTTAAAATACCTATATTTTTTTTTCTTTATAACTTCTACTGGGTATAGATTTTAAAATATTTATTAGTTATCAATAGAAAGCGGTTTTTTTTAACGCCAAAAGCAAATGTGATAAAAGCACTATTTTTGTGATTTTTTTTTTTTATGAAAAAAATATTAACTTTTCCATTCAAAATAATTTGATCAGCTCACAACGAATAATTGATCGATTAAACGATCAGCTCAAAACTCACGAACTAACGAACTGAGTTAAGCTGAGTTGAGCTGAGCTGATCGATCTTGGTTCGTTGTGTGTGGCGAAAGTTTGAACAGGTTCGATCAGCTCATTGCACAGCCCTACTCAATGGGCAACATATCTACCCATTAAAGAAAAAATCACAAAAATCTCACGAATGGTTTTCGAGCTGTAGAATTTTATAAATTTGCCGTTTTCGATTTTTCGGGTTTGAGCTCCAAGAAAAACGATTTGTTTTTTTTTTTTTAAAAAAAACGCTAGCTAGCCATATAAAACAATCTTGTTAATAATTAGTTGGTATCTTAAATTATTGCAGAAACAGCGGTTACACTGAACTTTCCGCTGCGTGAGCAACGCAGTCGTCCTCAATACAACCACAGCATTTTCCACTTTAGTCTGTTGAGCTAAAAATGAAATGAAAATATTTACATGCCAAATGCAATCACCGTAGCAAATCTAGTATCTCATTTTATTTTTAGTTGAAGTTTTATTTATTAAGCTAATTAAAAATAAATACGGGTTCATTCACATATTTCATACCACGATCATAGTCCGATCATAGCTTTTATGTAACGAATGCAAACTTCTCGTAAGTGATTAAACTTTATAACAATAATTGGGCTTATGCATAGTAAATTAATCCTTATTACTCAAAGGCAGGTGTTCCCAACCCCTTGACAAGTCAAGTTAATTACAATCTGGTGGCGTCCTTCACAAATGCAAAAAAAAAAAATTAATAGCCGCGTTCATGATCCTGTGCATTTAGACTTGCAAAGTAGCAAAATAGCAATAATTTTTAATCAATTGTAAGTAGTATCAAAAGCATGAGCATTGCAAGCTACCAGGGTGCGGATTTATCTTATTGTAAGATATTTATCAAACTATTCTGCTCTTTTATTTTATCATTTAGTGAATTTATCGGTGTGATAAATATCTTAAAGATAATATTGTGAGTAAATGCTAAAGTCAACCGTTGCTCCCAGAACCAAATTTGGTTTAAACCAAACTTTTCTTGTTAAAATTATAATTCTTACAAGGAATGTGTAATCAAAAAGTGTCGCTCGAACCTAGTTTTGGAGATATGGTCATCGGAAGATCGGGATATAGCTTTTATAAAAACCAATATAAGTACTGAATGCCTTGATGGATTTTAAAAATATTGATGTCAAATGAAAGATATTTTAAGTGGCTATTGAAAAAGTTTTAAATCCAAGTTATGATTTTCAATATATGGTGATTATGTGATAATTTTGATCAGTTTTTTTTTAAAAGCTATTATAAATTAAAAAAAAAAATTGCTTATTAACCTATAGCTATAGTAACAAAATGTAGAAGCCTTATCTATTTTCCTTCATTAAATATGCCATTTGTAGCTGAATTTGAACCACGAGGGCATTTTTTATAGAAAAACAAAAATTTAAATAAAGAAATTTTCATGAAATTTAGCAATTAAAATAGTCTACAGCCAAAATTCCCAGTGAATGCCACTATCCATTTTATATGTAAAATGGGCTGCTGATTCCAAAAATCGCATTATTTTTTTTTTCGTGTCGTTTTCGAGATATCGGTCATTTTCGGTTTTCGGACCAAAAAAAAAAGATAGTTCCATTTAAATACAAATATCTCAAGAACCAAACGTATTATATGTCATATTAAAGGTAATTAAATTACCTACAAATAATATTCACATCACTTTTTGGTTCCTTTATTAGTTTCGGCGAAATAAATTGATTTCTAAAAAAAACATTTTTTTTTTCGAAAAAATTAACAAAAAATCAAAATCAACTGCAGATTCATACAAGAAGAAATAATTTTTTTGTATCATAGACTATATATTTGTGAAGAAAATAAGATACCACTTAAAAAAATCAATGGAAAAATGCAAAAGTTGTATATAATTCATTGAAAAGTTACCAAAATGCGTTTTTCCCTATTTTTTTCGTTTTTTTGTAATAAACTGTTCGATAATTAAATCTTTTTGTAAAACACATGAGAAAATCCAAAAAATTCTTAAAGTAGGCGTTTAAAAAAATACTCGTGTCTCGTCGTTTTCTCCAGCACGTCAGATTTTTTTTTAATCGATTTTTGAAGTTTTTTAATGCACTGTTCATGAAAAATACAAAAATAGCACATTCTTGTGTTAAATCGATGAATTTAACTATATGATCCTTACATCTGAGGTGTATCATGTGTTCAGTAAACTTATGCAGGATATTACGAGGAATATTTTTGTAGACAATTTTAACCCTCTAAAACCCCCACATGTGGGTCATTTTGACCATTTCGGTGTGAACACGACTTTCGAACCAAAAACCTGAAATGCAGAAACATAACTAATCAGAGTGGAAGCAACGCAATGAACTTTTGTAGTTCTCTTTTAACTTCTACCGCGCTTATGTGTTTTTTTGACTTTTTGTGTTTTTTTTTTTTGTAATTTTCGGCATCTTGTTAGTAAGGGTTTTGCAAATAAAGTTGTATTGTTTTTTAAAAGTAAGTATGCAAATTTGGTTGCATTAACCTTTATAATTAATAGAATGAAATTGTTTTTTACCAATGTCAAATAGTTTGAATTTTAAAATATTTCTAAATCTTCAAGAGATTTTGGGGCACATTTGACTTTTGCCGAAGGGGCACATTTGACGTTCTCCAGACATATTGTAGTGTACTCCTATAGTCACTATTACTTTCAATACCACTTTTTTAATTCAAGTAACTTTTCTTACAAAACCCTAAAGAGCACCAACACTCAAACACTTGAAATCAATTCATGTGTTAGTTCAATTAAACCAAAGAATTCCATAGAATTCTACAGTAACTAAAAACTAGCCAAAACAAATAAATTCCCACATGAAAACCAAAAGTCCCGTAAACAAATTACTCAAATTCATATTTGTTTACTTCAATTATTTTTCATCCCCTTTGGCTTGCGCCGCTAAACATACCTAATGCTTGGCGCAAGCGTAAGAACAACAACAACATCAATGCAATGCACAAGAGCGAATGCAACGAAGAGTATTAGGTTGCATCAAAGCCAACGACACATTTAAAGTCAAGGCTAAAATTAGTGCATATGTTGTTGTTGGTATTTTTCATTTCCGTGAGAAACCAAAATACGTGATCGACCAAAGAAAATTGATTGGCGATCAAAAGAGAGAGAGGAGGAGTTTTAGGAAATACTGGTAAACAATGGTAAGGAAAAATACTGGCAAAATTTGCATAAATAATAAATATTTTCATTCAATAAATTAATCATTATTCTGAACTTAAACAAAACGTTTGCTGCTTTATTTATGAAGAGCCTTGTGGCTTAAAAATTATTCCATCAAAGCCTAGAGGCTGCTTAAAAAGGCGTGTGCGCCAATACACAACTTTTACACCACCAGCTAAGGGTCTCATTACCCACACCACATGGCGATCCTGCCAAATTGGCAAAGGACTAAAGCTAAAATTTTCTACTGAGCTTCCAATTCTTACACCAGGAACGTACACCAAATTCTATTCCTGAGCCGTTCAATAAAGAAGAAGTATGGAAACAAATCCATCATATAAAACGTATATTCTGGCATCGCTGAACTGAAAAATATATTCCACAAAATGATTCCACAAAATGTTAAAATCGATACTTTAATCTGGGTAGCAGATGATAATTTGCCGCCTTGCAAGTCACTATGAAACCTTGTCGTATGATCCTGATGGACGTGATGACTGTTCAAAATAATTTAAAAAGAACACTCGCAAAATTTACACGTTACTAATAGAACGAGAAAAGCATCGATGCAGAACCATTATTTTTCAAAATAAATAACAATTTACTTTATTTTAGAAATTTTTATTATTACGTAGAAATAGAAGAAATCCACTTTCTAAAGCTAAAACAAAAATGCATAGATTCATATGGTCTTGTTGTATGCTCGTGATTTTTTTTTTACTTACATAAATAGAACCATTACAAACAAAGCAATTTAAACTTTTGACTAACTAACTTTTTACAAATGTTCTTTCTGCCTAACCTAAACGACATATATAAATACCTTACAATGTTAGACAATAAAAACCAAGACACTATCACAATAAACGAGGAGATAGAAAATAACCTCGGGTCAGCTGTGACTAAGACAGAAATTCAGTCAACAGTAAACACAGTAATAATTACTGTTATAGTGTTAGCAATTCTTGGTTACATAGCGTACAAACTAAACAGGTACTACTAAAGCTATGTACTGAAACATATCAATAGGACAGATAATGTTTAAAATATATTCATGCAGTTTCTAACAGATATATATAAAAAGGTTAGGGTAATAAAAATAAACCTAAAAAAATCTATCACAAGAGGGTATACTAGACCGACAATTTTGAACAAGCTAGATGAGATTAAATCCCTTAAAAACATTTTTGATACACATAAAAATCAATTAAAAGAAAACTTAGAACTACAACGTTTCACTCATGAATTTTATGTACTAATAAATGAAACAACTAGGCTATTGAGTACACAGTTAGAGAGTATGACAGAGAACGAAGACCAACAAATAAATGAAAACAATTCAACAGAACCGAAAATGGTAGAATTCAGTATAGAAACCGTTATGAAGGTAATACCTGCTTTTTCAGGTAATTACAAAGAACTAGAAGCTTTCCTCAAATTAGTTGAATTAATCCATGAAGGATATTCAACAAGTGACAGAACGAAATTGATAGACGTAGTAGTAAACATAAAACTAGATGCAAAAGTAAAAACCACGTTAGGATATACTGCAAATATTAAAACCTTAAACGATCTTAAATTATCATTACAAAATGCATACAAAAGTTCTTTATCGATAGGGCAAATTCACACACAACTCGCCACTTTAACACAAAGAAATAATTCAGTTAATCAATTCAAAGACAAACTATTGAACCTTGTATCTGAACTCAACAGAATACAGTTAAATGATGTACCGAATGATGAAACTCAAAGAAATTTGGTACTTAAAATGAACGAAAATTATGCACTGACAATATTCAAAAATGGCTTAAATGAAGACTTACAAAGTACAATAATTGCAGCACAACCTAAAACCTTAACAGAAGCAACCAATTTAGCACTCGAAGTTGAGCAAAATAAAAACACAAATAAACAACTGCTATATTTCAGAAATCAAAATAGTGCACACAATAACAATCAGCGTAATAACAACAGAAATAATTCTTATAACCAAGGTAGAAACAACTATCGCAACCAGAACGGAAACAATTCTCATAATTATAGGAATAATAACAACAACAGGAATAATACCAATAACAATGGGTATAACAATTCTAACAACAGAAACTATAACAACAGAAACCCGCGCAGAAATACGCGAAACAACAACAATAATTATAATAATAGAGGAAACAACTCCAATAACAACCGCAATCAGAATAATAACCCTAGAGGCAATAATTCCAACTACAACAATGGACAAAACCAAGGAAGAGTATATGTCATTGATACCAACGGACAGGGAAACGACAATCGCTCGGAGATCAATGTCGAAGATCTACCGGGACAGCGAAATTAAATATATATAAAATATCGGATAACACAACGAATTTCGTTAATCTAAAATGCGAAAATTCACGCAAAACTTTGCGATTTTTAATCGACACAGGCGCAGACATATCGATCTGCAAACTAGAAAACATCAATCAAAATACAGATTTGATGATGGACAATAGATGTAAATTAACCGGCATAACGGATGATGAGACTTTAACTTTAGGTACAATACAACTTAAACTTGATTTTCAATATCGTATAGTACCACACACATTTCATGCTGTGGAGAACAATTTTCCTATAGAAACAGATGGCATTTTAGGCAGAGACTTTTTATCAAAATATATGTGCAAAATTGACTACGAAACACAAACTCTAACAATAATACTAGAAAACACAGACGTAATATTACCATTACATTTTAACAAACATGCTTACGACATAATACGTATACCACCTAGAACGGAAATAATACAACCTATAAACTTGACAGTAAACGAGGACAGCGTGGTATTAAATGAAGAGATTCAGGAAGGTGTATTTTTGGCAAATACAATAATCCCTGCGAACGGAAAATGCCACGTTAAGATACTAAATACAAAAGACGAACAGATTAAAATAAATAAATTTACTCCAAAACTAGAACCACTTTCAAACTATATCCAAATAAAAAACAATACAAAACAAGACCAAGTACGATTCAACAAAATCTTAAAAGAATTAAACGTACAACCGAATCATCCACTAATTAACATATTTAAAAAATATCAACACATTTTTCACCTAGAAAACGAACAGTTAACAGTCAACAACTTTTATACACAAACACTATCGACAATCGACAATACTCCAACATACATAAAAAACTACAGACTACCCCACGCACATAACGAAGAAATACACAGACAGGTAGAAGACTTATTGCAAAATGACGTTATAGAACATTCAGTTAGTCCATACAATGCACCACTGTTACTTGTACCAAAGAAAAGCAGTGACGACACTAAAAAATGGCGATTAGTTGTTGATTTTAGAAAGTTAAATACTAAATTAGTAAACGACAAATTTCCACTAACTAGGATAGAAGATGTTTTAGACAAATTAGGAAGAGCGAAGTATTTTACTACACTCGATATGACGAGTTCATTTCACCAAATACCATTAGACAATAAATCCAAACCACTTACAGCTTTTTCTACAAATGATGGACATTACCAATTTAAGAGACTACCTTTTGGATTGAAAATATCCTCAAACAGTTTTCAACGTATGCTCACTATAGCTTTAACAGGTTTAAGCTCTGAAGCTTTTCTATACGTCGACGATATTATAGTTTTCGGATGCAGTTTACAGCATCATAACAACAACCTTATAAAAGTTTTCGACCGATTAGCACAATACAACTTAAAGCTAAACGCTAGCAAATGTAAATTTTTGAGACCAGAAGTAGTTTATTTAGGACATTTAATCACACAAGAAGGAATTAGAACAGACCCAGCAAAACATGACACAATAAAAAACTACCCAATACCAAAAAACGCAGACGACGTAAGACGATTTGTAGCTTTTTGTAATTACTATAGACGATTCATTAAAGATTTTGCGTCCACTGCACAATGTCTAAATGCCTTATTAAAGAAAAATCAACAATTCAAATGGACAGAAAAATGTCAATCAGCTTTTGACACGCTAAAGCAAAAACTGATTGAACCACCAGTTCTTCAATATCCAGATTTCTCAAAACCATTTGTTTTAACAACTGATGCTTCAAATTTTGCTTTAGGAGCAGTTTTGTCTCAAGGTGAAATTGGAGAAGATTTGCCAATATCATACGCAAGTAAAACTTTACAAAAGCATGATATCAACAAACCAGTAATAGAGAAAGAATTACTCGCAATTCACTGGAGCATAAATTTTTTCAAACCATATCTATACGGACGAAAGTTTATTGTGGTAACGGACCATCGACCACTAGTCTCATTATTTAGCCATAAAAACCCATCATCAAAAATGACACGCATAAGATTAGATCTTTCAGATTATGATTTTGAAATCAAATTCAAAAAAGGAAAAATAAATACAAATGCCGACGCACTATCACGAATACAAATCGATTCAGAAATATTGGTAAAAATGATACCAACAGAAGACGATAATACAATAAAAAGAGCACTAGTAGTAACACGGGGAAGTAAAAAGCAAGAAAATCAACTTGCAACAGAGAAATGCACATCTCAGGATGAGCCTGATCAACTCTTTATATGGGATTGCACATCTATAACTGACGTCAGAAACGTAAAACGTTTGAAATTTGAAATAAGCGAAAATACAAATAATAAGAAATACACATGTGTTGAAACAAGAGATGATTTCGTACTAGTACGATGTGGTGATAATCCAACGAATCTAGATTCGCTATTGGAGAAACTGTCATCTATAATGTTCAAAATGAACATTAAGGAATTAGCATTACAAGAGGATGATGCTATATTTAATATCATTGATAAAAATGAATTAAAGAATAAATTTAATAAGCTGCAGCAGAAAAGAAAAATAAAATACGATAAATCGCTTAAAATATTAATATTTGTACCCCCGAAAAGAATCACAAACAGAACTACGCAATTGAAATTAATACAAGAATTCCACGACACACCCCAGGGAGGTCATTTAGGAATCAGAAAAACTGTGCTCAAGTTAAAACAGCGTTACACATGGAAAAACATGCGGCAAATGGTGATAAAATACATAAATAAATGTGAAAAATGTGCACAAAATAAGCAAACGCGACACATTAAAGAACAAATGACCATAACAGACACACCGACCACGAGTTTCCAAACAATTACAATTGACACTGTCGGACCACTTAAAATCTCAAACGGTTACCGCTATATACTGACCATGCAATGTGACCTCACAAAATTCGTTATCGCACATCCAATAGAAACCAAGGATGCGAAGTCAATTGCACAAACACTCGTAGAACAGCTAATTCTCAAGTACGGATGTTTTAAGACACTGAGATCTGATCGAGGTTCAGAGTTTACAAATGAGTTGATGAAAAATGTGTGTGAATTGCTTAAAATTGAACAAATATTTTCGGCACCCTACCATCATGAAACAATAGGAGCACTTGAGAAGAACCATAGAACACTCAATGAGTACCTATTATCTTTTGCCGACGATTTCGAATGGGACCGTTGGATACCATACTACACATTTTGTTACAATTCAACACCACATGTTTCAAATTTTTACACACCCTTTGAACTCATTTATGGAAGATTACCATCCCTTCCAAGTGATTTCATAAGTGACAAAACAAAACACTACAATTTAGAAAATTATTCAAACGAACTAAAGATTAGGTTACAGACTGCAATAAAAAAGGCGCGAGAACTGGTAAACATTGTAAAAAACAAAAGAAAAATTCAGTATGACAAGAACACAAACGTGTCAAATTTTAATGTAGGAGACCAAGTGTTTGTAAAGCTAGAAACTAGAAAGAAATCACAAAGTCCATACAAAGGACCTTATATTATAAAAGAAAGGAACGGAGTTAATTCCGTAATCGAAATTAACAATAAATTAAAATCCTTTCATAACAATATGTTAAAAAAATTCACTGTACACCAAATAATAAAAATATTGTAAATTTTTAATTTAAGCTCATACATACAATACATAATTACAATTATAATCAATTTTTTTTAAGAAATTAAAGTGTAAAAACTTTAATGTAAGGAAATAAAATAACTTTAAAATTGTTTTTTAGATTGATACCTTGATTTAAAACTTAATTAATTTCTGCAGAAATATAAGTAATTAGTATGACTACAATGTAAATACAATATAAGACATTTTAATACATACTTTCATTCAAATTATAACATAAGTTATTTTACAATATTAATCATTCAAATTAAAATAATCTCAAACTCTATTAATACTTACATATGTTTAGAAATAAGAATAACTTTAAAAACTATTCAAACTTTATCAAAAAAAAACTTTATTGTATAAGTAAAATTAATTCGTAAAATTTGATTCATAAAAATATTTTACCAAAATTTTTACTAAAATTATTACATCAAAAAACATCGATCATAAATGCCAAAATAATGTAATCCTCCATTGCCAGAACTCCACCATCTTAAAAATTTTTACTTTGAAAAGTAAAATTTTCGCTTAAGGGTCAGGGTGTAGTGTACTCCTATAGTCACTATTACTTTCAATACCACTTTTTTAATTCAAGTAACTTTTCTTACAAAACCCTAAAGAGCACCAACACTCAAACACTTGAAATCAATTCATGTGTTAGTTCAATTAAACCAAAGAATTCCATAGAATTCTACAGTAACTAAAAACTAGCCAAAACAAATAAATTCCCACATGAAAACCAAAAGTCCCGTAAACAAATTACTCAAATTCATATTTGTTTACTTCAATTATTTTTCATCCCCTTTGGCTTGCGCCGCTAAACATACCTAATGCTTGGCGCAAGCGTAAGAACAACAACAACATCAATGCAATGCACAAGAGCGAATGCAACGAAGAGTATTAGGTTGCATCAAAGCCAACGACACATTTAAAGTCAAGGCTAAAATTAGTGCATATGTTGTTGTTGGTATTTTTCATTTCCGTGAGAAACCAAAATACGTGATCGACCAAAGAAAATTGATTGGCGATCAAAAGAGAGAGAGGAGGAGTTTTAGGAAATACTGGTAAACAATGGTAAGGAAAAATACTGGCAAAATTTGCATAAATAATAAATATTTTCATTCAATAAATTAATCATTATTCTGAACTTAAACAAAACGTTTGCTGCTTTATTTATGAAGAGCCTTGTGGCTTAAAAATTATTCCATCAAAGCCTAGAGGCTGCTTAAAAAGGCGTGTGCGCCAATACACAACTTTTACACCACCAGCTAAGGGTCTCATTACCCACACCACAATATGTGTTTGTGTATTTTATAAGATTTTCTAGTTTTATCTTTTTAAAGATATGGTATGACACTACAAAATGAAGACAAACAGACGCAAAGGCGATGAAAGTTAAATACGTTGTTTCTAATATCGGAAACCAACGAGAAACCCCGACTTCCGCCACAGAATCCATTTCATTTGATTTGATATAATTTGTTACTTTTGTTTTTTTTACAATAGAAGATTTTTGAATAGATGCTTTCCAAGACCTTTACCACTTATTTTAATTTGAAAATCTGGATGGATGAATTACCGATGTAAACATATTGACATCAAAGTTCATCATGTATGCGAAGTTTTTACTAATAATCAAATCGATTTCAAATACGTCCCATCATGTGATAGCGCTGCAGATATCTTGACAATAGTGTTATCCAGACCAAAGAAATTTCCACCAAACTGGGTCTTATCTAATTTAACATTTTATGTTGCTGTTTTCATTAATGGTATTGTTGTACTTTATATTGAAAACTTGTTTAATGTTTGATGTTTGCCTGACTTTGAGGAGTGCAATTGAGTTTAAACTACCAACTCTAACAAATCCAGCTTCAACCTCACGTTCACGCACTAAATACGTATTTGACATCGACTTATATATAAAATAAGTCTTCGTTAATACATACATACTTATTATTTGCATTTACATGAATAAAATATGTGTATTAATGTTTTGTTTAATGTTTTTGTGTTATTTTTGTGAATGTCAAATGTGCCCCTTACAATGTCAAATGTGCCCCGTACCAGGGGCACATTTGACAAAATGACTTTTTTTGAAAAAGTTTAAAAAATGACTCTTAATGCAATTTTAAAAAATTTTTTTTTTCTTGGTTTTAATCTTAAATAATCCATGTTTCAGAAACAGTAAAGAGTATTAAGATCGTGCAATAATTTTCAAAGGTATAGGCCTTTGAAAATTTAGTGTCAAATGTGCCCCAGTCTCCCCTAATACGTTTGAATATTAACATTAATTCTTGAGATATTTGTATTTAAATGGAACTATCTTTTTTTTTTGGTCCGAAAACCGAAAATGACCGATATCTCGAAAACGACACGAAATAAAAAAAAAAATTCGATTTTCGGAATCAGCAGCCCATTTTACATATAAAATGAATAATGGCATTCACTGGGGAAAAAATTTTTAATCATTTGTAGACTAGTGTTATTACAACACTAACATCACCTTTAACAAAAACAGCACTAACAAAAACAACAACAGCACCACCACTAACAACATCAACGCCTCAGAGGGACCATCCTATTGGGAGGCCATGAATCGAAACCTTGGTGAAAATATCTGGACTGGCGTTCGAGTCGTTGCAATAACAACAACGACACCACCAATAACAAATACAATGACACCACTAACAACAACAACTCTAACAACAACAACTCTAACAACAACCACACCAACAACAACATTACGAACAACATCAACAACACCACTATCAACAACAACACCACTATCAACAACAACACCAACAGCAACACTAACAAAACGACAACACTTCGAACAACAACTCTAGCAAAACAACAATAACATCAACAACACCACATCAACAACAACAAAATTTTTATTCAATTCAATTCAATTGTTATTCAAAAACGTGAGTTTTACTACTAATTTCTATTAGAAAAGAGAAAAATTGTTATTAAAAATTTCCTGCTGCGCTTCTTTTTAACACATTTTTGGAAATCATTCAGTCAAGTTATATAACTGATTAAAAAAATAAGGTCTTAATACCCTAACGGTGAACCACTCAATTTCTTTAAAGATCCAGTAACTGGCTCCCACACAAATACGATTGAGGGTCTGTGGCGCTATGTCAAAAACGATTTACATGTATTTAAAAAAGAAACGATCTTACGAAGGATATATTGCAAAATTTCATGTTCCTTAAAAAGTGAAAAGCAGAGGGGGTCGAGCCAATGGAGGAATTTTTTAAATATGAGGGAGAATTGCATAAAGTCTTTTCCTACGAAGCAGAGAACGATGATGATGATAATGTTGTAGATGAAGACATCTTATAAAATAAAATAAAAATTTAAATTCTTCCATTTTTTTTTTTTAAAAACTTTACAAATATAGGAAATCAGGTACAAATGGCATAGCTAATAAATTCAAATAGATTGGCCTTTCATATTTTGTTACTAAAAATATGGATTGATGATTGTGTTTTTAAAAAAAAAAACTGGCTAAAATTATCTTAAAATCGCCATATATAAAAACCGAAAACTCGGATTTAAGACTTTTGTACACTAATTTGGTAGCTAGTTAAAACACCTTTCATATGACAACAAAAATTTAAAATCCATCAAGGGGCTCAGAACTTATACCTGTTTTCATAAAAGCTATATCCCGATCTCCCGATTGCTATATCTCCGAAACCAGGTCTGCGCGACACTTTTCGTTTTTGTTGTTGAAATTAATTCTCGAAGCCATATTTTGGCAAAAAAAAAAAATTTGGCTTCGGGAGCAACGCTTGACTTGTTCCGAAAAAACGTATGGCGCAATCAGTGTTGCCAATTGACGAGTTTTTATTTGAAGTATTTTTAGAATCAACGTATCATTTTTGATATTAACCATTAATTTGTTTTCACTAAAATTTATTTATCAATATTTTTACCCGTTTTGTTGGTGGCTTTATATTTAATTTTGAAGATTTAATTTGAATTCAAATCGTGGATTTAATTTGAATTAAAATTGTAGATTTAATTTGAATTAAAATCGTAGATTTTAATAATTTTTCTTTTAAAACATTCTACGTGTGCTAAGAAATTAAATTATTATACTTATATTTTGATTTTTAAAAGATAAACCTTTGTTTTTTTAGTATGAAGTTGTTGGGAAAAAAAAATTCAATGCTTGCATAAAAATGATCGATTCCATTTGAGTTGCTACTGCTTATGTGTTGTTGTTGTCTTTCCGTCGCTTTCGTTTATTGTTTTTTTTTCGGACTAATACCGATGTTTTTCGAAACTTTTAGACTTTTTCTGACATTGTGGATGTTTTTCGATACACTTCAATATTTTTCGAAACTTTTGAGATTTTTGGATATATTGGTGTTTCTCGATATACATACATATTCAATGTTTTCCAATACTTTTGGACTTTCACATATATGTAGGATGATTTTAGGCATTTTTGAACTTTTCCGATTTCTTCGGTGTTTTCCAGTACTTTTGGACTCTTACCAATTTTAGGATGTTTTTGGCACATTTTTGGGTCTTTACCGTTGTTTTATATGTTTTTCAATATTTTTCCATAGGTGCTTTGGACTTCTTCCGATATTTTGGAAGGTTTTCGAAACTTTTAGACTTCTTCCGATTTCTTCGATGTATTTCAATATTTTCGGAACTTTAGGACTTTTTGCGATACATTGAATGTTTTTCAACATATGTATTTGGACCCTTGCCGATTTATTCGATGTATTTCGATACTTTTGGACCTTTACCGATATTTGCGGTGTTTTTCAACATTTTTGGATATTTACCGATATTTTAGATGTTTTAATTTTATGGAAATGAATAAAATAAATATGTTGGAGCATCTGTTTGTGGTACATTATTTTAAAAAATTATTAGCTGTAAACCCGACGAACGCCGGGTAAAACAGCTAGTATTTTATATATTTACTTGATGATCTAGATGAAATAAACCAATTAATTTGGAATAACTGAAATTAATTCAAAAAGTTCAATCTATTAAGACCTTCATGTTTTTTGTTTTAATTTACAATTGAATCAGTAATTTTCAAAAGGGGATATGTGACAAAATTTTTACTTGTGACCAAGTTAAGAAAAACCCTCATAAGTTTGGTAAATCTCAATTTAATGCTATTTTAGTGATGGGGGTTAACTAACATTGACATTTAACAGTAATCTGCGTACTTGGAAAAAAGATAGACCAACCAGCGCCATCGTCATAACTGCAAAAAACAATTTTCGAACGAGCGACTTAGATCCCCTTTTAAAAATGTCAGATTCAATTAAACTCTGTATTTGTATTCATCAAATGATAATATTATTTCACGTATAGAAACTTAACAATAGCACGGCGTGCCTTAACCCGTTTTAAGTCGAATGTCGGTGCACATCAAATTTTTTTCCAGATTCTGTTTACTTATCGTTCAAATGATGTATAAAAAAATTTTCATCCGTGACTCCTCGACTAAATTTTGAGATAATCCCTTTTCCACTTGGGACATTCTCCCACACAAAAAAAAAAAAAAAAAAAATTTTTAATTAAAATTAATTAAAAAAAAGTTTACATTAAACCAAAATCAAAATAATCACATTCGATGTGTTTTGCGATGCTAAACGTGAATCCAGCCTCAGAACTGCTACAGTGAGTCACATATGTATTTTGCATACAAAAAATATTCAAAAATTCGAATTAATACTCAATTTTTAGCCGTTTCATTCTTGGAAAAGTAATATTTTTTTTATAAACTTCGAGTCAATGGAACGTTAACTATGATACCACTTCATAAAAAAATTAAAATAATGCGTTCTAATCCCCTAAAAAGCAAAGAAATGATTTATTCATCTTTTTTATAAGGTCACAAAAGTATTTTGCTTTTTAGTAATATTTTACTTTGAGATTATTTATCAAGTAAAAGAGGCTTTTTCAATAATAACCATGGTAGCCATTATTTGAAGAGACATCATATAAACATCTTTGCGAGGATTCCATCCCTTTACGACATTTTCAGTCGGTGTTTTTTCCTATTTTTCTTGCAGTACTTGCTTGAGCACATTTTTTTGATAAAATATGGTATTTTCAGACCTTTCCACTATATAAGGCCAAAAAATTTCTATTGGATTCAAAAAAGAATATCGCGGTGTTGTTTTAATCTCTTTGGTGTTGTACAGAAGTGTCCCAGGATGTGTATTTAGGGTCATTGTCTTCTGAAAATAAGAAGTCATCTTGTGGTAAACCCATTTTTTAAGTACTGGGTGCAAATTATTTTTGTTAAATGGGACTGATATTCATGTCTATCCATATTGCCACCGATAAGTTTAAGTTTCCCCCTTCCATGAGCCAAGAACAGCCCACGACACACCATCATGTAAAATTGTTGCTTTAAAGTTAAAAAAGTTAAGGGTTTTATTTGCCTTATGGTAGGCCACACGGCGTCTATTGTTCCGATGGAAAGCAAATATATTATTGGATCCAATAGAAAGCAAAAATAATATTTTCGGATCCGATGGACGCCGCATGGTATGGCATAAAGCAAATAAAACCCTTAGCTTTTATAACTTAAAAGCAATAATTTTACATGATGGTGTGTCATGGGTTGTTCTCGGATTATGGAATGGGGAAACTTATACTTATCGATGGCAATATGGATAGACATGAACATCAGTTTAATTCCACAAAAAAATTTGCGCCCAGTAATTAAAAAATGGGCTTACCACAAGATGACTTTTTATTTTCAAAAGACAATGACCCTAAATACACATCCTGGAACACTTCTGTACAACACCAAAGAGATTAATACACCACCGCGATATTCTTCTTCGAATCCAGAAGAATTTTTTTGGTCTCATCTAGTGGAAAGGTCAAAAAATACCATATTTTATCAAAAAAATTAGCTCAAACAAGTACTGCAAGAAGTATGGGAAAAAACACCGACCGAAAATGTCGTAAAGGGATAGAATCCTCGCAAAGATGTTTAGATGATGTCTCCTCAAATAACGGCTACCATGGTTATTATTAAAAAAGCCTCTTTTACTTGAAAAATAATCTCAAAGTAAAATTTTACTAAAAAGCAAAATACTTTTGGGACCTTATAAAAAAGATGAATAAATCATTTCTTAGCTTTTTAAGTGATTAGAACGCATTATTTTAATTTTTTTATGAAGTGGTATTATAGTTAACGTTCCATTGACTCGAAGTTTATAAAAAAATATTACTTTTCTAAGAATTAAATGGCTAAAAATTGAGTATTAATTCGAATTTTTGAATATTTTTTGTATGCAAAATACTTCTGTGACACACTGTATATCGTGTATAGTTTTTGAGATATTCTACTTTGCTATTTTCTTTAAGAACCAAGCGTCCATTGTGCACGCGTTCTTTTGAATTTGAGCATCCACAGTCCATAACTGTGTCAGCCTACAAGAAATACAACGATGATTATGACATGCATCGTTACATCATCCACTAATTTCATTACGATGGCAATCTATCGTATCAGCGCTTAGTTATTTTCCAGCGAAGACGAGTATACTCGACATATTATGATCAAACGTAGCGTGTTGGTTTTTTAAAAAATATATATTTTTATTCGTTGTTAACAAACAAAATTTATATCATTGATAAAAATATATCACATAAAATGGTTTTGTAACGGTACTTCCCCAGAATTTGTTATTTCAGCTTAATACAAGCTATTGTGAATTAAAATAAATAAGGTTGCCAGACTAACGAATATTCTAAAATGTACATTTTTTAAAAGATCTTTATTTGCCCTTTTTCAGGGAAAAAAAATTACAGTTGTTTCGTTTAATAATAACACGAATGCGATTTTTTTTATCTTCACGACGAGTATACTCGACATAATGCGAAAAATCTTCATTTCGCTCTGACGAGTATACTCGACATAAACAGTTAAAGGGTTAAGGAAACTCTTGCGAGTATCTCTCAAATTGCATATTTCAATAATGCTTTGTTCCGGTACAATTTGAACCACTTTTCTTTTTTTTTGTAACCACTACTTTCATCATACCAGCTTCCACAAAGCGTTTCATCTAACGCTCTGGCCATAGCGCTCCTTCCTGAGCTTTCGTCGGGATAGTGGTTGCAATTAGGGTTACCAACGTTTTTTCAGTAAAATATAGTATTTTTCAGAAAAAGCCTCAACAAATTTATTACGCTACAAAAAAATATAGTATTTCATGGAAAGAGTAAAAACTAAACAAAGATATATTTGGTACTTATTTATTTTTGTAAAAACTATACTTTTTCTGCGATTTCCGTGGCCCTTCGATTTAAAGATGATTTTTTTATAAATCGTGTGAAAACATTGTCAAATCAAGTAGCTACGGAAATTGAAGTACATATTGCCAAAAAGCTCAGCTGGCCAGTGGCACTTTTTCCGATAGAAAATGTAGCGCTACATGGCTCACATTTTACATTATAGGCGTTTTGCGGATCTTTAGTAATCCAGTCATACTCTTCTCCCATTCAGGTCCGTATTTTTGGATCCTTTTTTTATTTTCTGCTTCTTAGTAGGTGTTAGTGGTGCATTTAGATTTGAGACTTCAACTTTTTGACAGGAAGAGCAACCACTTAGTGAAAATAATTAACTAAATTTCAAAATAAAAACGAAGCAAACATTTGCTTGATGTTGTCAATTTTTAAAAGCAGTAAGACAGGGGCGAGTTTGGTAACACGCACATAGCATAAATCGAAAGGCGCGTTCGTGAATTTTAAAAAGTGAGAAATTAGTTTAATATAACTTTCGGTATTTCAAAACTAAAGACGTGTTTTTGTGGACATTTTATCTGTGCTTGTAGAAATACTTCTGATTAACGTAATATGTAACTACTGCGCTTTACTTAGCACAGAAAAATGTAGTACGGTCATCATAAATATAGTATAAATACAGCATTTTTGCGTGCTATATATTTATTCAACATTATATAGTACGCAGTACGGTTGGCAACCCTAGTTGCAAGGTATAGCGTCCTTCTAGCGCTAGGGTGGTTTGCGAGCACCATTCTCTGCCGTGCCATAGCTCCTGGGCAAAGAGTTTGGAAAAGCAATTTAAGAAAACTCTTGCGAGTATTCTTTCAAATTGCATATTTCAATAATGCTTTGTTCCGGTACTATTTGAACCACCTTGTTTGTAACCACTACTTTCGGATCCAGCCGGCTGTTACCTTGCTCTTATTTGTGAGCTGTTTTTATTCGAAATTATAATTTTTTGTCTCGTTCATTTGTTTTAATGTTTATATTTTTGAATTGTATTTTATAAAAAATCATTATTGTAATTTATAAGGGCATTACAGCTAAGTAAATGAATGACCTCAGAATTGCTCTATCGTGTACAGTTTTTGAGATTTTCTAACCTAAAAACCGAAAAAAGTCGTTTTTTGCCATTTTTTGAAGCTATATAACTATGTACCATATCATTTATTCGTTAAATGTGGTTAAAGTACTTGAAAGTCCTTACCTGTTCCTTTAAAACCTAATTTAAATTATGCTTATATCTTCATGCTTCTAAGAGATATCGTAGACCGAAATATTGGCAAAACGGGTTTTTTGCACTTTTGTGTCTTTTTAGGTTAGGATATCTTTAAGGAAAAAAAGATATCAACATAATTTAAATTAGGTTTTAAAGACAAAGATTAGGACTTTCAAGTTGTTTCCCAGATTTAAAGAAATTAAAATTTCTTCCACATTTTAAACATGTTCAACGAACCGACTACTTCTAAATTCAGTCGTTTGAAATCTCGTGCAAAAATTAAAAAAAAAAAAAACAGATTTACAGTGTATATTAGATATTAAAGTAACAAAGCCAAATTTTTATTGCAAAGCAACGTAAACTTAACTAAAAATTCTTGATTTAAGAAGAAAAAAAAAACTTAATTTTTTTGTTACGTGTATGGCATACGGCTGAATTTAGAAGTAGTCGGTTCGATGAACATGTTTAAAATGTCAAAGAAATTTTAGTTTCGTTAAGTCTATAAGCAACTTGAAAGTCCTAATCTTTGTCTTTAAAACCTAATTCAAATTATGTTGATACCTTTTTTTTCCTCAAAGATATCCTAACCTAAAAAGACACAAAAGGGCAAAAAACCCGTTTTGCCAATATTTCGGTCTACGATATCTCTTAGAAGCATGAAGATATAAGCATAATTTAAATTAGGTTTTAAAGGAACAGGTAAGGACTTTCAAGTACTTTAACCACATTTAACGAATAAATGATATGGTACATAGTTATATAGCTTCAAAAAATGGCAAAAAACGACTTTTTTCGGTTTTTAGGTTAGAAAATCTCAAAAACTGTACACGATAGAGCAATTCTGAGGTCGGATTTGTGTTTAGCATCGCAAAACACATCCAATGTGATTATTTTGATTTTTGTTTAAGTTAAAAAAATTATTTTTTTTATTTTGTATGGGAAATTCCCCAATTGGAAAAGGGATAATCTCAAAATTGAGTAAAGGAGTCACGAGTGGAAATTTTTTTATACATCATTTGAACGATAAGTAAACAGAATCTGGAAAAAAATTGATGTGCTACGACGTTCGATTCAAAACGGGTTAAGGCACGCCGTGAATAGACATAAGAGTAAAGAAAATTTTTTTTTGCCAACACTGGGTCCAATTCAAAGTGAGAGTGAACGTTCTTCTGTTCTCATAGCTGCTCTTCACTTAAGGACTGCCCCAGAAAAATTTGACCCTTTTATTCCTTAAGATTATGATTTACCTGATGATCGTACAGGTCGACATATGGGTGCTATATTTTCTATATAACATGACGATTAAAAAAATATATAACACTTGGCAAAAAAACTTCAGACGATAAAGATATCTAGCAATCAAGAAAAAAAGAGCAAACTCATTTTGTACACTTGCATGCAAAAACGAGAATTAAAATATTCAGCCATAGCTAAAAAAACAGGTGCATCAAAAATCGCTGCAAAGGGTTATTTCGAATTATAGAAAGGGTCAACTTATTACGCGGAAAAAGAGTTTAGGTAGAAAAGCCAGTATAGACTCACAATTGGTGAAAAAAGTGAAGCGCCTTTTTAATCAGAATCCCAACACTTCTGAACGAGATATGGCTGCCAGAGCAAGAACTTCAAAATTTTCTATAAACAGACTAAAGAAAAAACTTAAGCTAAGAACCTACAGAGTTCAAAAAGTACCAAACCGTTCCGATGAAAAGCAGTTAGAGGCTCAAAAACGAGCTCGAAAGTTATATGTCGGTTACCTGACTTAATTAGACTGCTGCATAATGGACGATGAAACAACGTTAAGGCAGATTTTAAACTGTGCCCGTGTAATCAATTTATAAAGTTTGATGTCAGCGATGAATTTTTGAAAAAAAAAAAACAGTAAGAAAATTACAAAAATCGGCAATTTGAAGACCCTGTATTTTGACAACTAGTACAAGGACGAAATTATCCCGCGTTATTTATGCCAGGCATCGGTTTTACAAGATCACATCAAACTTTGTCAACTAGTTAACTTAGCATGTTTTTATTCATATATTTTCGTAAGCGTAAGTATTATGTATCCAGAGACGGAAAGTGGAAAACTATCAAAGTTATGCGATACCTGGCGCTTGGCTCGGGGAATATTTAATTTTTGTATACTCATCGTTCAGAAAGAGGCCTCGCAAATTTGATTTCGCCGACGTCTACATATATTTGGTCTAGCGCCGCCACTGACCGAAACATTTTCAAAGTAGAGCTAAAAACAATCAAATTAAAAAAAACCTAATTTTTCTTTGCATTTTGTTTTCTTTAAATCGGTGGGCCAAAACTTTGTGACAGTTGGCACACCAAACTTTTGTTAAATTAAAAAAAATTTGCAATAAAATGGCATTCTTACAATTGAAATCCATTCGAAAAGTTTGGGTTCTCAAATGTATGCATACTTAATTTGAACTTCCAATTCCGATCACAGAATGTGGTAGAGCAATATATATATGAGTCAAATTTTTTCAACTGAGCCACCTAAAACGGACTTTTCGAAATGAAAAATTTTTTTCTCCTTATCGGGTATGTTTAAGGATCAGAAATTTATTGGCGTTTAAATTTTTTAAAAATTTTAATTTTCATATGTGTTGCGTATAGTAGAACATTCGTGAGTTTTTTTTCTTGCATTTGCTATTGCTCAGTAAATACTTAATTGAATTGAAAAAATTTTTTACAGTATATCCGTAAATGACACACGCACAAAATTTAGTGACATCAAAATTTTTTTAAATTTTTTACTAATGAAAAATGCATTTTGAAATATGCAATTGCATGCTAACTGAACTTCTCATATGCTTAGAAAACAAAAACAACAAGGGTATGATAGGACAAAAATTCATTTATTTATCTCGAAAAAAAATTTTTGTGCAAACCATTAATGACAATGTTATGAATGTTTGTTCACTGGTGCGCAGAAATTTTTTAATATAGAATATGATAATTCAGTGCAACAAATTTAGAGAAAACAATTTTAAATGAGATCACTATAAATTTTTTGGTTAAGTTATGATTGCTGAATCCGAATCTGGAAACCGTTTCCTATATATGGCCTAAGGTCTGAGCTATCCGTGTTTTAAAATTCAAACAGCGGTATTTTCAAACTTGTGGAGCATATCCATGAAGTAGTGTAATTGACTTTTGTTAACGTCAACGGATAGCTGTTATCTTACTGATTATTTCTGGCCTTTTAACTTTTCCAATCTGATCATTACTTTCCGAGATATCATTCATTGAAATAAAGGTACCTTGACTATATTTTATTTATTTTAGGTACTCCTTCAGGTACTAGTTATAGAAAAAAATACATTGCATTTAGAGAAATTAAGTTTTTTGTCACACAAAAATTTTGAAAAATCTGATTGAGACTCTTTAGAAATTAACGATTTAGTTTGATAATATGCAAATATGCACTTCGTAAATACGGGACAAATAGGGGACACAAAATAAAATACAGAACATTTGTATGTCCCGTATTTCTCAAATAAATTCCGGGGACATGTAGCCGAAATACAGAACTGTCCCCGGAAATACAGGACGGTTGGTCACGGTAGGCATAGTGCGACTTGGGGCGTTATTGCATAAATCAGTTCGCGGTAGGAAAAACGGTTGTTACTCAAAACCAAGGTGCCTAACGAAAAAAGTGTATATGGCAAAAAATGCTTAGAATACGTGTGATATTTTAAGACCCACCGAAACAGCAAGATCTAACGTTAAACGTTTTTTAGCTGTATGGGATGAGCCACGTCACTGGCGATATTTCGCGCACTTTTAATTCAGAGATTCCTAACAGGAAATAGACTCCCTATAGTTAATTTCAGTAAGCTTATTGGTGGCAAATAATATAATTTAATTGCATAACGGAATGAATTTTTGTGGGCGGTGCCACACCCTTCTACGAGCTTTCCCAATATAATAGCATATTAATTCTTGTTTAAATGAGTAATACCTCCTAAATTTTCATTAAAATTGTTGGAGCCGTTTTCGAGTAATATTGAATCGAATTTTTTAACTGTTATTTTTTAAAAGTGGGCGTGGCACCTAATCAACGTAGCCTACTTTTCGTCCATTATAAGGCACTGATATCGAATTTCATCAACACACCTTCTTTGATTTATGAGATATGACCGGAATGAATTTCAAATTTAGCCCTGTTCACCATACTGAGCACTTGGACTTGCAAAGCAGCAAAATAGTAATAATTTCCATCAATTGTGAACAGTATCAAAAGTATGAACATTAGAGATCGCAAACTATTGATGGCACTATGGATAATCTCGGACTATCGCGACTATCGATGGCTTATGACAGACTATCGATAGTAGTCATTTATATAAACTAGTATCGCCCAGTGGTCGAAATTCGACCACTAATAAATTAAATAATTTTGGTACTTTTTTTGCTATTTGGTACAATAAAAAAACCCCATGGGTCAATGTCAAGCGAAACGAATGTCGTTTTTTAGCTGAAATGCAATGCGGCAGTGGCAGCGGCAGTGTCAGTGATCGGCTGTTTTTTTTTGGAAACAGTGTGTTTCAATGGTAACAATTACATAAGACCAGTAGCAGTAAGCAGTACTGGCATGTTAAGGGGCCGTTCACATATTACCTAACGCAATTTTCGACCAATTTTGAAACCCCCCCCCTGGTCGTAGCAAAATGGACAACCCCCTCCCCCTAATTACATAAGAAATCTTATTTTTGGTAATTTATCGTCGCATAAAATTTATAAAATCGACGTTAAGTAACGAAGTTGATGAACCCTTCCCCCATGTATCACTTCGTAACAAATCGGTCGGCCCCCCTTCCCCTCCCCTCTATTTCTAAATTTACTTCCACTGCCGCAGTGCTACCAAACAATCGAAAAAATTAAGGGAGGAACATAGTAATAACACAGGCCTGCAAATTCGACACTTTTTTCCTCTCTTGATTTTTGAAGCCAATTATGGTGGTTTGGGACCTCCTAATCACGAATATGAACTTGGTTTATTTTCATCACGTCAGGACTTTGAGACATTCCAATTTTCATAACCTCAAAAATAATGAAAATTCGTGTTTTTCACTGTTATTTTAAAATTTCTCAAAATTTTGACGTGATAGAGAAATTCTGTAAACGAATTTGGATTCAACATCAAAAAATACGGGTGGCTGATGAATATTGCTACATAAAGAAAGTTAAATAACTTTTTTTTAAATTCAATTAGTTAATTTTTTCTTGTTTTATTTGAAAGACAATACATTTTTATTTAGTTTAATTAAGAAGTTTTAAAAATTATACAGTTTTAATAGCCTCCACGCTCCGTGACGCATGTGCGGCATCTTAGTAAAAAGTTGTTCATAACTGTGTGAAGAGTTGCAGCAGGAATCGCCGCAATTATTGTTCGAATGGATTGCTTTTAGTCGTTCAAATTTGCTGGTTTTGCTTTATAAACTTTCTGTTTCCAATAACCCCATAAGAAAAAATCAGATGCAGTAAGGTCAGGAGACCTGGGGGCCAACGGAATAGGGAGCTTCTGGAAATCAGCTTATTTGAAAATTTTCGCCGAGCAATGTGAGGAGTTGCACCATCTTGTTGAAACCACACAGAGTTGAGAGAGATTCTCTTTTGGCGTAATTCTGGGTAAGAAAATTCTTTTAACATTTTTAAGTAACGGTCTGCAGTGACCGTAACAGTAGCACCGTTCTCTTCAAAGAAGTAAGGCCCGACAATGCATTTTGATGAAGCTGCACACCACACTGTGACACGTAGTGGATGCAATTCCGTCTCATGGAGTATTTGGGGATTACAATCACTCCATATTCGACAATTTTGTTTGTTAACATTGCTATTTAGGTCAAAATGAGCCTCGTCAGACATAAAAATACAGTTTAAGACGTTTTCGTCCTCTTCCATCATTTGAAGGATCTTCTGGCAAAATTCCAAGGGAATCGGCAAGTCTGCTGCATTCAGTTTATTTGTCATTTGAATTTTGTATGAAAACAAGTACAAATCTTCGTGCATAATTGTCTGCAGTCGCTGTCTGCTGATACTCATTTGGGCAGATAAGCTCCTTGCCGAAATTTTGGGATTGGTTTGTATGGCAGCAACTACAGCAGCGATAGTTTCCAGATTAATTAGTTAAAAAAAAAGTTATAACATTTTTTTTTGGTAGCAGCTTTCATCAGCCACCCGTACATTGGGAATCGCTCTCGTAATTTTAAGAGGGGTATCTTGTTCGTCTGTGCAGCATTTGAAAACTTATTAATTCTATCGTTTGTGCTTTGTACTCTTCAATATCACGCCTAAAATACCCAACATATTTAAACTATTCTTGCGCCATATATTTTTTTGGTACTCCCCGTACGATCTAGATAGTTGCTATGCATAATATTCACACAGATATCAAGTTTCATAATGTTGGTAAAGTAAGTAGATATGCGTTTTATGTTTTTTTTTTTTTTTTGCTTTAAGTATGTTTTCTTTGTATACCGAGCGCACCGCACTTCCATTCAATTACCCCCATTATCAAGGCAAATCTGTCGGAATATCAGGTGGATATATGGTGTTAATATGGTTTCAAAATACCTACTGGTATAGGCGTAGGAGCGACTCAACTAAAATTTGTTATTTACATATTAGAGTTTTTTTGTATGAAGGTGTTCAAAACATTTTTTAACCCTCAAGTTGCATCACTCGGAAAGCTTTTATATTTTCTTGTTCAGGATACTTTCCTTAACATATAAAAAAAAAATTAAGAAAATCCGTCGGGCGCTTTTTTTTTAAATCGAATTTTCCGCTTTTGGCCAAGTTGAGTCATGTCAAAAATAACATGCGAAAACTAAAATCAATAAAAATTAACACGAATAGTCATTTCTAACTAACTTTTGGATGCTAAATTCAAATCCGTTAACAAAATCGTTCTATCGCTTTGAGATATCTTAACCCAAAAACTACCAAAATATAAGATTTCTCGTGATTTTTTCCCACTTTTGAGGTTATGTAACAAGACATTGTAATACTTTGTCATAAAACCTGTTATGGTAATTAAAAGTACATATCTTTGTCTACACAATTTTTTTAAAAATTATATCGAAATTTTTCTGCTCTTTTATACTAACTGAATTACTTACTACAATTCCTCGTCATCAAAATCAGCCATCGAGTGGTCACCTACGAATTTTCCCTTCATCGTCACAACAATTTTAAGCTTCAGTGTATTACTTGTTTTGGCATAACGTTTTTGTGTTTCTTGATGTCATATTAAAGAGCTGATAACTTTGTATAGAAAAATCGTAGATGACTACTTGATGGCTCATTTTGAAGACAATAAATGATGAGTAATGCAGTTTGTGTAAAAGACCAAAAAAATTTCGTGCGTTCTCTATGTAGCCTCCAACGTAGTCGAAAATCTTGTTATTGTTTCTTTTTAAATTTTTAGGTTAGGATAACTCCAAGAAAAAAAAAGATATTGATATAATTTAAAAAGAGTTTTGTACGCAAAGATATGTGCTTTTGACTAACATAACAGGTTTTATGACAAAGTATTAAACTGTCGCACAGTGCGTTGAGCCCATACAAGCAATGGTCAAAAATAGAAGGAGTGGTTGGATATCGATGAAATTTGGTACTATAAGTAATTTGGGGTCGTTGAGCTCAAAAATGATCTCAGATTTGTTGTAAACTTTATAGTTTTGCTAAAAACCAGGTATTTAGGACGATTTTCTTAAGGTCCATATATAACGATGATGCAAAAGTAATGTTTAATGTTAACAAATGAAATGTACGTAATAGAAATAATGTTTTTTGTACTTGTGAGACCATTTGTGTTCATAAAAACAAAAAAAAAATTTTTTCAACATATATTTTATATTTCATACAAATTTTTCGTTTTAAGCATTTTTAAAAAAAGAAAAAAAATATTTGTAGGACGAAGTAGGAAAAGTTATTTGCAGTTCTTGATTATATAGAATTCGAACGAGTAGATTAAGAAAAAAAAACGTCACATATTTTTATAAGATTTGTTTTTTTTTTTCATCGAAATTTGTCAATTTCTGAAGTTTTTCATTTGATAATATCGTGTATTAAAATCACTATAATATACATCAAATTATATATTTTCCAAAATTCTTTAGTTTTATTTATTTACTCAAATAATATTTATAATAAAAAACTTTACTTCGCTTAGTTTAATCAAAAGACAAATTTTTGATAATTATTTGTTTAAGAGAACCCAAAACGAAGTGAATAAACATGATTTTTTTTGAAAAATATCTCAACTTTGAAGTGTCACAGCGTAGCCAAAACTGAGATTTTCCCCTAAATATTTTGTTTTTATTTTATTGATACAATTACCTGTCGATTGATACCAATTTTATTAGGTTTCGAGTCACAAAAAATTTTGATTTTTGCCCACTAGCCAAGGCAGTGTGTGTCGTGTTCCATAACCTCAAAAGTAGGAACAAATCACGAAAAATCTTATATTTTGGTAATAATTGGGTTAGGATATCTCAAAATTATGTAGCGATAGATCGATTTTGTTAGCGGATTTGATTTCAGCATCCAGAAGTTAGTTAGAAATGTCTTTTCGTGTTCCTTTTTATTGATTTTAGTTTTCGCATGTTATTTTTGACTTAACTCAACTTTTGCCAAAAACGGAAAATTCGATTTAAAATAAAAGCGCCCGACGGATTTTCTTAATTTTTTTTTTTTTGTATGTTAAGGAAAGTACCCTGAACAAGAAAACATAAAAACTTTCCGAGTGATGCAACTTGAGGGTTAAAAAATGTTTTGAACACCCCTGCTAGGTACATTAAGCTAGCAGAGCGAAAAAAAGAGAAAAAACATTTTTTTTTTTTCGAAAAAATTACGAAAAACTCAAAATCAACTTCAAATTTATACAAGAAAAAATAACTTTTTTATAATATTTTGTTTTTTTGTATCATAGACTATATATTTATGAAGAAAATAAGATACCACTTAAGAAAATCGATGGAATAATACAAAAGTTGTATACAATTCATTGATAAATTACTAAAATGCGTTTATGCCTATTTTTTTCGTTTTTTTGTAATAAACTGTTCGATAATTAGAAACTTTTTGTAAAATACATGAGAAAATCCAAAAAATTCTTAAAGCAGGCGTTAAAAAAAAAAATACCCTTGTCTCGTCGTTTTTCTCCAGCAGATTATTTTTTAATCGATTTTTGAAGTTTTTTAATCCACTGTACGTGAAAAAACAAAAATAACGCATTCTTGTGTTAAATCGATGAATCCAACTATATGATCCTTACATCTGAGGTGTATCATGTGTTTAGTAAGCTTATGCAGGATCTTACGAGGAATATTTTTGTAGAAAATTTTAACACTCTAGGACCCTTACATGTGGGTCATTTTGACCCCCCCACATTTAGGTCAAAATCACCTCGTAATATCCTGCATAAGTTTACTGAACGCATGATACACCTCAGATGTAAGGATCATATCGTTAAATTCATCGATTTAACACAAGAATGGGTTATTTTTGTTTTTTTCATGTACAGTGGATTAAAAAACTTCAAAAATCGATTTAAAAAAAAATCTGACATGCTGGAGAAAAATTACTAGTTACGGGTACTTTGAGAATTTTTTGGATTTTCTCATGTGTTTTACAAAAAATTTCAAATTATCGAACAGTTTGTTACAAAAAAACGAAAAAAATAGGCAAAAACGCACTTTAGTAATTTATCAATGAATTTTATACAACTTTCACATTTTTCCATTGATTTTCTTAAATAAATTGATTTTCTTAAATTCTTATTTGCTTGACAAATATATAGACTATGGTACAAAAAAACAAAATGATTTTTAAAATTTTTTTTTCTTGTATAAATCTGCAGTTGATTTTGACTTTTTATTAATTTTTTCGGAAAAAATTTAATTACCTTTAATATGACATATAATACGCTCAAACACAAACATCGGTTCTTGAGATATTTGTATTTAAGTGGAACTATCTTTTTTTTTTGGTCCAAAAACCGATAATGACCGATATCTCGAAAACGACACGAAAGAAAAAAAAAAAATAATGCGATTTGCGGAATCAGCAGCCCATTTTACACATAAAATGAATAATGGCATTCAATGGGAAAAAATTTTTTTTAATCATTTGTAAACTAGTGTTATAGGCTAAATGGGCCCAAACGCCGAATTTTAGGCTTTTCATTTTTTTAAAAAAAATTTGCTCTGCTAGCTTAAGTTTAAGCTAGCTAGCTATTTCCAGAAAACAAATACGTCACATATTTGTATTTAAATGAAACTATCTTTTTTTTTTTGGTCCGAAAACCGAAAATGACCGATATCTCGAAAACGACACGAAATAAAAAAATAATGCGATTTTCGGAATCAGCAGCCCATTTTACATATAAAATGAATAATGGCAATCCCTGGGGAAAAAATTTTTAGTCATTTGTAGAGTAGTGTTATAGGCTATTTAAATGCCCAATCGCCAAATAAAAAGCTTTCCATTAAAAAAAAAAAGATTCTGCTAGGTTAAGTTTAAGCTAGCAGAGTGATTTCGAAAACATTTTGTAGGGGTAAGTGGAGTAAAGTGGGAAATGCCCCTTTACGGGCAAACTAGCAAAGTATAGCTGTCATGCGCTTCTGACATGTACTTGCAATGACCGTAAGCAAATTTTTATGGTATAGCGTTGCGTGCATCCCGACTAGAAATTTGCTTAGGCATGCCTAAAAATACATTAGGCCCTAATTGGGAAGCAATGGGGTTAGCCTAAATTAGGAATGCCTATTACTTGCCTAGTTAAGTAGGCTTTGGGTTTGCCCAAATTAAGTTTGCCTAATAAACACCTGCTGCGGTGATCATAGTGCTAAACGAACAGTTGCCGAATTTCGTTTGCCTAACGAAAACCTAACGTGGGGGTCATAGTGATAAACGAACAGTTGCCTAGTTTCGGAATGCCTAACAATTGCCTAGTTAGGCAGGCTTAAGATTTACCTAATGAACGCCTAATGCGCTTGTCATAATGAAAAACGAGAAGTTGCCGAATTTCGGTAAATCTGGGGAAAATGTTTGTTCTAATCTATAAGATAAAATATTATTAAAAACTTGAATTTTTTAAGTGCTTTTATTGCTCTCAAAAAGTAACACTTTCATTTTATTAGTACCACGATTATTACCACACGAACTTAAGATCATGACAGCTGTCATAGTTTTTTTACCAGGGACTCCATTGTGAATTTTCTTTTTTCTACGTGCTTATACGAGCATATATAAAATGTCGTCTAAAACACAGCTACATATTTTTTATTTTCCTTTCGTGCCAAAAAACTCATTTGTTTCAAAATATTCTAAGGCCTTTGCCATTTTTATTTGTGGTGGTGGTTGGTAATCGGCAGAACACCAAAAAATGTAAGATTCATGGGACGAACAACTTCTCTTAGTTCCGTTTTCCAAAAACTTACGGAGATACAGAAATCGGAAGATCGGGATATGGCTTTATGAAAACCGGAACCTCTTGATAGAATTTAAAAATATTGGTGCCAAATGAAAGGTATTTTAATTCACTACAAATTTTGTTTACAAAACTCATAAATCGGAGTCATGATTTTCGAAATATGGCAAATTTTCGTACATTTTGACTAGTTTTTTTAAGCATTTTTTTCAAGTCTATGCCATTTTAATTTGTTCGATATATATGTATTAGGGATGCCAATTTTTGAGCCTTTTGGCGAGCCCGAGATTATCGGGATTATAAATTGCAATCCCGAAATTGAAAAAAACCAACACTTTAAATTTATGCGGTTTTTTTTTTTTTTAAATAGAACAATTCTAACCAACAATAGTAATTTTCAGCATCTCGTTCTATTCTTTAGCCGTGTTTTTTGACGCGTACATAAAATTGTGGTAATTTCCAAATTGCGATAACTTATAATTGGTGAGTTGTACGATAAAAAGTACAAGGGTCTTTTTCAGGGAGAACCACATGCTCTACAAATAATTTTGATCTTTTGTAAAAATAATATTTAGATAAATAATAATTATTTAGAAGTTATTTAAAAAAAAGTGATTTTTTGCCGTTTATCGGCGCTTAACCAGTTTTTATAGAATAACTCCTAAAAGATACATTTTTTAAATATAAAATGAAAAGTTTTTGTAGAGAACGTGATTCTCCATAAAAAGTTCCTTAGAGTTTTTATTGTGCGACTCACTGTTCATGAGTTATTGCAATTCAAAAATATACACAATTGTATATACGCGTCAAAAGGAACACGGCTTTTGTCTTCAAAATGAGCTATGATATAGTATCAAAGGATTTTATTATAAAAAGTTACGATAATTTCGAATGGTATCATGAATTTATAACTCATTTTGAAGGCACAAAATAGTACTATATGACGCATTCAATAGAAAATAGTTTCGAGTGTCCTCCACATAACCTCACAAATCGTGATATTTCAACTTTGAGTTGAGGATATCTCAAAAACCATACGTGATAGACCGATTTTGATGCCAGATTCAGATTGAGAATCGACAGATACATCGAAAACTAATATTTTTGTTGAGAATTGTTCCTATTTTTTTTTTTTTTTTTTTTTTAAACTGCATAAATCTAAAGTGTTTATTTTTTTCTTAATTCAATTACCAACAAAATGAGTAAAGTTGGATCAAAATCGGTGCTTGTTCAACAATATTAAATAATGTTTACCTAATTTTTTTATCTTAATTTCATATTTTTGATAAAAAAAATAGTTTTGATCAATCCCGGGACTTTCATCGACTCTACCCTCCACCGCTTGTCTAAATAGAGTTAGGAATCAAATCATCCATCGGCAGCCCTGACACATAATTTGTTGTTCGGTTTGTGTGTGAATAAAATTCTAATAAAATGTAGTTCGAAAAAAGTATTTTGCATCTTGGATTAAACATAATCGTAAGTGCTTTTGTTCTTTTAAATAAATAAATCAATTTAAGCGATAGCGTTATCATTTTCTCAAGAAGGAATGCGTGTACCTACAACAACTGAGCAGTGCTGTCGTTTTGAAAAGTTTGAGCGAAGTGAAATTTTGTAAAAAGTGAAGTGTTGCTAAGTAAAATTCTGAAAAAGTGAAGTATTAGCGAAGTGTACACAAAAATCACAATCTTATTTATTCTATTTATTCATTTTTACACGTAACAAAATTTCAAAATATATTTTAAAAAAAATAAATAAAAAATTTCTTAGGTCAAAAATATACCGAAATACGGCCAGCCGCTCGAACATGGAAATTTTACTTATGCGGTCGAAAAAACGGTTTTTACCCAAAACAAGGCATCTTACGAAAAAAGTGTATGTAGCAAAAAATGTTAAGAATAGTCCAAGAAATACGTGTAAATTTTTTACAGAATTTTTCGGAACTTTTTTAGTATATTTTTTTGACCAATTTTTTAAAAATTATAAAATGTACCCAAAAATTAAACGTATTCTTTGAATGATTCTAAGTATCTTAGGCAGTATACGCTTTTCTCGTAAGACGCCTTTTTTTGAGTAAAAAAAAAATATTCCGACCACTTAAAAAAAATTTAAATATTCGAGTAGCCATATTTCAGCCAATTTTTCACCTAAAAATTTTGTAATGAAGCGTTTAAAAGGAAATTTTATCTATTTTTATGATATTCTGCTATATCTTTACCAATCTCTGACCCTAAAACAGTTATAGACAAAAGAGTAAAAAACACAAGAATTCGAAATTTTTGCTTTCTTTTTTTGGTCTATAAACTATTTCGATGGCAAATTTAATTCTCTACAAAAAGATTCCTGTGAAGTATATCGAAATTTTGCTTTGTTCGCTTGATATATTGAAAAAGCAAATTACTTTTCAGTCAGGGCAGGCTTCGGGCATACAAAAAAGTATGTTTCTGAACTCTCATAAAAAGAATAGACACATTTTAAGGCAAATTTTGTATTCAAGAAAAAGTGAAGTGATTTTATGAAAGGGGAAGTGGCGAAGTGTTTGTGATAAAAAAGGAGCAAAACACTTCAATTGAAGTGTAAACGACAGCACTGCAACTGAGCCAGATTCTGAAGCAGACGCCGCAACAACAAAACTCCCCAAATCCTAGTCAAAGTATCACTGCCAACATTGGGACAATGCTTTGCTGGTATTATGACAAAAAAAAAGTTGAAAGACACACCATCTGTATTGGATGACATAACATTGGAAACGGAACGTCGCTGTCACAAAGAAGGCGCACGCTTCATCATGAGTTGTGGCACCGAAATATGCCTTGGAGGCAATATCATTGCTATCGGAGTGGTGTACTTTCACCGCTTTTATATGTTTCATTCGTTTAAGAGCTTTCCGCGTTATGTCATTGCATGCTGTTGCCTCTTCTTGGCGGGCAAAGTGGAGGAAACGCCCAAAAAAATGCAGGGATATAATAAAGACTGCACGTGGACGTTTACCGGACATGCAATTCTATTCATTCGGAGAAGATCCAAAGAAGGTGCGTTAGTAGAAAACTAAATTTATTATTATTTGGGTAAATTTTTCTTTAATTCTCTTATAGGAAGTTATGACTTTGGAGCGTATTCTGCTGCAAACCATAAAATTCGATCTCCAGGTGGGACATCCATACACATTCTTGCTCAAATATGCGAAATGCTTCAAAGGCGATCAGCAGAAACTTCAAAAAATGGTGAAAATGGCATGGAATTTCGTAAATGATTCCTTAAGCACTTTCGTCTGTCTATAGTGGGAACTAGAAATGATTGCAGTTGCTCTGATACATCTTGCTAGTAAATTAAGTAAATTCGCTGTCGTTGATTGGGTTGGTCGTCAGCCGGCGCATTTGCGTTATACTTTAAGTTGCGAACTGGCGCTTAAATTTAACTGCACCAAAGCAGCCCAAGGGGTACGTATACTTAAAAATTTTTTTACGAAATAATGCGCAGCTTTCTTGAAAAATGTTTTGAGATAATTACGTTTTTCTTTCCTGGTTGAAGAAAAAATGCAATGATATTCAGATATGTATATGTTACTATTTGAAATCGAACTGCATCCTTTAGTCAAAAACATTTTTCTAGGGTTGTCACGTTATTTCTTAACAGTGTCCAATGAAATTAATTTTTTTTCTTTGCAGATGCTTTGGTTAAAACTTTTTCAAAATCGAAAGAAGATCTTAGTGAGTATAGCATCATAAAATCATTGGCATCAGCTCTTCATCACTGCAGGGATTGGAATGGTGGCTGTGCTGCACGTGATAAAAAAAGGTTTTTTATTATTTTATTTCTAAATTTTTTTTTAAGTTTTACTATTGACTTTTTGGTTGTAAATTGTCACTTTAATGCAAAAAGACGTTACAACAAAATAACTCAAATTCATTTCAGAGTGCACTTCTATAATTTTTCTTATTTCTAGCGATATGTCGAACAATGTTGTTACGTCCTTTTGCATTTTCGTGCCGATATGTTGATACATATCTATTTAATAGACTTAGCATGGAAGACAAACAAATCGAATGACTGATTTTCAATTGCTTACAACTTCAAAGTTAAGACAAGAATTGATTAAGTCAAACCAAGTTTTTAATGAAAATTTCAATAGACTGATATTAACGATCGATTTTTAGTCACCCGATTCGTTTCGTCTTCCATGCTAATGTTATAATTAAAGGCAACTACTTCAAGATTTCCTTCCCATACATGATTCATTCATTCTTCCAAACAATTGTTTCATTAAAATCCTATTTTATTAAATTTTACGGTTCAAAAACTAAATAAGGATTGTCAGATATGTCTGCAATTGTATTTATTTTCAATAAGGACTGTTCCGTAATCCGTGTGGTTTCAATTATTTTCCATTTTGGAAGCTTTTGATGAAAATGGTAAGTCACGGGATAAAAAGTATCAGAATCTGTTTTGTGGAGAATTACAGGCTCTACAAATAATATTGATTTACATTTACGAGAAAGTAGCCGTTTAGGAAATATTCGATAAAATCGAATTTTTCGTCTTTTTGCGATTTTTTAAGAAAATTACCTAACGATTACTTTTTTGTTAATCCGAACTTATATTATTTGTACAACCTACAATTCTCCACAAAAGATATTCCAATTCTTTTTATCGTTCGACTCACGGTTTTAATCAAAAAGCCTCCTAAATAATAAGTAATTGAAATCACACGGATATCGGAATAAACCTGAATTATCTTTAATGTGATCAATTTTAATTTAGCATATTAACAATTCTTAAAAAATTAAGATAGAAATAAGAAATAATATTTTTAATAAATTACTAAAAAAATACAGAGCTATTTTTCGTTTTATTGATTTGAAGATTATTATGAGTTAGGCGTGAATTAGGGCCCAATTGGTTTTGCCTAAGCAGAACGTTAGGGTCAAGTGCGAAATCCCAACGATGGCATAGTTTGGTAAGCCTCAAATTTTCCTAAATACGAACGCCTACCTAATTAGGCCGGCATTAGGCATTCCTTATTGGGAAAATATGGGGAACACCGTTACATCCGATATGAGGGCCTTGTTAGGCTCCCGCGTTTGGGCCTAACGTTCTGGTTAGGCAAAACTAACAAGGCCCTAATTGTCGCCACACAAAATTTTCTAGTCGGATACGTATTTTTGTGATCTCTGGAATCATGTAAAGTTTTTAAGTGATTTTGAAATTTCATTTTTAAATTTTTAAGCATCGATATTTTTACTGTTTCTGGAGATAAACCAATTATAAGTACACAAAAATATTCTTTGTAGTATTAATTTTGATAACGCAAAAGGATTCCGTGTAATTCATAGAGTGAAAGAGTGAAGCTCACATTTTTTGCAAAATGTGGTATCGGGGTAAAGTGGGAAATGTTGTTTCACGATTGCTAGTCCCCACTTGTCAACGTATTATACTATTTCATGATCCAAATAAGTGTTGTACATTTATATTGTGAGTAAACACTCCGGAAAAGCTAAGCGAGTTGCAAAAAGCAGCTGAGAATCGTTTAGCAAATAAACGGAAGAAAGAGGGAAACGAATCACGAAAAATAGAGTATCAGGAACAAAAAAGCACCACCAGCAAAGAAAGCGCCAAAGAAGAAACAAAGAAGTTCTAGCTCAGATGAAGATCGTGATTTTTGCACCATTTGCATGGAACTTATGCCCGAAATCATGACCAGACACAATACCATCAAATGCAACCTAAAGGATTGTCAACGCCCATTTCACTTGAAATGCGTTAATCTCACTACAAGCTTCTTTTATTACTAACACTGTGACTCGGACTTTGATGTTTCATCAGAGAACGACGAATAAACTACTATTTCACAAATTTTTTTAAACACATTTTTTCATATATTTTTTTTTTTTTTGCAGTAAAATCATTATTTCTTTTCATATTTATTCCTATGGGTGTGTTCTTTGAACCTTTTTTGACTTACAGTAGAGATATTAGAACGTTTTTCTAACATTTATATTAGATTTTATGAGTTTTGAAAGATTCCCACTTTACCCCACGATTTTTATTTTTGCCATTTTGGGCATCCTCGATCAAAGCGTCGTACTCAACAGAAAATTCTTCGGCAAAAATATAGCTTATTTAATTTTCTTTATTATAGGAAGTCAAAACATGTTTTGTTCATTTTATGGAGCTTCATTAAAAATTTCCCACTTTACCCCACTTTCCCCTACTAAAAAAAGGATTCAATAATTATAGGCTAATTATAGGCTATTTAAATAACCAATCGCCAAATAAAAAGCTTTCCATTTAAAAAAAAAAAAAATTTTTTGCTAGGTTAAGCTTAAGCTAGCAGAGGGATTTCGAAAAAAAAACATTTTGAACTAAAGAAAGTATTCAATAATTATAAGCTATATTCATCGCCAAAAGAAAAGCTTTTCATTTAAAAAAAAAATGGACCAAATCAATTTTCTTCAAATAAGGAACTTTGAACAACAACAATTCCAGACAAAAGAAAAACAAACGACAGCAACAACACCAGCTTTACAACAACAAAAACTACTACAACAACAACAACTTTACAACAACAAATTTACTACTACTACAACAACAGTAATTTTACATTAAAGTAGGGGTAAGTGGGCGGCCGCAGCTCAGGATTTAAAACTACCAAAAATCCAACACCGGCTTCGCGGCGGGCTTCGACCGCGGATCAGTCTATAATATATCCAACAAATAATTTTTTTTTTTTAAATAATAAGTAGCTACTGCGCTTGCACAAGGCTGATCCGTGGCCAAAGGCGGCCGCCGCGAAGCCGATTTTGGATTTTTGGGAGTTTTAAATCCTGAGCTGCGGCCACAGGCCGCCCACTTACCCTTACTTTTATGTTAAATTACTGTTGTTGTAGTAGTATTAAATTTGTTGCTGTTGTAGTAGTTTTTGTTGTTGTAAAGTTGCTGTTGTTGTTTTGTTTTTTTGTCTGGTATTGTTATTCAAAGTTCCTTATTTCAAGAAAAATGATTTGGTCCATGAAAACTTTTTTTTTGGCGATGGGGCATTTAAATAGCTTATAATTATTGAATACTTTCTTTAGTTCAAAATGTTTTTTTTTCGTAATCCCTCTGCTAGCTTAAACTTAACCTAGCAAAATTTTTTTTTTTTTTAAATGGAAAGCTTTTTATATGGCGATTGGGCATTTAAATAGCCTATAATTATTGACTACTTACTTTAGTTCAACTTGCGTCCCGTATGTGTTTTCTCGAAATAGCTCTGCTAGCTTAAACCTAACAAACTTTTTTTTTTTAAATGAAGAGCCTAAAATTCGGCGTTTGGGCCCAAAATTAGCATACAATTATGGCATTTTTTTTCAGTTCTGCCATTTTCGCTCTGCTAGCTTAATGGACCTTACAACACTCCCTTATCAAATCGATCCCATGTTTCTTATATTTAAATGTGTTGGAATACCAAAAAACATCTGGTGCAAATATGATTGTGATACTTAAAGCTTAAATTACTGACAATTGTGACGTGCTGGAATTTTTTCACTATTTTTCTCGTAATCAGCACACTTAAATCTATAGAAATTTTTTAAAATACAGAGAGGAAAACCCATGCGGGACTGTGTAATTAAAAGACAAAAAGAAACAGCTGATCATTGCTGCTACCGCCATATTCGTTCACTTTGGCATATTTTTTCTGATTGAAAATTCAACTAATTTCCGTTTAGAAAAAAAAAAAAAAAAATTTAGTAGCTACTATGTTAAAATCCCTTTAAGCACAGCTAGTATCACCTTTTTTTAAGGATTGATTTTGAGGATTGAATAAAGATATAATGAAATCTACTTTTAAATAAAAATATTTAAAAAAAATAAAAAAGGTGCTCCAAGCCCCAAAATGGCCTTAAAAAAGAAAAAAGCTTTTTTCCATTAAAAAAAAAAATTTGTTTCAGTGAGTTTTCAAAAGCTCATACCTTTTTGCATTTATCCTGAAAATTTCACTCAAATCGGATAAAAAGCCCAGCTATGAGTTTTCAAATATGAGTATCCAAGAGTTGGATTGAAATTCCGATGGCCGCCATCTTGGAAATTTTCGGAACTTCGGAAAATCATTTTACCACAGTTGTATGTAATTCAAATAATTACTTTCACCAATTTTCAAAAAAAATTGGAGATGTCAATCCAAACCTGAATCAATTACGCGAAGATTAACTCATTAATAACAATTCCCTTCGTGCCGTCACGTAATTCACGAATGTACCACTTGCTATGTTAAGCCGTTACATGAGCAAGTTGAAAGACGCAAATATTGATTCAACTGCTTCCGTTGTTGCAATTAAGGCGGTGGCTCACGATTGCCCATCATTTTCGGAACTCTCGAAAACATTGATTTTTGCAAACAACCAAAACTTGAAAAAAGAAAAGAAACCATAAAAAACTGTAATGGTTAATATTTAAGTTTTCTAAGTAGAATACCATACCCTATTAAAATTTACAAATTTTCTGATATTCGTTAAAGATATCCCACCTTCCCCTACTTTTTTTTTGCAACCTTTTTATTTTTACTTTGCAAATAAAGTGTTCCATTTTTTTACAATGTCGTTCAATGTTGTATGCTCTTGCAGTTAAGATGCTGTCACATAATTGTTTTTAAACATTGTGTACAGTTCAGGAAGTCGCCCTATCTCGCTAGTGGCTACTTTTCAGAAAAATCTTGGTGTACCAATTTGTAGTCCAAAAAGTTCTGAAGAGTTTAAGACCAATTAGAAAAAATAACGGTTAAAATGGCCTCAACATGAAATAAATAAATGTAAAAATGAAGGAGGGACTGAAATTAATCCGCCAAAAATTGTTGAAAATTTTTTTTTTCCAAAAGTCAAGCTCTTATAGCTTAAAATTGTTCTCTATGATCTTAATAACTGTTTATAATATAATGAGTTTATTGGTTTTTTTTTTCTATTCCAAGATAATACAAATTTTGATTATGGGATAAGAATTAATACATTTTTTTTTCGATTTATTTAATTTTTTTTTAAATACATTACATAGCACCTAATATATGTAAATAAAAATATATAGATAAAATTTAATAATTTAGAAGTAAATTCGGATATGCCTTTCTATGTGCGGAAACTACTTACAGCAAAAATTGCAGTTCGGCTTCATTTTTTGTTATTTTTTGATTGAGCTCTTTTATAAGTGCGACGCTTCCTTCTGCTACATCATTGACAACTAGAACTAATTAAAAAATTATTTTCTTTCTATGCAGCTCTTACATTGGTACCATTCTGACTCATCGACTATGACTATTTTCAATGGTCAAAAAGTGGGCGTAGCACTTTCCCGATTTCGCCCAATTCTTGCCCGTTATAAGGCATTGATAGTCAGTAGCTGTGTACTAATTTTCATGAAAAAATTTTATACAGTTCAAAAGATATGACCAAATTAAATTAAAACTTTGGGGCGGTGCCACGTCTTCATAAGTATATACTAAGTCAAGGTCTATTTCATTCTTTAGTATATGCTAATACGCATCATTTTCCAAACGGCTTAAGCCGTTCTTCAGAAAAACATGGCAACAGTTTTTATATACACAATTTTAGACCCTATAGAAAAAGAAGATATCTCAGAAACCATATAGGATACAGCAGTTCTAATGCCAGATTCAGATTCAGAACAAAACTTTTTCAAATATTGTTTAAAAAATTTATATAATTCCAACCGCGCTCCAAAATGTTTCTGATTTCAAACAAAAGAAGAAATGGACCATTACCCAAGGCTTTTGACGAAATATGTAGACGACCTATTCGCGATTGTAAAAACAAGTGCAATAAAATCGACGCTGGACAAACTTAACTCATTCCATAGAGGTATTAAGTTTACAATGGAGAAAGAAGAAAACGGAAGATTGGCGTATCTCGATACAATGATTGTAAGAAGAGGAAATTTTTTAAAACTTGACTGGTACCAAAAGCCTACAGCGTCGGGGCGCCTTATTAACTTTCATTCAAAACATCCAAAAAGGATTATTATCAACACTGCGAGCAATTTTATAAAAAGAGTTTTAAGCATATCTGACAAAGTTTTCCACTATGACAATATTCAAAATATTAAAAATATACTAAGAAGAAACGACTTTCCAAAAAAGACTGTAGAGGACCTGATTAAGAAACACAAAACTTTAACGAGCAATGGAAATGAAAAACAGACGAAAATTTACAAATCGATGCTATGTACCTGGTTTTAGATAAAAATAATTACCAAATAGCGCTGAAGACAAACAACACATTAAAACAATTATATAGTAAAACAAAAAGTAAAACGGATAAACTGGACAAATCAAACATTTTTTACAAAATTTCGTGCAAAGGAGACGGGTCCCACGTATGTGGAATAGCATATGTGGGGACAACTAAAAACAAACTGCGGACTAGGATTTCTTCCCACAAATCGCGAACTACACCGACGGAGCAACGTACAGCGCTTTCTGCCCACTGTGCGAAATATGAACATTTTGCCGATTTTGACAACACAGAAATTTTACAAGAAGAGACAAAATACATTAAACGGTACACATTAGAAATGCTACATATAATAAACACACCAACACAACAACGATTAAATTTCAAAACAGACACAGAGCGAATTGCTCACAGCTACAGACACCTGATGAAGAAGAAATGCAAATAAAATCATCAGTGGACAACAGAGCAGCGGCAACATCAGCTGTTTTTTATTGACAATAAGAATTTAAATTTGTGCAATATTTAGTTTTTAATTTTGTGCAATATTTTTTTCAAATTGTTTTTGTCCATTGTGTTAGTTTTTAAGTAATTTATTTATTTATTTTCTGACAAGTAAGTTTTATATTGTTTTCTTCAAATTTCAAAATTCTAATTGTAGTAAACTCGTAGGTCCCTGAAGATGACTACCAAAGATAGTCGAAATATTGGAACAAGAAAATTATAATAAATTATATAAAAAATTAATAAACATTTTTTATTAATTTTGGACCTCAAGCCCGCTTAAGAAATCCAGATATATTCAAAAGGTCGCTAAAAATCTTTAGAAAAAAACGAAATTTCATGAAGAAAAAATCATCAAAATCGGAGTTGTTCTAAAATGCTTTATTGACTCCACTATCACACCAAAACTCATAAAAATACTTGAATAAGGACCATTAACTATTGCATTAACAATTTGGCGTTTTGATTCAACCGAAACATTACTGCCTAAGAGACATAACAATAAAAACATTTATTTCTGCTAACGGGCATGAATTGTTGAACCCTGAGCTATAAAATGAATTCCTCTGGATAATTCCCTACCGAGATATATAATTGATAGCTCCAGCAACTCTCGATAATCACCTCTTATTTGCTTTCTGTTCAAAAGTTCTTGGAACAACTTTACTATATCATCACGTTTTTTCTTTGCTATTCTGATTTTGGTTGACATGCTTATAGTGTAATTAGCCAATTGATTTATTTGTGGCCACAAGGCGCGAAAGCGTACAAAAAATTGAGCGTCTGGTCCAGAAGTGGTAGTAGGTAAAGCTGCTTGTAATGCAGAACCTGCAACAATTTCAAATATAGGATTTCTACAAGGTAGCCAATACAGTTCTTTTCCAAGTTTCTGCTCTAGGAAGACACAAGACCCGGTTTTATTTCCAGTATTGGAAGATGTCGTATCAAAGCACATTGCAACAATACGTTTACTAAGATTACATCCATTTTCACGTATGCAATCAAAAACTGCTTCTGCCTGCATTTTTCCAGTTGTCGATAGTAGCTTTTTTACACTCAGTAATTTAGTTTCTCCTGCACTTGAAACCAATATCGGAAGTCGGTCTACGTGTTCGTCAGTAGTTAAATCAGCCATAACTTTTCCATCCCAATGCACAGTTAATTTTCAGCTTGGCGTAAATGAATCTTTTATGACGTTACCCATTTCTTGCTTACATTTTCTTTGATGTCGTTGAATCGAATTTCGGCTAGAAGCCAAGGAATTGACGTCAACACCTAGACATTTTGCCATTGATGTGTCAATGATTGTTTCTTGCCGGCCACTAACTTGTGTTCCATCCGGTGAGGCTGACAATTCTTGTGTTTTTAGAAGCGTAAATTTGTTGACGTACATTTTTTTCAGTTTAAGTGGTTTATTAGAAACATGCACATTCAGTGTTTTCTTCGACATGCAAGTCTTTTCCGTCGTCTAAGGTTCCAAAGTTACAGGCGTTTCCTTGATTACTTTTTGCTACTTTTTCCTTAATGAGAATTTGCCTTTCAAGAAGATCGAGTTTCCTCTGTTCTATTTGCATGTCTATTGATCCAATATATCCCCTAATTCCTGCCTCCCGTTCTGCAAGTAAGAACTCTCTGTCTTCTTTAATAATCATAATTTAAATAGCATTTTCATGAGCGTAATCAAAAAGATTGCACATCTTTATACGGAAATTATTTTCTTGCTGGATATGAAGGACACTAGGTCTGTCTTTGTGCTTAAATAATTAAAGCCACTCCGTGTATAGCTTTATAAATTTCGTTACGACACACAGAGCGAAATTTTCAGAGTCTAGCGGAACTTAATTCATATCACAGCACATATAGCAGTTATAGTTATGAAACTTTATACTTGGATATATATTTAATTGGCAAAACACTCTGCAAAAATTAAGGGTGATCAGACAAGGAGTTATTATACCCGCCATATATGGAAATGCTTAAAACGTTGTATTTCTGCTCCCATACCAGATATCGCTATGAAACTTGATAGATATAACTATTTTCTTATCAAAACACCATAAAAAATGAAGGGGGTAAGACAAGGGGTATTTGCTGTTTCTTGCATTTTTATTCAGGAATGCTTCTAAATTTCGAGAAGATTCGCCCTATCTTTTGTGTATATTATAAACCAGCGTACGAATAGGTACGTTTAAACTATGGAGAGTGTCAGATGTTAGTGTTTGTGAGCCTATTTTTTCTAAAACAAAACCAACGATGGCGTCCGATGTAGGTTTTTCATGAAATTTCGGTGTTATATGAAATTTCCAAAGACATTCTGGAAAAGGTTTAGTTTAAAAGAGGATTGCAAAATATCGCCGAAGATGTTTTGTGTTTCCAGTAGAGGACAAACCTACCTTTCAAATTTTGTACGTTTCAAAATGGCAATTTTTGGTAACACCTTTTAAAGTGTCCAATGAAGTTGAAAATGTAAATCTTATGAGCTTCTTAAAAAGCACAATTTTCACAAACAAATCACACACGAGTAAGAAAAGATTCTGCAATTATTTGAATGCCAATAAGTGACAATTTTATTAAAAAATATATTAAAAAATTTTCGCGTCCTACCGACTTACCGTTTTTATGTACCAATCTATAAACTAAAACAAATCGAAAAGCTTTCCATAGTCAACAAGTATCAATGATAAGTAATGCAAGTTCCAGGTGCATTTTGCAGTTGTTTCGCAGGTTTATTCACCAAACTGAGTATGAGGTTTTTGAGGTGGGATATTAAGCAACCACAACTAGGAATTTCATCGGGTCCCGGATTGTAGGAGCATTTAATTTTAATTTTCTTCAAGTACTGGAGAACAATTTCTGGCTGCAGGAGGGGTAAATTAATATGATTAATTAATGTTATCGACCAAGATTCGACTTGACATCTCCGATTTCTATGAAAATTGGTAAATAGTTAGTATTTGACACACATATTACTGTGGTAAAATGATTTTCCGACAATTTTCAAGATGGCGACCATAGGAAGTTCGATCCAATCTTAATGCCATATCCACAATCAATGCAAGAAAAGGTGCAAGTGAAACAGTTAGTTGAAATTTCACAAGTTAGTGCAGAGCAGAAAATTCTATTTTTCTGTGTGCAGGATTTGAGAAAAATAGAAAGGTGAGAAAAAAAAGCTTTTTAATTTCATGCATAGCAGTTGCTTGTTCCATTTGCAGGAAATGCCAAATATATATAAAAAAATAATTAAAAATAAACACAAATAAACACAAAAATTTCAAGTTTTCTCGACGTCAACAAAATCGTGAATAAAATTATTGGGCCTTATCGTAAATCTGAAGGGAGTTCCATTCTTTCCCTCCCGGGGAAGGAGCAGTAGAAGTAGTGAATATTTCATTAATGGAAACTCCCCTTCCTGCAGGGATACTTTTTTTATTTTAATATCGTTGACATTTTCAGAAATACCCAGTTTAGAACGCTGCGTTTTTCCAAGAGCGTTGACATTTTACACAAAAACAACATCTGGCAACGCTGTGTCGTTCCCATATCTTTGACATTTTGCGCTGATTTTTTCCAATTTCGTAGACATTTTGCACAAAAAAAAACACGTGGCAACGCTTTTTTCCATAAATCGTTGACATTTTTTCCATTTTCCACTGGATTTTGACAGTTGACTTAAAAAAAAAGATAAACAAGAAACAGCAATTGCAAAAGAAGAAAAAGAAGCAATTGCAGCAGTGAAATTTAAATTAATGCTTTGCTTTTTAAAGTAAAAAATGTATTTTTAATCATTTTTGTGGATTTGAAAAATCAAAAGTTTGCATCAAAAAGTTAAAAAAAAAAAAATTAAGTGAAAAGTAGTTTTAGCAGAACCAGTGTAAGTTGGAAACGCTTGGATGGATATTAAAAACTTTAGTGTCATATGAAAGCTATTTCAATAATCTTTAAAATTGTTGTACTAAAGTTTTTAATCTGTCAAACGTTATTTATTATTCATTTATACATTAGTACTCCCTAGCAAAAGTTGAGGAGCAAATTTAACAAATAAATGTGAAAAAAACTCGCTCCCAACTTATTGCCGATTACATAATTTTTCCAGTGAATTTTACCTTTCCACGAAATTTTTTTTGCGATTGCAAACCAGGGAGTTAGTGAATAAATTCTCGAGAATATTTATTTACGATAAGGCCCATTATATTTTTTATTGCATTTTAATCGAATTTAATGTTTAATTACAGAGATCTGCATAATAATTAAATTTTACTGCAAGCACTGGTTATGAACAGTTTTTGTTACCAGTGCGGGAACAAGAAAAAGGAACAAAAAGCTTAAAAAATTGTCTGCAAGTCCCGCATTGATTGTGGATGGGGCATAATTTTAATTAATTGTTGGATACTCCCATATTTGAAAATTTATAGCTCCTCGGCTTATCACCCGATTTTAAAGATATTTTCAGGTTTTTTGTAGAAAAGTGTGAGCTTTTGAAAAAAAAAAAAAAATTACACTGAAAAAAAAAAATTTATTTTTGATCGAAAAAAACCTTTTTCCTTTTTCAAAGCCATTTTGGGGCTTGGAGGGAGCACCATATTTATTTTTTTTTTGAAATATTTTTATTTAAAAGTAAATTTTATAATTTCATATTTGTTTTCAGTGAACCTTAGTGAAATTTTTCATAGAATTTTTTGTGTAATATTTTAACCCATTATAACCAAGTTTTTGGATAAAGGGGTCAAAAAGACCCATAAAAACGGGATATAATGGGTAAAGACATTTAAGGAAATAGTTCCTTGCTTAATAAAATTTACTTTTAAATGAAAATATTAAAAAAAAAATATAAGGTTTTTTCGACCAAAAATACATTTTTTTTTTAGCGTCATTATTTCTTTTCAAAAGCTCATACTTTTCTACAGAAACCCTAAAAATTTCATTAAAATCAGTAAAAAGCCGAGGAGCTATAAGTTTTCAAATATGGGAGTATCCAAAGGTTGAATCGAACTTCCTTGAAAATTTTCGGAATTTCGGAAAATCATTTTACCACAGTAATATATGTGTCAATACTATCTTTTCACCAAATCGGAGATGTCAAGTCGAATCTTGGTCGATAACGCAAGACTTCGATTTCTGCTTTCAAATGTCAATTTTGCTGTGTTCCGTCTTTTACTCTGAATGCTCGGTCGTTTCATTCTGAGCTCATAGAGCGCGCTCGGACTTCAATCTGAACAAAAAAAAAAAACACATTTTTTATGCTCTGATGTCTCTGAACAAAAAAAGAACACACAATTTATTTTTTGGCAACTCAAACTCCATTCCGATCGAAAAAAGAAAACGCCTTTGCCTACTTTGTTTTTGTGTGTTTAACAGGGTTTGAAATCAGCGTTGCCATTGTGACACTTTCGGTGTCACATGTGACACTTAGTTTTTGTCTGTGACACCGAAAAAATATCAGATTTTTGTGACACCACGATCTTCCACAAGGTGTTACGGACTATTGGGCTATTTTATTTTTTTAGTAAGTGTGGCTGATTGAAAAAGTACTTTCGATCTCCAAAAAGTACTTTCCCGCATTGAATTAAGTATATCTAAAAAAATATGGGTGGCAACATCGTGAGCACTTATGAAATGTCAAAATCAGATTACGATTAATGCTGGAATTAGCCAAGAAGTAGCGTTTCGTAACGTAACGTCACGGTTGCTTGTCAACATAGCATCGATTAGTGAAAACGATAGGCAACGTTCGAAATGTCACCTTACAACTTAAAAATTACTTGAAAAATTCCAGTTTTTGTAAACAAGCATCCATTGTCATACTTATTTTAATTAATTTGTTCAAAAAATTACATTTATAACATCCAAATTTAATTTATTTTATCTAACAACGTAGCGCGACGCACAGTGGCGACATCTGGCATTTCTCGTTGCGAAAATCATAACTTCTGAACGAATTGAGATATCTCTATAATTTGCTATGGACAGAAAAATAATACAGATCTTACTGTACAAAATTTGATTATGATATAACTTAGGGATGATATGGAATTCATGGTCAAAGTCAGACTTTCTGATATGTGTACAAAGTATGCATTCGAAGTTTTCCATATGAGCCTTTTTCGAGAAAAAAAATATTAAATATGATTAAAAAAAATTTTAAGGTCCAAAATTTTTTTCTACACTGAAAAAAAAAATTGTCGCAAAACACCGAAAATCTTTAGAACTTCCGAACGAATTGAGGCATGTTAATATTTTTTTCTGTATACTGAAAAATATAACATCTCTTACATTTCACACAGCACGCTAAGGAATTAATTTTTGAAGGTATGAGTGTTAAAACCATAAAAATTAAGCATTCCATATCGCTTTTTTTTAAACAAAAACTTATAAAAACATAAATTATAGCTGGTGAAATTAAATAAAAATTTGAAGTCCATTTCCTCTTTTAATGTCTGGAACTATTGCAACTTTTGCACTGAAAAAAAATTTAAATAATAAATCACAAAAATGTTTGGAAAAAAATTTTATTATAACATGCAGTTTTATTGAAAAGTACAATTCAAAAACTTAACCTACATTTTTTTATATTATATTTTTTTTTGGAAACATTCATCGATATTTACATTATCTAATAAATCTAACATTTCCGGGGAATATATTTTTTTCAATTCTTTTTGAGTTCGGACATGCCTCAATGATAAAATCTTGGTGTCTGATGATGCAGCCAATATATTGAAGAGATCTCCGTTTTGCCGTTTTCGGGAAATCTTACAGGTATTCATGTACCTGTATTTTTTGTAGTCTTAATTTTTGGATTCTTGTGCTTCTTCGGACAGTTCTCCAATTGGTAACAACTGGTATTCTATGATGTCTCTACCGTGCGTCAGGACTTTATGCAGTGTAGGTGTGAACATTTTTTCAGGATATTTGTTATGGATCAAATCAGATGTTTCTGTTGCATATATTCCATATTTTTCCGCGTTCACGCTTTCCCTGCAGTTCAAGACATTGAGGATGACTTGCAACCTTTTGATGATCTCTTCATCAACACCCGTTATCTCTGCAGTTATCTCATTTCTATCGAAGAATGTTCTAGCTGTTTTTCCATCAATCGTATTTCCAAACCCTTGTAGCGGTTGGTGAACTCTAATTCCAAGTTTGTTGCGGAATTCTTTTGAATTTTCTTTTTCCTCGCAGCTTCTTTGTCCTTCTTTGCAATGTTCTCATCAAAACTTTCGCCAATTCGTGGAAGAGTGTATGTAAGATTAAGGATAAATTCCATACATCTTATTCTTGCATGTAATGGAGATATTCCGTATTCGTAATTTTCCTCATCTTCAATATTTTCGTCGGTTCTTTGAAATTTGGTTTGTGACCTTTTACAAATTGGACAGCTTTTTGTATTCTTTGTGTTAGTCAATTCGTTCAGCACTTTCCCGTCAACCATAGTAAGGAAAAATTTGTGTTCTATGATGATAGCATCTTCGTCGTTAATTTTGTAGTGGGTTGGTTGAATAGTAGAAATTTGTTCTTTTATATTGTTAACTGTGCTTTCAATCAGTTTCGAAGATTCCTTCGCATACTGAAACATTATGGGTCGACAAAAATGAACTGATGAAGGTCGGGGATTTTTCCAGTGTTCGCCAGTTTCGCTCTGCAATCTCAGTGGAACAACTGAAGCCATGAACATATTTGCATCGGAAATTTTGTTTTCATTTGGTGAGACGATTATTTGCTTGTACGCACTCTGTCCAGATGATCCATCGCAGCCCCACTTACTCAACAAAGTCAGATTTTTTGGAAGTTTACTTTGCTCTTGTTGATCCGTACATTCTATTAAGCGTTGAGCAGTATGATCCATCATATCTTGAATTTTCACTTTAGCTGAAATTTCCATTATTTCGCAATTTTCTGGAACTGTTGCTTTCTTTGCTGCTGTGATGTTCTTATATTCTGGAAATATATTTACGTTGTGTCGTATCAAAGAGCTTCTGAGAAGTTTGTACTTTTCCTTCGAAAATCCCAAGTCCAAGAATAAAGCCAAAGCTTCTTCAGCCGTATATTTTAAGGGATTTGCATTCGGTGGAGTAGGAATGCTGTTCTTAATCCTCTTCAATCGGATAGGACTAGCAATAGAAACTGCCTTTGTTATATCGCCTCTTGTTTTTTCTTTATCTCTGTTGTATTTAACTGTTAATGCTGTTGCCAGATGTCCGGTAGAAATCTCTTCTGTAGCATGCATAAGTTTCTTTTTTTTTGTGAATGTTGAACTTTCGTCTATAGATTTGCTTGGCCGTCCTCTTGAAGATTTTGAAGTACTTGGCAATTCGTCGGATATGTCTGGTACTTCCTCATGGTGGATATTGGTACTTTTCTGTGGCCAATCGTTATATTTGTGATTGAATGTTTTTTCTGAGCGATGTACAGTATACCATTTATTTTTGAATCTTTGGAATATTGCATGAATTTGTTGTGAAATTTCAGGTTTTTCATCAGTGACGTCAAGATATTTTTGTAATGCTACTCTGAAATCTAGTTCAGTAGATGAACTTTTGAATATTTCATATATGATACGATTTGGAATAGACATTTTTAAATCACAAAGTTAAACGTTCTGTTTTCAGCTTTTTGAAGAACTGATACAAAAACTTGTAGAACATTACTATTTATGCTATCCTTTTCCTTAAAATAAGTTAAAGGCAGCATAATATTTTTAACCCTAAATATAAACTACCTTCCATAAGCTAATTACTTACATTTTTTACCTGTTAAAGAAAGCCTAATAAGAACTACCTGATACGCATTCTTTAGGTCTCGAATTTTTTACCTGTGAATAAACAGTCAGTATTAATAACATGCCTCGAAAAAAACTCTCTGACGTTTATTTTTAACCTGCTTCTTAGAATATCTTCACTTACTGCCTTACGAGTACACGAAAATTTAACTTCAGGAATTTAATCGTGCCACGCTATTAATTCACATTAGCATAGCAGGAAAAAAATAGTTTAATATGTTTGTAGCTGTATTATTTATGTGTTTACAATAAAAATAATAATCCAAAAATTCCAATCCGTTCAATTATTATGAACTTTATCATCAAAAATGGTAGAACACGCGCAATGCAAGTTTTACTGCAATACGAGCATGAAAAATGCCATAGGTTTCCTGATGAAAATCATTATAACCCATAAAACTGCAATTTCCAGCAGCTAGAATTTTTATATTGTGTTCAGAATTGTTGAGTTTATTTAGTTTTAGCAGTCCGTAAGATATCTTTTGCGAACATTTTTTTGAAACTCCATTCGAAGTTGAAAAAAAGGGTAAAAATAGTGTTTCAGAAAAGTACAGAAACCTCAGACATTAAAAAAAAAATCATTTAATTTTAGTGTTACTTGATAGTACTAAAACCGCTAATAGCATAAATAGAAAAAAATTAACTTTACTTTCATAAGTTGCAGAAAAATTAGATCATTTGTTTATCGAACTGCATCATTAGATTTGCAAATTTCCACCACACCAAAATTGATTTTTGCAACCACTTTTGAGAAATGTCGCCAGTGTGCGACGTTTGAAAATCTAATTTCAACAGGTCTCAACGTTGCGTACCGCTACTTTACGATTTCACTAATCGCTTACACGCTTCTGCCATTTGATAGATTTTGACAGAAGTCACGTTACGAAACGCTACTTCTTGACTAATTCCACCATAAATTTTGTCAACCGTTGCCGTTTTTGCCATTGCATTTGCTTAAAAAAAAAGATGCAGATTTTTATCAACTTAATAACTTGTACCTGGTCAAATGGAAATATAATGAAAATTCCATAGAATTTTAGAGTGAAGTATTAGCATATGAAGACGCTGAAAATGATTACCCAATTGAAGATATAGGAACCTTTGCCATGAGCTTTTTGGTTCTTCCCTTTTCTAACGCTGAGGTGGAACGAGTTTTTAGCATCATGAACCTAATTAAGACAAAAATCCGAAACCGAATGGGCCTGCCGTTATTAAATATGACGAATCTGATGAAGCTTTTATTGTTTATAATGAGGTTTCACTATTAATGTGATTTAAGTAAGATAAAAAAACCGAGTTTTTTGAAAATGGCTCGTTAAATTAAATTGAACTGTGATTTTGAAGTGTTAAATTTTCAGTCCTTGAAACAAACTGTTTAAAAAACTTTGTAAAAAAAGCTTCTAAATTCTGATAAAAGTTTGTAATGTTCAAGCACATGATTTTCGAATTCGTATGGAAGACTTACGAAATCGTTTTGGTCTTCTCTATTGAATGCATCCTTAAGTAATTTTTGTCTTCAAAAAGGGCTAGAAACTAGTTATGTGTGATTTTTCTTTAAAAAATGTTATAACCACTATAAAATGATAAATGAAAGTTAAAAATCGTATGTAGGTTCTCATATGATTTTTCTCTATATGGTATCATTTTCAAATGGTCATATTTAAAAAAAAAAAAAATCACACAAAACCAGATTATAGCTCATTTCTAAGACGAAGAACAATTCTTAATGATGCATATAACAGGAAAGAGCAAAACAATTTCATGCGTCTTTTATACAAGTTATTATAAACTTTTATGCAAAACAAATTTTCAGCAAATTATTTGCAAATCTTTTTGAATAAAAGTTTCTAGGTCTGAAAAAAAGCCATAAGTACGAACCATTTTTATATATTTCTTTACATACTAATTTATGTACTTTTTTTTTTTAAGTTTGTTTATGTTTTCATTAAGTAAATTGAAATTTTTAAACAATCCTTGTCGTTTTAATACCTGTATTTCGAGAACCTTAATTTGGAGACGATACGACGATAGAAACTAAGACTACTTACAAATAAAAGTTAAAACTCCTATAGGATTAAATAAAATACATAAAAATGAAGGGTGCTATATGACACCAATTTGTACAATCAGAGGGTGTTATACGACACCTTTTTTGAATCGCTATGACACTCAGGTACATTAAGCTAGCAGAGCGAAAATGGCTGAACTGAAAAAAAAATATGGCAGAATTATAGGCTAATTTTGGGTCCAAACGCCGAATTTTAGGCTCTTCATTTTTTAAAAAAAAAAATAGCTCTGCCAGCTTAAGTGTAAGCCAGCAGAGCTGTTTCGAGAAAACACATACGGGACGTATATTGAACTAAAGTAAGTAGTCAATAATTATAGGCTAATTATAGGCTATTTAAATGCCCATTTGCCAAATAAAAAGCTTTCCATTAAAAAAAAAAAAAAAAAAGATTCTGCTAGGTTAAGTTTAAGCTAGCAGAGCGATTTCGAAAAAAAAACATTTTGTACTAAAGAAAGTATTCAATAATTATAGGCTAATTATAGGCTATTTAAATGGCCCATCGCCAAAAGAAAAGCTTTTCATTAAAAAAAAAAATAAATTCTGCTAGGTTAAGCTTAAGCTAGCAGAGCGATTTCAAACAAAAAACATTTTGTACTAAAGAAAGTATTCAATAATTATAGGCTAATTATAGGCTATTTAAATGGCCCATCGCCGAAAGAAAAGCTTATCATTTAAAAAAAAAATGGACCAAATCAATTTTCTTGAAATAAGGAACTTCGAATAACAACAATTCCACAGAAAAAAAAACAACAACAACAAAAAATTTACTACTACTACAACAACAGTAATTTTACATAAAAGTAGGGGTAAGTGGGCGGCCGCTGCTCAGGATTTAAACCCGTCAGACATCCAACAACGGCTTCGCGGCGGCCTTCGGCCGCGGATCAGTCTTATGCAAGCGTAGTAGCTACTTATTATTTAAAAAAATTTTTATTAAAAATTGCGTTCGCAATTTGACTAGCAAAACTATTTGTTAGATATATTATACACTGATCCGCGGCCGAAGGCCGCCGCGAAGTCGGTGTTGGATGTCTGACGGGTTTAAATCTTGAGCAGCGGCCGCAGGCCGCCCACTTACCCCTACTTTTATGTAAAACTACTGTTGTTGTATTATTAGTTAATTTGTTGTTGTTGTAGTAGTTTTGTTGTTGTTGTTGTTGTTTTTCTTCTCTGAAATTGTTGTTATTCGAAGTTCCTTATTTCAAGAAAATTGATTTGGTCCATTTTTTTTTAAATGAAAAGCTTTTCTTTTGGCGATAGGGCATTTAAATAGCCTATAATTAGCCTATAATTATTGAATACTTTCTTTAGTACAAAATATTTTTTTTTCGAAATCGCTCTGCTAGCTTAAGCTTAACCTAGCAGATTTTTTTTTTTTTTTTTAATGAAAAGCTTTTCTTTTGGCAATGGGGCATTTAAATAGCCTATAATTAGCCTATAATTATTGAATACTTTCTTTAGTACAAAATGTTTTTTTTTTTCGAAATCGCTCTGCTAGCTTAAACTTAACCTAGCAGAATCTTTTTTTTTTTTTAAATGGAAAGCTTTTTATTTGGCGATTGGGCATTTAAATAGCCTATAATTAGCCTATAATTATTGACTACTTACTTTAGTTCAATATACGTCCCGTATGTGTTTTCTCGAAACAGCTCTGCTGGCTTACACTTGAGCTGGCAGAGCTATTTTTTTTTTTTAAAATGAAGAGCCTAAAATTTGGCGTTTGGGCCCAAAATTAGCCTATATTTTTTTTTCAGCTCTGCCATTTTCGCTCTGCTAGCTTAAAGTACCTATGACACTCTCCCTTTTGAGTTGATGGCAACGCTGTTTGAAATTGAAATTTCAAAGCCTACTTCGTTTACATGCACGATAGACTTTGGTGATGCCTGGCTGGTATGACTGAAAATAATTATTTATTGCTTGGGATGGCTCAAAAATCATTTAATTTAAAAATGTTTTTTGACCATTTAATTTTAACCAATGGAGAACAGTTTGGTATGTATCTTAATTAAAATATTTTAAAAGAGAGTGAATTAGGGAATGGATATGTTAATCCCTTTTTGTACCAAAAAAAAAAAAACTTTAATTTACTATACGTTTCTTATTCGTTTTCAAAAATGTTTCCAAAATATAGTAAAATATTAAAAGGATGTAATAGATGTAATATGTTGTAATTATTATTTTAGGAGGGAAATGTTAATGTCAGCTCTGTTAAATAGTAACAGCGCAAACAGTGGCAAACTTTAACAAAAATTAACCTAAGTATCTGTAAATAAAAGAAGGAAAATCTGAATATTCAAAGCGATTGTTACGTGCTGTATGCAAGTATAAAAGTCATAATGTTTGAGCACTATTTTTTATTTCATTTATAACGTTATTAAACAAAGAATTTTCATAATCTCGAATAATGATAAATTTATTCAATCAAATAATGGTTAAAATTTAATTTTCGTATGTCAACTAACAACTTTTTTTTCATTCCAATTTTTTTGGATTGCAAAATTGTACACTAAAAATTTTCTGAAAAAGTAGCGAGATATTTGCAAAAAACTGATTTTTGCGACCTTTGACTTTGAATAACTTTTTATGGAAACACTCTTTATTATTCTGGTGAAAAAATTTCGCGTGGAACTATTTTGCAGATAAATTCTAATTTTCCTAAGCTAATATTCCTATTTTAACGATATTTTATTGAATATAGAATTTTTGTAATCATATAATTCCTTTCATATTTGTTTGATTACATAAACATTTTATACTATTTAAAATGATAAAAGTGTATATAATACGCATATAAATTTATAAATATTTTTCATTATTCGTTACAATAATGGGTAAATTTAATTTTCGTATGTCGACTAAAAATATTTTTTTTCATTAATTTTAACTGTTTTTTGCCACTTTTTCAAAAACCGGTCCATCAATTTGTTCTTATTAGTCCTAAATTCTTCAGAATTCAATTAGCTTTCATAACATATTCATATATATGTATTAGACTGCTTCATAATTTTTTTTTGCTTCGACTTACTATCCAACAAGTTTTTTTGTTAAAAGGATAAAAACTAAAAATTCTGGTGCAAGGAGAGTCCATAATATTAATATTTACTGGTGGCGCATCGCATTTCTTTGTTTTAAGTGTTAAAGAGTACTCTTCTAAACACTTTTGTACATATCTCGTGATAGAGAAAGCGCAGACAAATGAGACTGCTACCATTAGAAAGAGCATCCAATTTTTCATAAAAAAGTTTATAATACAATAATTTTTTTTCGTAAATACATCACTTTGGTAGTTTTTTAGCTTTCAAAGTTTAAAATCGTTTTAAAGCTTGAAAAAACTGTGTTTAGTTTTAAAGCGAAATATTTAGTTTTCAAAACGATTTTTTACTTTGAAAGCTAAAAAACTACCGAAGTTACATATTTACGAAAAAAACTACAAAAACTTTTTTATGAAAAATTTCATGCTCTTTATAATGGTAGCATTCTCACTTGTCTGCGTTTTTTCTTTCACGAGATATGTACAAAAGTGTTTAGAAGAGTACTCTCTCACACTTAAAACAAAGAAATACGATGTGCCACCAGTAAATATTAATATTATGGGCTCTCCTTGCACCAGAATTTTTAGTTTATATCCTTTTAACGAAAAAACTTGTTGGAAAGCAAATCGGTAGCAAAAATAAAAAAAATTATGAAGCAGTCTAATATGTATATGTGTTTGTCATTAAATGTTGAAATAATGCGAAAAATTTAATTTTCTTATATCAAATAACAAATTTTTGTTTTTTTTTTCCAATTTTAACGTGTTTTTGTCATTTTTTAAAAAAACCGCTCCAAAGGTTTTTTTTTAAATTTGAATATAATAAATAAAATTCTTACATTTGGACATTTGCCTTTGCACAATTGCACGCTACAGCTGACGTGCAATCGTTCACGATCAGGAAACTTAAATGCTGGAAATGTGGTTGAATACATTTTTTCGACCAGATCGTCTATACTATGCTTAGACCAACCATCTTCAGCTGGTTGAAAGCGTTTATGTAACGCAGACATAACCTAAAAATAAGAAAATTAAATGTGGTTTAGATATGAAATTATTTTTTATGAATAAAATGACTTATTAAAATGCAAAGCTTTAAAACAGTCAATACAAAATTAATGAGTATCGTTGCACTTTCCACGCAGTGGCGTAATTTGGTGGTCAAGGGCGCCAGGGATGATTTTTTTTTACTTTGTAGTGGTGTATAATAAATACTCAGCAAATCCTACATAACCATGTTGAATTATGGACTGACCCGTTTAACACATACTATGATACATTTTTCTAAATTTACTACCACAAAGAAATTTAATTTACTCAAAAAATATCAATTGACAGAGAGTAAAATTGAATATTAATCTATCGCCATTCGAAGTAAATTCAAATATAATAACAAATAACCTTCTATGCCAATTCTAAAACCCAACATCAGCGCCGATAAGGTAAATAAAAATTAATAAAGCTGAAAACCCCAAAAAAATTCAACAAATCTTTATTTGAAGCTAGTTTATTGACTGTTTTTGGCTTCTATAGTACCAATGAAAATACCAACGCGCTTTTTCTTAATTGAAGTATGATAAATTTATATTGAACTAATTAAACAGTACTATTTGCAATTTTTCAACAACAGACGCAAGCAAGTGTTAACATGGAAATTGATCACATATGTTTCGGCTATTTCCACACACATATTTATATATTTTCATATAAAAACATGTATATAGCCTCATCAGATCAGTTTTAGTTAAATCTTGTGAGAAACCGTACTCGAACCCGTGACTCCTGTTTTCTAATGAAAGAAAGCGCGGTGCTTTAGCCATTACGCTGAAAATATCAACGCGCTTTTTCTTAATTGAAGTATGATAAATTTATATTGAACTTATTAAATGAGCGTAGTCGAGATCTTCGAGATTTTCAGTAAAGTTCCATTGGATACCCATTTTGGTCTTATTAAGAGCTTTATCTAGGATATCGTCAAGAACGATAAGAAATGGTGATAGTAAACAACCTTGCCGGACACCTGCATTAGTGGTGAATGTTGCTGACAACGAATCGTTGTCTAACACACTGCATTTAAAGCCTTCATATTGTGCACGCACTAAGTTTATGGGCTTTGCGGCAATACCTCTTCGCTGCAGTGAAACCCAAATATTTTCTTGGGAGACACTGTCGAAGGCAGTGCTGTAGTCTACGAGGAGAAGTTGAAGCGCAGCACGCCACTTACATGATGGTCCGACAATTATTCTGAGGGTGTTGATTTGATCCACGCACAGTGGCGGATCCAGCATTGTCAAGAGGGGGCCCGTTGACTACATTTCTAGATAATAATAATAATAATCATGAAGGCGTATAAATGTAGACAGTAGAAAACTTTTCATACGTATTCAATTTTTTTTTTAATTTTATATACGAAAATTAAATCATCTCATATAATTTATCTATTTAATTTATAATAAAATATTGATAATGGACAAATGAGAGGAGGCCGATCGCCCCCCTTGGATCCGCCACTGTCCACGCGTGAGCGGTTTGGCCGGAATCCTTCGAATGGCCGAATCAAGTTTTTCGCTTACCCCGCTTAGAAGCACTTTTGTCAGTACTTTTGATGGTACTGATTATTTCGTGCGACTCATCGTTCTTGAGTTATCGCACTTTAAAAATCAACATATTGCTATGAACACTAATATGCTGCATGTATGAATTACCAAGCGTTACCACTTTTCTAATTAGAATATCTCCTAAGCTATAAGCCGCACGAAAACAACTCGGATGACTTTTTTATAGGAAATTACCAGGGCTAAAAAAATTGTACTGCACTATTTTTCTGAAAAAGCGACCTGTGAGATATTTGCAAGAAACTGATTTTTTGATCTTTGAACTTGAATATCTTAAGACGCAGACACGAGACTTTTGAGACTACTTTTAGAACACCATGAAGGTGAATACGAGTTTTCAGCTTATTACATCTCATTCCGAGGTAAAATCATAATTTGACTGGCCTAAATATCGTGAGCTGCAGATTTACAGCTCGCCGCTACGCAGTTAAAAAGTTAAATTCGGTATAAATAGTGCCGGGCAGTCCAATTTTCTTACGAATTCAAGAACTTAAATAATATTGGCTTCTAATAAAAAAAAATAAAAAAATTATCTCATTAAAAAAGTGGTACTCAAAAGCGGCCAAAAAAATAGCGGCCAAAAAATAGCGGCCAACAAAAAGGGGCCAAATACAAAAAGGGGCCAAAAAATAGCGGCCAAAAAAAAGGGGCCAAAAAATAGCGGCCAAAAAAAAGCGGCCAAAAAAAGGGGCCAAATACAAAAAGGGGCCAAAAAATTAGCGGCCAAAGGAAAAAAGAGTCAGTCTATAATATATCCAACACCTAGTTTGCTAGCAATGCCTTAGAAGGGTGGCACAATGGGTTTTCAGCACGCTTGAATGGTGACAATCCAAACATCTGGAAGTTTATCTCTACACTTCAGCAGGAACATTCTTTGGTAAGTCTTGCTACTACTCAAGATGCTGCTGGTGCAGAACCAGAACAGTCTCGCAAGCGATATCGAGAAGCTAACATTCGCCTCAAGACTGTAGTTTCTGGATTTGAACCCAAATGGGTTACTGAAGATCTCACTCATGCTGAAATTTACGAATACTTAACTAATATCAGCAATCACATTCACTATAATTAACTTCATTGTACTTCTTAACTAACTTTTTCCATTTATTCAGGCATGTTCTGAAATCCGATTCACTTCGGAATCGGAATGAAAGAAATTTTCAAGAGCTCTGCATTGTGACAAATAAAATGGAATCAGATTTGTCTTTCAACAAATAAAATTTGCTAATGGTTCCTATTCGATTTACCGAAACATAAATCCAATTTGGTGTTAATTGTCGAAATGCGGAGCCCTCGAAAATTGCTTTCATTCCGATTCCGAAGTGAATCGGATTTCAGAACATGCCTGATTATTTACACAATTTGTCAATTTACTTGACTATTTTACCTAATGTCTTTGATTTTTAACAAAATAATGATAATTTAACACTTTAACCTTTTTTGGCCTCTTTTTCCTTTGGCCGCTTTTTTTTGGCCGCTATTTTTTGGCCCCTTTTTTTTGGCCGCTATTTTTTGGCCGCTTTTGAGTGGAACCCTTTAAAAAAGCATAAAAAAAGGAAATTTTTCATTTAAAAACTTAAAAAAGTAACAAAATAATAAAAAAAAAAATTTTTAAATATTTTTTAAAATTTGACATTTTTTTACATGCCTGCAAAATTTCATTTAGTTTCGGTAAACAGTTTTCATGAAATAAATTTTCAAAATTTTAGTTCGATCAATTTTGAATTTTATAAAAAATTATGTAAAAATTAAAGTTTTTATATAGGGAATGTTTACTAATAACCTAAGCATTAGATTCAGGTTATTAGAATTAATTTTATCAATAAGTGGAATTTAGGGTACACACTTGGCGTGATTTGTCTTATAAGAGAAGATTTAAATTTTGTTTGTTGTTAAAACTTTAAAAACTCGAAAGTAATGAAATAATAAAAAATATACTCGTACGTAGTTTACGTTATTAGTGTACATTAATTTGTTTTTATTTGTCATGTTTAGTCCTTTTGGCATCCTTTGAATTAGTTTTTCACAAAAGCTCGGATAAATTTTTTCCCATTTTCCATGAATACCCTTTTCAGTTCAGTTTTTGAACAAATATTGTGCTGGCGAACTTTTGCGTCCAGATAATTCCACAAGATTTTAATATCATTTATATCTGGACCCCGCGCTAGTGTTACGAATATATTGGGACAGTTATATTGAATCCATGATCTCATATTATAAGAAATATGTTTGAAATCGTTATTTTATTAAAAGTACCTATTACTACATTGACCAAGTTTATCCTTATATTGCAATAAATTTAGTCTCTAAATGTTCAAATAGATCTTATGATTCTTACTACTATCAACAAAATGGAGTATTCCAGGCCCAGCTGCTGAAAAAGGCCCCAAGCCATTAGTGAACCATCGTCATGTTATACATATGGTTTAAGGTTTTTCGAACAAGGTGCTTCAGTTGGTTTTCTCCATATGTATGGTCTGCCGTCTGATCCAAAAGTATTAATCTTACTTTTATTCAAGAAGAGGACATTTTTCCAAAAGAAAAAATCTTTATGGCAGTGAGTTTTAGCAAACAGCAACAGAGCCTCTTGATGCTTCTTCTTTATTAAAGAAAAACGTTAGACCAAATGTAAAACATGAAGGCGGTTCACTAATGGTTTGGGGCTCTTTTCAGCAGCTAGGCCTAGAATACTCCATTTTGTTGATGGAAAAAAGGATCATAAGATTTATTTGAACATTTAGAGACAAAATTTACTGCAATTTAAGGATAAACTTGGTCAATGTAGTGATATCTATTTTTACCAAGAAAACGATCTCAAACATATTCCTTATAATATGAGATCATGGATTCAATAGAACTGTCCCAATATATTCGTAACACTGGCGCGGGGTCCAGATATAAATGATATTAAAATCTTGTGGAATTATCTGGACGCAAAAGTTCGCCAGCACAATATATCTTCAAAAACTGAACTGAAAAGGGTATTCATGGAAAATGGGAAAAAATGTATCCGAGTTATTGTGAAAAACTAATTCAAAGGATGCTAAAAGGACTAAACATGACAAATGAAAACAAAATAATGAACACTAATTACTGAACTCATGTGAAAATTATAATTTTGTTAAAGTGTACGACTTTGGCTTTGGTACTGAATATGCTTGATTTCTGTAACTTTTTATTTATTTTTAAAAATAACGGAAAATTTCAATTTTGGTTTTTTGTTAAAATTGAAGGATTAAATAGGCTATTTAAAAATGTACTTCAAATTTATTAAGTTATTTTTGCGTACTTAGTTTTGGGGCATCGAAAAAAAGTTTGTTTGGTGTACGACTTTGGCTTGGACCTAATGTATGTATGTATGTACCCAGCAAACATTTTCAATCGCGGAAGAATCGTATTCGATTCGCTGAGGCGATTAAATCAATCGTCCGCGACAGTTGCATTCGACTCTTCCGCGATGTTTCAGGCGTGAGTAATTGTCCGGTCGATTACGATTGTTTTAGAAGAATCCTCTAACAACTCCCCGAAATGAATCCGCAAACTGAGCCACATAATTCAATGAAATTTGGTATTCTGCCTCCGTCGTAAAAGTTAGCTCGGGGGATTGAAAATGAGCGAAATCGGTCAACGGGCACGCCTACCGCCCATACAAAAAATATATTCAAAATGCAATAATAAGAGCATTATTTGCAATAACAGAAGTAAAATACACATAAATACTAGGGAAAATAAGTATAAGCTCTGAGCAAAGACTAGGCGAATTCGGACTAGAGGGCGTGGTACCTCCCATACAAACAAAAGTATCAAAATGTTATACGGAAAGCGTTTTTTGAGATAACCCAACCAAATTACACTCAAACACTCGGATTTATAAATGCAAGCTATACGCAAGATCTGGGTAAACTCGGACAAGAGGGCGTGGCACCTCCCATATAAGCAAATGTTTCAAAATTATATAATGAAAGTGTTTTTTGAGATAATCCAACCAAATTTCACTCAAACACGAAAAACATTAATCGTAAATTCTGAGCTTAAAGTAGGCGATGTAGGATTAGAGGGCGTGGCACCTCCCATATAAGCGAAAGTTACAAAATGCTATACTAAAAGATTTTTTAAGGAAAACCTAACCGAATTTTACTCAAACACTCAGAACAGTAAATGCAAGCTATACGCAAAATCAAGGTAAGATCGGAGGTGAGGGCGTGGCACTTCCCATATAAGCAATTTGTTCTTATACTCTCCTAATAACATACTTGAAATGCAGTGTAGGGTCTTTACTTTTTGGCCAGGCCAAAGATATTACCCTTACTAGTTTAATACTGAGTTTATCAGTGATGCCAACTCAATATTTTCAATATTTTTCTACATTTTTAGACTTTTACTGATGATTTAGACGTAATTCAATACTTGTGGACTTTTACCGGTTTCTTGGATGTTTTCCAATGCTTTTGGACTTTTACCAATATTTAGGATGTTTTTAACAGTTTAGTAAGATTTTTACCGATAATTTAGATGTTCTTCGATTTTTTCGACACTTTTGGACTTTTTCCGATATTTTAAATGATTTTCATTATACTTGGACTTTTACAGATTTCTTACATGCACATATTTCAATATTTTACCGAATTTTAAATTTTTTTTGACATTTTGAGACCATTGCCAATATTTTAAATGGTTTCAATATTATATTTTTGGACTTCTATCGATTTCTTCGATGTATTTCAACATTTTTCAATACTTCTGAACTTTTACCCATACATAAATATTTTCGATGATTTTCGATACACTTGGTTTCTAACCGATTTCTTCGATGTATGTATTTCGATATTTTTAATACTTTTGGATTTTCACCGATATTTTCGAATTTCGATGCTTTTGGAATTGCACCGATATTTTCGAATTTCAATGCTTTTGTAATTTTACCGATATTTTTTGAGAAATCAGTGTATTTTAATATTTTTCGGCACATTTGGACTTTTACCGTTATTTTTGATGTGATAATTTTATGGAAATAAATAAAATAAATATATTGGAGCATTTTTGTTTGTGGCACATTATTTAAAGAAATAGTTTTCTTTATTAGCGTTTTTTGTGCTTTCTTGCTTAAAAAACGAAACAAAAAAATAAAAAAAAATGGGTGAAAATTTAATATCTCGGGAAGATCAGAAAGGCTTTTCCGGTTTGTATTTTGTTATTCTAAAAACATAGAGGAAACTTTCTTTTTTTTTTTAAAAAATTTGGAACCATTTGGGGTCCACCGGCAGCTACAAAGGTAGGTGGTTTTAGCAATAAACGACAATTACGCTGTAGTGTTAGAAGAAAAAGGACTGTATTGACTTATGTAGCGTCCAGATTGGGGGTTTACTTTCAATAAAACATTTGCGATAAGAATTAGAATGTTTGGAAAATAATAACTTAAAAGGTTTTTGAAATGGCCGATTTTATTAAAAACAATTGAAATACAACGAGCAACAAAGAATGTGAAGTCGTTGTTGAGCTGCCGTCTGGTTGAGTTCTTTTTCACGCATCGGACAATTTTTTGTGTTATTTCGTAGACAGATGACAGCTTAAATCTGCATTGACAGTCAAATTGGGATTTTTTGCTTGGTATAATACCCAACACAACCGCACTCACTTTAACATAAATGCATGAAATTAGTACTGAAATTACCTATTTCAATATAGTATTGCTATCAAATTGTAATAGATTATAACAATTTGAGAGAGAAAAAACATCCGGTTGTCTCACTCTATTAAATTCATAAATGTCACTTCAGTTAAGAAATATTTTCAACAAGAAAAAAATAAAGAAAATGTAGTGAGCAAAAGTGAGTTTTAAAATAAATAAAAAATATGTGTAAATAAAAACCAATGAAATTATTTCGTTTTAAGATCGGAATAACAAAACGCGCTAACTGGTTCGAGAACTATCAGCAGATGAGCAGGTAAAAAAAACAAGTAAACACACAAATCATACTAAATGTAGAAACTGTCAGAAACTGTCGTCTGTCAGGGTACAATTTTTATTTGCATTTTTACGTTTATACGTATAATCTGAATTTAAACGGTCGTCTGTCTACCACATTACTCTCTCAATTGAAAATTAACGCAAACATAACTGTTTCGCCTACAACAGTAAGTGAACATCTACTTTATTGCAGTATGGTTGAATCAAGTGACGAGGGTGATGTAGGTTCCCAACAGAAAATTTCGATGCGCATCCCCAAGATGCAATAGCGATGCGAGTCCTTCTCGCATCTAAAGAGCTGATTTTGATGCGCATAATTTCTGCGCTATAGGAAGGCAATAGGCAGATTTATTTTTTTGTTTGTTTGTTTTTTAATATTTTATATTGTCATCCAAAAAGTATACAAAGAGCATTTCTGGTAGCGAGAACAAAGCGCATGCAAAGAGCATTTCTGATAGCGAGAGTGAAGCGCATCCAAAGAGTATTTCTGGTAGCGAGAACGAAGCGTTTTCGGCCACGTATTTACACATAAAATAAAATAAGTCGTCTTCGTAAGAGCGCAAGGATTGAGCAGTGGTCTAGCGACTGGCACTGCATTTGAGAGTTGTACCAACCGTGACGTCCTCGGTTCTACTCCGGCCCACACCAAACACAAAATTTTTCAACTTGCAATTTTTCAATTATTTTAATTTAGTAAAACACAAATAATTATAATTATAATAACAACAAAAACAGTCTGATGAGTCTTTGTGGCGAAAGACGTAAGACTTCAATTAAAAATTAATTCTTTATATATTTTTATTGTCATCCAAAAAGCATTTCTAAACGCGATAGCGATGCGCATCCAAAGAGCATTTCTTAATGCGAGAACGATGCGCATCCAAACAGCCACTCACCAGTTTTAATAACATATAGTACACACTTATGTTTATCAAGAAGACCTATTTACTAACAAAACTGACCTGGATTCGTACTCGCATTGCATACATAGAAATATTTATTAGCTTAAATATTTCACTAAAAACCGGAATAGAAATCGACGATGCGGCTGAGCTTATAACATCATTAATACATGAAGCATCATTTTTGTCTACCCGCCAAATTGTAAGAAGAAGTCATAAAGTATTGTAATCTCTGGAACTGAGACAATTAATAAGTAGAAAAAGGAAGCTCCGCCGAATTTGGCAAACTGCTCATCAGCCACAAGATAAGAGAAATTTAAATAAAGCAACATCGGATTTTAAAAAACGTCTTCAACTTTTTAAAAATCCGCCTTTGGAGCAATATCTTAAAAATTTGGATACAATTGCTACAAATGAATTCAATTTCTGGAGGGCAACTAAATGTATAAAAAGGCTCCAACGTAAGCAAGTTCCAATTGTGGATAACAATGGAGTATTTTGTGAAACAGACAAACAGAAATCCGACGCATTTGCAACACATTTAAAAGAAATATTTCAGTCATTTAATTTCAACTCAAATACTCCTGTGTACTGGAATATCTTGATGTTGCTTGTTAAATAGATTTTCCAATAAGACATAATTTATCTGTAGGAAAGCACAACCAACGGATCTTGTGAAGTTGGGTCGCTAAGCAGTTCTATAGCTGTTCAAAATTTGAATCTTTGAATGACGTAATTTTTACATAAAATCTTAATTTTTTGATTTTGATCTTCTAAACATGACTTTTTCCACGATACATATAGTCCAGTGAAATGTGGCTAAAAAAAGCTTTTGATCTAAAAATTAGATCCCATGCCAAATCTTGCATTGAAGCGTGTATTAGGATATTAATTTTCTGCCTTGAACTTTTTTATAGTTGAGAGTATACTTCTTTTCACTTGTTGTTTAAAATTTTATTAATTAAAGGGGAATCCCTCTTTACCCACCACTTATCCTCTGACATTCTTCTACTGTAAAAATACCTTTCTTAACAGTTTTTATATATCTCGTGAAAAGGAAACTTAGAAGAATGAGGCTTATTTCTTTGAGCATGAAATTTTTCATAAAACACCTAGTCTATAACCTTTCCCTAATCTATACTAACATATTCTGAAAATTTCATCGGAATCGGTCAAGTGGTTTTTGAGTCCATAGCAAAATAACACACAGGCAAACTCAAATTTTTATATGTTAAATAAGAATTTGCAATTCATGTTGTGGGTAGTCGTAATATCTGACGACCATGTACAAAATGGTCTAATAAAATGTAATAAAAGCCATATAACGGCCACCCTAATATGTATATACCTTAGTTACTGTTGTTTTTTTAATTCTTCTTTTTTGTAATTACATAATTTGATGTTTAAAGCATTTGTTATTCTTGTTTATTACGAAAAGCTAGAACAACAGTTATGCATAGTTGGTTAAACTTAGAGGTCACAACAATTAGCCAAGAGTAAAAAAGTTCTCATTAGCATTTTGACACGGTTTCTACAGCATTTGCCCAAAGAAATAGTCAAAATGATTATTTGAGGCTTCTAGCGCTGTAATGTATGTGATATGATAGATATGTATGTATTTACATAAGAACGTTGGAACAAAATTTTCCGTTAACTTTGTTCTCATTCTATAGCAAGCAGTCATTAATTAAATCAGTACTTAAGAACAAAAATATTTTTAATGTAATGTTTCATTGGAACGAAAAATAATTTACTGAGTTTACCTACTGTTCTGCAATAAGTGTGTGAAAATAGTAAAAATTATTTAAAAATGTATTTTAATTTTATAATTTTTTAATGATTCTCTGTTAAAATTGATCGAGTACACATTTTTTAATTTTTCGTTTTGGTGAAAATGCATGCCTATGGGGTATTATTCGTCAGATTTACACTTTGAAAATTGATATTAAATTTATAATTTTTTAATGATTCTCCTCTGTTAGTTTTAGTGAAAACAAAGTTATGATTTTTAAATTTTCATGGTTTGGGTTTTTTGGTTTTGGTTTTTTTTGTAATGCATTTACAACAAAAACTATTATAGTACGAGATCCAGTAAAAAAACGTATCAAGTCTTTAGTTAAAATCTAGTTTTTACATATATTTATAAATTAGCGGGTTGGCAATCAAAATGTGGCCGCAAGTATTTTAAAATTGAGATAATTTATGAACCGTGAATCGCAAAATGCAAAAAAAAAGTTATTTATTAACAACCGATTTTTTTTACGTTTATTGTTTATTGGATAAAAAAATCGGTTTTTAATAAATAATTCTTAAACGATAAATTTTTTTTAACATATAATGAAAATTACATGTAGAGCAAGGGTGTCAGCGTTTTCAAATCACTGAGCTAAGCGCATGCAGCGCAGTCAGCGCAAAATTTTCGTTTTTACAACAACTTCAAATTCGAATTACAACAATCACAAAAACAAATTTTTTGTTGTTTTTTCCTGCCTCGTTTACAACATCAATAATATTTCAACAATTTTAAAAATTTCTAAAAACTAGGACTCACACAAAAAGTAGGGGTATTCACGCGTTGATGCGCAATGCTATTGCGTCGTTGCGGAAGTGCGGTTTGCGAAAGTTTGAGATTTGTAAAACAACAACCACATTGCCGAAAATTTCGCACTACTTCTGCAATTTCTCAAGATGGAAATATTCACATTGAACGTTCAGGCGTTAGTGCGTAAAGACTTTCATTTTCACAACTGCGCATCAACGCATTAATACCCATATTGTTTGTTGTTTTTATTTTTCATGCGACGTAGTCATTGTTGTTGTTCTTTGTTGGTTCGAGTTCGATTTTGTGTGCACGCAAAAAAAGCAAAAAAAAACGCGAAATTTTGACGAGCGTGAAAAAAAAACAACAAAAATTATTTCTGTAATTGTTGTACAGAAATATTGATGTTGTTGGTCGAGCCAAAATTGGTTCACTTTTGTTCTACGCTGACACCCTTCATGAAGAGCATATGACTCTTCACAAAAAAGATTTTGACACTTTTCCCCGTGAGACTCACGGTTCATAAGTTGTCGCAATTTGAAAATACTAGCGGCCACATTTTGATAGGCAACCCAGCAAAAATATATTCCCCCATTCCTAAATATGAGTAAAAATTAGATTTTAGCTAAAAACGATACGAATTTTTACTGCCGGATCTTAGACTATTAGATATAGAGAAAAATATGAAATATGTATGTAAAAAATTTTTTTTTCAGTTAAAAGCAAGCTATCCAAGACACTAAGGAGCATAGTTGATACACCCTGGTTTGTTACAAACGAACAAATACATAAGAACTTAAAAATTCCTTTTGTTAAAACCGAAATATCCAAAATAAGCAGAAGATATGTCGGCTGACTTAATCATCACGTCAATACACTAGCCATACAACTCTTAGATAATAGCTTAACAACAAGGAGATTAAAACGTTACCATGTCCTTGACTTGCCTGATCGCTAGCTAGTTTTATAAGTGTAAATATGTATATAAAGTAGAATGTATGTAATAAGTTCATTACGTGTGGATATAATTCTTAAGGGAGTAGTCAGGTAGAAGTAGCGTTTTTGCGAAACAATTTTTTTTCATATAAATTTTAATTCAACATTTTTGATGTTTTTATATGTTATTGTACATATTTTTAAGTAGCAAAAAAAAAAAAAAATTTTCAATTTTCGTTGACTTCCGGTGAAGCAATGGGCGACCGGAAGTAGGCCGATTTTGATGTGGTGCCCACGATTTCTCGATTTCAGATCATCTGAAACACAAAAAACAAATTGCATTTTAAAGTACATGTAAATGGCTATCTTGGGTACTAGAACTGGAAAAAAATATTGATAAATAAACAAGTAGTGCAATTTTCAATTTTTTTGGTCTTTTTCAACCTCGCTTTTTGTTAATAATATTGTTAAATATTTATTGACAGTATTGATTCTAGTACCCAAGATAGCCAAATCTATTACGAACATTTAAAAAAAAAAATTGCAGTAAATCGGTACAGTAGATCAGCCAGAATCGTGGGTACCAGTTCAAAAAACACTGTTCTGAGAAAAACTCGTTTAAAGATTTCACAACAAATTATCAACACAATAATACATTTTATAATTATTTCTTCAAAACCAGATCAGCCGGAATCGTGGGTACCAGTTCAAAAAACACTGTTCTGAGAAAAACTCGTTTAAAGATTTCACAACAAATTATCAATATTATCGACACAATAATACATTTTATAATTATTTCTTCAAAACCTGAGTATTGTACTTTTTGTTTTTTGGTGCAATTATAAGTGCACGAGTCGGGAAGTAATAGGACTTTTGCAAAACGCGTGTTTTTACAACAGAAGAGCACGATTCGACAACAAATGTACACTAGTTTTTAAACTAGTTTTTAAACTAGAAACTAGTTTTTAATTACTTTCCGATAACATCTGAGGGAAAAGAAGGTTTCTACATTATTCTTGAGGGTTTAAAGTATCCGAAACGGGAAAAAAAATTTTTTTTTTTTTAAAAAAAACTACCTGACTACTCCCTTAAGTAATAATTTGTATATAGTCGCACTCACTGGAGTGTAACTATTCTGTTAGTTTTAAAAATTATTCAAAAAATTTACTTACATGTTGACAGATTGTAAATAAAATACATTAAAAAAAAAAAAAAAAGTAAGCTTGCAACAAATTAAACAATTCGTTTTTTTAATGTTGGTGTCTTTTTATTTTGCTTAGTTTTTTAACATAAATTCTCTATTCATTTCTGTTCAAATATCCGTTAAGTTTAGAGTGGAACTCGTATTACTTCTTGAGATGTATTTCAATTTCATCTAAGAGACAGATTTCAGAATGAGAAGCAATGACAAACGTTGCATCTACTAAATCGAACCATACTACGCTGTTTCTTAGATGAAATCGGACGACTTTATGTTCGAAAAATCGGTATATCTCAAAGAATTAATACGAGTTCCACTCTAAACTTAACGGATACTTAACAGAATTGAATAGAGAATTTATATTAAAAAATTATCGAAAATAAAAAGACACCAACATTAAATCAATCGAATTGTTTACTTTGTTACAGGTTTGTTATCATTAATTTAATCTAAAAAAAAAAAATTTCACATATTTCAAAAATTCTGTTAGTTTGTAAGATAAATGGATTACAAAAAAAAAAGTGTTTTCCCAAACCATTAAAATTTTAAAAATCATAACTTTTTAAATTTTCACCAAAACGAAAAATTAAAAAATACGTATACGATAATTTTTAACAGAGATCATTAAAAAATTATAAAATTAAAATCAATTTTTAAAGTGTAAATCTGACGAATAATACCTACCCAATGTGTTACCGAATAGCATTTGGGTTCTGCATCTCCGACTTTTTTGAATCTTTTGTTTCTTGTAGTAGGTACTAATTGAGACTCGCACCCAATGAGCAAACATTCCAAGAATAGTTTTAAAATTTGTTAAATAATTTAAAGTTTTTCAAAATGCTTTTAAACAAATCGAAAAGAACAATCGTTGTTAAAAATAGCAATTTAGTTTGAAAGTTTATAAAAAATTTATGAAAACATTTTTTGGATTTTCTTTAAATAACAAAACTTTTGAAAAAAAATTACATACTTGATTTGGAGCATTTTAATAACCTTCAAAAATTTTAAAGAATTCAAAGCTCACTTATTTGGCGTCTTCTTACAGATTTTTGGGGATAATCGCGGAATTTTTAAAAATAAGTTTTTTTAATCCGTCCAGTGCACAATAGGTCAAATGATCCGTTTTTCTATGCGAAATTCAAATTTTGTAAGTGCCGTTATACTATTTTTATTGCTAAAATCTGATTAGGAGTACTTCAAAACATAGGAATGTGCATTTTGTTTCTCCAAAATATTTAAAACCGTTTGACAAAGCTCACACAAAGTCACTTTTTTGTAACGTAATTGAAAATTTGTTTGCGAGATAAATTTTGGTCGCAAAGCTTTAATTGGTGATAAATAGTTTATGGTAAATAGTTACATATTGAGCATATTGAGGTAGGTAAGCCTAAATGATTTTATTCAAAAAAGTTGTAAATTTTTCTTTTTCTCATACATAAAATGAGCCATTTTTGAACTAACCTTAGGACGGTTGGGGCTAATATAAAATTTAAAATTTAAGTAAGCTTTTAAAAAATAGGCTACTTGCGACTAACCAAACTAAAACAGAAATGAATAAACCTAGGTAACTTATTATATATAGTACAAATGAGGTAATGTTTGTTTGTCTGGCCTTTATTATTATCGGAAACTATTCACCTGATTTTGACGAAATTTTCAAAGCGTACGAAGTAGAATCGTTTAGAGGAAGATCATGGGCTAAACAATTGGGTGGTGCCACGCCCTCTACTTCACATAATTCGTCACACACAGTTTGAGCCAGTTTAATGAAATTTGGTACAAATGTGAAGGGCATTGGGCAATTAATACTCATTGAAAAAATGAGCGGAATCACTCCCCCTAATAACTCAACTAGTCTCCGAAACTATTCAACGCAAATTTATGAAATTCAGTATATTTTATTTTTGTCCTCGAAAGAGTTGTTGTTCACGAAAGGGTTAATTTTTCAAAATTTTTTTTTTAAATTATTCTTATTTATCCCTTTGCTACATTTATTGGTTGAAATAATATAAAATTTTTGCATTTATTAATTTCACATACTTAGAAAAACAAGTCATTTGACCTAATGTGCAGTAGTAAAGTTAAAACATATATTATTAGGGATTTGCATACTCTACAAATAATAAGCGATATGTATACATACGTAGAGCATTCAGATCTAACGAGAAGGGAGAGGGGAAGAGGGCATTTCCCCATATAGGATTTCAGTAGAAACAATTTTTTCACAAAAAAAATTTGAAGCAGTTAATTGCATGCCTGCGAAATGATATTTATTCTCAACTTGAGATGAGAAAGGGCCTCTTGAGGCCCTGAGCGGCACGAAAACTTAAAAAGCATTTGCCAAAAGCTCGGGCCCGCACGATATTTTTTTTTTTCAAAGGAGAAAAAACAAACATTATACATTGTTTGTTTTTTTTGGTCGAACCTAATAAGTCTTTTTGTTTGACTAGACTTACTCAAATGTCATTCTAAGCCAGGAGCGTAGATAGGATTGTTTTTCGGTAGGGGCTGAATGCTATTTTCTTCAAAATCACAAAATAAATGTTACTTATGCGTCTGAAATTGCCTAGAAAAGCGAGTTTATTGGCATTCGGTGGTCACAAAACTATAACTTCTAAACGAATACAAAGTTTGTTACATAGTTTCTTGTAGCCGAAAGACAAAACATGAATCTTTAATACGAGTCATCGTAATAAATTTTTAGATTTTTCTTCCACCACTTTTTTTGGAGGAAAAAATGATTGTTTGTATACTTTGGCGTATGATAATAAAAAATCTGTATCTTCTAAATGATAAAAAAATGTCGTTGTTTTTTTTTTTAGCCATAAGAAATTTATGCCCCTTTAATATAAGCCTTCATCTCGATAGTGGTTCAAAAGTTAGAAGGACTCTTAAAGCCGATATCTGCATAGTTTTTTTTTTTTTTCGTCCGGAAAAAACCAATGGAGCGCTTCTTATTCTCCTACGGGTCCATTTTGGTAAAATAAAAATTTATTTCGTCAATCTCCACAGAATGGATAGGTACCTAAATTTGTTTGAAAAATAAAGAATATGTTTTTGCAAAAATTTTGGCGATAAAATATGGGAGAAGGGGGAGGTTTCGACACCCTAACAAAAAAGTCCTTATATCTTCCAAATGCAATTGTGCATGTTATTTGGAATACACATAGACTATGCATGAATATGTGTGCTTCTTTTATAAATTACAAAAAAATCGATATGTTTGCTATTTTCGGAAATGTGACCAATAAACCAAAGTTAAAATAAATGACGAAACCTCCCACTTTTGGGGAGGCTTCGTCAGTCACATAAATTCTTGATTCCCTTGATTTTTTGAAACCTTCAACCTTTTGAATGTGGATGGTAAAAGACGAATTGCTTCCGGTGATACAATGGGAGAACGAAAATCAGGAATGTCGTCTTCAATCGGGGCCATATCCAGCAAATCATTCGGACCAGGAAAGTCAGAGCCTTGAACGAGTTCGAGACATGATTCAGACTGATTCTATATCCATTTGTACATCGGCATTAGAAGCAAACTCCATATCTTGTGAAAAATTAGATTCATGGAAAATAATTGAATCATATGTATAAATTTCAGTTGTCGAATCCTCCCATTTACACTTGACGAATCCTCCCTAATCCACTTGTTTCCAAATATCCAAAATTTCGCAGTTATCTTTTATTTATTTTGCAAACCTTAAATGTAGTATTAACAGTAATAGTATATTTAAGTATCTGCTAAAAAAAACGGAAATTTTATGGTTTATTAACCGAGTATCACACAAAAAGCAACAAGCAAATATTACATCAACTTGCTATAAAAATACAAAATCACGACTAACTACGCACACTAGCCGAATTGCGCAAAGAAATTTTTATGATAGCTGCGTACCATCAGGAGTAAGATTTTTTGGTTTACATGCGGGAATAAATGCCAATAGAAATCGCAAAATTTGGCACTGATGAAGCCTCCCACGTGTCGAAACCTCCCCTTCTACCCTACTTACTTTTTTTTGTAGTATAAATAATATTCGGAATTTTATCGGGATTTTTTGAGACTTTTTAAAATAAATCAAAAATTAGGTAATTCCATGGTTACTCGCGTTATAAACAGAAAATGTTTTTAGAGTTTAATGGAAGCTCACATTTGGAAGCATATGAAATTCGCTTCCGTGGAAGTTTTTCAAAATTTTAAGTTCCATTTCACATATTTTTTTTCTGTAACTTTTGGTAGATTTATTAACTTTTATAAGCAATAAAAAAATAGAATTTGAAAGATTTTGTATGCTACCAGAGATGTGCTTCTATTGCGCTCTTTTTGGAAGCAGCTTCATTTCTTCCCGTTGGGAACAATATTAAATCGTATTTTTTCAAATAATGCAAAAAATTATATGGAAACTCGCGTTATAAAAAATTGGTAACTCGCGTTACTATCGACTTTTAGGCCAAAATAAGAGGCTTTTTTTAGTCCTTATGAAAAAAAATTACAGTAATTGTAGCTAGAGTAGCATGTCTCAAAACCAGTAGCGGAACTCCCAAACGAATCAAAGACAATTGCGTTATCGTTAACTGCTGTTAACAATATTATCGTTAAATCGTATTCTGAAACAATTGAAAACAAAATTTGTCTTTAATTTTGACGTTTGTCATCGTTACTTAACGGAATTTTTTGTTAAATAAAACGTGAAATTTTTTATGTCGTTTAGCTTTAAAGGCAAGTATCTGGAGACCGACCCTTGCTCGGCCAATAATGTGATCTTATTATTTTAGTCGATGTTTTTATTCATAGATTTTTTTTTTTGCGATGAAATTCGTATCTTTTCACCTCCAATTTTCATTCTTTCAAAAAGATAAATTAACCGATGAGAATAATAATTGGAAACTAGTAAGGGTGTAACCTTTGGCCTGGCTAAACATTAAATACCCTACACTGCAGTATTTTTGAAATTTTGCTCATATGGGAGGTGCCACGCCATCTTGTCCGAGGTCACCCAGCTTTTGCTCAGATTTTGCATTTATAGTTCTTAGTGTCTGAGTGAAATTTGGTTGGATTATCTCAAAAAACGTTTTCAGTATAGCGTTTTGAACCTTTCGCTTATATAAGAGGTGCCATGCACTCTTGTCCGAGTTCGTCTAGTTTTAGCATAGAGCGTGCATTTATAGTCTTTAGTATTTGAGAGAAATTTGGTTGGATTATCTCAAAAAACTCTTTCAGTATTTTGAAACATTTGCTTATATGGGAGGTGCCACACCCCTTGTCCGATTTCACCCAGTTTTTGTTAAGAGCTTTCATTTATAATACTTAGTATTTATGTGTATTTTGGTTGCATTATCGTGAAAAATACTCCAAAAGTGGCATTTTGAAGATATTTTTTGTATGGGTGGTAGGCGTGTCCGTTGACCGATTTCACCCATTTTCAATCCCCCGAGTTAACTTTGACGACGGAGGCTGTGCACCAAATTTTATTGAATTATCTTGCTTGGTTTTCCCTAAAAATGTATTTCCACACACAGACAGCCAGCCACCCAGCCACCCAGCCAGACAGACGGACATGGCTATATCGACTCAGGAGATGACGCTGATCATTAATATATATCGTTTTCTATATCTGCCACGCCTCCTTCCCTGCGTTACAAACGGAAGAACAAAGTGAATATACCCTGGGTGTAGTGTATAAAAACTCGGAAAGTATCGAATGGTATAGAAAAATATCAAAAACTCAAAAGTTTTTTTGGTGAAATAGAATGCCCTAAAATAAATAAATGGGATATGACACGCACCCAAAATATTTCGTCTTTTGTATGGGGGCTGAAATATTTTATTTTCAAAGGATCATAACTCGGAAAATAAGAGTCCTATTGGAAAAATCAGAAAAGATATTTTGATAAGGAAAAGTGTGGCTATTCGATGCCATTAATAAAAAAGAATTTCACCTTTTAATGTAGCTACACTTTAAGACTGAACACAGCGTTTTCTTCAACTTCAAGCAAGGATATTTCAAAATCCTGCAGGTATAATGACAGTTCTGCTGAAGACGGATTCATCGTCAAAAATTAGATATGACTGCATATAAGAGTTATTAACCAAATTTTATATTTTGGTAAAAAGTGGGCTTGGCAATTATTGAACAAAGCCCACTTTTCGTTATGCTTTAGATACTCATGATCCAGATCCGCATACCAAATTTCATCGAAATATGTTTGAGTCGTTTTCGAGTAATATTGAATCAAAATTTTCAATGGTTAAAAAGGAGGCGTGGTACTTCTTCGATACCGCCCACTTTTCGGTTATTATTGTACAAGGCATTGATATGTAGTACCTACATACCAAATTTTATTAAAATATCTTGTAACATTTGCGAGAAATAGCATTTAACGTATTTTGCTTGTATGGGAGGTTCCACGCGCAACGGCAATATTTCGCCCACTTTCAGAACAGAGATGCCCTATAGCAATTAAGCTCCACACAGTTAATTTCAGAATGTTTTCCTTATTAGTTTTCTTTTTATACCGTATTGTATTTTTGTGGGCAGTGCCACGCCCTTCAACGAGTTTTCCCAATATAACGGCATATTACATATTAATACTTGTTTGCAGAGGTAACATCTCCTAAATTTTCACCAAAATTGTTGGAGTCGTTTTCGAGTAATATTGTATCAAAATTTTCAAAGGCTAAAAAGTGGGCGTGGCAATTCTTCGATCCCTTTTTGTCTGTTACAAGGTATTATTAGGCCGTACCCGCTCATTAAATTTCATCCAAATACCTTGCATAGTTTGCGAGTTATGACTAAATCAAATTTAAAATTTAGGGCAGTGCCACGCCCCCTGGTGAGCATTTAAAAAGTTCAAACCTAGCTCATTCTTCATTGTATGATAGTATCTAACACTATTCCAAGTTTCATTAAAATCGCTATGGCCGTTTTCGAGAAAAATATTTGGTACAGAAATAAGTACAAAGAAACAAACAAACAAACGTACAATTTTAGCTCGTAAATATAAGAAGAGAAGATTTTGTTTATGAACGATATGCCATCCGTCATAAATACTAGTTACGTGCTAATGTATGCCGTCGACGTCAAATTTTAAGCCTATCAAAAATGATTTTACTGCTTGGTGTAAAATTGATTGCATGACCTTAGATTTAAATAAATGCAAATAAATGTCATTTTCACGCAGGCCTTTAATTCTTTACAACTACAAAGATGATGATTGCATTCTAGGGGTAACCATGAATTCCAAACTAAGTTTAATTCTACATATCTCCAAAAAATCGTAATTGTACTTATGCTTATAATAGACAATATTATAAGCGAATACTTATTAAGAATGGTTACATTTGATGTACTTTATCACCCAACTAGAAATTTTGAATTTTTCCATCTGCGTCATCGTAGAACTAACCGCATGCTTCAACAGCCACTCAACGCTCTTGTAGTGACTTTAACATGGTTTTTAATGCAATCGATTTTAATGAATCCTTTCATCAAATTAATAAAAAAAATTGTAGATTAATTGGAAAACATCATTCTATAAGATTGCAGCTGCTTTTCACAAAGTGCTACTTTGCTATTTTCTTTAAGAACTAAGCGTCCATTGTGCATGCGCTCTTTTGAATTTGAGCATCTACCGTCCATAACTGTATCAACTCTTTACATCGCTTAACTGCGGTATCATTTCCAGCCCACAAGAAATACAACGATTGTTATGACATGCATCGTTACATCATCCACTAATTTTATTTGGATGGTAATTCATCATACCATTATACACTTTGTAGACCCCACCAGTTGGGGGAAGCGCCATGGTGGACGAAAAGTGTCTGGCTTTCGTAGCCATCCAGGAGCCATGGGCTTCTAAAGGCCTCGTAAACGGCCATTCGACAAAAAGATGTAAGTTGGTCTACAATAGTAAAGTCGACCGTCCGCGGGCGGCTATCTTAATTAATAAACACTTTAAATTTCTTCCCATTTTAGAGCTCATCCAAAGGGACCTGGTGGCGGTGCAGTCAGAGGTGCCTAGTGCCAGAGGGAGGAAGAATATTGTCTTGGCTTCACTTTACCTTCCGGGCGATTAGGAGGAGGCGGTAACCACCGAGCTAAAGCAGCTCACGGAATACTGCCACAGCGAAAACCTCCAGTGGGTGGTGTGCTGCGACGCCAACGCGCACCGCAAGGTATGGGGCAGCACAGACACAAACAAGCGAGGTGAGTCCATCTTTGATTTCATTACTACAAAAAACTTAGTGGTAGCAAACAGGGGGAACGAACCCACATTTGTAAATGTCGCTAGGAGAGAGGTTTTAGACCTTACCCTATCTAGTACTTTTATTTCTAAAACCATCTCTAACTGGAGAGTGCCAGATGAAGTCTCCTTGTCGCATCATCGCTACATAGGCTTTGATCTGAGGGGAGAGAGGGGGTTAGAGATGTTAAAAGAACCAACTGGTCCCTTTATACATTCAATTTAGTGCAAAATATTAAATGCCTGAGTGGAAAAATAACTGACTCACAAGAATTAGATCATGAAGTTAACACAATCACAAATATTATCACTGATGCTTTCGAGAAAAGCTGCACACCAAAAGTTAAAAGACGTTCTCGTAACGTCCCCTGGTGGAGCGGTGAGTTGGATAAGCTGCGGCTGAAAGCTCGTCAACTCTTTAATAGGGCTAAATACAACGGGGATTGGGCAGCATATATAATTACCCTAACAGACCACAACAAGGAGTTGAGAAGGTCAAAAAGGGCATCATAGGACAGTCATCTATGAAGCGGGAACAGAAAGACTAACTGTGAGGACAACTAAAGGATGCCCCCAGGGAGGTGTAATGTCACCGCTCTTATGGATACTAGTCATCGACGAACTACTAGAAATTCTCGATGATCACAAATTCGAGGTCCAAGGCTTTGATGACGATCTGATTATTATGGTTAGAGGCAAGTTTGACTCTACCGTAAGTGAACAAATGCAACTAGCTCTCAACTTAGCTCTAGGCTGGTGTCGAGAGAAAGGACCCGAAATTAACCCTAGTAAAACCACACTGGTGCCCTTTACCCGGAAGAGGAAGCTAAACCTGAAAGCTTTGAATCTGGGGGAAACGATACTAACGGTTTCCGAGGAAATATCTAGGAGTAATCCTGGATAAAAGTCTAATAGTCATCTATCATACATAATAAATAAAGCCTAAAGAATAACATATGCTTGTCAAAGGCTATATGATAAAACATAGGGACTACGGCCAAAAATAATGGCATGGTCCTATAAAACTATCATCGTACCAATGATCACTTATGCTGCATAAGCATGGTGGCCAAAGGTAGACCAAGTAAAGGCTCAGAATGAACTAAACAGGATCTTCAGAATAGCCTGCTTGGGTATTAAAGGGGTACTAAGGACGTGCCCGACAATAGATCTAGGCATGCTTACGGGTCTCACCCCTCTTCATCTTATGGCTAAGAAGGAAGCAGCCTGTGCGGCCCTCAGACTATCTCATTTACAACAACTTAAAGAAGGCAATCCAACAGGACATGTCAAGATCTGTGATGAATTCTGGGACGCACCATGTCTTTCGGTCTCCGACAAGTTAAGTAAAAAATTTGTTTGCTCTAGAAAATTCAAAGTGGTAATCAATGACCGTGCTGAATAGAAGAGGAAGGGCATAAAAAACATGGGTCACAATTATGGTTCACTGACGGGTCCAAAATGGAAGATGGCAGCGCGGGAGCTGGAGTTGTGGGACCAAGATTCCAGTATAGCCTTTTGAAACTTTTGCTTATATGGGAGTTACCACGCCCCCTTGTCCGATTTCACCCAATTTTTGTTGAGAGCTTTTATTTATGATTTTTAGTGTCTGAATCGAATTTGGTTCGAATATCTCAAAAAACGCTTTCAGTATAGCGTTTTAAAGCTTTTGATTATATAGGAGGTGCCACGCCTTCTTGTCCGAATTCGTTCAGTTTTTTCTCAGAGCTTGCGCTTACAATTCTTAGTATTTATGCGTATTTTGGTTGCATTGTCGTGAAAAAACTCCTAAAATTGCATTTTGAAAATAATTTTTGTATGGGTGGTAGGCGTGTTCGTTGACTGATTTCGCTCATTTTCAATCCCCCGAGCTATCTTTGATGACGGAGGCAGTGTACCATTGAATTATCTTGCTTGGTTTTCCTAAAAAGTGTATTTCAACACACAGCCAGCCACACAGCCAGCCAGACAGACGGACATGGCTATATCGACTCAGGAGGTGACTTTGATCAAGAATATATATACTTTTCTATATCTGCCACGCCTCCTTCTCTGCGTTACAAACGGAAAGACAAAGTGAATATACCCTGGGTGTAGGGTATGAAAACAGCTTCCATTTTTCAGGCGGAGGTCCACGCTTTAGAGTTGTGCGCTAGAGAATGTCTAATGACATATACATTTATTCGGACAGCCAAGCAACTCTAAAAGCACTAATGGCTTTTTCAATGCACTCCAAGCTTGTCTGGGAGTGTTTTGAACTTCTTCAAGCCCTATTCGGGAGGAATGAAGTTACACTAGTTTGGATACCAGGGCAGGAAGGCAACGAAAGGGCAGACTGTTTGGCCAAAAGGGGCGCACTCAATACTTTCATAGACCCAGAACCTTTCTGCGGAGTAAACAACAGTTTTAAAAATAACTTAATACGGGAATGGGAAAAGGAAAGCCTCTCCAATCACTGGAGAGCCAAAGGAGGTATGTGACAGGCGAAGAGGCTGATCGATCCAAAACATATTAAGGCAGAAGCTGTTTTAAATCTCAGATATAAAAACGTACAGTGAAATAATGACAGGTCAATGTAAACTAAATTATCACCTAAAAAAGATGGGTTTGGTAGACGACGATTCCAATAGACTCTGCTTAGAAGACTCGGAAACAGCGGAACATGTACTATGTACTTGCCCCGCCGCGGTAAGACGCAGAGTAAGATACCTAGGTGCAGAGATTTTAAATCCAAATGACATAGGTAAAATTAATCCCACGGCAGTGACACGATTTATAGATAGTCTAGAACTGTTCTGATAGGGAAAGATCTTTTATGTCGCAGTGCAATCCAAAGCCTTTGAATAATAATAATAATAAAATCATACAAGCTTCCACAAAGCGTTTCATCTAACGCTGTGGCCATACCGCTCCTTCCAGCGCTTTTCGTCGAGATAGTGGTTGCAATGTATAGCATCCTTCTAGCGCTAAGGTGGTTCGCGAGCACCATTTCCTACCGTGCCATAATTCTTTGGTTGGATTATCTCACAAAATGTTTTCAATATAGCGTTTTGAAGCTTTTGCTTATATGGGAGGTGCCACGCCTTGTTGTCCGAGTTCGTTTAGTTTTAGCTAAAAGCGTGCATTTATAATTCTTAGTATTTGAGTAAAATTTAGTTCGATTATCTCAAAAAACGTTTTCAGTATTTCATTTTGAAGCTTTTGCTTATATGGGAAGTGCCACGCCCTCTAGTCCGGTTTCACCCAGTTTTCGTTGTGAGCTTGCATTTATAGTTTTTAGCGTCTGAATAAAATTTAGTTCGATCATCTCAAAAAACGCTTTCAGTATAGCGTTTTGAAGCTTTTGCTGATATGGGAGGTGCCATGCCCTCTTGTTCGAATTCGCCCAATTTTTTCTCAGAGCTAGCGCTTACAATTCTTAGTATCTATGTGTATTTTGGTTGTATTGTCGTGAAAAATACTCCTAAAGTTGCATTTGGAATATATTTTTTGTATGTGACGCTGATCAATAAATGTTATAGTCAAAAAAGCTCAATTTTACTTGATTCACAATATCTTTATTATTGCAAGTTTTCTTTTTATTTTTACCAAATCACAAAAATAAGCACTGCATTTAACAAAATATCAAGTCGAACTGGCGAAAAATTCCTTACTTGCGACGTTCAACGTGCTACAGCGGTTTCATGCACAGCAAATGGTTTGGGTGTAAAATTCAAACCAAATTGGAATGAATGCAGATACACACTAAACTTGGTATAAAATCAATGCTTCAATTTAGTATACAAACCGTTTACTTATGCTTGTTCGAATAAAATGTAAACAAATATAGTATTGCCACTGTTTAAACTATTTTAGTTTAAATTTTATAGTATCACTATAAAAATCTTTTATAACTTTTTTGTGTAAACTTTATATAGATGTTCATATGAAAGTATTGTAAACAAATTTTACATAATTTTCGAATAAATATTTCGGAATTAAAAAATGATATTGATACTTATGCAGTATAAATTCCGTAATAATTAAATGTGTTTACTCATTTTAAGAGAAACAAATTTCATAAATTACATAAAAATTTTCAATTACATATTTTTTTGAAGCATAAATTTACATTTTGTTATTTTCTCTAACATCGTTTTGTAATGAGAAAATTGTTTAAGTTTATGAGACATAAATTTTGGTAAAAGAAACAATTTTTAACGCATTATGGAGTATGTATATAAATTCCATACTTCCAAAAACTGAAGTGGATATTTTACTATATGCATTAAACTGAAAGTGCATTTTTAACAATTGGAAACTTTTAAAATTGTACTACACACATTAAAAACGGTAAAAATGTTTCGCAAATATACCGCTATCGCTTACAGTTTGGTCGGTGGTCGAAGTTATATTAGCCGTGTTTTTTTTGACGCGTATATACAATTGTGGATACCTTCAAATTGCGATAACTCATGAACAGTAAGTCACACAATAGAACTCTAAAAAACTTTTTTATGGAGAATCACGTTCTCTTTCATTTTATATTTAAAAAAATTTATTTTTAAGGAGGTATTTTATAAAAACTGGTTAGCGCCGATAAATGGCAAAAAATCACTTTTTTTTAAATAACTTCTAAATAATTATTTTTTTTTTACAAAAGATTAAAATTATTTGTAGAGCATGTGGTTTTCCTTGAAAAAGACCCTTGGACTTTTTATCGTACGACTCACCGTTCAAAAGTTATCGCAATTTGAAGGTATCCACAATTGTATATACGCGTCAAAAAAAACACGGCTATTGTTTTCAACTTATATGTATATATGTTCTCTTTGGCAACGGAGATGCCCTGCTTTACACGCCAATATGCTGCTAAACACGCTAATGTGACAATGGACTCGTTGATGTTCTGCCAACCAACTGGCTAATGATGATGCCGATGACTTTATTGGTGGTGATAGCGATGATCGGTGCAAGTGGCGTACTTGCTGCAAGTTGGTGACGATGGTCAAATGCGTCAAAAATTGATGTTGGAAGGCAAAAGAAAATATTAACATCAACGCTTTTTTATACCTCACAGTCTTTTTAGTTTACTCATAGCAAGTACACTTATGCTTTATTTTTTAACACTTCCTTTCAAGTTTTTTATTTTTAACAATTTTCACTCCGAACTGCTGCGCAATATGATTTTTATACAAATGCTACCTTTTGTGAATACAATTTTGGTATAAAGTTTATAGTTCATAACAATTTGGCTTAGAAGTTAAACGTTTTTGAGTTTTTTTTTTTATTGGTTACGTTTTAATTTTAATTATTTAATTTATTAAGGCGTCATTTAGTTGTACAGTATGGACACCTGTAAGTTCAATGTTATGCTATTGTTCAAAAAATGTTTGTATTATGTTATTATAATTTTTTAAAATCAGTTAATAAAAGACGACCTAATGAAGCAAACAAACAATCTGCGAAACGTCGGCAAATTTTTAAAATTTAAATTTGTTAAATTTATTTGTTTTTAAGCGTTATATTTTAGAAACAATAAATTTTACGGTTACTAAATAACGCCTTAATAAATTAAACATTTTTGGTTTAGAATAATTTTGTAGAAAAAATTGTATAAATTATATAAATTATGTATAAAATACATAAGTTTATAAAAACAAATAGTATAAATAAGTTTATACTTTATCCATAAACTTTTTGCTGTGTGGTAGACATATTTTCAGACGTCATAAAATTATTCTATAGTAAATTCTTCAAACTAAAATTAGGCGTTTCTAGACTTGAAATTACATTAAAAAAAAAAAAAAAAAATAATACACAGGCCCGCAAATTCGACACTTTTTTTCCTCTCTTGATTTTTGAAGCGAAAAAAAAAATGGCTGATCAATTCCTCTTCAAACCAAAATAACCAAATTTTGCCTAAAGAATTTCTTTAGGCAAAATTAGTTAAGTTTCAAAAAAGTCACAACTGACAAAAAATTATATGTACGCGATGTGTGCGGGTAAAACAAACAAATATCAAAATAAATTAAACGCCAAAAAAATATAAATAGTAAAAATAAAAAAATAAAAATAAGAAAAAAGGTAAAGAAAAAACGCAATTGAATCTTATACACACAAGAGCGCGCTCAATCAACACGTGCACAGAGTATAAATAAAGTATAGAGATGGAGTTCGATCGAGCATGTCAATCGAACATAAAAACCAAGAATATTTATTGAGAATTCTCTTTTTCAAGGTCAAATGAATTTTTGTGCAGTGCAAAGATGTGGCACTCTTTTTAGCGAAATTCATTTTTCAGCTGCCAAGTGATCATAAAAATTAGCAAGTCGATTTCTTTAAGAAAAACCAAAATATGTTAAAAAAAAATAAACATTACCCAACTCATTCACACATTCCTAACTTAATTTGCAGACCATTTGCATTTCATTCCCTCCTACGTAGCAGTTGTTTTTTCTTGTTGTTGGTATATTTTGTTTGCATGTTTTTCTGGCTATGATCAAAATGTTTTTTTTCTAAAAAGGAATTGTATTTTCATTTTTTGTTGCTTTCTTTGTCTGTTGATACAAATCGTTTCGAAGCAAAAACCAAGTTTAACCGGCTTGCAGGAAATTGAATAAGATCAGCAGCTGCCGCAAAAATTTTTATTTTTTTCAGAATCTTATAATTTAACCCTCTAGTGTCCAAGCTTTCGTTTCAGATTAACAAATTTTAAAAAAAGGTTATTTTCGAGATAAGAGTTAAAAATTAGATAATAAATTTTTGCTAACAATAAAAATATGGTTTTAAGGGTTTGAAACATGGACAACTAAAATGTGAAACTGAGCAAGAATATATTCTATGTTTTATGAATTTAAAACTATTCTACAGATTTTAATGGAATTTCACAGTGTATCAGTATCTTCAAAAAGAAACGGTCCTAGGCTGGCCCTTCAAAAACCAAATTATTAACATCTGTAAAAATATTAGACGCGGATGAATGATATTTTTTGCATGCATAACTCGCATGTAAATAGTATCGGGAAGAATAACATTCACTGGAAAAACGTGCCACGACTGCTTCACGTCCTTATTATTACAAATATCTGCTTATCGGTATGCCATATATGCATTAGATTTTAATGATCCCAAAAGGTGGTCATGGGCAATAAATGGTTAAATTTCATTTTTGCTTGGATTTTGAAAAACTCTTAATTCAATTTGCGTCGTTGCCAAATTTTTAACTTCAGGCTCATATTGTGAAAATGCTCTAAGTGATAAATTTATTTTTTTGAAATACACATCTAAAAGTTTACATTTAAATAACATAAAGTTACATATAATAGTTAACGTGTTAAGTACTGAAATTAACTTTACATCAATTGCTATTTTACCAAAACAGCTTAGGTCGATTTAAGAAAAATCACGAAAATTAAATTTTCCCCTGTATTTTTATGTTATTGTTAAATCTTTTCTGCAAATATATCGATACCTTAGAGCTCTTCAGTCCTATCTCCATTTTTACAATTGTTGGGAAATGCAAAAAGATTTCAAACAGTGGTTATTTAGGTTTGGCTGCTATATTGATAAAACGAAATATGCAATATTTTGACCTTTAGTATATTTTAACATAATTTAATGTTTTTAACCAATTTGATTAACTTCTTACGAAATCCCAGCTAATTTATAGTATGTCATTACTTTTGCTTTTATATAGAATTCCACTACTATTGAAAAAAACGACGTATTTAGTACATTTTTTGAATTTTTTCCACTAAAATGTCGTAAAAATTCATGAAACGCGTGGAAAACACGAAAAAACGATTTTTTTTTTTTTTTGAATTTTTGAATCCGGCAAACAAGAGTGGAGCCTTGGGTATAACCGAATTTGTTCACTAAAATGTCGCAAAAAGTCATGAAACGCGAAGAAAACGCGAAAAAACGAAGAATTTTTTTTAAAAACGTGACTTATTTGAATATTTAGTGGAGATAGGACAGTAGCGCTCTTGAAGAAATTACAGTTTTGAGATAGGATTTTTTTTTAATTTTCGAATATTTTGGTGTTTTAGTGGTATTTTGACATCACACAGTTTTCCACACGGTAAAGAAGCCCACAATGTTGCCATAACTGCAAAAATCTCAAAATCGCAAAAAGTGGAGATAGGACTATAGCGCTCTAAGGTATCGATATGTTTGTTAAATTCAGTAGATTAAAAGTATTTTCAGATACGCAAAACTTCGTAAATACTACCGCAGTAGCATAATTTATATTCACATAGTGCACCTTCTGGGAACACTGTTCTAATCACGTTAACAAATGTTGTTCATGTATATGTTATTTTACTGTTTAGAGGTATATATTTGTAGACTTTTGACAAAACAACCCAACTCGAAATAACACAATTTTCTAAGATTTTAATCATATATATAAAATTTAAATATCTCTATGACTTTTAGATGCAGAGATATAGAATCGAAAATCTACCTATCTCAATGTTTTATTCAAAATGGCATTTGACAAAACCACTTAACGCAAATAGGATAAAAAATTCAAGCATTTGCAACAACAAAATCTTTTGAAAATGCTTTTCACAAAACAACTTAAGTCGACATAAGAAAAGAGTGTTTTTTTTTCACAAAACATCTTAAGTCGAGATAAGATACAGGTTGAATGACAACAAAATTTTTGACGAAAGCTCTTCGAAATAAGTTACTTTTCCTATGGAAAAAACTGAATTCCTTAAATCAAAAAATAGCCATGTTTCTTTTGACGTGTATATACAATACAATTGTAGATATTTTTAAATTGCGATAACTCATGAACAGTGAGTCGCACAATAAAACTCTAAGGAACTTTTTTATGGAGATCACGTTCTCTACAAAAACTTTTCATTTTAATTTTAAAAAAAATTATCTTTTAGGAGTTATTCTATAAAAACTGGCTAAGCGCCAATAAACGGCAAAAAATCACTTTTTTTAAATAACTTCTAAATAATTATTTTTTTTTTTACAAAAGATTAAAATTATTTGTAGAGCATGTGGTTCTCAATGAAAAAGAAAATTCGACTTTTTATTGTACGACTCACCGTTATAAGTTATCGCAGTTTGAAAATTACCACAATTGTATGTACGCGTCAAAAGAAACACGGCTAATATGTGACAAAAACATCTTATTTCAATTTTATTAAAACTATTGACCTTAGAGCAAAAAAACTTACTGGAAAATATTCGTACGTAGTAATCATGTACAATAAAAAACTTCTATATTTGTTCCAACTCTTAAACAAAAAGAATTGAGAAGTGTTAATAGTTTTTTAGCTCTCCTGAAAAGTTGCCAATTTCGAGTTAGGTTTTGTCAAAAGTCCACAGATATTATCTTTGCAAATTGATATAATTTGGTCTATATTTAATAAAAAAAAAGGGTTTTTATGTGAATATCCGGGAAATGGTTTGTTTTAGACAAAATTATGTGAAACCATTTAGCTGGAAAATTTTGAGATCTAAGACTTTTACTTCAATTACAAAGGTCGTCGCTAAAAAAAACAAGATATTGGGTGCTATTCTTGATTCCGTCGGAAAGCATTTCCGCGCGGAAACAAATTTTGCTATTATTGATTCCGAAAAGTAGATACATCTGTCATCACTGTTCCGCAAAACAGATAAATTTGGCATTATTGATTACGCAAATAATTTGACAAATTTAACAACCCTGACATCGAAGTGACGTTCATTTTTGTGTATTCTTGATTCCGACGGATAGATATATTTCAGTGTTTTCCTTCCGCGAAATTTTTGTGACGGAACGACAATAAAAAGTTCAAAATGTATGTATGCTTTTTTGTTAATTTTGCTGTTGTTATTGATAGGGAAAGTAAGCTAAATATTTAATAACAATTTTAAAACCTTTGCTACTACACAATAGTCGGTTTAATTAAAAATAAAAAAATTTATTTTTAAAATAAAACTCAAAATTCATAAAAGAAACACTTCATTTTATTTCATTAAATAAAGGAAACAATTCATCTTTATTCTGATTAGATACACAACAACTTATAAAAAAAGAAGGCACTTGCACTCGCTGCGGTGACCAAATGATGAAATGTAATCACTTAGAAAAAAATGATCAACAAACACTTTTTTACAAAAAATAACTTTAGAGTAACACGCGTATTTACCGAACTCTAAAATATATACATATTTTATCCACTTGAGGTTTACAAAAAATTATTAAAGATTCATAATTTTTCTCTGTTGACACTTCTAATTTTTTTTATGCTTTGTCATCTGTCAAAATGTTAAAGATGTTTTTATATCAGGGTTCCCAATATTTCGTTCGATATTCCTCTACCTTCGGAATCAAGAATAGTAGTTTTCATATCGAACGATATTTCTTTCCGCGAAAATTTCCTTATCAAACGAAATCAATAATAGCACCCATTATAAAAAAAGCCTATTTTTATTAAAGTTGGATCAAAATTATATAATTTTGTAAAGACAATTAGAGTATTTCTTAAAACGAATAAATGCCTCGAAAACCTTGTAAACTCAAAAAACTGTCAAAATTCGTATTGATTTTGACAACTATGTATTTAGTACCCTGAATATGTTTTTTTAACACTAAAATAAAGAACTTATAATCTGCGAAGTTTAACCTTCCTCTAATATAAATTAAAGTAAAATTCAGCACTTCATGCATCAACAACTAAAAGTTTTATAACTGTCATATATTTATCTTTTAATTTATTTAATGCAAGCCTTTATATATCGTGAAACAAAGAATATATCACTCAGACCATTTTTGTAATATGAGCATTAAATCAAAATTTTATAAATTTATTTCTTTGTTCTTTTCGAAATTTGGCAACATAGTAGCAAATGAACAAAACCATCGTTCCAACAACAAAATAAAAAAAACCATTCATAGAATCAAAAAACAAAAACATGCACGCAGCAGCAAACAAAAAATGAAGAATAAAGCGAAATATTATGTACCCTATACCGCACACAATAAAAGTTCCGTCTACCTCTGAAAATTTGCATATTAATTCAAACGATTTTTTAATGAGTATATACAGAGTAAGCGGGAATGGGTAGAACACCGGAAAATTTAAAAATCTTTTAACTATTCTGAACTACTTTTCTTAGTACCGTTTTCCGAAACGGAGATATATCCATCGGAAGATTGGGAAAATTCGCCATATTTCGAAAATCTCTCGGATTTTAAACTTTTGTGTTTCGATTTTGCAGCCAATTAAAATACCTTTGATACGACACCAATATTATTAAAATTCATCAAGGAGTTCTGAACCTATACTGGTTTTTATAAAGCTATATCTCGATCTTCCGATGACTATATCTCCGTTTGTTTTGGGAATTTCGAAAAATGGAACTAAGAAAAGTAGTTCAGAATCTTACATTTGTGGTGTTCTACCGATTCTCGCCCACCCTTTATAATTTTCTAGACCTAAAACGGCTCATTCTCTGCATCTCAAACGGATGGACAAAGTGAATGTAACCTAAGTGTAGGGTGTAAAAACAATGTTTAATTTAATAATTTTGACCCTATTCAATTTCCTGCGAGCCGGTTAAACTTGTTTTTTGCTTCAAAAAGATTTGTATCAACGGACAACAAAAAATGAAAATACAGACTCCTTCTTAGAAAAATACCATTTACGATCATAGCAAAAAAAAACGTGCAAACAAAATATACCAACATCAAGAAAAAACAACTGCAAATACAACAACTGCTACGTAGGAGGAAATGAAATGCAAATGGTCTGTAAATTTTTGGTTTTTCTTAAAGAAATCGACTTGCTAATTTTTATGATCACTTGGCAGCTGAAAAATTAATTTCGCTAAAAAGAGTGCCACATCTGCGTATGTGTGAATGAGTTAGGGTATATTTATTTTTTTTTTTATATTTTGGTTTTTCTTATAGAAATCTACTTGCTAAATTTATGACTTGGCAGCTAAAAAATGTCAAGCTGTCATTACGTGCGAAATTTTTGTTCCTGCATTTTCCAATTTTAAAGTGGCTTATATCTATATCTATTTAGTCCTTTCATTGCTAAGTGATTTATCAAAATATAAACTTGTGATATTTGGTTGATTTTCTGCAATTACTTCGGTTTCCCGGCACTTTAAAAGTAATTTTGCTACATCGCAATTTCTGGATATCGGGTTGTTTTGGCGTGCATCTGTATTGGTATCTGAGATTGTGAGCATCAGCTGCTGGAATTGTCTCAATTACATTGGTTTCAGCGTTGCCAACCAATTCATGTTTTTATAAATATCCAACATTTTGGGAATTTTTATTTTATTCCGATTTACACTTATTAACTTCGGAATCAATTTGTAATATATTTTTATATTTTTTCTAATATTGACAGTTGGTACTTTTTGCTTTAATATGAACTGTTACATTCCAAAGTGCAAAAAGGATATCACTGAACATTTCGTTTGTTGCTGCTATCGAGTTATGCAAATTATTAAAAGAAACTCGAAGAGGTCTTTCTGAAGTGTAGAAAAATTTTACTGCTACACAAGCGAGCTTTAACCAGATTCAAAAGTTTTTTAATGAGTGCAAAGCGCCATTATTGAACAAAAATACTTTACCCACTCCTTTAAGTTTAGATATTTCTCTAATTTCTTCTAACTTAATAGATATGAATTCGCCTACTGTACCCTCAGTAGTAGATATTAACTCTCCTGCACCTCCAGTTGACCAGATAGAAGCTCCCAAAAAGACTTCTACTGATTCTGCTGAAGCCGTATCTATGGCCAAATCTATTCCCACTCAGGCTCAGCCTCCTAAATCACCTTCATCAGTTCAAAATGATGTGCCTTTTAATGAACGGACATTGCGGATCCTGCTATTTCTTCTGGTTCCTCAACTGTGGCTGCTTGTGATTCTTCTGGCTCTTCAACTGTCATTGCTACTGGTGCTGTTCCTAAAAAAAATAGCTCTTCCTTCAATGAAATCAATTTTCATCTCTCGCTTAGCTGCTGATACTACTGAGGCAGATGTTTTGCATCACATTAGCTCCCAGTTGCAGCAACCTAACATAAAAGTTAAGGTTGTAAAATTTAATTTTTCTTATGAAAGGGTTACATCCTCGTTTCGCATAACTTTGTCACCTAATATATTTAAAAAGTTACTTGATCCCTTATTTTGGCCTAATAATTTAGTACTTCATGAGTTCATTTCGCGTTCGAATCCTAATAGGCAAAACGCGAAATCAAAGAGTCATGCTTCGTCAAATAAACCACAGAAGACTCCTCTGGTTCCCCAAGGTTCGGCTTCAAAAAACTAATTGGGTTTGACATACTCTATCAAAACGTTAGAGGCTTAAACACTAAACTTAATAATATCTACATTAAAAGTAGTGGAGTTGAATACAACGTCATTTGTTTAACTGAAACTTGGCTAAAACCCAATACTTTAAATACTGAAGTTTTTGATAGTAATTTTGTTTTATACCGTAAAGATAGAAATGATATTCTTAATAATTTCTTCAATGGTGGTGGCGTTTTAATTGCTGTATCTTCAAACCTATGCTTCCAAGAAATTATCTTGCAGGAAGCCTTAGATATCGAATTTTGCTGCGCATTTTTTAAATTCCAGCTCTTAAGTTTGTATATCACTTGTTCATATGTTCCTCCTCACTCTAGTTATGAAGTTTATACTAAACATCATAATGCTATAAAACTTATTAGTTCAAAACTAAATGCTGGCGCTCATTTATTGATTACTAGAGATTTTAATGTACCAAATATCTCTTGGAGTGCTGATACTTTAGACCCTATTAGGCTTTTTCCATCGGGAGGTAACCAATTTGAAACAAAATTTCTAAATTCAATTTCTGCCTTAGGGCTTTTTCAAATAAATCACGTGTTGAATGTAAAATCTCGAATTTTAGATCTGATTTATTTTGACGATAGTGACATCATCAATATCTCTCGCTGCGACCCTCTTGCGATGCCTGAAGACTCCTACCATCCTTCTCTTGAGATATCATTAGAAGTGCAGTTGGCATGTCGAATTAAAAGTAACTTCACAACTGACAAATCCTTTAACTTCAAAAAAACAAATTATGATTTATTGAATGAAAATTTATCTAGAATCAATTGGAAATCTGTTCTCCTTCTCGATAATGATTTTATTGGGCATAACAATCTCAATGAGGCAGTCTTAGCCTTTAATAATACTGTTGTTGAGTGTTTTGAACAGTCTGTACCAAAATATGTCAAATCCGCTGCTTCTGGTGAAATCTGGCTTACAAATGAAATACGTAAATTAAGAAACGTAAAATAATATAAACTTTACAAAAAGTTTAAATTGTCGTCAAAATCATCAGACTACTCTTCATATACTAGTATCCGGTACAAATATCAAACTTTCTGCAATATGGCGTATAAATTATACCTTCATAAGGTAAAACTGAATTTGAAATCCAATGCCAAGTCGTTTTGGAGCTTTATTAACTTAAAACGAAAGATCAATGCATTTCCAACTGCAATGAAATATGATGAAGTAGAATCTGATGATGAAATTACGATTTGCAATCTCTTTGCTAAATTTTTTCAATCTACGTACTCATCTTCCTCCTATAATCGCAATGATTATCCTTTTCAAATACCAGGAGTAATGCAAATGCCTCACATTGATGAAGACAATATCCTTAGCAAAGTAAGAAATATTAAAACATCATTTGCTGCGGGACCCGATGGTATTCCATCTTGCATTCTTAAAAATTGTTGCGAAGCTCTTGCTTTTCCAATAACGGTATTATTTAAAAAATCTATAACTTTTGGTATTTCTCCTGAAGTGTGGAAACCTTCGTTTATAATTCCCTTGCATAAATCTGGTAGTAGATCTCTTATATCGAATCCCCTATATATCGCTAAATTAAGTGCATTACCTAATCTTTTCGAGCACATTTTAACTTTGCAAATTGCTCATAGTGTCAATCCATATATTTCTCCTCACCAGCATGGTTTTTTGCAAGGTAGATCAACTGTTACAAATTTGTTGGAGTTCTCTACTTGCACAATTAAACAATTTGAAAAGGGCTATCAAACTGATGTAATAAACACGGATTTCAGCAAAGCTTTTGATGTTGTTAATCATGATTTGTTGCTATTAAAATGCTCTCTGATTGGGTTTCCAAGCCCACTGCTAAAATAGAATAGGTCCTATTTAAGTAACAGAACTCAGAGTGTTATATTTAAAGGTAAACGATCAAATGAATATCCCGTTACGTCAGGAGTTCGTCAAGGCAGCCACATTGGGCTATTATTATTCATTATTTTTATGAACGATATGCCATCTGTCATAAATAACAGTAATGTGTTAGTTAATGTATGCTGATGATGTAAAAATTTTTAAGCCTGTCAAAAACGCATTAGACCATTCTAACCTTCAACTCGATCTTGATAATTTTACTGCCTGGTGTATAACAAATCGCATGACCTTAAACTTAAAAAAATGCAATTTCACGACATTTTCACGCAAGCCTCCAATTTCTTATAACTACAAAATTGGCAACTGTATTCTTGAGTGTCTTGAATCTTTCGAAGACTTGGGCGTAACAATGGATCCCAAACTGAGCTTTAATTCGCACATTTCTTAAATAGTAAATAAAGCCAACAGTGTTCTCGGCTTCATAAAACGGTGGTCTAAAGAATTTTCCGATCCTTATATAACGAAATTATTATTTACATCCCTCGTACGACCGATTTTGGAGTATGGCTCCGTTGTTTGGAGTCCTCAATATGAATGTCATATAAAATCTATTGAGTCGGTACAAAAACAGTTTCTTATCTTTGCCTTACGAAACCTACGTTGGAATCCTAGCATCAACTTACCGCCTTACATTCATCAACTCAAACTGATTGACCTGCCCACTTTAGAAAACCGTAGAACAATGCTTAATGCTTGTTTTATCTTAAAACTAATAAATGGCAATATTTATAGTGAATTCCAATTAAGTAATGTTTATTTCAATGTATCTCATCACCCAACTAGGCATTTTGAATTTTTTTACCTGAGTCATCACAGAACTAACTACATGCTTCAAGAGCCACTTCGACGCTCTTGTAGTGACTTTAATATGGTTTATAATGTAATCAATCTTAATGAATCCTTTCATCAAATTAATAGAAAAATTCTAGATTTCTTGGAAAACATCATTCGATAAGGTTGCTGCTTCAGCCTACAAGAAATACAACGATCATTGTGACATGTATCGTTACATCATCCACTAATTTCATTTAGATGGCAATTCATCATACCAGCTTCTACAAAGCGTTTTATCTAACGCTGTGGCCATAGCGCTCCTTTCAGTGCTTTTCGTCGAGAAAGTGGTTGCAATGTATAGCGTCCTTCTAGCGCTGGGGTGGTTCGCGAGCACCATTCCCTGCTCTAGTTCCTGGGCAAAGAGTTTGGAAGAGCAATTTTAAGGAAACTCTTGCGAGTATCTCTCAAATTGCATATTCCAATAATGCTTCGTTACGGTACTATTTGAACCACTTCATTTTTTATGTAACCACTACTTTCGGATGCAGCTAGCTCCTACCTTGCTGTTATTTGTGAACTGTTTTTATACAAAACTTATAATTTTTTGTCTCGCTCATCTGTTTTAATGTTTATATTTTTGATTGTTTTATATCAAATGATAATTATTGTAATTTATAAGGGTATTATAGCTCAGTAAATTGAACTAAATAAATAAATAAACGCTATGGACCTAGTCGGTCAATGTGAGGTTTTTTGCTCTTCGCAATTACCGCCACCCTAACCTAACCTAACCTAACCTAACCTAACCTAACCTAACCTAACCTAACCTAACCTAACCTAACCTAACCTAACCTAACCTAATCTAACCTAACCTAACCTAGGGAAGGCTTAAAGTTTCCCTCTTTCAACGTATTCTTGTGTTAAATCGACATACTAAACTATAAGATCCTTACATCTGAGGTGTATCATGTGTTCAGTAAACTTTTGAAAGATATTAAGAGAAATATTTTTGTAGAAAACTTTAACCCTCTAAGCCCCCCTGATATGGGTTATTATTACCCTTTTCTTAAAAAGGCTCAAAATTAATACCTAAAACAGGAGAATATTGAGTCAGTTTGTACCATAGAAATATTTGCTATAAAAATTCAAATTTTGTTAATTGCTAAAAAGTGGAAATTTCATCGCGAAATATACAAAACCTTTAAAATCAATGAACCCCTCTTACATTGCATTTTAATTTAACTTTTTTATGCATTATTCTTAAGCTTAAAGCATTTCTTGTCTTCGGTGACCCATGGTGAAATTTTTTGCAAAATATTTTTGTAGAACATTTTAACCCATCATAACTCAGTTTTTGGGAAAAAAAAGGGTCAAACAGACCTACAAAAACAGGGTATAATGGGTTAGTATTTTGTGTGAAAATGTTCCCAGTATGATTTTCTTATGACCTTGTGACAATAAGTTTTCGAAAATACTTTGCTTCTGCGTATTTTAGCTAAAAAACCAATTATGTTTAATCTTAAGTAACAAATATTTTTGTTTTCTATACCTGAAAAATATGAAATGGAGCTCGTAATAAAGTAAAAACCGTAATAAACCGTGATTTTGCAAAAAATGGCTATGGTTTATATTTTATTATAACCTCGAAAATACTCGGAATGAATCGTAAGACATCTCAAAATTTTCATCTTGAGTCAAGGCTTAGAAAAAATAATGTCTGATACTTTACGTTCAACTTATACAGCCGTATTTATAGTAAAAGCTTAGCCATGGAATAAGACTATTGCGAAGTTAAACAAGAAATTCTGATGTTTAAACAATTGTATACCCAGTTTAAAATTTAAACTGCCTTCGAGCTGGTTTAAAGCTAAATAAGCGCCGGTTTAAATCATTTGACGTGACGTGTTAAAAACTAAATTCAAAAGTTTAGTTGTCAATTTAAAAGTAAAAACATTAAACAAAATTAAGAATTTTTAAGTGTGTTAGTTAATGGCATTTATATATTGAAAATTGATTTTTTTTTATTGAACTTTTAGTCATATATTTGCTAAGATCGATTTACATATAAATCTATCAATGCATTTTCTAACACATAATTATGACAAATCAAGGGACGGATTAAAAACACGGCTATAGTGACATATGTTTCGTCTTTCGCCACAAAAACTCATCAGACTATTTTTGTTGTAATTATAATTATATTTATTTCACTAAATTAATTATAATTGAAAAATTGCAAGTTTGAAAACTTTTTGTTTTTTTGGCCTGGGCGGGAGTTGAACCAAGGACCTCCAGGTTGGTAGCAGAAGTCGTTACCACTGCACCAGCCTTGCCCGGCTGCGAAGCCGACATTTTGCCAGTTTTGTTTGTGTGTTAATACGTATTGATATATCATAATTGTTGTTTCCCAAATAACTTTTTTAAGAACTATCAACACGCCCTGATAAGGTGGCAACACCTGCAATCGGCATTGAATTTGTTCCAAAGGAACAACTATACCAAATATCAATAAATAACACAAACAACAATTATGATATATCAATACGTATTAACACACAAACAAAACTGGCAAAAGTCGGCTTCGCAGCCGGGCAAGGCTGGTGCAGTGGTAACGACTTCTGCTACCAACCGGGAGGTCCTTGGTTCAACCCCCGCCCAGGCCAAAAACACAAAAAGTTTTCAAACTTGCAATTTTTCAATTATGTATAATTAATTTAGTGAAATAAATACCCGATCAAAAAAACTTGTCAAGTTCTTGTCATTGTATAAGAAATGTATATCAAAATGATATCAAAAATGTATCAGCCGCTGATATCCATTTTTTGTATATCATTTTGATATATTTTTGATATCATTGAAAAACATGTCAATTTTGTATCAGAAATGTATATCAAAATGATATCAAAAATTTATCAGCCGCTGATATCCATTTTTTGTTTATCATTTTGATATATTTTTGATATCATTGAAAAACATGTCAATTTTGTATCAGAAATGTATATCAAAATGATATCAAAAATTTATCAGCCGCTGATATCCATTTTTTGTTTATCATTTTGATATATTTTTGATATCATTGAAAGACATGTCAATTTTGTATCAGAAATGTATATCAAAATGATATCAAAAATTTATCAGCTGCTGATATGTCAAATTTTACGTTTTCGTTTGTGAATTTTAAGAAAAGATAACTATAGAAGACGAACGCGCAGCCAATTTTAGTGAAGAAGAAGTGAATTTTCTAAAGAAATTAGTGCAAAGCACACAAATATAATTGAGTGCAAAAAAACCGACACTCCATTCAGTTGCTGCATGCAGCCTGTGGTTGGGAAAATAAAAATTATGGAAGCGGACGCGCAGCCAATTTTAGTAAGAAATGAATTTTCTAATGAAATTAGTGAAAAAGCAGAAAAAAAATATAATTGAGTTCAAAAAAACCGACACTTCATTCATTTGCTGCATAAGGGCGATTTCTAAAAACTTGTTGCCGACGATGAACCACAATATTGCAAAATTTCGCCATTATCAGCGTCGGTTTATTTATCAGACCCAAAATTGGTTATATCAATTTTGTATCAGAAATGTACAAAAATTGTATATCATTTTGATATCTTTTTTTGATATCATTTTGATATCTTTTTTTGATATCATTTTGATATCTTTTTTTGATATCATTTTGATATCTTTTTTTGATATCATTTTGATATCATGGTGATATACGGAAAGCGTTACATTCCGTATATCACTGTGATATCCTTTTTTATCAAAATTTAGTATGTCACTGACAAATTTTGGATATCATTTTGATATATTTTTGATATACTTTTTTTGATCGGGTATAATTATAATGAGTCTTTGTGGCGAAAGGCGAAACAAATGTCACTATAGCCGTGTTTTTAATCAGTCCCTTGATTTGTCATAATAATGTGTTAGAAAATGCATTGATAGATTTATATGTAAATCGATCTTAGCAAATATATGACTAAAAACTCAAAAAAAAAAATCAATTAAACAAAATTTATAAAATTTGCACTCGCTTTATGTGTATCGGAAAAATGTATTCAATCACAGTATTGCTTTGTAGAAACATTGGATGCACCCTCAAGTAAAGGTGGCAGAATTCCAGATGACAGGGTGAGCAGCGTCTCATGACACACAAAACTTGTTTTCTATTAGTTTTGTTGGTGCGTCCTCATCGCAGATTTTCTAAACTGAATTTCTTTATTATTTGTTTTGATATTTCATTGTCAAAAAATTACGGTTGAAAAATGTAATAGAATAAAATTTGACATAAGGCTGGTTTAGTGAAAATTGTTTATAAATCAGCAGTAGCTTAGCTTCGATTTAAAATTGTATACCTAGTTCAACTAAATCGGAGAATAGCGACGTTTTAATAAAATCTAATAAATACGGCTGATATTGTTTTTTAGCTTAAGTAATTACTTACATAAAACGTGTTTTTGTAATTTCACCCTACTGTAAAACTCTACAACTTCCTTTTGGATAAAACTTGTTGTCCCAAGGTCATAACAAATTCATACAGGGAACATTTTCACAAAACATATTAGCCCATCATATCCTATTTTTGTGGATCTGTTTGACCCCTTTTTCCAAAAACAGGGTTATAATGTGTTAAAATGTATTACAAAACTATTTTGAAAAAAATTTCGCTATGGGTCACCGAAGACAGGAAATGCTTAAAATAATGCATAAAAAAGTTTAATAAAAATGCAATGTGAGAGGCTTTCGCGATGAAATTTCCTTCTTTTATTGTTTAGGTACTAGTAGTAAAATTTTGTAACAAATATTTCTGTAGTACACACTGACTCCATATTATCATATTGTAGATGTAATTTTTCTATCTTTTTAAGAAATGAGTAAAAATAACCCATATGAGGAGCGGATGCAGAGGGTTAGAGTTTTCTACAAAAATATTGTTACGAAATTTCCTGTCTCTAATGACGTAAATTTTAGTCTCTTACAGCTTTCTGAGTTCGATCACTGGATTGTGTAGCAATCAAAAATACACACTCTATTTAGTTATAAAATGATTTATTTAAATTACAAACGTTTGTTTTTACACGGTACAATTAATTACTTTACTGTTTATTTACATTCAAAATCTAATATCGCAATTAGCACCTTATTTACTTTCACTTATTTACTGGCACTGAGTGTACAACCTTTTCGCTTTATTGCTTAAAATCAACTGTGTCGCAGCTCTCATGAACAGCTCGTTTTATATCCGTATGAATATTCTAGAATTGTAATGACTTAAATTTTTTGAAACGGACACACTAAAAACTAACTTGCTAAACTGAAACTTTTTTTGGTGGGTTTTTGAAGGGTTTTTGATTTTTTGAAGGGTTTTTGATCTAAATTATTGCCTTATACTTTTTTTAAAAAAATTTTAAATTTTTAAAAAGTTATAAGCATGTGAATTTTTATGTACGTCTTTTTTCAAATTGCAATTTCTCAGAAAACATTGAGCGAAAATTAATGAAACTTTTGTAGTAGGACTAAAAATAATTCAGAATTTAAATGAAATAAACTTTTCATAAAAATTTTTAAAATTTCTTATAAATAATGCACTTTTTAATAAACAAATAGATATTTAAGCTATACCTATAGCAAAATAAAAACAAAATTTTTATACAGAAATGTGCTCTGAAATCTGCACAATATTTCTGTGAAAAAAAATTGGAGGTACGCATCATTAATAAAAAGTTACGCGTACTTAAATGACTCTACATAGGTGCTTTGCCTATGCGATTCACACATTTACGCTCGCTGCGCGTTCTTACATGCATTCTCAATTTCTGCATAAATTATGATTTGTTGTTTTGAAACGGCATGCAGCGGTGAAATGCGAAAATCACATAGGCAAGGCACCTATGTAGAGTCATTTAAGTACGCGTAACTTTTTATTAATGATGCGTACCTCCAATTTTTTTTCACAGAAATGTTGTGCAGATTTCAGAGCACATTTCTGTGTAAAAATTTTTTATTTTGCTATAGGTATAGCTTAAATATCTATTTGTTTATTAAAAAGTGTATTATTTATAAGAAACTTTAAATATTTTTATGAAAAGTTTATTTCATCTAAATTTTGAATTATTTTTAGTTCCACCACAAAAGTTTCATAAATTTTCGCTCAATATTTACGGAGAAATCGCAATTTGAAAAAAGACATACATATAAATTCACATGCTTATAACTTTTAAAAAAATTAAATTTTTAAAAAAAAAAGTATAAGGCAATAATTTATATCAAAAACTCTTCAAAAAACCATCAAAAAAAGTTTCAGTTTAACAAGTTAGTTTTTAGTGTGTCCGTTTCAAAAAATTTAAGTCAATAAGAATCATCTGGCAACATTTCGTTGATTCTCTCGGCTAATATCACTATTTTTATTAACATCTTGAACTGTAAAGTACTTTCGTGAATTTCTTGACATCACTTGGCATCACTGTTTTTATTGACATCTCGAACTGTCAAGTAATTTCGTGAAGTTTCTATTTATTTGTGCAAGTAGATTTTTCGTCACAATATTCCTCGTAATATCCTTCAAATGTTTGCTGAACACTAGATAGTATCACAAAAAAAAAAGTTCGAATGACCACCCCCAGTTTGAAAGCTAACATTGGAAGAATTTTAAGGAAAAAAAATTTTTTTTTTTTGTTCTAAATTCGATGCGTTTTTGTTATATCTCCGTCATTTGACGTCCGATCAACAAGCATAGTACATCGTTGTAAATTTATCAATATAGACTACATTTCATTCATAGAAGTAATTTATCTCAGATTTTTTTTCGACTAGTGGTACTCATTATCTCAGTTTCTTCCACCCAAAGGTGCCAAGGACACCTTACAGAGTTTAAGCCCACAAAAAATCATAAAATTCATTTCTACAAAGTTTCCTCAAATTGTTGAAATTGAAGAAGTTATAGCGAATCTAAAAGCTCAGTACAAAATTTGAAAAACAGCATGCTGCCGTAAAATTATAAAAAGACGCAACTCGTTTTTCATAGTTTTGAGAAAATCGAAATTTTATTTTTATTCAGAAAAGGCAACAACTTCCCTTTCTTAAAAGAGCAGACGAATTTCTTCCGTACTGTATACAACCTCATATATAGCCGAAAATCGAGATTTTTCACTTTAAGTTTCATGGTGTGATTTTAAAGTTAACAAAACTTTGCAGAGAAATATTGCAGATAAACATTTGATAGCTCAATTTAAAGCGAAAAGAAAGTACCAAATGCTTCTGGTAATAGAAATTCACAAAAAAATTTTGTGTGTCCTGCATATAACATCCAATATAGCTAAAAATCGTGTTTTGGCACTTTTTTAACTTTTTAGGTAAAGATATCTCCGACAAAAAAAAAGATATCATTATCAGTTTGATTGAGTTTTCAAGAAAGAAGCTATGGCTATTAACTGTTATACAACTTCAAAAATAGGAAAAAAAATGGTGTCCTTTAAACATTTATGTAAGGATATCTCAAAGTCCAGACGTAATAGAGCAATTCTACCGGGATCGGATTAAGCATCAAAAATCACATCTGAAATGGCTATTGCTGTTTCCGGTTTTTGTTTGTGTTTTTCTTAAATATGAAAAAACCGATTTTTTTTTAAAAATAAATGGTGCGGAAACTATACCTTTTATATGTATGTATGTATATATATATACATATATATATATTACACATATATACATATACAATTATATATATGTACGTATATACATATATATGTGTACACAATATGTATATAAACACCGAGACATACTCAAAAATCGTTAAAAAAACTAAAATGTCAAAAAAAAAAACGGCTGGACGTTCGATTTCGCGGTTCGCGGATTCAGATACTAGAAGGGTCCCCCAACATTATCCTTGAAAAAAATCGCGGGTGGTATTTCAAAAAGTTAAAATTTTTTAAAAACCACCGTGAAGTTTGAAAGGCCGTAACTTAAGTTGCGGCCTTATATTTTTTTACGGCAGCATGTTTCAAGAACGAATACTATATTGCCCCTTAAGAATATGCAATATTTTTTTTTAGCATCTGACATTTCAAACAGCATGCAAATAAATGAAAAAAAAAAAAATATTGCATAGTCTTAGGGAGCAATATTCGTTTTTGAAACATCCTGTTATTCATTTTTGGTACTGAGCTTTGGTGGTAGAAACTGAGATAATGAGTACAACTAGTCGAAGAAAAAAATCTGAGATAAATGACTTCTATAAATGAAATGTAGCCCATGTTGAGACATTCACCACGGTATACTATACTTGTTGATCGGACGTCAAATGACGGAGATATAAGAAAAAAACAAAACCGCATCGAATTTAGAGGCCGTAAAAAAAAAATTTTTTTTCCTTAAAATTCTTTCAATATTAGCTTTCAAACTGGGGGTGGTCATTCGAACTTTTTTTTTTTTTTGCACAGGGGTCGATACTATCTATTGAACACACGATACACCTCAGATTAAAGATCGTGTTGTTCAGTATGTCGATTTAACATAAGAATGCTTTAAAAGGGGGAATCTTTGATCCCCATTATCAGAACCTTGTTAATTTGGAAAAAACCTAATCTTGTTATATAGTGTAATTACTGGAGTATGATAAAGTTATAGTGGCTCACAGCTTGTTTGATAAATATATAATACTTAAAACACTGTCTCTTGACAACGAATTTTTAAATGTGGGGTCAGATGGTCATTGTTATTCTTTATAATAAGAACAAAAACATGATTTACAAATAGTGCGGTCAATTGGGCGGTTTTTCGGGTCTTTTTTTAAAGAATTGCTAAATATAAAACCTAATACAATAAATACAAGCTGCACTCAAAGTTCTCATGATCAAATTCATTTTACTAAATACGCGAGATAATACAAATCATACCAAATCTGGTGGTTAACATTTCTCCAAAACTCTACAGTAGAACATATAGATTTTCAGTAGAGATTAACTATATTTCTCCATTGTGACATTAGTATTTCAGTGGTTGACGCATGCACACGAAAACTCTTGTGGGTTCACTGTCTTTAAAGACGATGGACGGAAAACACTGCCACTCTCTAATTTACAAAAAAAATGTATAGCTTGGAGATGTTCAATCGTTTTTTCATAGTCATTTCAGTGTTATTTGTTTCTTGTAACATGGTTCATGTTTTATAAAAATAAATATGCTAAACGCTAAAAAAAATATGCCAAACAGGACGAAAATATGCCAAATTTAGGATCAAATATGCCAGAACGGCAGCATGAGTGCAGTAAACAGTAAGCTCAGTAAACTAATTATATTTTTGGAAATTACACCGGTTTACTTATGATGCGAAGCTTATACTTAACTTGACTATTTTAGTAATTGATGCAAATCATAAATTAATGCATTAATTATAATAAATGCCATACACAATTTTTTGCTGGGAACTTTATGTGTATTTAAAGTCATACAAATATAAAAACTTTCTGCATTTTAGTTGGGAAGCAAATTTGCGTTGCATTGTTACTTTTAGAAAAAAAAGCCTTTCAATTTGCTGCTGCTTCTCATATAACCCGTGGTGAAACTTTCCCATTACTTTAAGCCGAAATCACAATGTTTCTCGCAATAAGTCATGTATGAACATTAGGGTGGGCCAATTTGCCAACCGATCTCGGCTACCCCCTATGTTAAAATTCATTCAATTCTATGAAAAAATTCCCAAGGAATCATACCTATACTTTTAACTTTAGTTTGGCGCATTTTCGATTGAAAATATTACCTTGCGTTCAATATATTTTTAATTTATTTATTGAAAATTTTCAGTTTTTCATTGTTTTTTCAAGCAAAACACTAACCCAAGTGTTTTTGAGTACTGGGATACCGAATCTATCATCCATTTATCAGCGAAGCGCCGTCTGGTTTTTGGAACTAAATTAACAGTTCCATCTAAGTATTTTACCCAAAAACATATGCTTTTCTGATGTTCATTTGACTATAAATTGGATTCCAAATTTTATTTTCATCGAATAGGTATATGGAAACTCCTACGTAAGTATGTATCCTTTACTTCTTTGCATACATTTAGTAATTGATCCAGTCGGACAAAACCATACTTAACTTGCCTTACGTCAAAATTGAGTTTTTCAAGATGACAGCAAGTCTGCCGAAACATGTTTTAAGTAAAAATAAAACTTAATAACACAGTGCGACACATAAAAAGTGAACTAAAATCCGTTATAAGGCGTCGAAAGTACTCGTCGAAACAAGTAATTCTGCCAGAGCGTTTTGCAAAGTTGGCTCATATAAGGATTTTATGGTCATTTTTGCTATTTTAGGGCACTAGATGAATTTTTATACCCTACACCCAGGGTATATTCACTTTGTCCTTCCGTTTGTAACGCAGAGAAGGAGGCGTGGCAGATATGGAAAAGTATATATATTCTTGATCAGCGTCACCTCCTGAGTCGATATAGCCATGTCCGTCTGTCTGGCTGGCTGGGTGGCTGGCTGTGTGTGGAAATACACTTTTTGGGAAAACTGAGCAAGATAATTCAATGAAATATGGTGCACTGCCTTCGTCGTCAAAGTTAGCTCAGGGGATTGAAAATGAACGAAATCGGTCAACGGACACGCCTACCGCCCATACAAAAAATATATTCAAAATGCAATTTTAAGAGCATTTTTCACGACAATGCAACCACAATACACATAAGTACTACGAATTGTAAGCGCAAGCTCTGAGAAAAAACTGAGCGAATTCGGACGAGAGGGCGTGGCACCTCCCATATAAGCAAAAGCTTCAAAACGCTATACTGAACGCGTTTTTTGAGATATTCGAACCAAATTTGACTCAGACACTAAGAATTAAAAATTAAAGCTCTCAGCGAAAATTGGGTGAAATCGGAAAAGGGGGCGTGGCACCTCCCATATAAGCAAAAGTTTCAAAATGCTATACTGAAAGAGTTTTTTGAGATAATCCAACTAAATTTCACTCTGACACTAAAAACTATAAATGCAAGCTCTGAACAAAAACTGGGTGTACTCAGAAAAGAGGTCGTGGCACCTCCCATATAAGAAAAATTTTCAAAATACTGCAGTATAGGGTATTTATTTCGTGGCCAGGCCAAAAGTTACACCCTTACTAGTTTTTCTTCTATTCAATAGCTACAACATTGCTGAAGTCATCAAAACAATATTTTCGGCTCGCTACCGAGATATAGCCATATGAAAAAATCGAAAAATCGCTCAAAATCCAATTTGAGGCAAAAAGTTGCAATTTTCAGCTGGATAACTATAATATAATATTGTTTTGATGACTTCAGCAATGTTGTAGCTAATGAATAGAAGAAAAAAAAAATGCCGAACAAACTTAACCGAAAAAAATTCATCTAGTGCCCTAAAATCGCAAAAATGACCACTGTGTAAACATGATCACAGACGGAAAAAAACCTTCAGATACAAAATTTTAGTTCCGAAGTACGCATTGGATGGGTAAATAAAAAAAAGGTCAATGTAGTTCCTAAAATGGATGTCTGATTCGGAATCCCTGTACTCGGATCACTACGGCTGGTGTTTTGCTTGAAAAAATCAATGAAAAACTGATAATTTTCATGCATACAAATTAAAAATATTGATTGCAAGGTTAAATTTTCAATCAAAAATGCGCCGAATTAAAGTTGAACGTAGAAGTTCCTTTGGCATTTTTCAAAGAATTGAATAAACTTTCTCAAAAGGGGGTAGGCAAGGTCGGTAAAACTTCTTGCGCACAATTTGTCCCACCCTAGTGTACATATACATATGTACATTAGAGTGCTTATTTTTTTTTTTTTTTTGTATTTTTGCTATCAAACAGGTTTGTAATTGCAAATTTTAGACCTCTCTCTCTCTCACTGGCGAGCAAAACTGAGTGCATGTTTGAAACTGGTCTATAAACATGCCCATAAAACCGTTAATACGAAAGCAAATAGTTTGAATTATTCAGAGTTTATTCTCTATATATTGAGCTATTAGATGATATGGGTGATTCTTAGATAACTGTGCTTTTTCGAGTTGTAAAATTGGCAGATATTTTTTTTGGATTTTTGCAAGTTTCTTCATGCTATCTTGTGTAAACACACTCTTAAAACTCACCTTTTAAGTAGATCAACAACAAGTGTGAATTTACGGCTTTGAGGTCGAAATTAAGAAATTTTGCTGCCACGTTTGTAACCAAATTGCCACGTTTGTGACATTTTAGCCACAGTATGGAAAAATTATGGTTTTGAAGCGTTTTGATGAGAGATATATTGAATATAATGACAAATTTACACTTCAAGACTAATTTTGCAACAGTGTCATGTCTCCGGTGGTCCATTTTTTTTATACCCTACGGCCCTAAAGATCAACTATGGTTCCCTGTCCTCTGTTTTAATAGCCGTTTATCATGGATTAGGATCTCCTAATTACGAATCTGATCTTGATTTTTTTCTATTACATCAGTATCCTTAGTTATCCTTGCTCAAAAGTGAAAAAATCACAGTTTTGACATCTACTTAACTAAAACAGCAATAAGCAAAATTAATTTTTGTCAATGGATTCAGACAGCCGAATTTATTATCAACAAGACAAAATTTACCGTTTTTCAATTGGATTCCCAGTTTCCGAGTTATAAGCCTTTAAAAAAAGGATACCTCTCAATAACACACAAAGGATTTTCTGGACCGAAAAATTAACAAAAATGGTAAGTTTTATTATTTTTACCAGAAATATATTTTATCACGAAAATTTTAAGCCCTTGCAGACTAAAATCGGATGAAAAAATAAGGCTCTATTGTAGATTTAGTGAATGAACAGATGAAATTTTGATTCTGTGAATTTGCAAAGTAGTAGTTTAGTAGTCTTAGTCACTAAATCTAGAATAGAGCTGTCATTTTTCATGCGATTATGGTCTGCAAAGTCACGAAATTTTTGTAATTAAATATGTTATTGATAAAAATAATAAAACTTGATTTTTTGTAACTTTTCGGTCTCGAAAAATCCTTTGTATGTTATCGAAAGATGTCCTTAATTTAAACGCTTATAACTCGGAAGCTAAGAATCCAATTGAAAAACGGTAAATTATGTCTTGTTGACAATAAATTTGGCTGTCTGAATCCATTGACCAAAATTTATTTTACTTGTTGTTGTTTTTGTTCTATAGCTTTAAGTAGATGTCAAAACAGTGATTTTTTCACTTTTGAGCAAGGATAACTCAGGATTCTGATGGTGTAGAAAAATTTTTGTATTAAAAACATAATTAATAGCCTTCAACTAAATATCTGTATACTCAAACTTTATATGAAATATGTTTTTTTGCGGACTGATAAAAAGTGCCACGTTTGTGACATTTTTGATGCGCCACGTTTGTGACATTTTTGCAGTTTATCGCTCATTGTAAGGCACGCTTTTGAGTTCAAGATTTTTCCGAAAGAATTTGGGGTCATGTCTGCAAATCCTACAAAAAAAAATTGTTTCATGCATAAAATAAAATGTCCTACCTGGGAGTGCCGAGTGCCACGTTTGTGACCATAATTTTTAGAAAAAACGGTTTTTGTTTATAAACTGCCCTATAAAACGCAAACAGATTTCTTTTTGGACGCGTTCGGACATGATGACGTTTGGGTGATGGATAGTGATCAGAATTAATGTATGTGTATTGCAATCTATTGACTGAAACAGTAGTACCATGCAGTAGTAGCATAATACTTTTAAGAAATTTTTTTTTTCCAAAACTAGGGGACAGTCTTCAATTCGAAATTGTGCCCTCTAAAAATTGTTTAAAACTGCAGATGAGCTCAGAATATTGTAGCCTTAAGTATTTACTTAATATGTGTAGTAACTTGTTTTCTGTTCTATTTCCGTTTTTTGGTCGTTTTTCATCGTTTTGTGTATAAAAAGTAGGGGTAGGACATGCCACGTTTGTGACATTTGGGGTATATTTGCAAACTTTCAAAGTAGACCAATAATTATTTGGTGGTAAAATTGATCCGCTCTATTAGAAAAACATAGTTTCTAACATATAGCGTAATTTTTTGTGAAAAAAAAGCCTACTGTATAGGTGAAATCTCCAGAGGACACAAAAAGTACAGTTATCTGAGAATCACCCATATTAATTTGAGTGTGGAAATTTATCATGCAAAATTGTTTTTGATAAAAAACCTCAAGAAACCCGACCGGTTTTTTTTTCTAAATTTTGCTTAAAACATATATTTGAAAAAAAAAAAATTAAATTTTAGTTGCCAAAAATCTAATAAAATATACTTTTTGTAACTAAATTTAAATTCTTGGTTTCAGGAACGGTCAGATGGCTACAGCTAGTACAGATTGTACAGATAATTAAAAAACGTCTGGCAATCCTAACATAGCAACCCTAAATCTTTGTTTCGTTGTTTTTGGACCCAAGATGTCAATTTATAGGGAGAAAATTATGATCTTAGCAAGTTATTTAAAAAAAATTTTTAGTTTTATTAAAAAAACCAGGTGGCAACCCTAAAAATATATGTTGGATTTTTAAAAAGTTTATGTGAGCGTTTCCTAAATTAAAACTTTGAACCTAGTCACAAAAAGTATGATTTTTACAAAATTTCACAAAATAACCAGGTGGCAACCCTAAAATTATATGTTCGATTTTTAAAAGGGTTATCTAAGAGTTTTAAGATTAAAATTAAAATTTTTTTTTAAATATATGGTTAAAGCAAAATTTAAAAAAAAAACAGGTGGCAACCCTAAAAGTTAAAGTTGTATAATTTAATTTTTAAAAAGTTTATCTGCAGCGTTGCCATCAACTCAAAAGGGAGAGTGTCACCGCGATTCAAAAAAGGTGTCACATAACACCCTATGATTGTACAAATTGGTGTCATATAACACCCTTCATTTTTATATTATATTTGATCCTATAGGAGTTTTAACTATTGTTTGTAAGTAGTAGAGCGCCCACAAGATATATGAAATGTGCAAAGTTGAGAATTTGTTTGCTCCCCGTCCATTTCCTGAAATTAGAGGTCAAAAAATAAGATCTCAAAAAAAAATTTGGAATCGGTAGTGGAAAAAACCCAGCCGGTTTTCGATCAAAGGTCGAAAAATTGACTAAAAAAAGGGAAGTCACTTTGACTGCCCGTTGCTTCAAAACAGTTCATTTTTTCATAATATTTTCAAGACAACTTTTGTAGAGCATGACTAGGTTCACATTATCTTCTTAAAAAGTTTTGGTCCAAAAATTAAATTTGTTGTTGTTTCGGTACAAAAACTTAAATTTTTTAAGAAAATTTTCATGACTTTTTTTCTATAAATTGGTTTTTTGTAATTTTCAAAGGGCGGAATATTTGTTCTAGAATTCTTTTATTACATGAGATTAAATGTTGATTAATTCAACAAAAAAAAATTATTCAAAAATATTTAGTTTTAAGGTATGGAGCCGGTCTCAATGTTGGAAAAAAATGAGTATTCTAATTGTTTTCTTTTAATCGCTACTTTATTGGATGCAACAAAATGCATTGCTAGTTGTTATTAAATGCATCATTTAGAACTGCTTTTTGCCTTCAAAATGTGCGACTTTTTTTCAAAAAGTTATGATCATTTTAAAATGACATCATGAAAGTTAAAAATCATGTATGGATTTTCTATAGCAATTGCCATATTACTATATCTTTTATAATGTTATTTTAAAATGGTCATAACTTTTTAAAGAAAAATCATACAAGACTATTCTGTAACTCATTTTGAAGAAGAAGAACCGTACTAAATGACGCATTTAATAGAAAAGACCAAAACGATTTTGTGCGTGTTCTACACAACCTGCAAAATCGTGTTTTTTGAACATTAGGGGTGAGATATCTCACAAACCATAAGTGATACAGCAATTTCGCGTCCAATTTCGAATTCAGCATTAATAACTACATCTAAAATGACTATTTTGGTTTTGATTTGTAGTCGTATTTTTTTAAATACCGTTTTTCGACCTCATTTTAAAAACCATGCCATGAACCGATTTTGAAAACTTTTTTTCTTATTCAGTAAATGCTCAGGTGCAATTTCACAGCTTTGTGCAGTTCTCGACAACTTGATTGAAATTTTTTCCTGAACTGCGTGCACGAATTTGGAAATTTTCGATTATCTCTACTGGAACAGCCCAAAAACGCACTAAAACGAAAATAAAAATTAGTTTAAGAAATATGACTACTGAAATGGTTTCTTACCAGATTAAAAATTAAGAAGAAAAAATAAAAAAAAAATATTTTTTAACTTTGAAATGGGCTCCATTTCTTAAAAACTACAATTTTTTAGAAATTTTTCTTTTAAATTAATCAACGTTTAATTCCCTACAATATAGGAATTCCAGGACAAATATTCCACCCTTTAAAAATTACAAAAAACCAATTTATAGAAAAAAAGTCATGAAAATTTTCTTAAAAAATTTAAGTTTTTGTACCGAAACAACAACAAATTTAATTTTTGGACCAAAATTTTTCAAGAAGATAATGTAGACCAAGTCATGCTCTACAACAATTGTCTTGAAAATATTATGAAAAAATGAACAGTTTTGAAGTAACGGGCAGTCAAAGCGACTTGCCTTTTTTAGTCAATTTTTCGACCTTTGATCGAAAACCGGCTGGGTTTTTTCCACTACCGATTCCAAATTTTTTTTTGAGATCTTATTTTTTTGACCTCTAATTTCAGGAAATGGACGGGGAGCAAACAAAATCCGAATTTTGCACATATGGGCGCTCTAGTAAGTAGTCATAGTTTTTATCGTCGTATCGTCTCCAAATTAAGGTTCTGGAAATACAAGTATTAAAACGACAAGGATTGTTAAACAATTTTAATTTATTTAATGAAACAAACTTCAAAAACAAATACATAAATTAGTATGTAAAGAAATTTATAAAAACATATATAAAAATGGTTTGTACTTATGGCTTTTTTTCAGAGCTAGAAACTTTTACTCAAAAAGATTTGCAAATAATTTGCTGAAGTTTATAGTAACTTGTATAAAAGACGCATGAAATTGTTTTGCTCTTTCCTGTTATATGCATCATTAAGAATTGTTCTTCGTCTTAGAAATGAGCTATAAACTGGTTTTGTGTGATTTTTTTTTTTAAATATGACCATTTGAAAATGATACCATATAGAGAAAAATCATATGAGAACCTACATACGATTTTTAACTTTCATTTACCATTTTATAGTGGTTATAACTTCTTTTAAAGAAAAATCACACATAACTAGTTTCTAGCTCTTTTTGAAGACAAAAATTACTTAAGGATGCATTCAATAGAAAAGACCAAAACGATTTCGTAAGTCTTCCATACGAATTCGAAAATCATGTGTTTGAACATTAGAAACTTTTATCAGAATTTAGGAGTATATGTATTAGGGTGGGTCAAATTGTATGGAGGAAATTTTATCGACCTCGGCTACCCCACTATGTGAAAGTTCATTTAATTCTATGAATAATCGCCTAAGGAACTATACCTCTGCGTTCAACTTTAGTTCGGCGCATTTTTGATCGAAAATTGTACCATTCATCAATATTTTTTTTTATTTTCATACCAAATTTTAAAAATTTTTATAAAGACAAAAGTAATGTCATTATATGATTTGGCTGGTATTCTATCAGTAATCAATTAAATTGGGTTCTGTTTACATAAAAAGTTCACTTGATGGTGTGGAATTGATGCTATATATTTAAAAAAGTGATATGGGTCAAATAGCCGATTATTATGACCGACTTTCAAAATAAACGATTCATATTTTTGGATGAATTTTTTCAAACAAAACACCAACCTAGGCTTAAAGTTCATTCAATTCTATGAATACTTGCCCAAGGAACCATACCTCTACGTTCAATTGAAAATTTTACCGGATTTTCAATTGAAAATGCGCCGAACTAAAGTTGAACTTTCACATAGGGGGGTAGCCGAGATCAGTTTTCAAATCGGCCCACCCAAATATGTATATATATTCTATCTTAAGTAGCTTTTTTCAAAAAGCTTTTTAAACAGTTTGTTTCATGGACTGAAAATTTAACACTTCAAAATCACAGTTCAATTTAATTTAACGAGCCATTTTCAAAAAACTCGATTTTCTTATCTGACTTAAATCACATTAATTGTAAAACCTCATTATAAATAATAAAAGCTTCATCAGATTCGTCATCTTCACAGTTTCTTTCATTGCAGCATTGTAGCATTGTACTGCCTACAATAGATAGTTTTTGATCATCAGTATTAATCACAAAATCATGACAGCATTTGTTCAAAGACTTCAGCCATGATTTGATTTGAATTAAAGCATTTAATAACGGCAGGCCCATTCGGTTTCGGATTTTTGTCTTAATTAGGTTCATGATGCTAAAAACTCGTTCCACCTCAGCGTTAGGAAAGGGAAGAACCAAAAAGCTCTTGGCAAAGGTTCCTATATCTTCAAATGGGTAATCATTTTCAGCGTCTTCATATGCTAATACTTCACTCCAAAATTCTATGGAATTTTCATTATGTTTCCATATGACCAGATGCAAGTTATTAAGTTGATTTAAAATCTGCATCTTTTTTTAAGCAACTGCAAAAACTGTAATAGCAAAAACGGCAACGGTTGACAAAATTTAATCGTAATCTAATTTTGACATTTCATAAGAGCTCACGATGTTGCCAACCATATTTTTTTAGATGTACTTAATTCAATGCGGGAAAGTACTTTTTCAATCAGCCACACTTACTAAAAAAATAAAAAAGCCCAATAGTCCGTGACACCTTGTGGAAAATCGTGGTGTCACAAAAATCTGATATTTTTTCGGTGTCACAGACAAAAACTAAGTGTCACATGTGACACCGAAAGTGTCACAATGGCAACGCTGTTTATCTGAGCGTTTCCTAAACTAAAAATTTGAGTTTAGTCACACAAAGTATAAAATATTTTTCAGAAAACAAATTTGAGAGTGTGTTAGTGAGAGAAGAGAGAATGCATTGAAAAAAAAATGTTCACAGTAAAGAGTACGAAATAAATATTGTGGATATTCATTGAAAAAAAAAAAAAATATGCGTTAAAACCGAAAGATCATAGCAAAAGCAACATCGAGTGCAAGCATATTTCTGTGTTCTTATGACACTGGTCAACGGGCTATAGCACAATTGTGCACGCATTCTTATGCTTTTTCAATCCGTTGTCGCAAAACCATCGACAAAGCAACATCGAGCGCATCTGTAGTTCTGTTGTCTTTTTACGATATGACCAATTCTGAAAAATATTTTATTTTATACTTTTTGTGACTAGATTAAAATTTTTAGTTTAGGAAACGCGCACATAAACTTTTTAAAAACTATACAAAAACTTTTAGGGTTGTCACCTGGATTTTTTTGTAAATTTTGCTTAAGCCATATTATAAAAAAAATTTAATTCTAGTTTAAAACGCTTAGATAAACTTTTTAAAAATCCAACATACTCGTTGCCACCGATTATTTTCAAAAATTTTGTTAAAATCATTCTTTTTGTGACTAAATTGAAATTCTTGGTTTCAGGAACGGTCAGATGGCTACAGGTAGTGCAGATTGTACAGATAGTTTCGTTATTTTTGGACCCAAGGTGTGAATTTATACGGAGAAAATGATGATTTTAGTAATTTATTGAAAGAAAATTTTGGTTTTATTAAAATAATCAGGTTGCAACCCTTAAAATATATGCTGGATTTTTAAAAAGATTTTCTAAGTGTTTTAAGAGAAAAATTTTTTTTTTTTATGTATACAGTCGATGTCCAGTAATACGAATGCTCCGTATTACGAGTGTCCAATAATACGAATGCAAAATTTCCTCCACATGTGATTCTATAATATGAACAGCGTTAAATTTTACGGTTCGATAATACGAATGAGATTTTTTTCTTAGTAGGCTTTGCTTTTTTGCTTAAATTCTTAGAACGCATAAAAGAAAATACGTGAGACTTTTTTTAGAATTTTTAGAACGTTTTGAAATGCGTTTTTCTTAATATTTGGACTGAGAAAAATTGTTGAAAAATTATAAAATGTTTCGAAAAATATGAGTTTTTTAAAAGCAGTCTATCTAAGAAGTTTACAAAGAACACCAATTTCGCGACCCTGCTTTATGACAAGAAATAATACCAAAGCAAAATCCTTGCATATTTATAATGATAGGCATCGGTAATACAACAATGCCGAATTTTAGCCAAATCGGTCACATCATGCCTTTTTAACTGTTGCAATTGGGGTGTTTTACTTCAAATTTCTTCTTTTAGTGGAAAAACTTGATTAAGTTTTTTTTTTTTTTTTTCTTTTTTTTTTTGTGGTAGGGGAGATGTGTGTACCTTGGTCCGCTTTTCAGTTTTTTCAATGTTCTGGATTTTCCAAAAAAGTTTCTTTAGTTTCTTCATTAAGTTATATTTCTACAATGCTTGCAGCATCGAATGACGTGACAATGATATTTCTATGTCTTACCATTGAGTAGAAATATTACTTTTTCGGTTGCAATCTCAAACGGTCCAAGGTACACCATGCAAGTGGTGGACTATTAAAAATAAAAGAGAATGCATTGCATTTAGGTAATAAATTATGAAAGAACCATCTATTATGTAATCAAAAGTAACATTTTTTTCAATAAAAAAAAAAAATTAATCATAAACAAAAATTAAGACACAAAAAAGTGCATTTAGTAAAAAACAATTAATTAAACAAAAATGGTTGCAAATAATTACATTAATCACGTAAATAATAATAATAATATTATATTGAGAGGCGATTATGGCTTCCTGCTTGCCCATCAAATAAGGCTCGCTGGTCAATAAGTATAGGTCCAAGGTACACACAGACAGCATGTTTTAAAAACTGTCAACACCTATAACATATATGAATGAAAATACATCTTAAACACACTAAAAGCTTAAAACAATAACTAAACTTCCTTCCTGATGGTGTAAAACTGAAATATTTCAAGTAAGTTTCTCACAAAACGTTTCGTAGTTTACTCCAAAAACAAATTTTTACACACAAAAAACACTTTTTCCGCCACTTTTTATACACGTATACAGCTTGACGGTCTGAAGTCTACTAGTATGAGTCACCGGTATGAGTGGAAAATTCCATAGAAGAACATTATCGTACACGTGCAACTGTTGAGTGGTAACCGACACTTGGACCGAGGTACACTCGGACCAAGGTACACACATCTCCCCAATGTTAAGCTCAATTTCCATATTTTTTTTTATAAAATATTTTTAATCAAAATATTGTATTTTCCGTTTCTGTACCATATTGCTCAGAAGAAAAATTCATAAATTTCCTATTTTTCATACAGTTTTTTATAGTAAACTGATGTTTTCTCTCAAATAAAATATTCGAGTTAATAAGTTTTATCGCTAAACCGACGATATGTCTCAATATAAAAGAAAACAGGTCTAAAATTTCGTTGCCTGGAATTATATAATTCGTATTATTGGACGTCAACTGTATAAGGTTTCAGAAAAATCTACAAAAAAAAAACAAGTGGCAACCCTGAAAGTTTTTGTATAGTTTTTGAAAAGTTTATCTGAGCGTTTCCTAAACTAAAAATTTGAATCTAGTCACAAAAAGTATGATTTTTACAAAATTTCAGAAAATAACCAGCTAGCAACCCCAAAAATATATGTTAGATTTTAAAGAAGTTTATCTAAGCGTTTTAAGACTAAATTTTTTATTTTTTTTTAATATATGGCTTATGCAAATTTTACAATAAAAAAAAACAGTTGGCAGCCCTAAAAGTTTTTGTATAATTTTTAAAAAGTTTATCTAAGCGTTTCCCAAACTAAACATTTGAATCTAGTTACAAAAAGTATAAAACAAAACATTTTTTAGAATTTGTCATAGCTGTAAAGAAATTTTTTCATGTGCATAAAAAGACAGCAGAACTACAGATACGCTTGATGTTTCTTTGTTGATGTTTTAGCGACAAATGAATGAAAGAGAATAAGAATGCGTGTGAAGTCTTTCTCCTCAATTGAGCTATGGCTTGCCGACCACTGGTCTACAACTCAATTAAGCTGAACATCACCCAAGAGGAAAAATTTCTAGCGCTTCTGATCCAAGCACTTCAAAAGTGCTTGTCCCCATAGAAATTTAGAAGCACTATCACAATGATTTTTTATAAGGCTGCAGTAAGAACAACGTGAGTTCGAACCCAGCCCGGGAGATTTTTTTTTTTACTTTTTTTTAGCTTTATTTTTTTTTTTTAATTAAATATTTTTTATTCAACATCTTTTATTTCACTTTTCTATTTTCCTCTCTTATTAATTTACTTTTGTTTAACCGAATTGAAATTGATTACACAATGATTTCATATAAGGCTGCAGTAAGAACAACGTGAGTTCGAACCCAGCCCGGGTGTTTCTTTTTTCCGTTTTTTTATTTTTTTTTTATTAAAATATTTTTTATTCAACCTTTTTTATTTCACTTTTCTATTTTAATTTCTCATTTTTATTTACTTTTGCTTACTTGAATTGAAACTGATTGCACAATGATTCTATGTAATGATGCAGGACAACATTAGCTTAATATACAAATTTAATACCTTTTCATATCATCGGGCGATGGTGGAGCGGTCTAAAGGGTTGGTAAATGTAAGAAAAAAATATCTAGCACGTGGAGGGTTGTGGATTCAAATCCTGGCGCGGCCAGTTTTTTTTTTTTTTCTTTTTTTAATTTTATTGAAAAAACGCTTACCGCAACATTACAAATAAGCGCTTTTAAAACTCTTTTTTGGTAAGGCTGCGGTAAGCTTTTGCTCGCTTACATCCTATGACATGCAATGTTAAAAAGAAAGTATTGTTCTTACGGAGCGGAAGCGCTTATTAGTGAAAAGGATGCACTTCAGATGGGTTTTTGAAGCACTTCTTTTCCCCTTGGGCATCAACATACGCATGCAAGGACGCATACTTACAAGCTGCTAAAATATCATTGATAAATACAGAAAATAGCAGAAGCCCAAGCATGGGGGACTCCACTACAAACCATTTTATATTGCGAGTGCTGTTCCTTGACTTAAACTCTTTGTACATGGTTCGATAAATATCTACTAAGTAGTTTAGTGCTGTTATCATAAAATCCTTACAAATGTTTCAACTTCTGGCACAATAAAAAATTATTGACAGAGTCAAAATCTTTCGAGAAATCGAGTAAGCATAAAAAACTTACTACATAGTCCTTCATCAAACTTTCATCTTATACATATCATAAAGTACGAATTCTTGTATTTCATCTGCCATTAGAGTTTCACATATTTTGGACAAAGAAGGCAGAAAGCTAATAGACCTAAAATCATTAGCAACACTTGCTGAAGGTTTCTTCGCAATTAGTACTACAATAGCGATTTTCCAAGAATGGCGAAATGAAGATGTAAAACAGTGATTTATATTTGTGTTAATGGGCTCAGAACATATGGCATAATTAACTTGTTAAATTTAAGCGAGATTCCATCATCTCCTATAGCATTCGATTGAATTTTAAAGATGCTTTTTTTAACATCATTTTCACAAACGGTTTTGAGGAGTAGCAGTGCCAGATGTATCTAGATAGTTTCTTTCAAGGGTCGTCGATGTATGTGAGAGAAAATATTCATTGAGTTCATTCGGATCAACAAGACATTAAGCAGAGCATTCGTCACCAAAGTAGAAATTTTTTAAATTTCTCCACAAAACTTTCGATGGAAGTGTTGTTGTTAATTTTCTTGGATTGCCTAGTTATCAAGATTGATTCATTTCTAGCATACCTAAACTTTTCCCAATTTTCAGGTGTTTGAATTTCTATTCCAAATATTTTCAATGAAAATGATTTGTGCAAAAGAAATTCTGAAAACGAAAATAGTCAACGAAGAGGTAATAATGAAAGTGTTATTAAAGAATTTCTAAATAACATTGAAAGTAGCGAAGAACAAATTTCTGCTCATAGGTAATATTTAAGAAAACGTAATAATTAAATCTTTTTAACAAATGTACACGTATAATTTTGTAAAAAAAAATATTTGCAATAATGAATTTATTTTTTTTTTTTTTTCTTAAAGGGGGTATGAGTAGAATTATACAAATATGTAAATAACTGTCAATGGTAAATTCACCACACATTCTCTCTCTTTAGTAAGTCTTGTAATAAGCTATTGTAAATTAGTTTTTAGTCTTGAAGTTAATATCAAATAAAGAACACGCATTGAATTAAAACTCTTGACTACTCGTATATCATTGGACTGAATTCTTGCAAAATACCTTCAAAGTTTAAAGTTCAAATGCAAACAGACATTTATATAAGACTTTTAACTTAGTTCTTATAGTGTCAAGACATAGGTTTGTGTAAATATTCAGCTTTCTAACTGTCATTGGAAAATGAATCCTTTTTTGTCTGTACAATTATATTTACTAGAATCGCCCCATAATAAAAATTTGACCTCAAATGTATTAAATAATTTTGGTACTTTTTGGACAGTTTTAGTACTTTTTTTGCTCAAAATGTAAAACGAAAATTAAACAAAAAACATGAAGTCAGTGTCAATCAGCTTTTTGTTTTTCTCTTTGGGCTGTATCCTCTATTCAGCTCTGTGTGACCGCGTGTTTGGTCGATATAAATATTGATAAATTTGCATTTAATTTTACCTGGCTTGATAGCAAAATATTAAAATACTATAATTTTCACTTTGTGCACATTTTCACACAAATACATTTCTAATGGTGTATAATTCAAAGTCGTGCTCCATTTCTAACAAAAAAAAAGGTAGCACAAGTTTTTGTCTTGCGAATTAATATATAGATTTATATCTCTTAACTTAAACTGACCTGCTCATCAATTGGACAGCCTCTTTCATCAAGTAGTTGTTGTGTCGATTCACCTAAGCCATCTAGGGCTGCACAGTCGATCACTCGAACTCCTATTGTACCGGGTACGATAGCGCGCACTGTTAGCGTTGTTGCACGTCCTATTTCGACAGCACCAGAGCCATCAGGGCCACACAGCTCCAACCAAATACGGACGTTTGGTGTAGTCAATGACGACTTTGTAGTTGAAGATAGTATGATTGGCATTTTTTGAGTAGTTGTTTTAACATCAGTTAGTTGTAGCCGGTCTTTTAACGTTACATTATGTACGCTCGCACCACTACTATCAATCGTACGCATTCTACCATTTCTAAAATTCAAAAGAAGATATCAATACACACAATAAAAAGGATAATAACACCAGGACACAAAAAATATAAAGTGGTCTTTACCGGCCAGACACATCTTTCCATATGTATTTTGATGCACTGAATCCGAATCTGAGGTCGGAGTCGCTCATATACCCTCAAAATTTCGAGATATTCTTGCTTGAAGATGAAGAAAGTGCTTTTTTCAGGCTTATGACGCGATTCTAGGAAAAATATAGATCCACTTTTTAATGGCAGCGAATAGCCATAATCTTCTTAATCAGACTATACCTTCAAACTTTTCCGATTGGACTCTTGCTTTCCAAGGTATAACCCTCTGAAGTAAACCTCATCCCCATACAAAGGACTTCATTATATTTGTTGCGTAAACTAAACTAAACTACACCTTTTCCTGAAAACAGCGCTTTCTGCAACTTCAAGCAAGGATCAGCGCTCCAAAAAACATATGGAAAGATGTATCTGGTCAAATAAACAGACCACTTTATTTTAATAAAGATATTTCTAATGCGTAAATATTTAAAATGTTAAAGTGCTTTAAAGAATTATACTCCTCAAAATTAACACAATAAAAAATTATTTAAAAAAAAAATTTTACGAAGTTTCTAAAGAAATAGAAAGTTTTCAAAAAAACCTCATGAAGCCAAAATTAACGTAATTTGTTTCAAAACGTACACATTGGCAGATCGTGACCGCAAATACAATAGGTAAAAAATAAAAGTGTTATGGATTTAAAAAAATTTTACGCCAATCGTCAGACAATATTTAGGGGCGGAAAGAAAAACTATAAAAGTTTCAAATTTTCATTAGGTTTATTAGCACTGTGGGCTCAAAGTTGAACTTTGAACAGCAAAAATGCTCTGTGGAACTTAATATTAGCAACTGATAAATAAAACGCTCTAGTGGAATATGGCCAGAAAGTTATTATTATTATTTTCAGTTTATTAACATAATAAATCATGCAACAAACTTAAAAGTAGGCATTAATTACAAAGATTATCAAAATATTTATATAAAAAAGAAAAACTACCGACAAATCTTAAACCAATATGAGTTTAGAAAAAAAAAGGATGTTTTTATATATACATGCATGTGGAGTTATTTTTCATTTGTTTAAACAGTAGAATATATGTGACCTGGTCTATGAAAAGGGGGCTTACGTGAGAAAATAAGTTTCACGAGAAAAAAGCTGGAAGACAACTATTAAAGGTCAATTCTATGCGACTCTGCAAAAAATTGGGAAATTTTTTTTTTTGACACCTACGCACCCTTTTCATAAACCAGGTCACATATATTGAATTTTTCCAAAATGGCTTTAAATGTACTTGTGTTGTCTGCAGTTGGGACTTGAAGTAAGTTAAGAAATGTATTGCTCAGCTTTTGACATTCGTTTTTGATTGGTAAACAGTCGAAGATTAGATGGCAAACATTGACTCTTGGATGATGACATAGTGGGCATGATGGTGGCGAAGTTTTATCCATTAAGTGTCGATAGGTTGGACGAGTGTGGCCCATACAAAATCTACATAATTTCTTTAGCAGTATTTTTTGAGCTTCTGGCGGAAGCTTTGCAGGAGTTCCGTCTTTGTTAATTTTTTTATACAAATGTGCAAAATTTCCAACTGAGCAGCTCTGATAGTACCGAGCTTAGGGTTGATGACAGCATACCCTACGCATTTTGTGGTTTTGAATCCGTCAGTATAGTAAGCGTCCCACTTGTCATTATGTAAGGAGTTGATGGTTTCATAAAAGTGAGCTCTATAAACGTCTGGATTAGTGATTTATTTAGGCAAGTGTACAAGATTAGAGATGAAACTTGTTTGTTGTAGACCCCAAAGAGGATGGTTTAAGGTTTTGATGAAGGTTTTTTTGTTGAAGCCAAGTTCTTCGAGTAATTTGTTGTAAATCTTTTGTAATTCAGATAGCTTTTGTTATGTATTTTTGTTATGGATGAACAGCAAATTTGGTCATTAGAAGAAGATAGTAGTAATTTTGAGCCAAGTTTTGTAGTGTTCTGACTTAAAAGCTCCTCGAAAATCATTATTGCAGTTTCCTTCAGAAAGATTGGTATTGGTGTAGATCTAAATACCCCAGCGAAGTATCTGGCGGCTGCATGATAAACTAATGTTATTTTCCTTAAATTCGTTTTTGAAGTTAATCAATATATAGGCCATAGTTGGGCACTTTCCAGTACCAGTAAAATTTCAGTAAAAGAAATTGTTTACTGATATTGTAATTTAATTTGCATTAACCAATAAAGTATTATTGATAACTGAAAAAAAAGCAGTAACCAGTAAATTTTTATTGATAGTGAAATTTACTTTGCATTAAAAGTAAATTTTACTGATTACTGGTAAAACATCAGTTAGCAGTAAATTTTACTAATATTGCAATTTCACATTTAATTACCAGTAAAATTTTACTGATTACTGGAAAAAATATCAGTAAGCAGTAAATTTTACTGATATGGCGATTTCACATTTAATTACCAGTAAAATTTTACTGATTATTGGAAAAAATATCAGTAAGCAGTAAATTTTACTGATATTGCAATTAAACATTTAATTACCAGTAAAATTTTACTGATTACTGGAAAAAATATCAGTAAGAAGTAAATTTTACTGATATTGCAATTTCACATTTAATTACCAGTAAAATTTTACTGATTACTGGAAAAAATATCAGTAATACCAGTGATATCAGTGACGAGCTTGAGTACTTGGAGGAATACATAAAGCGTATGGGGCCTATAGCAGAAGCGATTGAGTTTCTTCAGGGCGACAAGACAAAACTATGTATTTTGGTTACTCTGTCCCTGCAATAGTATGCTTAAGAATAAAAATGCATCGTTTAGACCCTACAAGCCTTAAGTACTTAGCCAAAGTATGCGAAAAAATGCAAGAAACTTTGCTTAAAAGATTCCAAAAATATTTCAAGCTGCAGCCTGACTCTTGGGATGTTGTTATTGCGGCTATACCTGTTCCGGATATATTACATACATATAATATTAGTACAATTTCTAAAAGCTCTGTTAGAAACAGCAACAACGCCAACAGAAGAAGACGTAAGGAGGATGTTGAACACTTATGTGGCGAAGTATGGAAAAATAGCCGTTGTGTTCTGCGGGACATACCGAAAAAAGCAATCCAAGATTTCGGGGAAGACAGTAATGGCAAAGTTTTTACACTTAATTTTCTATTAAATATCTGTACTAATATATTCATTTGTATATCTACTTTAACAGATGAAAGCAAACAGTGTGTTTCCACTGACTCTGGAAATTATCTCCAAAAAACCATTTTGTACCTATTCCATCGAGACAACGACAAATTGTCTGAAAAACCATCCAGCAATTAAAAACGTGTTTTTTAAATACAATACCCCATTACCGTCATGTGCACCTGCAGAACGGTTGTTTTCGTTCGCTGGGATTGTGATTCGCTCCAGAAGGCAAAACCTCAACGATGAAAATTTCGAATTGCTTGTTCTGAGAAAAGCTAACGGTGTATAAAGAGTTTCGTATCAATTCTGCGCTTGACACACAGTTCAGTAGCAATTGAGTACTAAAGGAAAATAGAATAAAAGTTGGTTTTTATATAATTTTCCAACTTAAATATTGTGCTTTATTTACTTTGGATGTTTTTTGCTTTTGAGTAAAAACATATTTAATTTAGGATTGTGCACTAGTAATTTTTACTGCAATTTTTCGGTAAAAATTATTTTTACTGCAATTTTTTTCAGTAATCAGTAAAAACTTAATTTTACTGGAATTTTTTTTCAGTAATCAGTAAAAAATTATTTTTATTGCAATTTTTTTCAGTAATCAGTAAAATTTATTGGTAATGCAAATTAAATTTCATTATCAACAAAAATTTACTGGTTACTGCTTTTTTTTTCAGTAATTAGTAAAAATATATTTTTACTGCAATTTTTTGACAGTAATCGGTAAAAAATTATTTTTACTGCAAATTTTTTTTCGTAATCAGTAAAATTTACTGGAAATGCAAGTTAAAATCATTATCAATAAAAATTTACTGGTTACTGTTTTTTTTTTTTTTTTTCATTAATCAGTAAACATTTATTTTTACTGATATTTTTTCAGAATCACTAAAATTTTAATGGTAATGCAAACTAAATATCAGTAATCAATAATACTTTACTGATAATTGCTATTGTTAATGCAGTCAATAAATACTGCAGTGTGCCCATCTATGATATAAGTAGGCAAGCCGTATTCAATTTTTGATTTAATAATTGCTTTCATAACATTAATGGAGGTTGTAAGATGTGCATTGCTATTATGACTTGAAATACATTTTAACAAAGTTAAATTTTTTGGCCAGAAAGTATATTCCTTAATAGACTAAAAGCTGAATTTTTGGATGTTCCTTAGATAGTAAGGGAGTGTATCCAGGTATGAAACACCTTCGGGTATGAGACAGTCTATTTTTTCTATGATGCAAAATTAATATTGTCAATCTGACTACTGTCGAACACCGGAGTGAAAAGAACTATTGCTTCTTTTAGTTACACACCTTAGGTTGCAACTCGACTGTAAAAAGTTTTAATGACACTAGTCTACAAATGATTAAAAATTTTTTCCCCAGTGAATGCCATTATTCATTTTATATGTAAAATGGGCTGCTGATTCCGAAAATCGCATTATTTTTTTTATTTCGTGTCGTTTTCGAGATATCGGTCATTTTCGGTTTTCGGACCAAAAAAAAAAGATAGTTCCATTTAAATACAAATATCACAAGAACTAATGTTTATATTTAAACGTATTATATGTCATATTAAAGGTAATTAAATTACCTACAAATGATATTCACATCACTTTTTGGTTGGTTTGTTAGTTTCGGCGAAATAAATTGATTTCTAAAAAAAAACATTTTTTTTTTCGAAAAAATTAACAAAAAATCAAAATCAACTGCTGATTTATACAAGAAGAAATAACTTTTTTATAATTTTTTTTTTTTTGTATCATAGACTATATATTTGTGAAGAAAATAAGAAACCACTTAAAAAAATCGATGGAAAAATGCAAAAGTTGTATACAATTCATTGAAGAGTTACCAAAATGCGTTTTTCCCTATTTTTTTCGTTTTTTTGTAATAAACTGTTCGATAATTAAAACTTTTTGTAAAACACATGAGAAAATCCAAAAAATTCTTAAAGTAGGCGTTAAAAAAAAATACCCGTGTCTCGTCGTTTTTCTCCAGCACGTCAGATTTTTTTTTAATCGATTTTTGAAGTTTTTTAATCCACTGTACATGAAAAATACAAAAATAGCGCATTCTTGTGTTAAATCGATGAATTTTACTATATGATCCTTACATTTGAGGTGTATTATGTGTTCAGTAAACTTATGCAGGATATTACGAGGAATATTTTTGTAGAAAATTTTAACAAGTGGGTCATTTTGACCCCCCACATTTAGGTCAAAATACCCACATGTGGGGGTTTTAGAGGGTTAAAATTTTCTACAAAAATATTCCTCGTAATATCCTGCATAAAAAGTTATTTCTTCTTGCATAAATCTGCAGTTGATTTTGATTTTTTGTTAATTTTTTCGAAAAAAAAAATGCTTTTTTAGAAATCATTTGTAGGTAATTTAATTACCTTTAATATGACATATAATACGTTTGAATACAAACATTAGTTCTTGAGATATTTGTATTTAAATGGAACTATCTTTTTTTTTTCCGAAAACCGAAAATGACCGATATCTCGAAAACGACACGAAATAATAAAAAAAAAATAATGCGATTTTCGGAATCAGCAACCCATTTTACATATAAAATGAATAATGGCATTCACTGGGAATTTTGGCTGTAGACTAGTGTGATCTTTTTCAAAGTGTTATATGTGGGTTTTTGCAAATATAAATGGTTAAAACATTACCTTTTGACTTTTTTTTAAAAAGTGTCATGTATTCGGGTATGAGTCACTTTTTTTTCGATCTCAAATCGTGTGCAACTGTCAAGTATCGACATGTATGTATGTAATGATACATGAATCAAAGTTTGTGTTTACGTACAGTATGTACTTAGGAAAAAGGCCATAACTTTTGCATGTTATGAAATAACTTTTTACGTCTTTTAAGAGTTTAAGTTGTGTGCATTTCTTAGCTTTCGAACGATTTATAAAACACCTGAAACGGTTTGACCAGTAAAAAGTTATTACTCAAAAACAAAACCCGTCTCATACCCTGATACACTCCCTTATCACAAAAAAAAGTTCGATTTTTAATGAAAAAAAAAAAATTTTTTTTTTTCGACCTCTAAATAAGTAGCTGCTTAGCTCCGTCATTTGACGTCCGATCATCAAGAGTTGTATATCGTTGTAAACGCCTCAATGTGCGCTATATTTCTTTAATAGAAGTCATTTATCTCAAATTTTTTTTTCGACTAGTTGTTCTCATTAACACATTACACTGTCTGACAATTTCAAACTTTTTGTAAAACACATGAGAAAAAAAATATTCCAGCACGTCAGATTTTTTTTAAATCGATTTTTGAAGTGTTTAAATCCACTGTACATAAAAAAACAAAAATATAACGCATTCTTGAATTAAATCGATGAATTTAACTACATATATGATCCCTACATCTGAGGTGTAGCATGTGTTCAGTAAACTTATGCAGGATATTGCGAGAAATATTTTTGAAACAAATTTTAACCTTCTGCATACCTCACATATGGGTAATTTTTACCCTTTTCTCGAAAAAGAACAAAAATTATGCCTAAAACAGGAGAATACTAACTCAGTATGTACTACAGAAATATTTGCTGTAAATTTTCACTACTTGTTGCTGAACAGTGAAAAGTCAAAATTTCATCCCGAAAGTCAAAAAATCGTTAAAATCAATATAGTGGAGTCAATGAAGCCAAAAAACAGGCAAAATGAGGAAGTCCTCAAGAACAGCTCCGATTTTGATAATTTTTTCAAAATTTATTTTTTTTTTTTATTTAAAATCAGAAACATTTTGCAGTCGGAATTATATAATTTTTTAAACCATATTTAAAAAACCTTCCAATATGTTTTCATAAAAAAAAATTGGAAAAAAATATACAACAAACAAAAATCAAAATAGTCATTTTATAGGTATTTGGCAATTCTAAATCCGAATCTGGTATTCGAATTGCTGTATCTTATATGATTTCTGAGATTTCTTCCCTTTTTATAGGGTCTAAATTTGTGTATATAAAAACTGTTGCAATGTTTTTCTCAAGAATGGTTAAAGCGATTTTAATGAAACTTTGGAAAATGATGCGCATTGGCATATACTAAGGAATGAGATAGACTTTGACTTAGTATCGAGGTTAAGGCTGAAAGTGGACGATAAGTTTTTTTAGTATGGCTTAAAAAATTATATAATCCCGACCGCGCTCCAAAATGTTTCTGATTTTAAACAAAAAAAAAAAAATAAAAATTAAAAAAAAAATCATCAAAATCGGAGCTGTTCTTGAGCACTTCGATCTAAAAGGCTATATTGACTCCACTAATAAGGACTTTGTACAATCAATAAAAAAAATTCCAAATTTCACCCCACTGTAAAACTCTAAATCTACGTTTGAATAAAACTCGTTGTTACAAGATCATAACAATAACACACAAGGATCATTTTCCTAGAACGCATTAGCCCATTATATACTGTTTTTATTGTTCTCTTTGACCCCTTTTTTCTAAAAAAAACTGGGCAAGGATCATTTTCCTAGAACGCATTAACCCATTATATCGTGTTTTTATTGATCTCTTTGACCCTTTTCTCCTGGGCAACTGGGCAAAAATGGGTTAAAGTATTGTACAAAAATTTTTTACGGAAAATTTCACTAGGAGTTACGAAAAGGAAAAATTCTTAAAACTTAAGGAAAGCGCGATAAGCTTTCAAAATAAGGGGCTTGCAGCGAAATTTATTTTTTTGTATGGGGATCAATACTATCTACTTACAATATCTAGCTAACGGTTATATCTACATATATCCACAATTTTGTAGCTCACAAAATTTCCTATAAAAAATTATTAATGTTGTTTTCGTAGGATCTTTAGTTTAGGAGATATTCTGATAAACTGTAACCTTCGTCATAGTATCAAGACTTGGTGCCTTCGTGAGATTTCGGGTGCAAAAGGTCGAGGAAAACAGTTTTCTTGCAAATATCTCGCTTACGGACTATATCTCATTATCATTTTTTTGTTTACAATGATACAATTTATTAGCATATAAGAATACAAGTTTCTTTTAAATGCAAAAGATTTAAATTAAGATAATAAATTAAGTTTAGTGTTTACATCTTACATTAGGTCACAATTATAATCATCAATATATAAAGGCAAAAAATATTACACAAGTACCTATCTTACTAGTCATGGTCAAAAGGATTAAGCACTATACTAAAAATATTTGAGAGCTGCAAAAAATACAGAAAAAAAAGAATAATAATAGAGAAGAGGAGAAAAAATAAGTAAGAGGTGAGAAAGCTAAGAAAAGTAGTGAAAGATTATAGTGGAGTCAATGAAGCAAAAAAACAGGCAAAATGAGGATACCCTCAAGAACAGCTCCGATTTTGATGATTTTTTTTTTTAAATTTTGTTTTTTTTTTATTTAAAATCAGAAACATTTTGGAGCGCGGTCGGAATTATATAATTTTCTAAACAATATTTAAAAAAGTTATATTTTCATAAAAAAAAATTGTGTAAAGAAATGCAACAAACAGAAATCAAAATTTTATTTGTATTTGGCGATTCTAAATCCGAATCTGGCATTAAAATTGCTGTATCTTGTATGGTTTCTGAGATATCTTCTCTTCTTATAGGATCTAAATTTGTGCATATAAAAACTGTTGCTATGTTTTTCTCAAGAACGGCTATAGGGGCTTATCATGAAACTTTGGAAAATGATCCGCATTAGCATATACTAAAGAATAAAATAGACCTTGACTTAGTATATACTTATAAAGAGACGTGGCACCGCCCCAAACTTTATTTTGATTTAGTCATATCTTTTGAACCGTATAAAATTTTTTGATGAAAATTAGTGCTAGCTTCTGACTATCAATGCCTTAAAATGAGCAAAAATTGAGCGAAATCGGAAAAGTGCCATGCCCACTTTTTAACCATTGAAAATTGAGAACTTCCATCTAAAATGCTTCATTGACTCCACTATTAACTGCCTAAGCTTTTTACAATTAGATGCACATTTGAAGTGACGTGGAAGGGAATTGGTCCAAATTTTATGTGGAAAATCCAAAAGTGTTTAAATGCCAAGGTACTCGCGACTTTTCTTAACCCTTGGATCCCGCTGATTGCAAAAAGTGCTTTGGAACCAAAAAAAAAAAACAAAATTGTGTTTAGATATCCACACCTTTCCTCACGTGTTTTAAATAAAAAGTGCTTGCACCCAAAATGTTTTTTTCACTGTTCACTGTTTTTTAATCTACGAACAAGCAGGTTACTTTCTGCATACTCTTTTTTTGTATCCGCTTTAGCCAATTTTTTTTTTTGGTTTTAGTATAGAGCACAGTCCTAAAAAATGGGTTTATCGGCCCTGGTTTGAAAAAGTGCCGTTCACATTGAAAAAAGAGCTATATATGTTTGACCCTAGAGGCATTCCACATATTTCCCCAAAAAAACATTTTGGGTGCAAGCACTTTTTATTTAAAACACGTGGGGACAGGTGTGTATCCCACAACGAGTTTAGAAGTACTTTTTTAGGAATTTTTTATGCTTTGAGAACTTTTTTCAGCTTAAATGTTATATCTTTCGAATATGACGAGGTATATGCACAAAATAAATTCAATTTTTTTAAGAATACTTTGTGTTATATTCTCGGTTAAAACGAATTAATTTATCCATTCCGAGTTTTTTCAACAGCACTTTAAACTTCAAATTTTGTAAATTTTTTGAGGTATCTGATCTTTCAAAAAGTGATTTTTTTCTTATTTTCTGTAGTAGTGCAGGCAAATTAGGTAAAAATGGGTATTCATTTCTTATTTTGTTGAACATGCAACGATGTTGATCCAACAGGGCTCATTTTGTTCGTACTAAAACTTAGAACAAAATCAACGCATTAGTTTTTTACGGCTTTTCCCAAAACTTTTTTAATCCCCCGTGAACCCCCAATAAATTCAATAAAACTGTTCTAAAATGCTTAAGAATGGAAAATTATGCATTTCAGGGGGCTCTCTAGGTTGGTGAATCCAAATATGATGTTGGAAAATGGAAAAATTGAAAATGGCACCCGGAAAACTGCGTTCATACCCATTTTAAGCACCAAAAATTGCGAAAAAATCGTTATAGTGGACTGCCTGGGGGTTTTAGCCTAGAAGTTTTGTTACAGTGTATGAATTTATACGGTCGAGGTAGGATTTTGTTTTTTATACTTTAAAAAGTAAAGTTTACCAAAAATTTTTTTGTGCTTTTGATTTGTTTATTATTTAAGCAATAACTATGAAAATTTAATACAACACAAAATTAAAAATATTTATAACATTTTGCAAACCATTTTTTCTAAACTAATTTGAGGTCGCTGAACACGAAAAACGCAATTATTTTTTTTTCCTTGGGGCCATTCCCTAGTTATTCGATAATTTCTATTTTCGAGGTTATAGCTTTATATACATCAATATATTTCTATGACGCCAAGTCCGATCGATTTTATTTTTCCACATTTTCAAAGAGTGATTAATGGCCTACAAAAGTTTGCCGAACACATGATACATCTCAGTTGTAAGAATCATATACAGTATTCATCGCTTGTGCGCACGTCGTTTATAGGCATTTCTCGCTCATATGCATCAAAACTTGTGCAATTTCATTTTGCAATTTAAATTTGTTAACATTTTTCTCCTTTATATGTCACGCTTATATGGGCATATCCGAAAATAATCTCCTCTTACATGACCCAGGTTTTAAGAAAATTTATTTTTCCATGTTCAATAACCAAATGTGGTGGAATATATTTCTAGACGTATAAAATGAAATTCCCAATAGGTGAACAAAAAAAAATTTCGCCCCGAGATGGTGTCAGGAGGTCGTTTTATCTAAAAATAATGGGAAAATCGAGATTTCCGATACTATACGGGAGTGCACATATTTCAGAAGTAGAAGATATGTTACGGGGCACCTTTTTAAATGTTCTGGAGTAAAATTCAGAAAAATCGTATGTGGGTCGTGGCGGCAAAATGGGTTAAAATTACTAAATCACTCATTACAGGTTCTAAGATTCTGAAAAAATTCTAGCAAATGCTTTGATGAAAAATAAATTGACTTTGTTTATGATATTTTTTTAATTTAAGCGCCCTCTGCAGAGTAAAAAATGAAAAACGAAAAATTTGGGGTAAAAAAAGCGATTTTTGGCGATATGCGATCTAGCACACCATAGCGACACATAAGGCAAAATAGCATGATATCTAACAAATATTCTGTAATAAATTTCAGAAAAATTGTATGTGGGTCGTGGCGACAAAATGGGTTAATAAGTCTAAATCGCTCTTTACGCCCACATAACAGGTCCGAAAATTCTGAAAAAATTCAAGCAAATTCCTTGACAAAAAATAAATCGAATTTGTTTATGATGTTTTTTTGATTTAAGCCACCAATGATGATCAAAAAACGAAAAACTCTAAATTTCGCATTCCGCCAAAAATAAAGTGTTTACCCTAATGTTAACGTTTTTCGTTTTTTACTCGACATGGGGGGCTTAAATCAAAAACACATAATAAACAAATTCGATTCATTTTTTGTCAAGGAATTTGCTGAATTTTTTCAGAATTTTCGGACCTGTTATGTGGGCGTAAAGAGCGATTTAGACTTTTTAACCATTTTGTCGCCACGACCCTCATACGATTTTTCTGAAATTTATTACGGAATATTTGTTAGATATCATGCTATTTTGCCTTATGTGTCGCTATGGTGTGCTCGATCGCATATCGCCAAAAATCGCATTTTTTTACTGCAAATTTTTCATTTTTCATTTTTTACTCGGTATTATTAAAAAATATCATAAACAAAATCAATTAATTTTTCATCAAAGAATTTGCTAGAATTTTTTCAGAATTTTAGGACCTGTTATGTGGGCGTAATGAGCGATTTAGTTATTTTAACCCATTTTGCCGCCACGACCCACATACGATTTTTCTGAATTTTACTCCAGAATATTTGGAAAGGTACCCCGTAACATATCTACTACTTCTGAAATATGTGCTCTCCGGTATATTATCGGAAACCTCGATTTTTTTGTTCACCTATTGGGAATTTCATTTTATACGTCTAGGAATATATTCCACCCCATTTGGTTATTGAACATTGAAAAAAAAATTTTTCTTAAAACCTGGGTCATATAAGAGGAGATTGTTTTCGGATATGCCCATATGCTTCTCAAGTTTTTCCTCTAATCACTCTTATATGCACAACAGCGAAATTTTTATTTTTTTTTTCAATAGTTACAGTACATTACAAATAATTAAATTGTGTTTGTAACATTTAGTAAAACATGCTTTTTAAATTTATTTGAGGTCGCTGAGTCCGAAAATCGATTTTTTTTCTAGGGCCCTTTCTTGAGTTAATCAAAAATTTCAATGTTAATTTTACACTGTTTTAAAGAAAAACTCATAATGTTTCCCTAAAATTTACCAATAATTAAGGTCTAATTAAAATTGGATATACAAATTTTTCACAACTTTTCATATTAAGGCCAAATGAAACAAGGTTTTTGAGCCAATTGTTTATACAAATACACTTTTTTTATTATTATTTATCAGTGTATTTGATTGCGAACATTTTAAGCACAAGTAAACCAAATTGGATAATGTTTTAAAAAGCTATTAAGGTTTCAGTGAAGTAAGACCATTTCAGTTTTTTATCAAAATATTCGATTTGCATGGAGCAAAAAAAGCGTATAAGGCAGAAATGCTTTTTTCATACGATGCCTTCCTTTTGAGTAAAAGAGCGTTTTTCCGACCGCGTAATTGAAAAACATAAAAAATTCGATTTATCTGTATAGTTTTTCAATGCCAAATCTTTATTTTTCAAGCAAGTTTGGGTGTCCATTCTGTGAAGAAAAAAAAGTTATGAGCAAAAACATTTTTTGTACCAGTTTATTTTTTCGTTAAAAAATCGAATGGTCTTTCTTCAATGAAACTTTAATAACTTTTTAAAATATGATCCTACTTTGCTCAACTTAAGGGTAAAATGTTTGCAATTAAATACTCTATTAAATAAAAATACAATAACGTAAATTTGTATAAACTTTTGGCCAAAAAACCGTGTTTTACTTGGCTTTAAAATGAAAAGTTGTAAAAAACTAAGTATTATAAAAATAAACTTTGTGCTGCTTTAACTAAGCCAATTTCAATCAGATTTTAATAATTGGTACATTTGTTGGAAACGTTTTGGTTTTTTGCTTCAAAACAGTGTTAAAATAAGTTCGATCGAAATTGGGTTAAATTTTTATTAAATAAAATTTTCAAATGCTGAAGTTAGTTTATTGACTGTTTTTTTGCTTGTATAGTACTAATGAAAGTACCAACGCACTTTTTTCAAATTCAAATTATCGTTTAATTAAAAATTTCAAATTCAAAAAAATTGTATTGAAAAATTGCGGTAGAAGCCACATTTTATTGTTTTTCTGGAGAACCACTGGCAGGCCCACTCCAATTTTTGGAGGACTGGTAAGTTACACCTGTAGCTTTTTTTGCAAGAAGAAATAAAAATATCAAAAATGACATATTTTAGGAAACTCAATTTAAAACTTTTTTTTTCAGTGTAAACAATATAAAAAAAAAATAACTTTTGCTAATTTTTATTTTAAAGCCTGTTTCAAGTCAAATTATTTGACACCATAAAATTGATAATTGGATAAATGCAACTAAAGTTATAGCTTCTCAAAAAAAATCTAGCTTAAAAATTTCAAAGTCCCATATCTCCGCCATTTTTTTAAATTTTGAAAAAATATTTGGTAGTAATTTTTTTCACTATGATATTGCTTATGTCAATTTATAGCCAAATCGGGTGCCATCAAAAAAATCTTGATCTTTTTGAAATGGCTACACCTGTAATATTTATTATTTCTTTCACAACTTTTTGCCCTTAAAAATATTCTTGTAGGATTCTAGTTAGTTGGCATTAAGTAACAGCATTTATGAAACTAGGTAATATTCTTTATAAGCATGTCTGGTGTATGTTACCGAATTTTTTTATATGCACTTTTTATGTATTTAAACTAGTTTTTCTATATGCATTTTTCGCACCAAAAATCAAGCATTTTCAGAAATACTTATAAGCGGGGATTACTGTAATTTAATATACAGATTTAATACAAGAATGCGTTGTTTTTTTCTTTTGTGTTTTTTTCTTGTACAGAGGACTTAAAAACTTTACAAATCGATTGAAAAAAATCTGACGTGGTGAAGAAAAAATTTAAGAATTTTTTGGATTTTCTCAAGTGTAAAAAACTGTATCGGACCGTGTAATAATTTGAACATTTTTTTAATATTTCGTCGAAATTGGTTGAAAAGCTTATGAGGTTCAAGTATTTGTTTATAAAGTTCAAAAATATAATATTGCAAAATTTTTGGAAAAAATATAAAATGCAAATTTTTATTTAACAAAAAAATTGTTTTAGTTTAAAACGAAGTTGATTTCGAATCAGGGTTATTAAAGTTTTTCCCACTTTTAATATCTGTTTTCCGTCTTAATTTTTTTGAAAAAAAAAAAAATTAAAATATTTTAATAATTTCATATGAAACAAATAAAAATTTTTTTTTTGATTTTTCATTTTTTATTTTGTATTGTATTTTAAAGTATTCCATCCAAACTTCAACGCAATTTACGACGGCCCGATATTAAGTTTTGACCCATAGTTTCTTGGACAAAGTTTTTAAGAATTTTCCATAGATTTCTTTGTTGCTATACTCTTCTCCAATTTTTTGCCTCCCGAAAAAATTGACCCGGCCTTACTTGTACCATAATACTTTTAATACATTTCTCTATACTCTTGATAGCCTGAAATATCACGCCACACAGTGCGTTGAGCCCATACAAAAAATGGTCAAAAATAGAAGGAGTGGTTGGATATCGATGAAATTTGGTACTTTAAATAATTTGGGGCTGCTGAGCTCAAAATTGATTTCAGATTTGTTGTAAACTTCATAGTTTTGCTAAAAACCAGGTGTTTAGGACGATTTTCTCAAGCCCCATGCACACCTCCCGGGAAGATAGGGACAACCTCGACTTGGAGTCACTGAAGATTTTTTGATGAGGTTTTGTTCGTTTACCTCTCCTGAGTTGGTAACTGTGAAAACGAAAAGCCCGACTCGTCCTTCTTGCAATTAAACTGAGTTTAAGTCCTTTTTTACGAGGTAAGTTTGAATTACTAATATTATAGTGACCTCGAAGTCTTGGAAGTGAAATTTTTTTGATGAGATTTTGTTTGTTTACTTGCTCAGTGTTGGAAAATAAGAAAATTAAATCGGAATAGTTCTTTATTGCGAATAAGCCGAGCTTAAGCGCCTTATTTCTTTGTATGTTTAAAGTATTAATATTAAATCGACATCGAAATACTGGCAGTGAAAACTTTTTATGAGAATTTGTTCAATAAGTTTGCTTGAGTGGGATAAGGTGAAAAAATTAATCAAAACAACTCCTTCTTGGGCAGAAATCGGCTTTAAGCACCCTTTTTTCCCCTAAATTTTGAATAAAACATACTACTTTTAAATCGAAATAACTAAGCTCACAGTCGTTTTTTTCACATGGGTATATAGAGAAATGTTCATGGTACATACTAGCGATGCCAATCCCGGGATTACTCCATGCAAATCCCGGGACTTTCGGGACTATAAATACAAAATAATACAAAATATTTTGCTATCTTCTATTGAATGCTTCATATAGCACTATTTTGTGTCTTCAAAATAAGATAAGTATAAATTCATGATGCCGCACACTGCGTTGGCTAGTGGGCAAAAATCAAAATTTTTTGTGAATCGAAACCTAATAATATTGGAATCAATCGACAGGTAACTGACTTAATAAAATAAAAACAAAATATTTAGGGGAAAACTCAGTTTTGGCTACGCTGTGACACTTCAAAGTTGAGATATTTTTAAAAAAAAATCATGTTTTATTCATTTCGTTTTGGGTTCTCTTAAACAAATAATTATCAAAAATTTGTCTTTTGATTAAACTAAGCGAAGTAAAGTTTTTTATTATAAATAATATTTGAGTAAATAAATAAAACTAAAAAATTTTGGAAAATATATAATTTGATGTATATTGTAGTGATTTTAATACACGATATTATCAAATGAAAAACTTCAGAAATTGACAAATTTCAATGAAAAAAAAAAAACAAATCTTATAAAAATAAGTGCCGTTTTTTTTCTTAATCTACTAGCTCAAATTCTATATAATCAAGAACTGCAAATAACTTTTCCTATTTCGTCCTACAAATATTTTTTTTTCTTTTTTTAAAAAATGCTTAAAACAAAAATTTGTGTGAAATATAAAATTTATGTTGAAAATTTTTTTTTTGTTTTTATGAACACAAATGGTCTCACAAGTACAAAAAACATTATTTCTTCTACGTTCATTTCATTTGTTAACATTAAACATTACTTTTTCATCATCGTTATATATGGACCTTAAGAAAATCGTCCTAAATACCTGGTTTTTAGCAAAACTATAAAGTTTACAACAAATCTGAGATCATTTTTAAGCTCAGCGACCCCAAATTACTTACAGTACCAAATTTCATCGATATCCAACCACTCCTTCTATTTTTGACCATTGCTTGTATGGGCTCAACGCACTGTGTGCCGTATTAAAATGATCGTAATTTTTTATAGAAAAATCATTTAAGACCATATCATAGCTCATTTTGAAGACAACGAATAGATACTACTACGAATACTACTACTAGGTGCTGCATTTAATAGAAAATAGTAAAATAATTTCGTATATCCTCCATATAACCACAAAAATCGTGTTTTTTGAACTTTTAGTTAAGGATATCTCAAAAACCGTACTTGATAGAACGATTCGTATTCAGAATCGACAAATACATCGGAAATGACTATTTTTTTTTGTTTAGAACTGGTTTCAATTATTTTTTTTTTTTTTTCAAAAAGTGCATACTTTCAAAAATGAGCCAAATCGGATCAAAATCGGTGCTTGTTCAACAATATTTGATACTATAGCCTTCTTTTACTTAATTTTCCCGCATTATATAAGGAATGAGCATATCGTTTCAAAAAGGGTTACAATGCTAGGATTTAGCCGGTCGCTTTAATAAAGGTTTTACACAATCGCGTGGCGATTTCACTTTCAAATCTAAAAAATTTTTTAAACTCAAATATTTTTTGATCCCAGTAACTGGTATATACATAAATATATGGGTTATTTCATATCAAAACAGAAAATGAGAAAAAATTAAATCCGATTACCTCCATTTTAACAATATCATAATGTAAAATGTCTATTGTTTACTTATCTCTAAAAGAAGTTTTAAGAAATTATTAAAGAGGACTTTTTCTAGCGTATTTATCTCAATTTGGCCCAGTTTATGTTTTTATTTCTTATGAGACATGGTTTTTAACTTCAAAACTGTTCATTATGATATCGTCTCTTAATGCCTGTGACAATAAGGAGAAGCAGCTTGGACCGATTTTTGATCAAAAGGCAAATTGGTCCAAATTTGATTTATGACCACATGGCTTATGCGGCTTTGATTTGTGACCAAAGATTGTCATAAGAGTCGTTGCTTATAACAATAAACATCATCAAAACATCAAAAATTCGATTATTTGATACACTACAAAAATTTCATTGATTTCATACTTGTGCCGCAAGTCAGAACAGAATGTCGCGTTGAGTCACAAACTCAAAATGATATGTTTTCTTCATCAAAATAGCTGGCTTCAATTGTTAGGTTAGGTTCGAGTGGCGGTTTAGCGATGCAAGCTAAAGCCTAAGTAGCCCTAAAAGTGCCATTTTAATGCCACAAAAGTGACTCGACAGACTGGTATGTGTATGTGAAAATTTTAATTAACTAACTAACGATATCTATATCCAGTTCAGCTTCAATTGTAGTCACATACTTCTTCAATTGCAACATAAAAAAAAAATCATAAAATTGCAGTAGGTTGACTAAAATTCTTCCTTAAGTTAGTAAATGAAAAAGAACGTTCCGTTTCATGTCCAATGAGTCACACTTATTCAAACAACAATTTAAGACAGAAAACATTAACATTAAAGAAGAGTTCTTTAGTTATTGTTCGAGACTGTTTTCACAGACTTAGGGCTTAAAATAACCCAGTTTTGACCAAAGTTTTGTCATAATCTATAGCAAAATGTCCAATGAGTCACAATAGAATGCCCCATATCTAATATATATTACATATAAATATAGTTAAGGTTTATGAATTATTTGTAATTTAAATTTTTATGTTCGTTTTTTTACATTTTCTTGTTAATTTTTATTTATAAAATTAAAATTTAAATTAAAACGATTGACTGTTTAATATGAATTGAACATTTTAATAACTACGTTCTTATATCCTAATAAAAATCATACCTAATCCCGAAAAATTCCGGGATCCCGGGATTGCATTTCATAATCCCGAAATCCCGGGATCACCAAAAAGCCCAAAAATTGGCATCCCTAGTACATACATATAAATATTTTCATCAAATGTTCTAGAAAACCAATGCTTTATTGATTGATAAATCAGCGCAACATCCTATGTTTTGTCAGAAAAATTTTTATATTTTTTATATTAAATTCATAAATTAGTTTGCTTTTGTGGACATACTTATATAGCAATTAACACTTAGATATCATTATCATCGCGATTGTCAGATACTTTATAACTAGTCCATATTGATAGAAAGTCGAAATGCAATGATCCAAAAGCCTCTTCGCTATAGCATCAAAGTCCTTTTTCATGTTTGCTGTATGCTTTTCTATCGTCACAGATATGTTGATTTAAAAAAAAAAAACATTTTTTAAAATCAGCATTCCCATTAAGATGCACCTCTTTGCCTTTTATGTACTTAGTTTAACATTGTAGACTTAAATATATTTCAAAGCATCATCGGACTCAGATGCTATAGCAAAGAGGCTTTTGGATCAGCGCATTTCGACTTTCTATCAATATGGACTAGTTATAAAGTATCTGACAATCGTGATGATAATGATATCTAAGTGTTAATTGCTATATATGTCCACAAAAGCAAACTAATTTATGAATTTAATATAAAAAATATAAAAAATTTTTCTGACAAAACATAGGATTTTGCGCTGATTTACCAATCAATAAAGCATTGGTTTTCCGGAACATTTGATGAAAATATTTATATGTTTGTACCATGAACATTTCTCTATATACCCATCTAAAAAAAAACGACTGTGAGCTTAGTTATTGCGAGTTAAAAGTAGTATGTTTTATTCAAAATTTAGAGGCAAAAAGGGTTCTTAAAGCCGATTTCTGCCCAAGAAGAAGTTGGTTCGATACATTTTTTCACCTTATCCCACTAAACCTAACTTTCTGAACAAATCCTCATCAAAAGTTTTCACTGCCAGTATTTCGAGGTCGACTTAATATTAATAGTTTAAATATAATAAGAAAAAAGGCACTTAATCTCGGCTTATTCGCAATAAGCAACTATTCCGATTTAATTTTCTTATTTTCCGACTTTGAGCAAATAAACGAACAAAACCTCATCAAAAAAATTTCACTTCCAAGGCTTCGAGGTCACTATAATATTAGTAATTCAAACTTGCCTCGTAAAAAAGGACTTAAACTCAGTTTAATTGCAAAAACGACGAGTCGGGATTTTCGTTTTCACAGTTACCAACTCAGGAGAGGAAAACTAACAAAACCTCATCAAAAAATCTTCAGTGACTCCAAGTCGAGGTTGTCCCTATCTTCCCGGGAGGTGAGCATGCATAACGATTTTTTTATTTGTTTACTTATTTAAAATGTGTGTTTTTGTAATATACGTAGTAGAAATAATGTTTTATGTACCTTTAAAACCATTTGTGTTTATAAAAACAAAAAAAAATTTTCAACATAAATTTTATATTTCATGTAAATTTTTCATTTTAAGCATTTTTAAAAAAAAAAAATAAAAAATATTTGTAGGGCGAAGTAGGAAAAGTTATTTGCAGTTCCTGGTTATATAGAATCCGTACTAGAAAACTAAAAAAAAACGGCACTTATTTTTATAAGATTTGTTTTTTTTTTTTTTCATCGAAATTTGTTAATTTCTGAAGTTTTTCATTTGATAATATCATATATTAAAGTCACTACAATATATATCAAATTATATTTTTTGTAAAATTTTTTAATTTTATTTATTTACTCAAATATTATTTATAATAAAAAACTTTACTTCGCTTAGTTTAATCAAAACACAAATTTTTGATAATTATTTGTTTAAGAGAACCCAAAACGAATTGAAGAAAACATGATTTTTTTTTAAAAATATCTCAACTTTGAAGTGTCACAGCATAGCCAAAACTGAGTTTTTCCCCTAAATATTTTGGTTTTATTTTATTGATACAATTACCTGTCGATTGATACCAATATTGTTAGATTTTGCGTCACAAAAAATTTTGATTTTTGTCTATGGGCCAACGCAGTGTTCTGTTTTGATTTTCATCATTGCCGATTTGAAGTGTGATTTGAAAAATGAAAATATAGAAATTTACCTTAAAGTCCTTATTAAGTTTCCGCCCGCAACTAGCGTCATTCCCATTGCATTCATAGGTAGTTTGCAACGCATAGTTCGTAAAATATCTGTACTTTGATGGAGTTTTTTTTCCACTTGCAGCATTACACGTACTGATAACTCCATTGTGCCATCAGGACATGGTTCCGCACGTACGCCACAACCAGATGTGGGCAAACGCAGAGTGATGTTAGAATGTGATGTACCGCGTGATCGGCATTCCAAAGGAAAATCTTTGGCATAAAAAAGACCACGAAAACTGCGATTCAACTGAATGTGCATTTCAAATAAATCTCGTGTGCAGTTTGTAGTAGTCGACACTATTTCGTAGCTATTATTTGGCATTGCGAATTTAGTTGTTGTTGCCAATGAGATTCTTGTTTCAGTATTTGGGACAAATCGGACCGGTTCTTTTGCCGGTAACAAAGAAAACGATGAGGATAATGAAGTTCTGATAATTTTTTTATCATGCCCGTTGTTTTTCGCATCATCAAGTTCATCGTAGTTGTTGTCTTCAACATAATTAAGCCTCTTGCGCGTTGCATTAAGACCGGAAAAAATTCTACTTGTCAACAGCGTTGCCTCAGAGGCGGAAACTAACGGAGTTGTTGCTTGTGGTGAAGGTGTTGGCGTAAGTTCACTTGCTGCCGTTGTTGTATTTGCACTGGTTGCCCAACTACCATGACATAAAAGTTGCTGATGAATTAACAAGATTAGCAGCAACATGTTTTTAAGATGCACTTGATTCGCTTGATTTTACTATTGGGCTTTCTTCTATGCTTTTCTAGCATAGAAATATAAATTGTTCTTGTTGTTCTTCGGTTGGTTTTGTTAGCCTTTGCTTTTTATACTTTTGCAAGTGTGGAACCTGTCGGTACAATTTTCGCATATCATATTTAATTCATGTTTTTAATCATTAAGTGCTTAGCTGCATTTTAAAAATCATTGCTCTATTTTGTGTGCTATATCCAAGTAACTGAAAAAAATACAGAACATTCGAGAATCATAAACAGACATTTTGATAATAATGTGCAATGGTAAGCTTCATGAAGAAAGTGAAAAATGTTCAGGGCTAACAAGGTCGTGAGGTTTGCCTGTTGTATTATACCTTAGAGCAGGACTTGCAGAAAAGAATTGCCTAAAATTGTGTCTAAAGATGCTTAGTTACCGAAATATTGAGGCCTGAAATTTGAGTTTTAAAAATAGAAAATTTTTTAAATTCATTTAATCATCCTAGCTAAGGAATTTATAGAGGCTAAAGCCTCAAAGCCTAGGCTCAAAACTGTACTGGATATAATAGGAAACTGTTTCTTTTTAATTTCAAAGGTGAGTAATTTGCTTCGGCAATAAATAAATAACTAAAGCCATAACTCTATTGAGTAAATGACCGTAATTAAACATTAAAATTTATTCTTAATTTCGGGAACGAGTCAAAATCAAACCTTAAAAATCTAATAAATTTAACAAATTTAAATAGATACCATAACTTATTAAGAGCATTTTTTATCATAAAATTATATTTTTGGAATTTTATTTTAAAAAAACTTTGATTTCGAATAAAAATATTTTGCCCGACAATTCGCGCATTATTTCAGGGAACGCACGCAGTTGTAATTAGCCAAAAGGTGTGACGAATTTCGATGTTTTTTGGTTGGGTATTTCGAGCTATTTTCGAGCTTTTCAACAGTAATTTCGAGCTGTCTGGGGAATTTTCCATTTTCCGGAAAAGCAGACAAATTGTTCTGCATAGCTGAGTTAATTTTTTCGGCCAGACGAATCTGCGGGAAGAGTTAGCGATGAAATCTTTTAACGCAGGAATTTCCGGGAAACTACTAACTTTATTTTTTTCAGCCAGACGAATCCGCGGGAATAGTAAGCGATGAAATCTTTTAGCGCAGGAATTTCGAGCTGACCTTGAATGAAGTATTTTCCTTAAATTTCCCAGGAAAATCCCAGAAAATTTTTTAAGAGCTTGCTTAATTTTTTTAGCCAGACGAACCCATGAGAATATTTGATATGATATGATCATTTGACACACGAATTTGGAGCTAGTTTCGAGCTCATTAAAAAAGAAAAGTGTTTTCCCGAAAGCCCCAAACCTTCCCGGAAAATCCCACACCCATATACGAAATGGGGATTATGTCCACAAATTATTGGATATATTATTACCAACTGATCCGCGGCCGAAGGCCGCCGCGAAGCCGATGTTGGATTTTTGGAAGTTTTAAATCCTAAGCAGCGACCACAGGCCACCCACTTACCCCTACTGTTATGTAAAATTACTGTGGCTAGCAAACTAGGAGTTGGATATATTATAGACTGATCCGTGAAAAACTTTCGGATATAATCCGAATAATTTGCGGATATAACATAGGGAAAAAAAATTTTTTTTAAAGTTTTTTGGGATTTTCCGGGGATATTTATGGAAAACACTTCATTCAAGGTCAGCTCAAAACTAACTCGAAATTCCTGCGTTAAAAGATTTCATCGCTTTATATTCCCGCGGATTCGTCTGGCTGAACAAATAAAGTAAGCCATAAAAAAAGTTTTTTGGGGATTTTCCAGGAAAATTGGGAGTTTCCGGAAAATGCTTTTAGCTCAAAATTAGCTAAAAAGTAGGTCGAAACTCCTGCGTCAAAAGATTTCATCGCTAATTTTTCGCTCAGATTCGTCTGGCTGAAAAAATAAACTTAGCTATGCAGAACAATTTTTCCGCTTTTCCGGAAAATGGAAAATTTTCCAGGCAGCTCGAAATTACTGTTGAAAAGCTCGAAAATAGCTCGAAATTCAAATCCAAAAAACATCGAAATTCGTCTCGCCTGCATAGCTCACTTTAAGCACCTCGATTTCTCGAGCTGCGAAAAATCTTTTAGCTGGATGTGATTTGTAATATACTTTGTATGATGTTCTCATTTGTCTTCATTCAAAAAGTCGTAACTTTGGAATGACTAGCCTTCTGTGGATGAATAGATCCTCGTTAGAAAAGTCTTTTTATGCACTATAAAAACATTTAAAAGTTAAAATTTTTTTTTTTAAGATGATGAAATTTCTGATACATTTTGTATAAAGTTTTAATATGTTTTCATAAGTCATAACTTTTAAACCAGATGATCTTTTCCAAAAAAATAGTCAAGATGTGAGAGTACACAACAACACCTTTCCAACGGGGCAATACAACAAATTGTTCGGAAGTTTTAAATTTGCAAAGACAATCTCGGAACAGTGAAAAAAATTCAAAACTAAACACGATTTTTTTGCGAATCGAAATTCACAGCAGATAAGTACATATATCACACATGTCCTATCGTGTTTGATATAAAAAGTGCTTGCACCCAAAATGTTTTTGAGGGAAAATGTTAAGCATGAGTCTAGGACGAAAAGTATGGAGCTCTTTTTCAAAAGTGAACGGCACTTTTCAATTAAAGGCCAAAAAACTAATTTTTTAGCCCCGGGCTCTGTGCCAATATTGCATTTTTTCTTATTTTTCTGACTTTCTACTAATTACTATAATAATAAATTTTTGCGTATTATAAAATGAATAATCAATAAATAGAAACAAAAATAGAATGTTCCAATGGACTTTTTACGATAATCCGAATCTGGTTTCGAAATTGCTCTATCTCCTTTAGATTTTGAGATATAAAATTTTGACACATACGGGTTTTTCATCCCTTTTGAGGTTATATAATCATTTTTAACCACTTTTTATATAAATCAACCAATGTTGGTAATGTCGTATGTCGTGCATTTTTTGAACTTATTTTAGGTTAGGATACTACGGAAGAAAATAGAGAAATCGATATAGATCAAAGTGAGTTTTTAAGGAAAATAATAGTACTTTTAGAAATCTTGTCACGTTTTATGACTAACAACTACCTTGTCTTGTTATATAACTTCAAAATAAATGAAAAAACCGTATATGTCAAAATTTTAGGTAAAAATATCTCAAAACCTAAAAGAGATAAGCAATTTTGAGACCAGATTCGGATTCAGCGTTAAAAAACATATCGCGACTGTCTACTTTTGTTTCTATTTCTTTTTTTAATACAAAAAATTTTAATTTGATAGAGAAAGGGACAATTTTATCAAAAAAAAAAATCCACTTCAACGTTTCAATGAGAATTGAACTCACGGCATCAAGAATCTAATAGTACGAGATCTGGCAGTAAAAAAACATATCAATCTAGTTTTTAGTTAGTTATTTTTGGCGGGTTGCCTATCAAAATGTGGCCGCAAGTATTATCAAATTGCGATAACTTATGAACCATGAGTCGCACGAGAAAAACTGCCCAGATCTTTTTTATGGATAGTCATATGCTCTACAAGTAATTTTTGTTATATGTAAAAAATAATTTACCATTTTGGAGTTATTTATTAAAAACCAATTTTTTTTACGTTTATTGTTTATAAACTAATGGATACCGCGTTCGAGATCAAAAATACGTAGAATTTTAGTGCCCGTAATTTTTGTTCAAAATTTTTTCTATCCGACCAACAGGAACTGAGATAAATTGAATCAAACATATATCAAGATGGTGGCTAAAGCGCAAGGGTGGGGAGGTCACCTTTTGGCGTTAAGCCTCTATAGTGATCCTAAAAACATTAAGCAAAAAAAATTGCAGTGCGCCATTTTTGCTAGGTCTGTAGAGCACCAAAAATTGTTGTTTCCCTTCAGTTCACGGAACTAGTTCCGAACTAGCGAAATTGCTAGTTACCGGTAACCAGCACTAGTTCCTCCCAGATCTACTTTATTTGTTCTCAACTGGCGAGAAGAAGCTTGCTTGCAAGGCGTTCTCTTAGTGGAAAAAAAAGAAAAAAAAAACAAAGTTCCCACACTGAGATTAGAACCAAGGGTCCAAGTTTTTTCCCATATATATATAAATTACGAAGTCTTTAGTTCGTCTACAAAGCTTACTGACGTAGATGTGAAAAATTCGTATTTAAATAACTGCTGAAACAGAATGTGTAGCTGAAGCTTGAAGTACGAAGTAAGCGACGAACTGTCAAAAGTAGACTACACATATTTTAATACTCGACAACACAATGTGAAGTTAACGCTGTAGCTGAAGCTTGCGGCGTAGTACAAAGTTCGAACTTATCAACCCCGATCAAAAAAAGTATGTCAAAAATATATCAAAATGATATCCAAAATTTGTCAGTGACAAACATAATTTTGACAGAAAAAGGATATCAAAATGATATACGGAATGTAACGCTTTTCGTATATCACCATGATATCAAAAAAAGATATCAAAATGATATCAAAAAATGATATCAAAATGATATACAAAAATTGTATATCAATGATATACAAAATTTGTATTGGTTTTTGTTTTCAATATGAAATTTCGCCTCAATTTTGAACTGAGGATGGAAGCGCACTCGAACACCTCGGTCACACTGAATCGAACGTAAAATTATGTTGCAACTGAAAAACGTTGTAGTACTACGTGTGTATGTTAATATAATACGATATTCATAAACTATACGCTTAGAGAAGGCAACATCAAGATGGTTTGATTATCGAATTGATAATACGAACTTAAAATACGTCTTGGAAATATGAAATCAAATAACAGATATAAAAAAAATTGTAAATTCTGTGGACTTTTGACAAAACAACCTAACTCGAAATTGGCAACTTTTCAAGAGAGCCTAAAAACTCATTAACTACTTTATGTAGCAGCGTTCGTTGATGCAGCGTTGAATCTCCTCTTTTAATACATTTTTACTAATCTTGAAGCGTCAGCTTTCATATTTTTTTTTTTCTTTTGGTTCATAACACTTCACCATTCGTGCGGCGCTAAGTTCAAATCTTGCGTATACTATGGGACACCCTTATACCTCTGTAATAAGAAATTATACTAATAGAAGCGTGTTTAAATTTTATATTTAGGACTAAAATTCTGGAATTGTCTTATCTCGACTTAGGTAGTTTTGTCAAAAGACCACAGAATTGTAAAGGGTTTCAGTTGGGTGTGCGGAGAACACTTGCGCACCTTAGACGACACGCCACTGTACTGACAGGCAGAAAACTCTCTGCTAACAAATTTTTTGTATCCGTTTTTGTCGAACTTTTTTTCGATCAAATTCTATAAACCAATTAGACGAAAAATATTCCATGCCACAGTAATTTAAAAATTTAAAACAAATAACATGCATAACGTGCATGAATTTGCAGTCCTATGAACCGATCATATGATCATGCAAAAATTTATTAGCACAAGAAACCGCAGTTCACACGAAAAATTTTCTATAAAATATGAATGCATTCATACGGATAATATCAAGTCTGTATATAAAATAAATCCATCATTTCATAAAAAATTTAAGGAAAAATTATAAAAATTCGAGAGGCCCCGGGGCTTTGTACTGATTGTCCTTATGAACATACACTACTGGTGTCTATGTACTTTTAGATTTACCACATATAGGACTCACATTGTTTATCATGGTATTCTCCTGGATACACTTTCTACAGTTTTTTTTTTATTTTTTTTTTATGTGTAGCGAAAATTGAAGTTTATTTTATTTTTTAGCACTAGCCGTCAAAAAAGAATTAACCGACAGGAATTTGGATTTTGGTTTTTTGATAGAAATTGATAATTCGCATTCACAAACACCTTCCCTTCAAATTTCATAACTATAAAAAGTACCGGTACGAAATTATGTCGTATACAATTTTGACTTTTGCACGACACTGTGTAAAAATATATTAAAAAAAAAAAAACCTTTTACTATCAAAATTCGCTTTATGTCGGTAAAGGTTTTTTCAAGGTAAGATCTCCATACATTGCCGACAATGTCGCATGTGCCATTTGTTTAGTTAGAACATGATGTGAGACACATGTAGAAGAAATCACTGCGTAACTACTATTAACTGAGTTGAACTTATACGACGAATCAAGAGTGAACAAAAAATTAAAAGATGCAGTATCTCGGTTACACGCCGCGACGGAACGACCTTACGCTTTCAAGTGCTTTTCATTAATGACTTAAGTCCAACAGCAGCAGTCGGAATTCGCGATCGCTCCAACCTTAATAGTTAGAGACAGGCTGAACTATCATTAAGATTTAGTTGCAATTGGGGAGAAAACGGTAAAACAAAAAGAAAAGAAAATAAAACTGATAATAAAAAAGCAGTAGAAAAGAGCGTGAAAAATGATAATACACATATGAATCGATGAGAGTTGAAACGACAGTCCACAGGAAAAGGTACCTTATCTTCACTGGCAAAATATCACAGTACAGCTAAAGATAAAAGATAGGTTATATTTTATCGGTTGTCAATTTAAGGTGATATTCAAATTTGCCAATATGTATTTAAAGAAAATACAAAAAAACTGTTTTTTTATTTTGTAAAAATTAGGTTATTTTTCCTGTACCCTCCACATATGCAACAACATGCAAATTTAACAGGAGTCGAAAAAACGGTTTATTAAGTAAAAAATTATGTAAAACATGAAACTATTGATGACAAAAGAAACTCTTGGTGGAAATACATAAGTTTTTATTAAAAATTGGGTTTTGTTTATACATGCGGAGTTTCTGCACTCAACGAAAGATTTTTGCAAATAAACAACTGAGTTTATTGAAATAATGAATTATTATGACGAATTAACATTATTTATTTATTTTAACATATTAGCCCAGGAAAATAAGACATTTTCTGCGAAAAAATTCCCAGTGGAAATTTTTCACCGGAATTGTCTTTATTTATGCATGATACACAAACTGTGAAAAGTCCATTGCAAACTCGTGTGCGCATAAAAAGTTATTCGGGCTCAAAGGTCGCTGAAATCAGTTTTTTACAAATATCTCGTTAATGCTAACTTTTACAGAAAAATGTTAGTCTCCAATTTTGTAGCACAGGAAATTTCCTACAAAAGTACGTTAAAAGTATTTGCGTACGACTTCTTGTTTAGGAGATAACCCAAGTTAAAAAGTTATAAACAGTTATGATATGAAATACTACCTATGAGTTCATATTAAAATATCTAACTTTTTAAATTGCAATAACTCTTCAATGAGAAGTTGTACAAGCAAAATTAAAATGCCGTTTGAAAGATAATTTAATTTTCTATATACCGTATACAATTTTTTTTTTCGAACGGCTCATGACCTTAAAAATATTCTTGAATAACCGTTAAGGCTTCGAAATTACTGGTTTTTTAAGGATACCTGCGAATTGGTAAGTACTTCGATAAAAAGTAATGGGACCAAATTTGTAGAAAATTATAAGATCCACAAAAAATAAGCGATATGTGTACACATAGAAGTAACCGTTTAGAAGATATTCCAAAAAAACCCTTAAAGTGCCAAAAAACCTGTTTCTATTTTTTTGAAAAAATAGGTTTTAATAAAACAAGAATTCTGGGCCGGCAGCAATTATGTGTCTTAAGGGGAATAGTATAGGAAATTATTAACTAAATGCAAATTTTACAGGACGGATTTATCTGTAATATTATAGATTTTTTTTTTTTTTTTTCATTTTAATTGAAAACCAATGGGAAAAATTACGAAATTAACAAACTGGTGGTGTTTAGAAATAATTTTAAATCAACTTGAAAGTTTTAATTCTTTAATTTTTCACTACTGACACAAAAATAATAATATACAAAAAGTGCGTGGTCCTTTTACCATTTCAGTATTTTTTATAGAGATTATCTTGCTTGGTCCGCTTCCATTTTTTACATAAGCGCACATTTTTTCGAAACTCCTTTGTATCCATAAAAGAATTAATTTGAAATCTGCCCAAACTTATATCAGAGGCATAAATTCAGGAGTTGCATGATCATATAATTAAATGAAAGGCACTTAAAAAACTAATCTGGGTTTGTTTGATATTATGATTTTTTTGAGATAAAATGGCTTCTGTGCAAAATTTAACTGACGATTCACTTTTATTTCAGTTTATCTCGTTCAAAGAATCCTTAAGATACAGGTTTGTTCCGGAATCCCTGCGATTTCAATTACTTTTCGTTTTGAAACGGTTAGTCACACGATAAAAGAATCAAGATCTCTTGTGGATAGTAACATCAGTGATGAGCAAACCAAGACCAAGACCATAGCAGTCTTGGCTTGGAACTTGGTCTAGGACATTGAGTCTTGGTTTTGGTCTTGATCATGGACATTATGTCTTTTCTTCTTCTTCTAGTTGGTTACTTTTTGGCTAACAAATATGGTTATTATTTATGGAGCATAAGATTTCGAACCAAACGGTTCTAAAATACTTCTGATCGCAGGACCACTCATCGATTTCATAAAAAAAACTATCAAAATGAAAAGTAACCGATCGGATTTTTCAACAGGCCGGCTAATTAACCTTTTGAACATTTCGTTCGATTATATCTGTGGCAATAAGGCAAAACAGCTAAGTCGATGTTCGATAAAAAATCGAAACAACATAAATTCTATACATATAAAACAAAAATTAAACTGCTTTGTTTTCTTATCAAAAATCGGGTTAAGCAGTTTTTTCTTCCTGCCACATATATGAATCTGTTGTAATCATTGATTAAAAAAAAAAAAAATAGTTATATTGAATATTCGAAGGCAGTTAGCGCCTTAATTTCTAACAATTTTTCGTTTTCGTACTTTTGTAGTTTTTTGTTTTTTTGAGAGTAAATTCTACTTACTCTCAGAAATTTTCTTGTTAACAATTTTTTGAACGCGAACAAAGCTAATATAAATCCAATCTAAACAACAAGAATCTTTCAAGCAACCAAAATCGATAAACTCTCACATGTAAGATTTTAGCACTCATCGATTTATATACTTTACTTACTAATGTAACACTTAAATGTTTTTTTTTTTTATGATCGCTTTTTTGATGGTCATTATTGTCTCTAACTGTCAAAAGTATTACTCCTTATTTTGCAGATTTTAATGTTGAGCCCTAATTGGCTTTCTGGTCCATTTGTCCGTCTGTCTATTGAATTTACGATTATACCCAAGCGGGTAAAGCTAGATTCATGAAATTTTAGTTCGGTAGCTTGTTGCTGTACCTCGTATCGATCGCAGTTACCGACTCATATTACCGATTTAATGTCACTGTCGCATGAACTGTTTTTGTAAGAAACTAAATCGACTTATTTTCAATTTAGCCCAGAAAAACTAGAATATTTCTGGAAAAAAATTCCAAGTGAATTTTTTTCACCGGAATTATATTTATTTATGCATGGTTAATAATGTGTAAGAAGTCCATTGTGCGCATAAAAAGTTATTCAGGCTCAAAGTGCAATCAGTTTTTTGCAAATATCTCTCTAGCGCAAACTTTTACAGAAAAATGTTTCGACACAATTTTGTAACACAGGAAATTTCCTATTCAAAGATCTAAAAAATGTTTTCGGTTAGCTTATAGTTTAGGAGATAACCCAATTTAAAAAGTTGTTCACAGTTTTTATATGAGACAAAATTCCTCAAGCGGATCACTTTTTTCCCAACAAGCGAATTTTAAAGCCAAAATCGGTGGACACGTTCTCCTAACGGATATGTGACCAGCAACTAACAATTTTTTTCCGAATTAATGCTACTAAAGTACGCAGATCAAAATACTTTAGTTGTAAATCATTAAGAGCATTGAGATGTGCATTAATTATCCATTTATTTATGGTTTCTTTTAAATGTACAACAAAATAATAACTTTTTTGCAATAATATATTTTGTTCATTAAAGTACAAGCATTTTACAAAATTCTCGCGTTTTCTGAATCAAATTTCATATACGCAATCAAAAGATATTGAAATTTTAATGTAGAGATATTACAAACTTCAATAGCTTGCAATTTTTACAAAAACAATTTTTTATCAAAACAAAGTTTAAGGTTGGTTACATATCTGTTAGGAGAACTCGTCCACCGATTTTGGCTTTAAAATTCGCATGTTGGGAAAAAAGCGATCCACTTGAGGAATTTTGTCTCTATGTAAATGCTACGTATAAGTTCATATTAAAATATCTTACTTTTGAAATTGCGAATACTCTTTAACGCGGATTCGTACATAAAAAATTAAAAAACCGTTCAAAAGATTATTGGAATTTGTATACACCGTATTAAATTTTTTTTGGAGCCACTCATGGTCTAAAAGATATTCTCCAAAACCGTTAAGGTTTCGAAAATACTGGTTTTTGAAGGATATCTCTGAAATGGTAAGTCATATGTGTACACATTGAAGTAACCGTTTAGAAGTTATTTAATAAAAACCGGTTTTTTTCCATTTAAATGTTTTTTTTTAATATCTTCTATGGCTTATTTTTTGTAGATATTGTAGTTTTCTACAAAATTGATGCTGTTGCTTTTTATCGTATGACTTACCGTTTCAGAGATATCCTTCAAAAACCAGTATTTTCGAAAACTTAACAGTTTTTGAAGAATATCTTTTAGACCATGAGTGGCTCCAAGAAAAATTTAATACGGTGTATACAAATTCCAATTACACTGTTCGACACAAAAAAAAAAAAACACAGAGAAAATCCAAAAAATTCTTAAAGTAGACGTTAAAAAAAACCCGTGTCTCATGGTTTTTCCCCAGCACGTCACATTTTTTTTTAATCGATTTTTTAAGTTTTTTATGAAAAAAACAAAAATACCGCATTCTTGTGTTAAATCGATGAATTTAACTATATGATCCTTACATTTGAGGTGTATTATGTGTTCAGCAACTTTATGCAAGATATTGCGGGGAATATTTTTGTAAAAAATTTTAACCCTGTCTAACCCCCACATGTGGGTCATTTTTGTCCTTTTCTTGAAAAGGTATAAAAATTGCACCTAAAACAGGGGAAAATTGAGTCAGTATGCACTGCAGAAATATTTGCTATACAATTTCACTACTAGTTGCTGAACACTAAAAAAGCAAAATTTTATCCCGAGAGCAAAAAAATCGTTAAAATCAGTAAGCAGTTCTAACAATAAATATTTTCCAAATTTCACCCCATGTACAACTCTAAAACTACATTTTGGACAAAACTCAAAATCACTCACAATGCGTTAAAAAATTTTGCAAAAATATCCTACAAAAAATTTCACTTAGAGTTATCAAAGACGAAAAATTCTTAAAACTTAAGGTAAGCGCGTCAGGGATGTAATTAATATGCAATGTGAAAAGTCCTAATTGATTTTAACGATTTTTTTGGTTTCGGGCTCAAATTTCGACCTTTACGTGTTTAGAAACTAGTAGTGAAATTTTATAGCAAATATTTCTGTAGTACATACAAAATTTTCTTATTTTGGGTGTCATTTTTGTACCTTTTTAAGAAAAGGGCAAAAATGACCCACATGTGAGGGTTAAACAGGGTTAAAATTTTATACAAAAGTACTCCCCGCAATATCCTGCATAAGTTTGCTGAACACATGATACACCTCAGATGTAAGGATCATATAGTTACATTCATCGATTTAACACAAGAATGCGGTATTTTTGTTTTTTTCATGTACAGTGGATAAAAAACTTAAAAAATCGATTAAAAACAAATGTGACGTGCTGATGAAAAAAAACGAGACACGGGTATTTTTTTTAACGTCTACTTGAAGAATTTTCTAATGTGTTTTTAAAAAAGTTCGCAATTGTTGAACAGTGTTATCTATTGAACGATTTTTTAATTTTTTGTGTACGACTCCTCATTAAAGAGTATTCGCAATTTTAAAAGTGAGATATTTTAATATGAACTTATACGTAGCATTTACATATAAAAACTGTGCACAACTTTTTAAACATCTTTAAATAGGAAATTTCCTGTGTTACAAAATTGTGGCGAACAATTTTTCTGTAAACGATTGCGTTATCGAGATATTTGCAAAAAACTGATTTGAGCGACCTTTGAGCCTGTATAACTTTCTATGCGCAAAATGGACTTCAATGGACTTTTTTTCTCTTTATTCATCATATTTTAATGAACACAATAGGCGTGATAGCAAAGGATCCCAGATATAGTGGTTTTAGATAATAAAGAAGGTTCACAGAATTCTAAAAAGCTTGTCAGTTTTTATATTTTTATTGAGATTAATAAGATATTCAATAAAATAAAAGACTTAAATATGCACATCCGCCATATTGAGTTAAACATCAATCAGACAATTTTTAATTTTAAATGATTTTGATTGGCTGACGATGATATAATGATGTGTTACCAGATCAACGTATTTTTTTTTTCATTTAATTTATTTTTTTATTTATCTCTGAAAAGTTTTACAAAAACCATAATCCCGTAATTATTTGAAAAAAATATGTATATGTTTTTGTGTCAAAATATTTAAATAGATACACACGACAAAAATTTGACAAAAAAAAAAAAATATGTACAAAGTTCTTTCCAAATTGAATTCAAAATTAAAAATTTTAAAAAAATACAGGAAAAAAACAATGCTAAAATATTGAGTTTCAGATTAACTTAAACAACAAAAAAAAAAAAAATTTTTATGTTCAAAAGCAGAAAATGTCCCTAAATGTAGGTTTTAAGCGTTTTTGGCTCAAACTTCAAAATTTATATAAAGGGTGTTTTTTTTAGAGGTATAAAACTTCGAATTGAAATAAAACACAAGAAAATCGTTTTAATGTCCATCAATTTGGCTTTATTGGAAGGATAATTTTATGCCATTAATGTTTAAATATGATTTCGGGCATGTGGCCGCCGCGGCTGGCTCGAATAAAGCCAATTCTACAGGTCCAATTTTCAACCACTTTTTCGGGCATATGGGGCCGTATGTCGGCAATAACGCCACGAATGTTGGCTTCCAAGTCCCCTAACGTTTCTGGTTTGTTGGCGTAGACGAGCGACTTCACATATCCCCAAAGAAAATAATCCAATGGTGTCAAATCACACGATCTTGGTGGCCAATTGACAGGTCCATTCCGCGAAATTATGCGCTCATCGAATGTTTCCTTCAATAAATCGATTGTGACGTGCGCTGTGTGGCATGTAGCGCCGTTTTGTTGGAACCACAACTCATCCACATTCATGCCATCCAATTCGGGAACAAAATAGTCGGTTATCATGGCTCTTTACCGGTCTCCATTAACGGTAACTGACTCTCCAGCATTATTTCGGAAGAAGTATGGCCCAATGACTCCACCAGCCCATAGAGCACACCAAACAGTCAGTTTTTGTGGATGTAATGGCGTCTCAAGGGTCTCATGTGGATTCTCTTCACTCCAAATGCGGCAATTTTGCTTGTTGACGTAGCCATTCAACCAAAAATGAGCCTCATCACTGAACAAAATTTTGCGATGAAAATCAGCATCGAGATCATTCTCATTTTCGGCCCATACACCAAAATCACGACGCATTGCATGGTCTCGCGGCTTTAATTCTTGCACAAGCTGGATCTTGTAAGGTCGCAAGCCAAGATCTTTGCGCAAAATCTTCCATAAAGTTGATGGACAAAGCTCCGGTGGCGAATCGATTCATTCGGGTCCTCTTCAACATTTTGCTCTACAGCGGCAATTGTTTCTTCGGTGCGCACTGTTCGACGTCTCTGCGGATGCGTATTATCACATAGAGTAAACGTAGTGCGAAAACGATCCATGGTTAACCGAATTAATTGCTCTGATGGACGATTATGTCGACCATAAAATGGACGGAGCTTGCGGTGGTTTGAAATGAAATTAACTTTCTCAAAATACCTAAATTTTTATTGGTGACGGCAGTGGCGTAAATCAAAATTTTATCCTTGTATACCCTCTAAGCTATTGGGAATCAAAAAACAGAACAAACATGCCTAGCGAAGTGGGCAAAGAAGGCTAGTAATTCAATAAATGCAAAAAATTAGCTATGTAACATTAATATATGCAAAAAAATGTTTTTTTTTTCAGAAAAATACGACGCGTATATACACTAAAAATGCAGTTCCAAAAATTTGTTATCACGCCCTTTCCGGTGAAAAAAATGCACTTAGAATTATTTCGGACAGCAGCTCTTTTTTCGTCTAATTTTCCTGGGCTAATTTAAGTTTCGTTTTAAATTCAATGGAACTTTCTAAAAAAGTATTTCTGTAAAAAACGATGAAAATTAATGCTTTTCTGTCTCAAGTGAGAAACTTTCATATTTTTATAAATGTCGACAATGTTATGTAGATTGAAGTAACTAGTACTCGAATTAAACTTTCAAAACCAGGTACTTTCGCTGAAGTTGAATTTTTTGATAATTATAATAGTTTTGTTTGTTATAAAACATTTTAATTTTCAAGATAATGTGTTTTAAAACAATACGTATCAATGGGGCGTTTCACGTCAACCAGAACTTGTGCGGAGGGAAATTAAAGTTTTGGATACCAAAATTTTCGTTTTTTAAAAATCTTTCAAAAACCGAGTGGCGTTTGGAAATATTTCAATATGGTGACGTTGTAACTCGGGTTGCCAACCGTACAATAATATAAAGTATTGTACTATATTCCGAGTCTGCGTACTATATACTGTTGAATAAACATATAGTATGCAAAAATGCTATATTTATACTATATTTATGATGACCGTACTATATTTTCTGTGCCAAGTAAAGCACAGTAGTTATTGCTTTATCATACGTTAATCAGAATGTATTTCTACAAGCACAGATAAAGTGTCCACAAAAACACATCTATAGTTAATAACAAAACTTTCAAGACTAATGACGTCATAATTGGTTAGTGGTTTCCCTCCGAATTTTAACCTGAATATTGTGATATTTTTCAGTTTTAGCCAAAAATGCATTTTTTAAGTTTCGAATGACTTTATACCCCAATAACAGAAAAAAATTAGTTTATACACCAAAATCTGTAGAAAATATATCTGTGGACTTTTGACAGAACAACCTAACTCGAAATAAGACAATTTTCCAGGATTTTAATCATATATTGTATATAAAACTTTAATACGCTTCTCTGGCAGCAATAATCATATCTATATGACTTTTAGTTGCAGAGATATAGAATCGAAAATCAACCTATCTCGATGTTTTATTCCAAATTGCATTTGACAAAATAACTTATCTTAAATGGGTTAAAAAATTCAAGCATTTGAATTAACAAAAACTTTTACAAATGCTTTTCACTAAACAACTTAAGTCGACATAAGAAAGTGGTGTTTTTCTTCACAAAACATCTTAAGTCGAGATAAATACAGGTTAAATGACAAAAAAAGGTTGACGACAGCACTTCTTCGAAATAAGTTGCTTTTCCTATGGAAGGAACTGAATTTCTTAGATCAAAAAATATTTGACAAAAACAATTTATTCCAATTTTATTAAAAACTATTGATCTTAGAGCAAAAAAAATTACTGGAAAATATTCGTTTTGTATTCATGTATAATAAAAAACTTTTCCATTTGTTCCAATTCCTACACAAAAAGAATTGAGAAGCATCAAAGTAGTTTTTTAGCTCTCCTGAAAAGTTGTCAATTTCGAGTTAGGTTGTTTTGTCAAAAGTCCAAAGATATAGTGCTATATTTTTTCCTACTGGATATAATTCTGCAGCTAACAGTTTGTCGGCCGCCATTTCTTAAAAAAAATCTAGCTTTTAAAAATTTCAACTTCAAATCAACCCTTTTACGTTTTATTTTCAGAATTCATCCAAAATTTTTACGAAAACCTAAAGAAGTCAATAGCTTTCAAACTTTGTTTTTAGAATAGAAATCGGTTGAAATTTTCTCGAGGTATGAAAGTTTTTACATACTTTTTACTGTTCGCTACTGTAGTTACGATTTTTGCTTCTAAAAGAAAAGTCTGTTGTATGCGCAAAATTTTTTTAGCGCGTTTGGTTGTTAATATACCAAGGTTCATAACTGTGGAATTGATCTAGCCAAATTTGGCCCAATTTTTAAACATAAACACTCCTAAAGAAAAAGTTTTGATTAAAATTAATACATACTCAAATAGCCCTTCATAAATACCTCTGGTAAACACACTACGAGTGCATGAAAAGAAACCCAAGGGGAAAAGAAGTGCTTCAAAAATAAAGCGCTTCCGCTCCGTAAGAACAATACTTTCTTTTTAACATTGCATGTCATAGGATGTAAGCGAGCAAAAGCTTACCGCAGCCTTACCAAAAAAGAGTTTTTAAAGTGCTTATTTGTAATGCTGCGGTAAGCGTTTTTTTCAATAAAATTAAAAAAAGAAAAAAAAAGAAAAAAAAAAAACTGGCCGCGCCAGGACTTGAATCCACGACCCTCCGCGTGCTAGATATTTTTTCCTTACATTTACCAACCCTTTAGACCGCTCCACCAAAGCCCGATGATATGAACAGGTATTAAATTTGTATATTAAGCAAATGTTGTCCTGCAGCATTACATAGAATCATTGTTTCAAGTAAGCAAAAGTAAATAAAAATGAGAAATTAAAATAGAAAAGTGAAATAAAAAAGGTAGAATAAAAAATATTTTAATAAAAAAAAAAAAAAGATATGTACGGCAACTCTGTTACCTAAAAGTTGAAAAAAAGTGACAAGTACGTGTAAACTTAATAAATTTTTAATTCTTACAAGCAACACAAACTTCTAAGATTCGACAAGTAAATCATCTGAAAGTGTATAAAATTTTGCATCTAAAAAGCATCAAGTTCAGCAAAGTTTCAAACTGATTTTCCTCTAATTGGGTTAAATTGGATTGCTTTTGCTGTAGATGTTGTTTTTGGCGCATTATTGAGTGATTAAAACACCAACAAACAAAACATCTGTCAACTTTGTTGCTGTTTTTTTTTTTTTTTTTTCTCATTACCAAAGATTTCTCTTGTCGTACTGTACCTACTTGAATAAATTATTGAGGCCTATAAGTATACCTCAAAAAAATTTTCAACTCATACGAAGTACAGTTTGGTACAAAAGTTGAGTATAAATAATGCTTATAAATTTACAAGAGCTTGAATGCTTATGAGTGTTCTCAGATCGCCCCCACCGGTTCACAAAACAAACCAAACCGGTTTTACAGGCACAGTTAGTACTGCGACTCCAGCACGCTCCCCTGCGCATACTCAAAAAAATGCTTTAAAGCAAAATAACGCAAGCACATCTTTAATAAAAAATTATTCACTCGCAGCGAGTGCGCTGTCTAATTTAAATAATTCAACATCCACGCAAAATTCCTCACCTTCTGCGCAAACGCAAACAAATTCCGAAAATTCATGGAGCAAACAATGCTCATCGCATAATCTCAATATGCCGCTGTCTTCTGATAGCAACATTATTAATAAAGAGAGTTTGCAACATGTTACCAATGCTGCAAATGTAAACAATTCTACAACAATGCAAGCAAATGCTAATAATGGTGCTATTCCAAAAACAACAACCACAGAAGCAAACAAAAAAGTTCAAACTGGCATTGATCGTTACATGACCATGAATTCAAAAAGAAAGCATAGCCCACAAAAACATGGCTTAGGCAATTCCAAAAAAAATAAAACCAACAAAACAGAAACAATAGCAAATGTTTTGTCTGGCAATCGATTTGCTGCATTAGGTGAGCTTGGCGATACAAGCGACAAAAATCCTACTCCACCACCTAAAAACCTAAAACCACCCCCAATTTACTTGCGTGAACGCAGTTCGAATGCTCTAGTGACATTATTGACTAAGCTTAATGGGAACGATAACTTTTTTATAGTCCCCCTAACAAGAGGGAATCTTCATGAAACGAAGGTTCAAGTAAAAACAGAGGATCATTTTCGTACTGTCGCTAAAAACTTTAATGACAACAAAAACTCTTACTACACATACCAGCTGAAAAGCAGCAAAGGTATTTCTGTTGTCATTAAGGGCATCGAATCGTCAGTTGACCCGAAAGAAATTAAAGAAGCGTTGGAACAAAAACATTTCTTTGCTAAATCTGTAATTAATATTTTAAACAAAGAAAAGGTTCCTAAACCAATGTTTAAGGTTGATCTTCACCCTGACTCTGTCAAATTAAAAAAGAGTGAGATTCATCCAATCTATAAGCTGCAATACTTGCTTCACCGCCGAGTAGTAATAGAGGAACCCCATAAACGAAATGGCCCGGTACAGTGCACTAATTGCCAAGAGTATGGGCATACAAAAACATATTGTACCCTACACGCTGTCTGTGTTGCATGTGGAGAGCTTCACCACATTTCTGAATGCAAAATCAAGTTGCGAAATGAAGCTAATTTAAAAAAGTGCGCTAATTGTCAAGGAGACCACACTGCAAATTACAGGGGCTGCCCTATTTATAGAGAGCTTAAAGCAAAAATTTCTGAGAAAAGACAAGTGAATCGTAATTTAAATCATAATGTAATTACTACACATAAATTTGTCCAACAACAAGGCAATCCAAATCCCATTGATCCCTCTGTTTTATATTCAAGTGCATTGAAATCAGGCACAATAAATCCACAACAAAATAGTTTAGAAAGTCAAATTACAAACTTAACGCAAACATTAAATCAATTTATGATGTCAATGCAATCAACTCTTCAAGAGTTAGTTAAAACGCAAAACCAGCTCCTCCAAATTTTGATTGCTCAAAAATAAGTAAATTAAACATTTGTGCCTGGAATGCAAACGGTATCAACCAACACAAAAATTAAATTTCTCATTACCTGGGCAAAGAGGAAATTGATATTATGCTTGTTTCAGAGACACATCTGACCGATAAGTATAATTTCTATATACCTGGATATAAATTCCATAAAACCAATCATCCTGATGGCAAAGCACATGGAGGCACAGGAATTTTAATTCGTAATCGCCTCAAACATTTCTGTTTAGAATCTTTTTCAAAAAACTATCTTCAGGCTACCTCTATTTGCCTACAAAATCATTCTAAGAATTTAATAGTTTCGGTGGTTTATTGCCCACCTCGATTTGCAATTAGTGAGAATCAATTCAAAGAATTCTTTGACACTTTGGGAACCAGATTTTTAGCTGCTGGAGATTACAACTCCAAGCATACATATTGGGGTTCTCGTCTTGTAAATCCAAAAGGGAAACAATTATATAATATGCTTATAAAAAATCACACTTTCAATTTTGCTTCGCCTGGTCAACCTACATATTGGCCAGCCGACCGAAGCAAAATACCAGACCTCATTGACTTTGCTATTACAAGAGGCATCGAGAGAACCCTAATCACAGCCGAAACAAAATTAGCTCTCTCTTCTGACCATTCTCCAATCTTATTTTGCCTTTTAGAAAAACCATCGTATATAGAGACCTTTAAGAAGCTAACCTCATATAAGACCAACTGGCTTAGGTACAGGAAATATATAAGTTCTCACATTCACACGAGCTACTCGATAGAATGTGAGGAACATATAGATGATGCTGTTGCCATTTTTAATTCAATCCTCTGCTCAGCAGCGGAACACTCAATGCCTTATAAGGTTGTGAAAAATACAAAAACCAGTTTTTCCACCAACAGTGAAATTGAGTTTCTCGTAGCTGAGAAGCGAAAGTTTAGGCGCGAATGGCAGCTACATAGATCTCCCGCTTCTAAAGCAAACTTAAAAATTTCTACTTCTAAACTGAGGTCTGCGCTAAAAAATAAAGAAGATATAGAGCAGCAAAAATTTGTCTCGAAACTGGATCCTAATAAGAACGGCAAACAGTCCTTGTGGAAAGCTAGCAAAAGTATTAAAACTCCGATGGAGAGTGAGCTGCCGATAAGAGCCAACCTTGGGAACTGGGCTCGAAGTGATAAAGAAAAAGCTGATGCTTTTGCAAATCACTTAAGCACAGTTTTTCAACCCAATCCTCCTATTCAAGGCTTTCTTCCTCCTAATTTGCCATTAAATAGCGATTTTATGCAATTGAACTTTCATATTAGCAACGTAAAGGGTGTAGTTGAAGAGATGTGTCCCAAAAAAGCTCCTGGGTGCGATTATATAACTCCCAAAATGATAAAAGAACTGCCAAATTCAGCTTTTGTCTTTTTAACCAGACTTTTTAATGCTATAATTCAGTATGGGTATTACCCAACAGAGTGGAAAATCTCATTAATAACCATGATTCCAAAACCTGGAAAAGATCGTACATTGCCTTCTTCATATAGACCCATCAGTCTTTTACCATGCATATCCAAACTGTTTGAAAAACTAATTTTATCAAAAATAATACCTTATGCAACCGAAAAAAATTTATTTCCGGTCCATCAATTCGGTTTCCGAAAATACCACGGAACAATTGAACAGGTTAATAGAATCACAAATGAAATAAGGAAGGCTTTCGAACAAAGTGAATACTGTAAAGCAGTTTTTCTCGACGTAGCTCAAGCGTTTGATGAAGTATGGCATGAAGGCCTTATCAATAAAATTAAACACATACTGCCTTTTAACGTCCACAAAACATTTATTTCTTATCTGGAAAGCAGGCATTTTAGAATTAGACATAACAGTTTTATTTCATCACCTTTAAAAATTAATGCAGGTGTCCCTCAAGGAAGCGTGCTGGGTCCTTTTCTGTACTTATTGTATACCTCTGATTTACCTATTATCGCTGGCACAACCTTATCTACTTTCGCAGATGATACTGCAGTTTTAAGTTGTAGTCGTTGTCCCCTAGAAGCGGCACGAAAACTTCAACTTCATTTAAACTCTATCGAAAAGTGGTTGCTGCTATGGCGCATAAAAGTAAATGAACAAAAATGCAAGCAGGTTACTTTTACCCTTAGGCGAGGTAATTGCCCTGCTATCACATTAAATAACACTTCAATCCCTCAATCTGAAAACGCCACATACCTAGGTATTCATTTAGACAGACGGCTTACGTGGCGAAAGCATATTGAAGCCAAAAAAACGCATGTTAAACTAAAAGCCTCCAGTCTACATTGGCTCATAAATAGCCAGTCCCGTCTGAAACTTGAATATAAAATCCTTTTATATAAATCCATCATTAAGCCAATTTGGTTATATGGTATACAGTTATGGGGTAACGCCAGCTCCTCGAACATTGAACTAATACAACGGACACAGTCAAAAATTCTAAGAATCATGACTGGTGCTCCATGGTATATACGGAGCGAAAACATACATCGGGACCTTTGCATCCTCTTGGTCAAAGACGAAATCAACAAATACAAGCAAAGTTACGTTGCAAGATTACTGTATCATCCTAATCCATTGGCACGGAGGTTAAAAAATTTAGAAAATTTATCCAGACTAAAAAGAAAGGATCGTCCTGCTATTGATATCGTTAGCAATTAGCTATGTTAAGCTGACTGAATTCTAAATTTTGTATGCAGCCGGTATCTGGCGCGTACTTTTTTTTTTTTCTATGCAGCCGGCATATCTGGCGCGTACTTTTTTCTATGCAGCCGGCGGTATCTGGCGCGTACTTTTTTCTATGCAGCCGGTATCTGGCGCGTACTTTTCCCTATGCAGCCGGTATCTGGCGCGTACTCTTTCTTATATTTCTGGTTCCTGCTACATATGCAGCCGGAACTACTGGCGCAAATTTGTATGGAGTTCTTTACATTCAAACATCCTGCTAGGCGGGCAGCATGTTTGTGAGAAGACTGAACGTACAACAACTGCGTTCTTCTGCGCGTTTACCGAACTGCTAGGATGTACAAGTCCCTATTAACTCGGGAGACACATTGAACACTGAATTATATATAAGATTAATTATGTATAATAATGTTATTTAGGATTAAGATTTTTAAACTTATTGTTAGTCTCCTAAGATGAGAAGATTCAATAAATGAATTCAAGTATTAAAAAAAAAAAAAAAAATAAAGCAAAAACAAATAAAAAAACGGAAAAAAAAAATCACCCGAGCGGGGTTCGAACTCACGTTGTTCTTACTGCATCCTTATATGGAATCATTGTGTAATCAATTTCAATTCGGTTAAACAAAAGTAAATTAATAAGAGAAAGGAAAATAGAAAAGTGAAATAAAAGATGTTGAATAAAAAATATTTAATTAAAAAAAAAATAAAGCAAAAAAAAGTAAAAAAAAAAATCTCCCGGGCTGGGTTCGAACTCACGTTGTTCTTACTGCAGCCTTATAAAAAATCATTGTGATAGTGCTTCTAAATTTCTATGGGTACAAGCACTTTTGAAGTGCTTGGATCAGAAGCGCTAGAAATTTTTCCTCTTGGGAAATGAATAATGTTTTCAATCAGGGGTCGGCAAAAATAAATTTGAGAGTGTGTTAGTGAGAGAAGAGAGAACGCACTGAAAATTTTGTGGATATTCATATCATTGAAAAAAAAAATATGCGTTAAAACTGAAAAATCATTTCAAAAGCGACATCGAGAGAAAGCATAGTTTTGTCTTTTTATGCCAGTGTTCAACAGGCCATATCACAATTGTGCAGAGAAACTTCACACGCATTCTTAGGGGCTGTCCATAAACTCCGTGAAGCTAAAATTCGCTAAAATTAACCCCCTCCCCCTATGTGACAAAAAGTGACGATGGACCAGACCCCCCATAGCGTCATGTGATGGTAACCGAAAGCCCCCCTATTTTTTTTTTTTTTTTTGCGTATGAGTGTTTCTTTGCGTAATCGATTAAGATTTGGGTTGACATCTCCCATTTATATGAAAATTGGTGAAAAGTTAGTATTTGACATACGTATAACTGTGATAAAACAATTTTTCGAAATTCCGAAAAAATCAAAGATGGCGGCCATATGAAGTCCGATCCAACTTTTAGATACTAACATGTTTGAAAATTCATAGCTCCTCCGATTTTAATCCGATCTTAACGAAATTTTCAGGGTAAGTGCAGTTGAATAAAAGCTTTTAAAAAAAAACTTTTGCATTGGTACATGGGAGTTTCTTTGCGTAATCGATTAAGATTTGGATTAACATCTCCGATTTTTATGAAAATTGGTGAAAAGTTAGTATTTGACATTCGTATAACTGTGGTAAAATGATTTTTCGAAATTCCGAAAAAATACAAGATGGCGGCCATATGAAGTCCGATCCAACTTTTAGATACTAACATGTTTGAAAATTTATAGCTCCTCCAATTTTAACGAAATTTTCAGGATTAGTGCAGTTGGGTATAAGCTTTTGAAAAAAATTACACTGAAAAAAAAATTATGTTAAGTGGAAAAAAAGCTTTTTTTTCTTTTTTCAAGCCAATTTGCGGCTTGGTGCACCCTTTTTATTTTTTTTAAACTATTTTTATTTAAAAGTAAATCTTGTAATAATTATTTATCAATCTTCAAAATCGTGGTATCTTTTACAGTTATCACGATATAAATTTTTGAAGTTGTTTAATGTTGTGTTTATCATGAGTCGTTGGTACACGTGCGCTACCATATAGGGTTGCCACCGTCCGGACGGTATTTTTTTTCGGTTGCCCATAGTAAAATTTTCTTAGAATATTTTTGGAGAACTTTTTAGCCCATTATAACCAAGTTTTTGGAAAGAGGGGTCTAAAACACCCTTAAAAACTGGACATAATGGATTCAGATGTGTTAAAAAATTGTTACATGGTTGAGTTCTGTTAAGTTATCTGAACATCATAACCCATTATTTCGCGTTTTTTAGGGTCTTTTTGAACCCTTTTTCCAAAAACTTGGTTATAGTGGGTTAAAAAATTCTCCAAAAATATTCTAAAAAAATTTCACTACGGGCAGCCGAAAAAAAAATACCGTCCGGAGGGTGGCAACCCTATATGGTAGCGCACGTGTACCAATGATAAACACAACATTAAACAACTTCAAAAATTCATTACGTGATAACCGTAAAAGATACCACAATTTTGGAGCTCGGTAAATAATTATAATAAAATTTGCTTTTAAATAAAAATAGTTTAAAAAAAATAAAAAGGGTGCACCAAGCCCCAAATTGGCTATAAAAAGAAAAAAAAAACTTTTTTTGTCAGAATAATTTTTTTTTTTTTTTTCAAAACCTTATATCCAACTGCACTAACCCTGAAAATTTCGTTAAGATCGAATGAAAATCCGAGGAGCTATGAATTTTCAAACATGTTAGTATCTGAAAGTTGGATCGGACTTCATATGGCCGCCAATTTGAATTTTTTCGGAATTTCGAAAAATCATTTTACCACAGTTGTACGAATGTCAAATACTAACTTTTCACCAATTTTCATAAAAATCGGAGATGTCAACCCAAATCTTAATCGATTACGCAAAGAAACACTCATATACCTGTGCAAAAGATGTTTAAGTTGCTTTATGAGGAAACTGATATGCACGTATTTTCACGTACAATGCTAAATAGCAGAAAAAATTAATTCTCATTATAAGTTTCTATTTATTTTTATATTAATGTATCGAGCCATAACCGCCAAAAAGGCTTCACCAACACGTTTTCAGATTTCCGTTTTTTGAAAGAAATCGATAACTCGCGTCCATAGCATCTTTCCTTCAAATTTCATAACAGTAAAAAGTACCATTACGAATTTATAGCGAAAGCAATTTTGAGTTTTGCACTACAATGTATGCAAAGAAAATTCAAAAAAAAAAATCTACTGTAAAATTTGTTTTTTTCGGTTTAGCCTTTTTTCGGTTAAGGCTCGATATAGTTGCACTAGTTTTGACATTTTTTTTAGACGGGTATAGTTAATATATGATAATTACCGCTTTTCTAGTAGAATTTCCTTTCTAAACTACAATCATTAAACTGACGGTTTTTCAGTATATCGCTGACGCACGGCGAGCCTTATTAAAAATAAAGTTTTATTGCAACCACGCAAAATTCGGCGTATGCAGGATTATTTTATATAAAAACACTAATTAATAACTGTAAATAAAAATTTCGTACCTGATCGTCTGAAGAAGATATTGCATTTTTACGAATTTTTTTCTTTGAGTGCATTTATTTTCATATTGGTTTAAGTTTGAAGTAAAAGATAATAAACTGAGCATGCAGAAAATTTTCGGCATGATTTAAAATTTAAAAACCGCAAGCTAAACTAGTCATTCCAGTTGTGATTTTTGATGCTTAATCCGATTCCAGTCTTAGAATTGCTACATTACGTCTGGGTTTTGAGATATCCTTGCATAAAAGTTTAAAGGACACCATTTTTTCCTATTTTTGAAGTAATGTAACAAGACAAGGTAATTTTGAGCCGAAAAATCTGGTACGATAACTTATACCCCTATCTTTTTTCTTCAAAACACAATTAGACCGACGTCGATATCTTTTTTTTTGTCGGAGATATCTTAACCTTAAAAGCTAAAAAAGTGCAAAAACACGATTTTTGGTTATATTGGATGCTATATGCAGGTCGCACAAAATTTGTCTGTGAGTTTCTATTACCAGAATCATTTGGTACTCTTTTTTGGCTTCAAATTGAGCTATCAAATGGTCATCTGCAATATTTTTCTGCATAGTTGTGATAATTTTAAAATCACTCCATGAAACTCAAAGTTCAAAATCTCGGTTTATGGCAATATTTGAGGTTGTATATAGTACGAACGAAATTCGTCTGCTCTTTTTTACTAACCGAGTCATTTAAGACCATTCTTTATCTCCAAAATGAGCTACGAAGTGGTCTCCTATGATTGTTTTCTACCAAGTTATGAACATTTAAAAATTCCATTATGGAGTGCAAACTCACAGGGGTGTTACTAAAATATAGTGTACGAGTATTTATTATATTGCTGCAGCATGGCATCTTAAAATAGTCATAACTTTGTTGAAAACAATCGCAAAAGAATACTTTGCAATTCATTTTGGAGATAAAGAATGGCATTACATGAGTCGGTTAGTAAAAAAGAGCAGACAAATTTCGTTCATACTGTATACAACCTCAAATATAGTCGAAAACCGAGATTTTTCACTATGAGTTTCATGATGTGATTTTAAAATTAACATAACGATGACCGTTTGATATCTCAATTTTAAGCCAAAAAAGATTACCAAATGATTCTGGTGATAGAAACTCACAGACAAATTTTGTGCGACCTGCATATTACATCCAACATAGCCAAAAATCGTGTTTTTGCACTTTTTTAGCTTTTTAGGTTAAGAAATCTCCGACAAAAAATAAGATATCGATGTCGGCCTGTTTGTGTTTTGAAGAAAAAAACTAGGGTTTTTAGTTATCATACCAGATTTTTTGGCTCAAAATTACATTGTCCGGATTCGGATTAAACAACAAAAATCACATCCAGAATGACTATAAGTGTTTCTGGTTTTTGTTTGTGTTGTCTTAAATACGAAAAGAACCGATTTTTTAAAAAAAAAAGGTTAAAGAATAGTTTAAAATTCAATATCTCCTGAATGGAATCAGTTAAGATTTTTTGGTTTGAAGCTTTTAAAAAAAAAATTAGTAAAAATGCAATATCTTCTTCAGACGATCATGTAAGAAACTTTTATTTACAGTTATTAATTAGTGTTTTAATATAAAATAATCCTGCATACGCCGAATTTTGCGTGGTTGCAATAAAACTTTATTTTGGTTAAGGCTCGCCGTGGACGTTTAACGATTCTAAAAAATAACATATTAATTATTTCAAAATATTCCTCAGTTCACACTGAAAGTGTGTTATAAATTGTTAAACATTATTTTTGTATGCAAAAACTACAAAACTAATATTTTTAAAATTGTAATTTAAAGTCATTAAAGTTAGTTTTTATTTCCGTACTTTAATTCAACCTAATTGATTAAGCCTCTATTCCGACTAAATTGATGGGGTTGCATCAAATTGAACTATACTGTGGAAGAGTACGTGGAATGTAGACGATCCAGTTAAAAATCAAATCTAGAAAAGACCTTTCAGTGGTACCGTGATTTAAGAAAACGGCCGAAATTTAAGAAAAAACCCTTGAAGCCCCTATATAGACAAAATTAACAGAGTTGCATCAAATTGAACTTTACTGTAGAAGAGTACGCGGAATGTAGATGTAGCGTAGGAGTTAAAAATCATATATAAAAAAGTCCTTTCAGTTGCACCGAAATTTAAGAAATCGTCACGCGGAACTTGTGCAGCGTTCTTATTTTTAGGCCTCGTTTTCAATTATATTAAATGGAGTTCCATGAAATTAAACTTAACTATGGAAAAGATCACAAAACGAAGTTAAGATGACTGTTTAAAAATATATCATTGGTTCACTTTTTAATAACTGACGTAAATTAAAAATAAAAGCATTCAATTTTTTTTATAAAATTTTCAGTAATAAAATTTAAATGTTCAGGCAAAGGATAAATGTAAAACCTGAACCAATGAAGCTTAATTTTGCCAAGCTTACAAATGTATTCTCAATGACCCCTTAAACCAATTTCTTCAACAAAATTTAAAGTTTACTTTTTTTTAAATTTCTGAAAACTCTGACAAACTCAGTGCTTTTATAAAAATTAAGAGAATTGAAATGATTGAGTTACATTAAACACAAGTTCAAATTTCTCTTTATAAAAACTTACATTCTATTTGTACATTTTGTACATTTATACGTATTTCTATTATCAGGCCTAACACTGAATACCATAGAGAACTCTATGGAGCATTCCAGTGAAAATGGTATTTTTTCGCAGATATTTCAGATGTATTTGTTATATGATTTAAAGGTTCGAATATATTCTAGTAGGATTAAACTTTACCTTCCAAATTGATATTTACTAAAATTTTTGTGTTGGGCTCAGTTTTTTACAGATAAAGTGCCTAAGTTTTTTTTCTGCAATACTTGATATATTATTGATCATATTCATCATTGTTTTCCTACTAAACCATGATGAGTTACGTTACAAATTATATCTGTTGTTTCAGGTCATACACTAGTGTATTGATAAATAGTATTTGCTAAAAAGTGTTCTTGCGAACATCTGTATTATACCGCGACAAACAAAATAAGTATGGGTGTCCCGTACTAACGCACAAAACGATGTAATTAATTTTCTATCTACACACATAACGGTTTAATTTTATTTACATTTTACTTAAAGCTAGTTACTTGTGTACTCTTAAGAAGTGCAGTACTTTTCGGATTTTATTTTGCCTAAAGTATAATAATTATTATTTTATTATTTGTCCTGTACAAACACAATATTTATTTTTATTAAAATTTCTATTAATTTTTTCTAATATTGTTGAGAAAACTCTTTTAAAATTACCTATATGGGCACGGCCACCATTTGTAACTGCTTTCCTATGAACTATAAGTCTCAGAGACTTTATTATGTACTTATATGGTCAATCTCAAAATCTGCCACGTGACATTCGTACGCTGTTTTTTGGTCATATCTATGTTAAATAAGTGAAATGTTCATGATTTAAGAATTTTATATTATTAAGCCTCTTGAGATACACATTTCCTTCGAACAAAGAATTATTATAAATTGTGTGGTTTTCGTGTTATTAGCAGTCAAACTTCTCTGCCACGTGACACAAATTTGGAAGTCATTTTTGAGGTGCACATACATTCATTGAAAATTCTGCGCTTCTACCCAACCGATCGATCAAAAATATTTATGTGTTGGAAATGAAAGATGAATTAAGAGAACTGCATTCATGATGGTCTATTAAGCTTATGTTGAAATGATTTAAGAGCAAAAAACATTGTTTCTGCCACGTGACATACAAAATCTGCCACGATACACCGTCTGAAAAATTGTATAAAAAAATGTATTCACACCCTTGTGAATGTTCGTAACAACAAATAGAATGAAAAAGAGCATTGAATCATGTACGCCTACTTCGCTAAACCTCCCTTAAGCATCATTTTACCCAAGTTTCCCATTAGATTAGACGCCAGACGGACTTGAGTTTAAAAAATATGAGAACCGCAATCTGAGCCTAGATTCTTATTGGTAGGACTCCAAGTTACTAAAAAAAGAATGATGCCAGAATCTGCGACGGTCCATTTTTTTTAAATCCCCTACCCCCCATCCAGGCCTACCAGGGTTTTCCGTCGTAGTTTTTTATAGCCGTTTATGGTGGACTTAGGTCTGCTTATTATGAATCTGAGTTTGGTTTTTTTTATCACGTCTGGATCCTGAGTTATCCTTGCTTAAAAATGAAAAAATCCCTGTTTTGGGTTCTACTTAAAGCTACATTACAAAAGCAGAAATAGGTATCATTGATTTTTTTCAATGGATTTGGATAGCCAACTGTATTCACAAGAAGCCATACTGACGCTATTTTTAGGTTGTATTACTTTTTTACGAGATTACACGCCATTACAAAAAAGGGTTTTTTTCAACGCCATACAAAGGATTAATGATTTCATGGTTTTAGATATTAATACATATAAAAGACTGATTCCATTTCAATTCAACCGGTGAGTGTGCACTTAGGTTTGCAAATCAACTTCAATCTAGCAAAATATTTTTCTACAATCAAAATAAGGGAACATGTATTTTTTTTTTTTTGGTTTGGACCAAAATTGGGGATTTTATGGCGTTTTGTAGGAATTTTGCCGAAAATTTAATTTTGAAAAATTCATGGAGTTTAATCGGTTTTTTCAACCGCATTTCTTTATTTATCAACTGATTTACATGAATCAAAATTTATTTGGTGCACAATGAAATTCTTTTAAGTAATAATTAAAAAAAAAATTTCTTTAACCCTTACTTTCCTTAAAATTGATGTTTATATTTTACATAAAAATGCTAATTTTCTCAAAAACACCATCTTTTTTTTTCTCGAAAATTTGCACAGTAATAGTAAAGCACGTCCTCTTTATTTCAGTAATAGCGGTTTTCTTGCTTTTTTTGTTATAAGTGTAAAATTTGCAATTTTTAACGTTAATATTGAGTTCTTCTATACAAAATGAATAATAAAAATTACACAGTTCAATTTTCACTTTCCTAGACGGTTTTGCGATACTGATTCCGAAAATGGCACTTACATTCTTCTACCATTTTTGGTTTTCAAGATATCTTGAAAAACTTGAATAAAACCCATAAATTTGAAAAAAACCGAATTCTTTATTTTTGAGGCACAAAATTCATTTGTAGTAAGTTAGATGGAACTTAAAAATACTCACGGTATAGAAAACCAAGCATTGTTTGTGTTTTTTGCGATTTGACCGTACCTTGGCTTTTGGTTTTCTTCGAAAGATCTCGGAATTTTTATTAGTTTCTTTTTCGATTGCTTCATGTAATTTCGCGACACATCATAGTCTGTGAAATGACCACACGGCTGCTATCCAGACTGCTTGTGAGTTTCTAACTCAAGTGCTAAAACTGACACCAGCTATTCAATTAAAAATTTTGCTGTTGATGAACTTTATTCCTTTAGAATAAACAAAATTGAACAGTGGAAAAATGCAAAGAAATGCAAAAGTATTCAAAAATGCCATGTTTGGAAGAGTGAGGGAACCAGAGGGTTAACTTCTTGTTACATAGCCAGAACAGCACAACACAATTACACAAAAGTAATCGAAAAAAAAACTAATAAAAATTCCGAGATCTTTCGAAGAAAACCAAAAGCCAAGGTACGGTCAAATCGCAAAAAACACAAACAATGCTTGGTTTTCTATACCGTGAGTATTTTTAAGTTCCATCTAACTTACTACAAATGAATTTTGTGCCTCAAAAATAAAGAATTCGGTTTTTTTCAAATTTATGGGTTTTATTCAAGTTTTTCAAGATATCTTGAAAACCAAAAATGGTAGAAGAATGTAAGTGCCATTTTCGGAATCAGTATCGCAAAACCGTCTAGGGAAGTGAAAATTGAACTGTGTAATTTTTATTATTCATTTTGTATAGAAGAACTCAATATTAACGTTAAAAATTGCAAATTTTACACTTGTAACAAAAAAAGCAAGAAAACCGCTATTACTGAAATAAAGAGGACGTGCTTTACTATTACTGTGCTAATTTTCGAGAAAAAAAAAGATGGTGTTTTTGAGAAAATTAGCATTTTTATGTAAAATATAAACATCAATTTTAAGGAAAGTAAGGGTTAAAGAAATTTTTTTTTTAATTATTACTTAAAAGAATTTCATTGTGCACCAAATAAATTTTGATTCATGTAAATCAGTTGATAAATAAAGAAATGCGGTTGAAAAAACCGATTAAACTCCATGAATTTTTCAAAATTAAATTTTCGGCAAAATTCCTACAAAACGCCATAAAATCCCCAATTTTGGTCCAAACCAAAAAAAAAAAAATACATGTTCCCTTATTTTGATTGTAGAAAAATATTTTGCTAGATTGAAGTTGATTTGCAAACCTAAGTGCACACTCACCGGTTGAATTGAAATGGAATCAGTCAAAATATAAAATTTACTGTGACAAATCTCTGTCATGTTACACATATATTATGGTCTTTTAGAGAAAGAAGGCTTCTAAAAATTGCTAAAACTTACGTGTAGTCAAGATGTATCCATAGTCTGTTCGTAAGAAATGCAATTGCCGTCAAATTCGATCGTGGTTAAAGTGCTATTAAAAACTTTTTCCTTTTTTGTATCTGCCACGATACCTTTAAACTGCGGCTGTTTTCATTGCCATAAAATGGGCTTACCAAAACATTTTTTTTACATTTTATTATTTATTTATTTATAAAATGGTATAATTTCACATAACTAGCAACAATAAAACACCACGTGAATTGAATTTAGCGGTTCTTACCTTTTTTTCAGAGCTCTGAATTTTTTATATTTTTTTTTTATATTTTGTTCACTTGGAAAAAACAATGGAAGTGCCATTATTCCACATATATAGAAATACCTCCTAACGCTATATAGTAGGTACAAAACATGATCTTTCGACACATGCAAAAAAAATTTTTAAAAACTTGAAACAAAAAATTTTTCCCTGGTTTACTTTTTTGTGATTTTGACCATATGCACTTAAGAAATTGTGACTTATTTTTCGAAGATATATGAGCAAAACTGTTATATCAAAATGAAATGGTGTTCATATAGAGCCGTTCAAGTATAACGTAAGCATGTTTAGGTGGAAAGTGGTTCAAGATTTGCTTATTGATCATACATTAGGAGAATTTGATAGAATTCTTACGGAAGATAACAATCTATCTATATATGAAGCACTCCACGCCAAGTGTACCAAAAAAAAAGATTTCGCTCAAATTTGGCAATATGGTGGATCCGGTGTGCAAGAACAACAATCCGAGAGGATTTGGTCATAGTACCGTTTGTTGTTAAAATACAGGGTGTTGAAGTTGGCGTTTTTAGTCATTTTCATGAAAAGGGTGTTTTTTCAAAAATTTATAGCTTACACTAAAGTTTGTAAATTGAAAAATCTAAGTTACTGGTCCCATTCATTTTGAAATGTTCTTTTTATAAAAAAAATATTTCTTGGTGAAAAAAATATTTTTTCACCAAAATTTTTTACGGTGGCACTCAAAAGCGGCCAAAAAAATAGCGGCCAAAAAATAGCGGCCAACAAAAAGGGGCCAAAAAATAGCGGCCAAATAAAAAAGCGGCCAAATAAAAAAGGGGCCAAATATAAAAAGGGGCCAAAAAAAGGGGCCAAAAAATAGCGGCCAAAAAAAAAAAGGGCCAAAAAATAGCGGCCAAAAAAAAAACGGCCAAAGGAAAAAAGAGGCCAAAAATGGTTAAAGTGTTAAATTATCATTATTTTGTTAAAAATCAAAGACATTAGGTAACTAATGTCAGCAATCACATTCACTATAATTAACTTCATTGTACTTCTTAACTTACTTTTTCCATGTATTATTTACAAAATTTGTCAATTTACTTTACTATTTTACCTAATGTCTTTGATTTTTAATAAAATAATGATAATTTAACACTTTAACCATTTTTGGCCTCTTTTTTCCTTTGGCCGCTTTTCTTTGGCCGCTTTTTTTTGGCCGCTATTTTTTGGCCCCTTTTTTTTGGCCCCTTTTTTTTGGCCGCTATTTTTTGGCCGCTTTTGAGTGGAACCATTTCTTACACTTAAAAATACTTTTGAATTTTTTTTAAAAAAAGCCCCTTAGATTTTTTTTAAAAGTACTTTAAATTAAAGCATAATTCATAAGCTTTAAAATGATGTATAACTCAAGATGGGATTCGGACGCTACATGGGAGATTTTGGCTTTTGAACGCCCGCTGAAGGACAAAATCTTTTTTTACTCGAGAGGAAAGCATCTTACGTAAAAAGTTTATATAGCAAAAAATGCTTAAAATCGTCCAAGGAATACGTGTGATTTTTTTGGAATTTTTTGAAAAGCTAAAAAAAAAAATGTTTTTTCCTTTCAATATTTTTTGCAAAAATTATTCATAAAAAAAAAATTTTCAAAAATTATTCAAAAAAAAAAGTTTTAAAAAACTCCTAAAAAATTCACACGTATTGCTTAGACGATTCTAAGCATTTTTTGCCTAGTACACTTTTTAAGTAAGATGCTTTCCTCTCGAGTAAAAAAAGATTTTGTCCTTCAGCGGGCGTTCAAAAGCCAAAATCTCCCATGTAGCGTCCGAATCCTATCTTGAGTCAAACATAATTTTAAAGCCTATGAATTATGCTTTAATTTAAAGTACTTTTAAAAAAAATCTAAGGGGGCTTTTTTAAAAAAAATTCAAAAGTATTTTTAAGTGTAAAAAATTTGGTGAAAAAACATTTTTTTCACCAAGAAATATTTTTTTATAAAAAGAACATTTTAAAATGAATGGGACCAGTAACTTAGATTTTTCAATTTACAAACTTTAGTGTAAGCTATAAATTTTTGAAAAAAACACCCTTTTCATGAAAATGACTAAAAACGCCAACTTCAACACCCTGTATCTTAACAACAAATAGTACTAGGATCAAATCCTCTCGGATTGTTGTTCTTGCACACCGGATCCACCATATTGCCAAATTTGAGCGAAATCTTTTTTTTTGGTACACTTGGCGTGGAGTGCTTCATATATAAAAATGACTGTGTGTCTGTCTGAAGCATTATCACTCAGAAACCATTCATCCAATTAAGCTGAAAATTTGGAAATGAGTATATATTAGGTATGGGAATGTTTTTATGCTATACACGAAGATTTCCGAAGACCACCCGAAGGCTTAATAGTCAAAACGAAGAATATTTAGGTATACTAGAGGGAAAATATCTATGGCAAGCTTTCAACAAGTTTTAATTGATAGTTTTTTGGAGTACCCGAAGTTTGCCAAAGATCACCCGAGGGCTTCATAGTCAAAACGAAGAATACCTAGGTATACGAGAGGGAAAACATATATTTCGGACTATCAACAAGCTTTAAGTGATAGTTTTTTGTGACACCCGAAAGTGTTCGAAGGTCACCCGAAGGCTTCATAGTCAAAACCAAGAATATCTAGGTATACGAGAGGGAAAAAATCTATGGTGAACCATCAATAAACTTCAATTGATAGTTTTTTGGAACACCCGATGGTTCCCGAAGGTCACCCGAAGGCTTCATAATCAAAACGAAGAATATCTTGGTACACGAGAGGGAAAAAATCTACGGTGAACTATCAACAAACTTTAACTGATAGTTTTTTGGAATACCCGATGCTTCCCCAAGGTCACCCGAAGGCTTCATAGTCAAAACCAAGAATATCTAGATGTACTACAGGAAAAACACCTATGGCAAACTATCAACAAGCTTTCATTGATGGTTTCCTGGGACACTCCAGCTATGCCATTGCCAATTTTTAAGATGGTTTGAAATGAAATTAACTTTCTCAAAATACCTAAATTTTTATTGGTGACAGGCAGTGGCGTAAATCAAAATTTTATCCCTGTATACCTTCTAAGCTATTGGGAATCAAAAAACAAAACAAACATGCCTAGCGAAGCGGGCAAAGAAGGCTAGTTTTTAAAATAAAATCTAAGTTTAGCCCTTAAAATTGATTTAAAGTTTCAAGGATTTTTTCAATTTCCGTATGACCCCTATTGCTTCAATTATAAAAATAATTTAGTTCATGTGAAAAACTACTTACGTCTCATAAGAGAGGGGTTCGTGTTCACGATTTGTTCATTTTTGCTTATATCATTGAAAATCTGCTTACGTTATACTAAAACAGCATCTATGCATCTTATGAACACATCCCAAAGACGTGATTGGCGGGGTAGGTGGTAATGTGAAGCGACTTGTAAATCAAAATGGTCGAAGTGATGGAAGTCAAGGAGATGATGCCGTTATCAAAAAACTCAAAAGATTTCGCCACTTTAGTACCCTCTATGAAAATTTTTTTAATTTCTGAATGAGAAATAGCTGAAAAAATTAAAAATTTTTATCCATTAGAAACTGCAAAGCCCAGGAATGTCAAAAGTTCATCAAACTTCATCAAAAATGATTTAAAACTAATTAAATGTACATGTATTTCGTGCGAGTCCCGTACAAACGAAAATGTCCCGTACAAACTGTTTCGTTTTAATTTAATAACTCTCATTTAAATAAATATTTTTTCAAACTTTTATTATTTGACTATACCATGACCCTAAGTCTACCCAAAAATAATTTTCTAATTTTTAAATACTACTAATTTCGCTAAAATTTTGTTACAAAGTCAAAAAATGAAAAGTATGGTATATTTGAGCTGTCCCGTACAAACAAACTACTTTTCTTATTAATTACACCCTAATTATAAATATTATTAGGAACAAATAATAGATTGTGATAAGTCTCTACCACACAAAATAAACGTACTGGTTGCTTTTTTGATAACAGTTTGGTTTGTTTTTAGTTTAAGATCTTAACTTGAAAAATGCGTACGTATTTGTCCCGTACCAACCGTGGAATGCTCCCTATGCTGAATACACTGTAGATTCGGTAATCGTAAGAACTATGGAAGTATTTACTATTATGTATTGAATTTAAAAGATTGCGATTGTTAATTCGAAGTTCGTAGGGTCAAAATGGCCTTTTAAATCAAATATCGATACTTCTCTGACAACCAAATCGTAAGAAATTAAGAAAATTAGATGTTCTTATACCTTTGAATAACTTAAGTTTAATTTTTTTCTTCTGAAAAATATTAATAATTTTTTTTTGTAAATTTTGCTTAAACAAAAATTTAGGGTTGCCATTTTAGTGGCCTTTCACATATTACGAAACGCAGTTTTCAACCAATTTTGACCCCCCTCTCCCCGGTCGTAACGCAACGTAACAAACCGTACACCCCCTCCTCCCCTAGTAATGTAACAAATCTTAATTTTAGTAATTTGAATTTTTTGTCGCATAAAATTATAAAATCGACGTTACGTAACGTAGTTGATGACACCTCCCACCCCCATGTAACACTTCGTAACAAATCGTCTGACCCCCATCCTGGCGCGTTACGTAATATGTGACCGGCCCATTAGGGTTGCCAGACGTTTGTACAATCTCTACTATCTGTAGCCATCTGACCATTCCTGAAACCAAGAATTTCAATTTATAGGGCTATTCTGGCAACTGTATTAAAGCTGTCAAACAGCTCATCACAGTCTTCACTGCTAAGAAAGTTGTAACGAAGATGTTTTGGTATTCTGGTAAAATTAAGAAAGCTCTTTTCCGTCTTTATAAATACAGCTTTTAATACCTGCTACGTGAGAGGTCTTAGAGCGATCTTAAAGCTATTAGTTGCTTGCTGTCAGGTTTTTATTATGTGAAAAAGTGAAGGATTAAGAAAAATTTTATTTTACTGCTTGTGTATAATTTTTTATCATAAAATAGCTGCCTAAGGTTTGGCAGTTGTTAAATTTTTATTTGTGTTTGTGTGTGTGATAATGAAACAGTGAAAAACTTTACAAAATTATAATTCTTTTGTATTCCATTAATACGAACTTGTACAGTCAAATTTGCAATGAACAACAACCGACGCTACAACTATTAACTTGGAAATTGGTGACATATGTTTCGGCTATTACCACATACACATATATATATTTGCATATATATATGTACATAGCCTCATCAGACCTATTTTTAGTTAATCTTCGCTTCTTACTAGAATCGAACCGCAGCCTTCTGCATTCTAATGAAAGAGTGCAGCAGACCTCTACCACTTAGGCCACGCTACGGAACGATCTACCTCGTCAAAGATCCTCACATAAATAACACTGTTGTTGTTATTTATGTAAGTACACTTGTTGCTATCAGCTGTGTTCATTGGAAATATTTTCTTAATTGTTATTATGTTGAATGCACTCTCAAATTTGGTTTTGAGACATGCTATCTTCCACAATTCACAATTAATATCCCACTGTTGTGGATTATTTGTCCACTGCTAGTGAGATTCTTGCCCTCGCAAGGTTATAATTGTAAATGTTAGAGTTCTAACATTAATAGGCCGGGTTCACCTTTTTCAATATTAAATGATTTTTCACAAATTAAATGATTTTAATTTTGCTTTTTAAGACTGCTATTTTTGAATATTCCATTAATACGAACTTGTACAGTCAAATTTGCAATGAACAACAACCGACGCTACAAATATTAACTTGGAAATTGGTGACATATGTTTCGGCTATTAACACATACACATATATATATTTGCACATATATATATATGTACATAGCCTCATCAATTGTGAATTGTGGAAGATAGCATGTCTCAAATCCAAATTTGAGAGTGCATTCAACATAATAGCAAGTAAGAAAATATTTCCAATGAACACAGCTGATAGTAACAAGTGTACTTGCATAAATAACAACAACAGTGTTATTTATGTGAGGATCTTTGACGAGGTAGATCGTTCCGTAGCGTGGCCTAAGTGGTAGAGATCTGCTGCACTCTTTTATTAGAATGCAGAAGGCTGCGGTTCGATTCTAGTAAGAAGCAAAGATTAACTAAAAATAGGTCTGATGAGGCTATGTACATATATATATGCAAATATATATATGTGTATGAGGTAATAGCCGAAACATATGTCACCAATTTCCAAGTTAATATTTGTAGCGTCGGTTGTTGTTCATTGCAAATTTGACTGTACAAGATCGTATTAATGGAATACAAAAGAATTATAATTTTGTAAAGTTTTTATGTTTACATACCATGCCTACAGACATCAGAATAAACATCAAAAGGTGAAATAAGAGAGATTTTGAAACAATAGGGCTTATTTCCAAACGTTTCAGAACAAAAGGGCTTATTTCCAAATGTTTTTTACTTTTTGCAATTACTGCAAATATGCTACAACAAAAATGTTAAGGGGATTAGAATCTTTGGTCAACTCACTATAATACAGGAGACATTAAAAAAAATATGTTACTGTAAACAGCCCATAAAAGTTTTTTCTCATTACTGAAAATTTATTTAACACCTTTTGAAAAATAACTCCTCATTTGTTTGATGAGTTTCTTTTTTTAATTTTTTTTTTTTAGTAACTCAGACCACAAAACAGCACTTGCTGCCCACTGTAGCAAAACCAAACATACTCCAGATTTTGAACATGTTAAAATATTACAAAAAGAAGATTTACACTTGAGATCCCAACAGAAAATTTCGGTGCGCATCCCCAAGATGCAATAGCGATGAGCGTCCTTCTCGCATCTAAAGAGCTGATTTGTATGCGCATATTTTCTGCGCTATAGGTAGCGAGAGCGAAGCGCATCTAAAGAGCATTTCTGAATGCGAGAGCGATGCGCATCCAAAGAGCATTTCTGGTAGCGAGAACGAAGCGTTTTCGGTCACGTATTTACGCACAAAACAAAATAAGTCAATAAGTCAGTTTCGTTAGAGCGCAAGGATGGAGCAGTGGTCTAGCGACTGGCACTGCGATTGAGAGTTGTAGCAACCGTGAGGTCCTCGGTTCAACTCCGGCCCAGACCTACAACAAAAGTTTTTCAACTTGCAATTTTTCAATTATAATTAATTTAGTAAAATAAAAATAATTATAATTACACCAAAAAAATAATAGTCTGATGAGTGAGTCTTTGTGGCGAAAGACGTAAAATTTCAATTAAAAATTAATTTTTTAAATATTTTTATTGTCATCCAAAAAGCATCCAAAGTGCATTTCTGAATGCGAGAGCGATGCGCATCCAAACAGCATTTCTAGATGCGAGAGCGATGCGCATCCAAAGAGCATTTCTGGTAGCGAGAATGAAGCGCTTCCTTCCCATGACATACCAATGTTAATTTCAGCGCTTTTGGATACGAGAGACATGCGCTTCACTGCTGCGATAGAGCGCTTCAGAAGCGCTATTGATGCGCTCCATTCCCCATTGGGATGATACACATAACTAACACACCTACACACCAACGGCTCACCCAAGGGGAAAAGAAGTGCTTCAAAAACCCTTCTGAAGTGCATCGTTTTCACCAATAAGCGCTTCCGCTCCGTAAGAACAATACTTTCTTTTTAACATTGCATGTCATAGGATGTAAGTGAGCAAAACCTTACCGCAGCCTTACCAAAAAAGAGTTTTTAAAGCGCTTATTTGTAATGCTGCGGTAAGCGTTTTTTCAGTAAAATTAAAAAAAAGAAGAAAAAGAAAACTGGCCGCGCCGGGATTTGAATCCACGACCCTCCGCGTGCTAGATATTTTTTCTTACATTTACCAACCCTTTAGACCGCTCCACCAACGCCCGATGAAATGAAGGGGTATTAAATTTGTATATTAAGCAAATGTTGTCCAAACAGAATTTGACATACAAATGCTCCTGCAGCATTACATAGAATCATTGTGTAATCAGTTTCAATTCTAGTAAGCAAAAGTAAATAAAAATGAGAAAGGAAAATAGAAAAGTAAAATAAAAAAAGGTTGAATAAAAAATATTTTATTAAAAAAAAAAAAATTAAAGCAAAAACAAATAAAAAAACGGAAAAAAAAAATCACCCGGGCTGGGTTCGAACTCACGTTGTTCTTACTGCAGCCTTATATGGAATCATTGTGTAATCAATTTCAATTCAGTTAAAGAAAAGAAAATTAATAACAGAAAGGAAAATAGAAAAGTAAAATAAAAGATGTTGAATAAAATATATTTTAATAATAAAAAAAAATAAAGCAAAAAAAGTAAAAACAAAAATCTCCCGGGCTGGGTTCGAACTCACGTTGTTCTTACTGCAGCCTTATAAAAAATCATTGTGATAGTGCTTCTAAATTTCTATGGGGACAAGCACTTTTGAAGTGCTTGGATCAGAAGCGCTAGAAATTTTTCCTCTTGGGCAATTACAAGACAGACACCGCCCAAGGGGAAAAGAAGTGCTTCAAAAACCCTTCTTAAGTGCATCCTTTTCACCAATAAGCGCTTCCGCTCCGTAAGAACAATACTTTCTTTTTAACATTGCATGTCATAGGATGTAAGCGAGCAAAAGCTTGCTGCAGCCTTACCAAAAAACAGTTTTTAAAGCGCTTATTTGTAATGCTGCGGTAAGGGTTTTTTCAATAAAATTAAAAAAAAAAGAAAAAAAAACTGGCCGCGTCAGGATTTGAATCCACGACCCTCCGCGTGCTAGATATTTTTTTCTTACATTTACCAACCCTTTAGACCGCTCCACCAACGCCCGATGATATGAAGAGGTATTAAATTTGTATATTAAGCAAATGTTGTCCTGCAGCATTACATAGAATCATTGTGCAATCAGTTTCAATTCAAGTAAGCAAAAGTAAATAAAAATGGGAAATCAAAATAGAAAAGTGAAATAAAAAAGGTTGAATAAAAAATATTTTAATAAAAAAAAAATAAAGCAAAAACAAATAGAAAAACGGAAAACTTTTTCACATTTTCCCATCACCCCATTTTATATTCAAGATTTCTTCTTAACATTTTGCAAGACTAAAAAAACAAAATTTTGATATGGCACTGACATGAACTCCAAAACTCAAAAAATTAATAAAACATAATGCAACAGTAGTTGCATCCGCATCCTGTGAATCTTATACTACTTTTAATCCGGAGATTTAGCTGTGACCGGATATATAAATTAAGCCGTTCAATCCTACACGTTTCCACCGGCCGAAAGGAATTTTATTTTGACAGTAAATATCATGAGCGGGAAAATTAAAGTTGTCCTTCCTTTTCTTCTGAATAGTTATCTTCCATTTGTTCTTTTTTAATGACATTTTATACCGATTGTCAAAGTTAAGTGGTCGCAAATATCCAAAATCGGTGGCCCTGCTGAGATTTTCTCCATTGGAAACATAATATTATTTTATAAATATTTCTCATGACCTATTAGATATATTTCAGCAGGTTTAGGTGATAAGCCTAAATTGAAGCTCAGGTACACATTGGATTTATTTCGAATTATTAAATATATTTAAGCTATTTTTTTACTAATACAAAAATTTATATAGGGGAATGTCGTATAGGTTGGGACGCCGTATAAGTTGGGACAGTCGTTTTTCTTGAATTTCCGACACTGGCGACACCTATAATTCAAATGTCGAAGTAAAGTCTGTATATAACCTAACGTTTCATGTGCCAAAGATCGAAGAACTCTTGTTGATTATGTCCATACTCTTTGTAAATTGTCATATCAAAAAGATCTTTTCGATAGTTTCTGCGTGTTCGTAATTTGCCGAATTTAAACCATTTATTTAATGTAAGTGCATTCAATGTGTCTTGTATTCAGTGTATTTTCATTGCGTCAAAGAGTAATTGAAATGTATTGTTATGCAAATATTTTTGGGCTTTCACGAAATGGCAACTTTGTAAAGGTTGGGACACTCATGTCGTATAAGTTGGGACAGCACTTTTTTTTATTCCAAGGCATTGCGATACCATTTAAATTATTTTCTTACAATATTTGATGAATGCAATTGTATTTATAATAATAAGAAAGCATTTATTAATGATTTTTTGAAGATTGTGACGCATTTATATGCCAAGTTTGGTAAGTTCACTAACGCACGAAAAACCGATCGTGGAATCACCGATTTCAATGCATTGGTCGCAGAGATCAAGGAAATAAAATTGGCTAAGGCATTCGATCCACCAGAAAAGCTTATAAAATCCCAAAAAGCAAGGCGAGGTATACCCAAAAAGTGAATGATAAAATTAAAGACATTTCAACCATTGATGACGATGCAAGTAGAAGACCTACACAGAAAAAAATAACTAGCTATAAAATTAAGTGGGAACGTATTCGATTTAAAAACGTGACTGTTTTTAAATCAAATGTTAAATATTTTTAAATCAAAAGAAAATTTTATTAATTTAATAACTTTGTATTTGATTTAAAAGTATTCGTTCTACAGTTAAAAATATTTCTATATATTTGAAATTGAGATTTGATTGATTACTCATTCACTCAGTAAAATTGTATTCATTACTCCCTCTCTCTAATTCACTCTCACGCAATGGTGCCAACTCTTACCGTAAAGAATATTTTACATGCATTACTTTTGAAAAAGAGCTTAGTTGAATTGAAAAAACTTTTAAATTTAATTTTTTAAATTTATAACTATATTCTTCATCTATTTGTATTTTTTCAACGTAATCATCATTTATTTTGATACATTTTTGAAATCGATAAATCCATCTTGAAAAATAGTCTTCAAATCGGCTTTTTGCAGTTTTGCAATTTCACCATTAACCGCATTTATTATCTGCTCATTGCTGTTGAAGACTCTCCCTCTCAATTTTTTTTTTATTTTTGGAAACAACCAGAAGTCACAAGGCTCTAGATCTGGGGAATAAAGAGCTGGACGAATTTCTTCGACGCCAGAAAAAAAATAAAATCGGTTGTTTTTTCAGCAGTGTGCGCCAGCGCATTATCGTGATGTAGAAAGTAGCAGCGTAGCTCCTTTTTTGGCGTTTTCCCAATAAACTTTGGAAAACTTTTGGTAAGCAGGTTTCAGTATTCCACTTAGCAGTAACCGTCTGACCTTTTTTCAAAGGAATAGCACCTACAACTTTCTCTCTGGTGAAGTAAACTGACATCATTACTTTTGTTGCTGACTTTTTTTTGCTTTACTTTAACAGGTGGACTTGCACTTTCTGGGCTCCATACCATGGATTGTTGTTTGGTTTCAGGGTCGTACTTCTAAAACCATGCTTCATTACCTGTTACGATTTTCTTGAAGGTGTTAGACCCTTCGTTTTTGAATTTTTCAAGAAAATACTTAGCAAAACGCACACATGCCTCTTTTTGAGCATCACTTAAAATTCTAGGAACCCATCGTGCAGATTTCTCCGCGTATCCAAGATCATTTTTTAATATTTGCGATAAAGCCATGGCATTCAAGCCCAGTTCCTCAGCAGTGATTTCCTGGGTCAATCTTGGATCTTCGTCAATTTTAGACTTAACCAGCGCTACACATTCATAATCAGTCGAAGATTTTGGGCGGCCTTCTCGAGGTTCGTCCTCCACAGAAAAATGACCTGTCTGGAATCTTGGGGACCACTTTGAAATAGTCACGAGGGATGGCGCATTAACTTCAAATGCTATTTGGCATTCATTAAATATTTCCATAGGCTTGAGCTTACGTCGAAATCCAAAAAGAATAGCAAACCGAATCTCTTGCTGCGTTGGCATTGGAATATCTGCTGACATTGTTTCACGAATATTACGTTTTCTTCTCTCCATTTTGACCGATCTTTCTGAAAATTAAAATGATATATCGTAAGACTATAACCAATAATACGCAATTTTTTGATTTACTAAAAATTTATAACATGACACCAACTAAGCGAACTTTTGTTAGGCCATACGTTAGCACAAAAAAAAAAGTTGTTTGGGAACATTGGATAAGGTAGTTCTATTCACAGCAGTGTTGCCGAAATATAATTATTGTACGAAAAGTACTATATTTTCGAAAAAAATAATTGCATGTTACTTTTTTTTCCATTTAATATATTTTTATTTTAAAGACACCTGTCTCATATTTTTTTTTTTGCAAATAGCGCTTTGTGAGTCAATTACAATAAAAGACAAATCGAAATACTGGCGGTTGCAATCATCAGAGATGCACTATTTTGAAACATTCATCTACATAAAAATGATTTTAACAATATTTTGAAAGAAAATTGTATCCTTTTCTTCATAAGACAAGAGTTAATAAGTGTGAATACTATCAGTTGCTTAAGATTTCATATAGCAATGATGCAATTTCAAGTTCATGTAGTAAATCACGTGTAAGTAAATAAATAAGTATTCGTATTTTATTTCTGGTTAAGGCCCCTATTGCGGTTGTCGATTTGCGATAAAATCGATAGCCATCGATTTTTTCTACCACCCTATCTTATTTAAGTCTTGTATGTCATTTACAGTCAGTTGCAATCAAATAGCGAAAACTTTATTCAAATCGGTGCAGACGTTTCAAAGATAGGGCTAGTAGAAACAATCGATGACCATCGATTTTATCGCAAATCGACAACGCAATAGGGGCCTAATAGTGAACTTTTCATATCACGAAAAATGTAATTCAAATTAAAATTTTTGGTACACAAACTTTAAATCGTATCAAAATATCTTCCATATGACACCAATATTCATAAAATCCATTAAGGTGGAATCGATTTTAATTTAAACGCTTTCTTCTGAATTGGTATCTGATGACCTTTAAGTACAACACTTCATTTTCCATAAAATCGTATCTGTTTTTGAGAAATCCCAATGAAATTTTCCATATTAAACGAAAAAAACAAAAACGAAAAAAACAAAAACAAAAAAAAAAAGTAATTTCAAATTAATTTTTAAATGCTGAATTCGAATCCGTCACCAGAACTGTGCTGGATCTCTGGATTTTGAAATTTCCTAATCTAAAGTGGAAAAAATTCCATATTTTTACTCTTTCAGATTAGAATATCTTTAAATCCAGACAAGCTAGCGCAGTTCTTGTGCAGGATTCGGATTCAGCGTTTAAAAATTAATTTAAAATAACTATTTAAGTTTTTTGTTTTTTAATTTAAGTAGAGTTCGCCTTGTGGCCGAAATTCGACCATTTCGATTTTACTATAAAGCAAAAAATCTTATACACTTTCTTGGTCGATAAAACACAAAAAACTTTTAATACTCTTCTTTATGGTTCAGGTTATCTGCATTCATAAAAATCGATAGAGCAGCTTAGTCGCAATACCCTGCTTTCCATTTAGAGGCGAGTTACCTTTACCAAAGAGCAAAAAGTTATTGATATCTTTCCGTCCTGTTCGTTCTATTTCCATTCCAAAATTCATTAAAATAAATACCGTTAGTGCGTGGCACCGCTCTTTTAAAAATATAAAGGCAATATTCTTGTTCCTTAGTACTTCGCCTATCTGCATGTCAAATTTCGTAAAAATCGATGCAGTGGCTTAGACGTGAGTTTTTTTTCCATTTAGGGGCGTGGCACCACCTACTAAAAAACATAATGGCCATTTTATCGCTCCTTGGTGCTAACCCTTTGAGCATGCCAAGTTTCATAAAAATCGATGCAGTGGTTTAGACGTGAGATCATTTTTTTCCATTTAGGGGCGTGGTACCGCCAACTAAAAAACATAATCGTCATTTTATCGTTTCTTAGTGCTAACCCTTTCTGCATGTCAAATTTCATAAAAATTAACGCAATGGTTCAGACGTGAGAGCGTTTATTGCATTTAGAGGCGCCGCCTACTTTAAAAAACAATATAGTCGTATGCACTGCTCCTTCTCACAGCCTTTCCAATCAGAAAAAAAAAGGAAATCGGTTGAAATTTAGGCATAGAACAGGGACTGAACCGATTTCGTTTGCCTAGCCATGCCATATCCGATGCCTATATCTCCGATTCCAGAACTGACAGACACTGTTTGTTAATATATTCAGAATTAGAACTAAAATTTTAGTAATACAAGTTCCGTTTAAAGAAAACATAAGTGTCTCTTAAGTTCACATAAACGGATAAAGCTGTGTTTTTGTGGACTCTTCATCTGGGCTTGTCCTAAGCACATTCATTTACCTGGGTAAAGCTAAGCTTATTTGTTGTTCTTTCTCATACATTTCTCGGAATGTGCTTACATAAGCCCAGATAGTGTCCACAAAAACACAGCTAATATTAAATTTTGCGATATGTCATCACTTCTTAAATACTAAGGCACCCAAATGTTACTCCACCCGTTTCTTAATAATTCCAACAGCTGAGGACTATTCTGGACTTCTTCGCCTTTCGACGCCTTTTCATTGCATTCTGGTCAATACTTTTTTCTCACTTTGACACATTTTTCATTTTCTCAAGATACTCTTTTTTTCTTAAGGCAGCGGCAACACTGATTCGAAAAGGTGCGTCAAACAAACTAACAATTTTAGTTAAAATTAATTTCTATTTCTTTGCATTAAATAAATATTTTCAAAAAATGCTGTTGGAATTATTAAAAAGTTTCCAACTAGAAACTGTGTTTGAGGAAATAAAATGTAAGTATTACGCAAAGTCAAAATGGCTTCAAAATGGCTGCCTTCTAAATCAATATTTTTTTTTCTTTTTACATAATTCAGTGGCTGGAGTAACATTCAGGTGCCTTAAATAGTTAAGAAGGGACGATATTTCAGAGAAATTGATACAACACTTGGGCCCAAGACTGGAATTTCGGGAGAAGTTGCTAGTGTGGCAAAAAAACGAGGTGAGTGAAAATTCTTATAGTGAGACTCCACAAAAGCGCCGACGTTTTCCGCCAATAGTGATAGGTTTATATTAGCGACTGTTTATATTTTTTTTTTAAACCTAGTTTGGTTTGTTAAGCTTTTAATTCTAAGAAAGAATATGCAATTAAAAATGTCTAGGCGGATCTACTTTCGGAGATATAGCCATCGGAAGATCGTTGTATATCTTTTATAAAAATCGGTATAAGTTGTGAACCCATGGATGGATTTTAAAAAAATTGATGTCATATGAAAGGTATTTTACCGGACATATAATTGCAGTACAAAATTTTTCAATTTGAATCATAGTTTTCAAGATATGACAATTTTTTAAAAATTCATCCCATTTTTTCCCTAAAGAATCGTTATTTTTCCCAAAAAATGTATTATTAACATACAATTTTAATAACTAAATTCGGAAGGCTAATTTCTTTCCTTTCATTTGATATGCAACACGTATCTGAAGCAGCTACTTATTATTTTAAAAAAATGAAAAATTTCTATTAAAAATTGCGTGCGCAATTTTGCTAGCAAACTATAAGTTGGATATATTGGGTGCTATTATTGATTCCGTCGGAAAGCATTTTCCGCGCGGAAGCAAATTTTGCTATTCTTGATTCCGAAAAGTAGATACATCTGTCATCACTGTTCCGCAAAACAGATAAATTTGGCATTCTTGCTTCCGCAAATAATTTGACAAATTTAACAACCCTGACATCGAAGTGACGTTCATTATTGTGTATTCTTGATTCCGACGGAAAGATATATTTCAGTATTTTCCTTCCGCGAAATTTTTGTGTCGGAAAGACTAAAAAGTTAAAAATGTATGCTTTTTTGATAATTTTGGTTTTTTTTATTGATAAGGAAATTAAGCTAAATATTAAATATCAATTTTGAACACTTTACTACTACACAATAGTCGGTTTAATTAAAAATTACAATATTTATTTTTAAAATAAAACTCAAAATTCATAAGACACATCTAATTTTATTTTATTAAAAAAAGAAAACAATTCATCTTTATTTTGATTAGATATACAACTCATATAGAAGAAGTCACTTTCACATCCAACCCTCGCTGCGGTGATCAAACGATGCAATGTAATCAATGGAAAAAAAAAATTTTTCAACAAACACTTTTTTACAAAAAAACAACTTTATAGAAACACGCGACTTTCTTGAACTCTAAAATGTATAGAGAATTAATCTTTAAATCGCACTCAAAAAGCTATTTTATCCACATGAAATTTACAAAAAATTATCAAAGATTCATAATTTTTCTTTGTTGACATTTTTATTTTTTTTTTTATCCTGTGTCATCTGTCAAAATGTTAGAGATGTTTTTTTTTCGGGTCCCATTATTCTTGTTCGATATTCCTCTACCGTCGGAATCAAGAATAGTAATTCTCATATCGAACGATATTTCTTTCCGCGAAAATTTCCTTATCGAACGGAATCAATAATAGCACCGATTATAGACAAATCCGTGGCCGAAGGCCGCCCACTTACCCCTACTCTTATGTAAAATTACTGTAGTAGTAGTAGTTGTAAATTTGTTGTTGTAAAGTTGTTGATGAAAAATTGTAGTTGTTAAAGTTCCTCAATTCAAGAAAATTGATTTGGTCCATTTTTGTTTTTTTCTATTAAAATTTATGTATAATTTAATTTTTTTTTTAATTATAAGCACGGGATTGATGACACTGCGAATTGGTTGCAGCCAATACAACGGGAAGAAAATACTTCTTTATCACGAACATCCACTTTTGTACCAACCACATCTTTTAACACTCGCTTAAAGGTAAGATTTCAACTAAGCATCCGAATTAAATTTTTTCCCCCATGATACATATTGCATTTTTGTAGAATTAATCAATATTATTAAATGAAACAGCAAAAAGTATTTCCGTCCTTAAATTTTACGAAGAACCCTCACATTTAGATATCAAAAAAAGACAAATACTGGTGAATGCAATTATCGAAGACGCCTTATTTCGAAACATTCACCTTAACAAAAACGATTTTAAGGATGAAAAACAAATCTCAGTAAGTGTGAATAAAATCAGTTGCTTTAGATTTTATGTAATGGTTTTTTATCGGAATAACATCTTTTCTACTTTCGTTCTAAAATTGTGTCATTAGTCATTTAACTTGTTTCTTCTTGTTTAGAATTATTATTACTACCCAGGACATTTAAAATCGCATGCTGGAGGAAAACTGTACAGTAAATTTTTTAATTCATATTCCAAAAATAAAAAGGACTCTGTGGAAGGGCGGAGACCACCGTTTGTGGTGATTTCGAATGCGAAATCGACTTAACAATCGCAGAGGCCTTAAAAACTGCTTTGCAAAGAGAGAATCCAAGCTGGCCGGAAATAACCGACAAATGGGAAAAAACAACTGTTCTTCGTCAAAGGGATATACGTTCATTGTCAATAGCCACTTTGTTAAAAGAATGGCCTAAATATAAGGACAGCAGAGCTCCTCAATTGGTAAACCATAAATAATTTTTTTTGACTTTATTATGTGATTTTATTTAGTACCTAATGCTGTAAGTCGAAACAAGTGGGTGAATTCAAATTTTTTATTTACAACCTTTATTCTTTAAGTTAAAATAAATGATTCGATGTAATTTTTCAATTAAAAGTTTTAATCGGCTGTTATAATCAAGTGATTTTTAGTCACTCACTCGTTCCGAGATACAGAATAGGCATTAATCATATTTTTTTTAAATACAAACCTCTTTGGCGCCCTTTCATATCGGAAAGTTTTTGATTTAAATACGATTTCATTTGGTTTTACAACTTTTTTTTCTGTGTGTATGGGCGTTCCAGCTCAAAAAAGTGACTTTATATGAAAATCTCCATACAAAATTTTACCCTAAAAATTCTCAAAACTGACTAAAAACAGTGTTGCCAGACTTCTGTTTTACTGTAAAGTGTACTATTGGTGTACCGTATTTTGTTTAGGATTTATTGTGAATGGACCATGTTGTTTTTTTTAGGATTTATTGTGAATGGAGCATATTGTTTTGATAACATTGTTGTTGTAGGTGTTATTGTGTTGTTTTTTTTCTTTTCTGCTTCTTCTTCATCTTCCGGGTGGACAATTATTGTTCTTTCTGTGGATGTAATTGTTCCCTTTTCTCATATTCTTCTTTGTACTTACATTCGTGTCTACATATGTTGTACTATGTCTTGGCAGTCAATTGTTGTTGTTGCTGTTGCATTTATTTATTTAAGGATAACACAAATTTTTGATTATTTCGCTAGCAGATAAACTGTTGGATTAACGGACGGAACGATAGTCAGATTTTCAGACTTTGTTTCGATAACGTATCATATATCTTAGCTTAGGAGTTCGATCTTGACTTCATTTGAATTGTCAGACTTGTAATTTTAATTAAACTTTTAATGTGGAGTTGATCCTCCACAACAAATGGTATTTGATTGTTTGTTTATGTCAGATGTATTCTAGTTTACCATCCCTAGGTTATTTACATACATTTTTTATTTTAACTTTAAATTTGTTTACAAAACCAGACTAATAGAGTCCCAGCGTGTTTACATGAAGATGAATCATAACTAAGGAGTTTGATCTTAAATTTATAACTAAGTTTGTTTTTTTAATGAAATTTACATTGGACATTCCAAAGTGTTTCATATGATTGCACGCATTTTGAAAGATCACAATAAAAGATCCTCTTAGAGCTACATAACTTAAATAAAATAGTGCTTCATTTGATAAACCAAGATATATATGTGTAGATATCTATTTAAAAAAAATATAATTATGTATGTAAGTAAGTTTAATTCTTTATAAATATAATTACGTAGTACAACATATGTAGACACGAATATAAGTACAAAGAAGAATATGAGAAAATAGAACAGTTACATCCACAGAAAGAACAATAATTGTCCACCCGGAAGAGGAAGACGCAGAAAAGAAAAAAAAGCAACACAATAACACCTACAACAACAATGTTATCAAAACAATATGCTCCATTCGCAATAAATCCTAAACAAAACAACATGGTCCATTCACAATAAATCCTAAACAAAATGCGGTACACCAATAGTACACTTTACAGTAAAACAGAAGTTTGGCAACACTGTTTTTAGTCAGTTTTGAGAATTTTTAGGGTAAAATTTTGTATGGCTATATGGGTTCCCTAAGGTGAACAAAGGAGACTGTCCATTAAGGCCTATTTCATCTTCGATAAATGTCGCATGCTACAATTTATCGAGACACGTAGGAGGAATACTTAAAAATATAGTATCGAAGACCTACAATATCAGGAATTCATTCGAACTTCAAGACCAACTTAAAGACGTAATTTTGGAAGAAGACGATGTATTAGTTTCTTTTGACGCAGTCTCACTGTTTACCAATATTTCAGCATACACAGTAAGGTGCAGCAAAATTCTAAAAAAATTAGTGCATCAAAAATTATCATAGATTAAGATCTTAAAACAAAAACTGCATACTTAGTTTTGGTCAAAACCCCCGAAAAGATGGCCCGCCCGGGGCTTGAATGAAGGTCTAAACGACAAAAAACATTGTTTTTTCGCAGTTTTTTTATTTTATCTCAAAAACCACGAAACTATTGGTAGTTATTCTTCCTAAATCTTTGAAATGGATTAATTTTCTACATTTTTTGTTTTTTTCTCATTGCTCTACAGTGAAGTTTGCCCTATGGAAGTCCCGGAAGAAGTTAAAATTTTTTGATTCAAAAAACTGTTTTTTTCCTATAACTCAAGATACAACAGACACACAAAAGCTTTAGAGCTCAACAAATGTAGGAAATCTGCTTTCCTATAGTTTTGCTTTGAAATCTTGATTCCAAAAGTAAACGGTTTTCCGGTAGAGGCCGAAATTTGTTAAAAATAATTGTATATCATGAAAAAGCGACCTTTTATTGTTTGGTTTTAAAATATACCCAAAAATTTGATTAGAAACTAATGAAAAAACTAAAAGCCTCTAACTATTATATCCCAAAAACTATAGGAAATATATTTTGCTATATTTTGGTCCTGATAGTCATCTTTCCACAGCTAACAGTTTGTGCCCTAGAGGCCGATTTTTGTGATAAAAAAATCGAATTTTTAGAAATTTTTATTTCGAAGCGACCTTTCGATGTTTTTGCTTGCAAATTTTCCTAAAATTTTTGTAAAAAATTTAAGATTAGTTTAAAAGCTTTCAAACGTATTCCTTAGAATAGAAATCGGTTGAAACTTACGCGAGAGATGACAATTTTTATATACTCTGTGATACAAAAAAGTAACCAAAACTCATATCTGCACAATAAAAAAATACTCTTATGTCTCTCTCTTATAACTTTTATATCTTGCGTAAATTCCAACCGATTTCTTTTTTAAAGACTACGTTTGAAATTAAGTGCCCTTTTAAAATTTTTGGAAAATTTGCAAGCAAAAACATCAAAAGGTCACTTCGAAATAAAAATTTCTAAAAATTCGATTTTTTTATCACAAAAATCGGCCTCTAGGGCACAAACTGTTAGCTGTGGAAAGATGACTATCGGGACCAAAATATAGCAAAATATATTTCCTACAGTTTTTGGGATATAATAGTACACATTTTTTACGGTATTTAGGGTATACAGTAGCTCATACTCAAAAAAAGCCGTATTTGACAAAAATGGAAAAAAATTTAAACTCTCAGGCTGAAATTCGCAAGGAAACTACAAACCGATTTTGATATCCTTGATCCTGAAAGTTGCGCTGTTTATCGTCCTTTAACGTAAAGTATTAACCATAAAAAAATCTTAAGTTGTGGATGCAAAACACACTGTGAAACAAATATACCCAAAATTAGAACTTTACAAAAAATACCAAGTATGTAAGAATTATCATATCTCGCGCAATTTCAATCCAATTTCCATTCTAAAGACCATGTTTAGAGGCTTCTAGTTTTTTCATTAGTTTCTTATCAAATTTTTGGGTATATTTTAAAACCAAACAATAAAAGGTCGCTTTTTCGTGATACACAATTATTTTTAACAAATTTCGGCCTCTACCGGAAAACCTTTTACTTTTGGAATCAAGATTTCAAAGCAAAACTATAGGAAAGCAGATTTTCTACATTTGTTGAGCTCTAAAGCTTTTGTGTGTCTGTTGTATCTTGAGTTATAGGAAAAAAACAGTTTTTTAAATCAAAAAATTTTAACTTCTTCCGGGACTTCCATAGGGCAAACTTCTGTAGAGGAATGAGAAAAAAACAAAAAATGTAGAAAAGTAATCCCTTTCAAAGATTTAGGAAGAATTTCTACCAATAGTTTCGTGGTTTTTGAGATAAAATAAAAAAACTGCGAAAAAACAATGATTTTTGTCGTTTAGACCTTCATTCAAGCCCCGGACGGGCCATCTTTTCGGGGGTTTTGACCAAAACTAAGGCCTGCTCCTAAGATAATCTTTGATGCAACCTATAATTTTCCCATTATTTCGAAAAAGTGCTGCACCCTAATACACAGCCATCAAGACGATTATGCAACAGTGGGACTCACTTAAACAACATACAAAAATACCGAAAGGTAAATTTTTGAAAATATTAGAATTTTGTCTGAATGACAATAACTATTTTCAATATGACAATAAAATTTACAAACAGACGTTTGGTATGCCAATGGGCAACCCACTATCACCGACTATTGCAGACATAATTTTGGATAATCTGCTCGACGAAGCAATAGAGGTTTTAAAACAGAAAAACACCAGAATAAAATTTATTGTTATCCTTAACATTTAATTAAAAACTTAATATCTAAATATGAAATCAACAAAAATTCAACCAAGACTTTAACAGATGGCAAGCCTAAAAGATATTTTAGTGTACCATACATACCAAAACTAACAAACAACAAAAACATGAAAACGATAACAAACGATGAAGACACAATTTTTGCGCTAAAACCGAACTTCACATTAAAAACAATTTTTACTAATACTAAGGACAAAGTAGAAAAGGAGAAACAAAACAATGTTGTCTATGAGATCAAATGCAATGGAAATGACAAAGAGAACAGAAAGCTTTCATATATTGGGACCACTAAAAGAGCTTTAGAAATACGAGTTGCGGAACACAAAGCAGACGTAAGGAATATAAAAACGACAACAGCACTAGCTGAACATATGATTGAGAACGAGCATATCTTCGACGAAGTCAACATTCTAGACAAGGAGAGAAAATATGGTACGAGATATACTCCTGAAAGCTTACGAATACAACAAAAAATGACAACAGCGATGAACACAAAGGAAGACATAGACAAAACTTGCAAAGTATATGCATTCGCAATCGGGCAGCGGCAATAATAAGTGTTTCTTGTTTTCATGTTTTAAAAATAAAAAATTTTGTTAGTGAACAGTTTTTAACTATTTTATTTTATTTATTTATACAACAAGTCAGTCGTGTTTTCAATGTAATAATTCTGTGAGTAGTATTAAGTAATAATTATTGAATTATTTTCTAATTTATTGTTCCTTTTTAGAGAGTTTTTTAAATAAATTGTTCCTGACCAAACAGCTGAACTTTAAATAATTATAACACAAATTGGTCAAACTTATTATTCATTCAACAAATACGTTCTCAGAAATCATTTCATAAAATTTTTATTTTTATTAATTAAAAAAACAAAATGAGTGGAATAAAACCACCAAAGCAGTTGCAGGTAAATGGTGACATCGATATGGCAGTCGAGTGGACTGAATGGTTGGAGATGTATGAAAACTATACCATCGCAGCAAAAGTAAGTGCAGAGTCAGCAGAAGTGCAGGCAGCAAATTTTTTAGCAGTAATCGGACGTGAAGCATTGAAAGTGCTGAATAACCTAGGACTCACCACTGCTAAAAAAAAGGTTGTAGCTACCGTGAAAACTAAATTAGCGGCACATTTGCACCTGCTAAAAATAAAACTTACGAAAGGTGTCAATTTCATCGTATAAAGCAAGCTCCAAATGAAAGTTTTGAAGATTTCCTACAAATGATCATGACTCAGGTTAAAAAATGTGGTTATGGAGCTAACGTTCAAGAGGAATTCATGATGGATCAGATTGAAGTCGGAATTTATCATGAACAGACGCGGCAAAAACTGTGGACGGAGGATGATCTCAATTTTGAGAAAACCAAAAAGATCTGTAGAGCGGCCGAAAGAGCTACAAAGCAAATTCAGGAACTCAAAGAGGAACCTACTATAAATTCGCTCACAAAGGAATTTGATTGCAAACGATGCGGGAAAAAGCATGAACCGAAAAGCTGCTCAGCTTACAAGGGGGAATCTAATGAAATCGGTTGCTGCAAAAACTTTGAATATGATATAGATTTTATTGAGAATCCGAAGTTTAAAATAATTCCCCCGCGGAGAATCGCTCATTCTTTACGTGAAAAAGTCAAAGCTGAGTTGGAAAAAATGGTCAAAATGCAAATAATAGAGCCGGTAATTAAGCCAACTCCAGCAGTAAGTTCAATCGTAGTGGTGAATAAAGGTAACAAAATACGCATTTGTATGGATCCAACAGATTTAAACAAAAGTATCAAAAGAAGGCATTATCCATTGAAAACCGTCGAAGAAATTGCAGCACGGGTAAAGGGTGCAAAATACTTTACAAAATAAGATTGTACTAAAGGATTTAGGCAGATCCGTGTGTCAAAACAAACATATGAATATTTGACTTTTGCAACGCCTTGGGGTTGTTACAGCTATAAGCGACTTCCATTTGGCATATCGTCAGCGCCCGAAATATTTTCGGAAGTAATGAATAATACGCTGGAAGGAATTGAGAACTGTGAAACGGCAATGAATGATATTTTTGTGTATGCTAAAACCAAAGCAAAATTGGAAAACATTACCAAAAAAGTTATTGAGAGGCTAAGACAAGCAGGGTTTACACTAAACAAGGATAAATGTGAGTACAACAAAAACACAATAAAATTTCTAGGTCATATTTTCACACAAAAGGGTTGTAAGGCGGATAGTGGGAAAATTAAAGCGATTCAGCTGTTGAAAACACCTACAAATGTTAAAGAATTACAGTGCTTACTCGGTATGGTAAAATATCTTAACAATTGTTTACCAAATTTGTCTGACTTAACGGAACCGTTACGAAGATTACTTCATAAAGACACAGTATGGTACTAGGATGTTGAACAGCAGAAGGCGGTTGAAAATATTAAAAAAGCGTTAACATCGACTCCAGTTCTAAAATATTATGATGTTAACCAAAATGTCAAACTATCAGTTGATGCCAGTTCAAAGGCAATGGGAGCTTGTTTGCTTCAAGACAACCAACCTGTAGCTTATGCTACTAAAGCGTTTACAGCAAAATAGACCACAAATTGAGAAAGAAGCCATGGCAATAAAATTTGCTTGCCAACGGTTTCACGAATACATTTATGGCAAAAGCCTAGAAATTGAAACGGATCATAAGCCATTAGAAACTATTTTTAAAAAACCGATTCATAAGGCGCCAATAAGGTTACAACAAATACTATTGGATGTGATGCCGTATTCACCAAAAATTTATTATAACCCATTAATGCCCACTGTTACATATACGTAACGTCAATGCTGTTATATTAAAATGCCAGTTACATGTTGCAGATGCATGCTAATTCTTGTTAAGTCATTACAAAACAATGAAAATAGATCAGTGTGCGTTATGAAATGCATATTGGGTCAGTAGTTCTTTTCACTTCATCGTATGCTATTGTTTGTGTTGAGTAAAAAATTTTTAGTTGAAAAATGCCTTGATATGGCGACACGCAAAAGGTAAATAGTTTTTTTATATGTCTGAAATAGGGTTTTGTGAAATAATTTTTATGATATGTGACTGAAAAATATTCACAGTTTTATTAAAAAAACCGAACGGAAAAGACCGTGGCCCACAGGCTTCTCTGCAGGGCCGGCAATTATGCTGTTACGCATGTGTAACTCTGGGTTATTCTTGTGAATTTTGTCACGTTACACATATGTAACTGTGGGTCAATCTCAGCACTTTTTAAAAAATGTAAGTACATATGTTATGTGTTGTTTTTTATTTAGATTTGAATATTTAACATTGGAAGTAGCTTATATTTTCCTTGAAGAGCTTATGAGTGATGACGAACAAGATGCTGTAGATTAAAACGTGATCATTGAACCACCTAATAGCCAGGCTGTAAAATCTGATGAAGATTCTGAGGAAATGGAGGTGATATTGCAACAAACCTGCGTAGGGCATAGTTAATGTAACCTTGACAAGTGGCTCTTCGAGAAATTGGAAATGAAATTGGAGAAGACGATGAGGAAAACCAGATCTTGCCACAAACTCTTGATGACTTAATCAATAATTCCTTTACAAACTTGGATATGATTTATTAGTATCATCAAATACGACACCATCAACATTTCTTCCAGCAATTTCGCCAAACAATTCTGATAAACCACCAGAAGAGGTGCAACTTTGAAGCCTGAAAACTCCTTACCAACCAACCCAGCAGTATGCACACAAAATGTTGAAAAACCCCTTCAAAAGCGCCCGTCCTAAACGTGTCAAAATTTTACGTATATCAAACACGACTCTATCATAGGAACCATTAGCGGAACGTTCTATATGTACAAGTACCAGGTGTACGAACAACCCTTCTGAACCTACTATTCATTGGTTGGAAGATGATGACGTCGGATATCAAGTAATTTTCTCGGAGTTACCATGGAACTGACACTATAAGAAAGTGGAAAGAAATGGTGGTGTTCCATTTTTACTTGGCTCTTGATGTGTCAATAAAGGAGGGTGCAGCATGTCACGACTAGACTTCCGCAGAGCTATTACCACTCCATATTTCACAACTCTTGGCATCGTAAGACCACCTCAGAGCTATCGTCGAGCAACTGTTGCTGATCCACAATCTCCAGCCGTTATGACTGCGTTGGGCATTTTATTGCTGAAACGAAAGATAAGAAGAACATTGTTGTGCTGGACTGATCTGCAAAAAACATCCCTTTTCTATGTGCAAAAAATGTGATGTAGGTTTGTGCATCAATTGCTTCGAGAATTACTATCATGTTGCAAATTTCTATAACTTTTCTAAGTAACACATTCACTTTTTATATTAAAACTTAATAAATATGTACGTTTAAAAACAAAATTTCTAACTAAACAATAAATTTAAATTTAAAGGCCATAGAAAAATTTTTATCGAAAGTAGTGGATATAGCCCACTGTTACGCATATGTAACGGTCTCCACAGGTTGATTCTCGATAGGTACCAACATTTTTTTTTATAATTTTACTTTCTATACACTATAAAAGTCAGGTCATAAAATTTCAGACCCCTAGGACTTCTGGTTCGCTCTGGGCATTAATGGGTTAAAAAAGGAACTCAAATACCAATTGCAGATAGATTAAGCAGAGATTGCGAGCCACAAGATATGGATGAACCAGAAAAGGAACAATATTCAGTACAGCTAATATTGACAATAGCAGATGAAGCGAAAAAACCATTCATTAAAAAACGATTAAAAAACGATTTTAAAAGAAGTTGTAATGAAAAGATGGCCAGATGACAACAATAAGCTACCAGAAGCTGTTAAAAAGTATGAAAACTTTAAAGAAGAAATTTCGTTCGACGAGGATCTACTGTTTAAAGGCACTAGAGTTATAGTTCCAAGAACCGAAATGCCAAAAATTATTAAAGACTTACACGCAGGTCATGCAGGAATCGGCGGCTCATTGAAGAGAGCTAGACTGTATTGGTATGGTAAAAGCAACGACATAAAAAACTACGTTGAAAAGTGTTCAGTATGTCAGCAGACACAAAGATCAAATATACGTGAACCTTTGCTACAAAAAAACGTTCCAGAGCACCAATTTCAATTAGTTTCGACCGACATTTTTAATTTCAGAGACCACGAATATTTACTTATAGTGGATCATTATTCAGGATTCATGGATTTCAGCAAATTGAAGACATCCAATTCACTTGAAGTCATATTGTTTTTGCGAGTCAGATGGAGGACCCCAATATACATCTAGAAAATTTGCAGAATTTTCGGCTGAGTGGAAATTCAACCATCGAATATCCAGCCCACATTATCCAGGATCCAACGGTTTTGCCGAACGTAATGTTCAGACAGCTAAAAATTTATTAAAGCGATGCTACCTTGACGACACCGATATATATCAAGCTTTATTAATGTTACAAAATACACCAAGAAACTATGTTTTACAGTCAGCATGTCAGAGACTATTCAGCAGGAATACCCGAACAACAATTCCAGTGGATAAAAATAAGCTTAAGCCACAAGTTATTGAAAATGTACCTGAAGAACTTCGTTGACTCGAACAACAAAAATACTATGATAAGATGACATTATCAATAGAGCCATTGAAAATTCAAGATAAAGTGCGAATGCAGACAGGCCATTGAGATTGGCAAGGAGCAACTGTACTAGAGCAAACATATAAACCAGATGAAAAGTTTATATTTAAATTTTTATTTTACCAACAACTTTTAGTTATACTTATTCAAAATCAGTCCAATTTCTTTTTTATTATTAACTTTGAATTTTTATAAGAAGAAAAAATTAATTTTTTATCTTTTTCGAAAATTGTTACATACATTTTTGTTCTTAAAAAAAAGGGGGTTGTCACAATGGCAACCCCAAACACATTGTATCAATACTTTATATATGTATCCTGTCGGAAGAACATAAACCGGTTACAAAAAAAACCGGTTGAAAACGTAGTTAAAAAGCAACCGGTTTGAAACTGGTTTAAATTATATGCAGCAACAACCACTTTGACTTTAATTTTTAAAATTTAATCTCAAATTTTTTTTCTAATTTTTTTATTTTCCTTGCTGAGATTGTCAAATTATCAAGAAATTCAATTCAAATTCATTTTCACAATATTTTTTTTCTTTAAGCTCCTATTTAATTTTCATTAATGTTCTAACTTAGAATAATACTAATTCTAAGTTATTTTTTATTATTTAATATTATTAACAGTTTAATATTTGTTTTTGAAACTTGAGTTCCCATATGAATCCCCAATGAATGTTTCAATAAATTGGTAAATAGTCAGTTGACCAAATCTGTTTTAAAAACTAGTTAAGTTGTTGCAATTCCACTACAAATTCAATAACATATATGTTAGGCTGACCCAAAAAAACTAAAGGTGTTCCGATCTTAGGTGCTCAGCACTCAAAATGTTCGGTAGGGTCTAGAAACTACGTATGCAAATTTTGGTAAAAAAATATTGAGATTTAGCACTCGCGCAAGCTCGATAAGTAGCGCTGCCTTGACCGTACGAGAATGGGGTTCTTTCAGCCCGTGGAAATTGATAAAAAAGGATTGGAACAATTTTTTTTTCTATTCTACTTTATGTTTTCGAGGTCGACGAAGACAATGGTATTGCCAGTTTTTGGAAAAGATTCCAAGATTTCAAGATATTTAAGATATCTCTCGAAAAAAAAAAAAAAATTGAGATTTTTGTTAGATTAAATTGCCAGTAATCGTAGGAACATTTTCTATTTTTGTTTCTCGGAATGTAGTCTTGTAGCCTAAATTGTGACGAACAAAATGAGTGGTCGCACAATATTTTTTGACAAAATCTTCTCGAGATATCGGCCACAGACTGAACCGCCGTCCTGCCGTATTGCCGGTCACTGGGGATATCTGCCGATTTTACGCTATTTTCATTGATTTTTGAGATCCTACCTTGTACTTTCGACGTCGCTGGAGATGCGGAAACATTTATTTTCACGATAAAATGCAAGTGTTTCAATACATTCAAGATATTCCTATGATAAATTTCCCTAGTGGGATTTCCAATGAAAAGCAGAACTAGCTCTAAAACCTCGACATAATTTTTCCGCGCATGATTCATCTGGAGCCAGTGATTGATGACCATCGCTGTTTTCTTCTGGAAAGGTGCCAATGTCTCCCAAATTTTTCTATCTTCCACTGAAGTAATTTTTTTTACTTTTTTTTTTTGACGTGCACCCTTCCAATTTTTGATTCTTATATAAAAAGTGACCTCTCCACCAAGTTTGGTGAATGTGCCTCAAAAACTGTAGAATTCCACAATTTTTGAGAATTCCTCATATGCAATATTAATATATATACATACATACAATAGTGTTTTGCAACAATCCAAAGTAAATTTTTCGGCAACAAAATTACAAAGAAAATGATCTAAGAAAAACTGCACGAAAGCGTAACGCCGGCGAAGACTATAATTCAAACAAGACTTCGTAAACGTACCGCTTTGGCGATACAAATGCGAACCGTAAACGTAAATGTTAGAATAAGAACAGGGGGGTTACTCTCTAATGCGATACGAAAAGCAATACGATGCGAAAATAAAATCATACTCTGTAACTCGTTCGCATGAGCAAAAATATTCACATTTTAAAATCTTTTAAATATTTATAAAAAGTATGCATCACTTAGCAAAAATGTCAAAAATGAAAATAAATAAAAATATTTTCAGTCCAATTAAATTTTTTAGAAATTCATTAAAATTCAATTTAATCAACTAACATTGTTTGAAAATCTCGGTTTCCCACAGTGCGCATCTTGAGTCCTGTCAGTGATTTTAAAAGGAGAAACTTTTGTACTTTTTGGTCGAGAACACGTCTGCTACGCCAAGAAATGATCATATCTCTTATGTGTGGCCTCCAAAAATAGGTCCTACATGGTCAATATGGCATTTTCACAAAAGGCTTACATTCTTTTTTGATTTGTGTAAGAAACCGTTCTTTCTTTGCAGATTTTATTTCCATGACGATACTTCACGCAGTTTTTATCAACACCCGCAACTTTGCAAGATTTGGAATAAAGAATCTCTTTTCTTCTCTGTCGAAAATATGCAAAAAATAAATTGCGTTTCTCTGTATCGTCGCCTGAAATGCAAAAAGGCGTAACATCATTTTGAATTTTTCAAAGGCGTTGCAAAAAAACATCTTAAGACTCCAAACATATAAGATTTTAAGGCCAGTTTTGGCAAGGATTGCACGCCTCTGAATTTGCATTTCAGGTGACGATATGTACTAATAAGTAAATGATGTTTTCATTTGAACATCCTGGGATCTTATATAATGAAATGGTAGAAATTCTCTAGAGGGGACCGTTAGCAAAATGTTCCCGAAAACTTATTTTGGGACCTTTAGTTGATAAAAATTAAGTGGAAAAGCATTAAAACAAATAATATCAACTAAATAATTAAATTAGTAAAAGACCAAATCTCATATTTCAGTCTTTTCGCATTGCTTGCGTTTGCTTGTTAGCTGTCGTATGAAATATCCGAAATTCGAACGGTTTTGACACTCGCATTCGCAATAGAGAGTTTAGAAAATCCGAAAAGGGAAAAATGTGAATGCGATAATTGAAATACGAAATGCGAAATTCGAATTACAAAGTAGCACTTGCTCGTATGGGAAGATGTTTTCATTCGCATTCGAATTACAGAGTAACCCCCCTGTAGAATTAAAAACGTAGCAATTTCTATGTATTGGCACTACGTTTTTAGCTCGCAAAATAGTAACGTTTACGTAACTTTAAAGCAGTTCGTTTTTGGTACGTTAAAATGGTATCGCATATGAACTGATTTAATAGGTATATAATTTATGGTTAAAATAAGATTCCATTTTTAACTTTTAATAATTTATATTATTTATTGACAAAAAAATTAATTTTAGTAAATTTATATTCATTACATGGTCATATACAAGCAAGCCTGTTGGGCGCTGTGACATGGATGGCTCACCCACACGCTTTTTAAGACAACCATAGCAGGTGAGACGCAAATGCGCTTGGGGAATGGTCTTAATTGAATCTGTTGTGAGAAAATAAAAAAAAAATCAATCTTAATGTAAGAAATGATAATAATAATAAGCCTACCTATGGGTTCCAAAAATATGTCTTGATGTACGGCCAGTTTTTAAATGTCACAAAAGAAAACGTCTTCTGTGTTGAATGTGCATAAGCATTTAAAGCACCAGCATAACGTAAAGCTTTTCCACGGTCGACATCTTCAGAGGAAACACTTCCAGATTTTAAAGCACGAAAAGCAGCATCAATAACCTAAACGAAATCCATTTAATGCACACATACTGAAATACATTTCCATATTTAATTCATTTCCATGCTATCTTTTACCTTACAAATGCTTTTCGCAACGGCAGACACAATAAAACCAAAGATATCGGTATCAGCATAACTGGCATAAGTGTAGCAAAGTTTACCATAGCATCACCAGCAGCAGGTGCCTTAGCATAACCGATGCTTCTGTTGTTTCCACGCTTGGTAGCAGCACTTGAGCCAAGCGCAATGTGGCCAGCAGTATCCTTGCACGCATCACCACCATACCAACGGCAGAATCAGCTTTACCTTTTCCAGTTGCAAGTTCAAGACTTTGAGCCTATGTGTGCTGGTCTATTAAAAATTTTGGTTTTTCTTTCACAAATTTTTTTTTTTGATTGTATAATTTTTTTGAAAATTTAAAACTGACAAATAAAACAACGTTTACATGTATATAATGTATGCATATGTTAGTGAAATCACAGTTCGTAAGCGATTCGCTTTGGATACGCAATTTACGAACCGTACATTTTTCTAAGATCTTTCAGTTAAAAGTAAATACACGACCAATCTCTCTCAAATTTTTGACTTTTGTCCACGAGGTGGTTTTTGGTTTGTTTACATTACGGTAAACGGTGTTGCCGTTCATAGCATGTGTTTTTGACGACAGTTTATCTGTGCTTGTGTAAGCACATTCTGAGAAACGTATTGGAAAGCAACAATATATATGCTTAATTTAACACAAATAAATAAATGTGCTTAGGACAAGTACAAAAACACAAGCTGTGACAATAGCTTTATCTGTGTTTGTTTAAGCACATTCTGAGAAACATAAGGGAAAACAAAAACAAATGTGATTAATTTAACACAGATAAATAAATGTGCTTAGGAGAAGCACAGATAAACTGTCGTCAAAACGACAACTTGGGGGCTGTTCATAAATTATTCGAACGATTTTTTTTTTTTTAATTTTAGGTTTAGAGTAATTTAGGGTAATGTGGACTATGCGGGTAATGTGGTGCACCCTTTTATTTCTCATATTAAAGACTGCACAACAATTCTGGTTATTTGTGCACAATAAAAAGCGAAAAACATATTCTTTACGCTCTTTGGCTTTTCTATAATGCTAATTATTCGTGTGAAATTCTTAGCATATGCTGTGAGGTCAAGTTGACTTATTTGTAGTACTTGGTGAATAACTAAGTTACTTCCTCAGAACTCAGTTTTCTAAAATTCAAATAACTCTAATGCAATTGTGGATCTATTATTCAACGAAAAAATGCATTAGCAAGTCTGATTTTACATTTCTTTTATATAATCAATGATTATTTCAAAAACATGATGTATTCGGGTAATGTGGACTACCCCATATTATATACCGTATATCAATTTTGACTACTATTACACCTTAAAAAGCTAATTGCATGTGTAGGATACCCGAGTTTGAGTAATGTGGAGTACTATTTTACGTATGATTCGATAACCCTTCTTACTTATTCACATGTTAGTATGAATTTGGTTTATCCTACCAGAAAATATTATTTAATAAGAATATAAAGCTATTTCATAGCAAATATAATCTTAAAAATTACTACTCGACTTTTAGTCAACAAAATTTGCGAATAACGGTACTTCTTTAGGAAATGGGCAGGGTGAGCCACATTACCTGACACTTTTATTTTTCAGCTATTTTTAGGTACTTTCAATTTAACTGGCCTCACGCTTGAAAATGTTAATATTTTAGTACATAAATTATCAAATAGTAAAAACAATAGAATAACTAACACAAATAAATTGACCAAGCTTACCTATTACCATTACTTTGGTAGAACTTGGTAAAAAAGAAAAAGGTAACCACATTACCCTAAATTACTCTACTTAGGCTGACTTCCTAAACTAAAGTTGCAATGCAACCATGTTTTCACATGCGCAACATTTACACGGCAACACTGTTACAAATGTTGCTTTGTCAAACTTTGACGTTGCATTTTTCAGTAATAAAGGAACACAAAAATGCTCGAAGTGGTTGTTAAAATGAATAATTTTGAAAACATGCTTAAAAACATGCTTAAAATATTATAAAACTAACATAATTGTTAATTAAATTCACTATTTACTTTATTTCATCCATATTGCTTCGCGCCAAATTTTAAGCAACAATATTAAAATTGATGCGCTAGTTGCGCAGCTGTTGTGTAGTAAAAAGAGTTTCCGTTCAAAAAGGAACATATGACATTGTCAAAAATGTTGCTACTTTATTTAGAAACCGAATGCAATGCAGTGTTGCATTGCAGTGTTGCATTGCAACCTTAGTTTAGGAAGTCAGCCTAACTGCCAAACCTAAATGGTAGCGTTAGGCGTTGCGTTATTTAACATTACACAAAAGCGTCAAGCGCCATACCGAAATAAAGAGCGTTGCTTTGAAGTCTGTTTGTCAAAATCATATTCCCAAATAGGGCTTTGGGAATTAATTACAACAACAGCAAAAACAACTGCCCCTCGAACCAACTTTCGGAGATATAGCCATCGGAAGAACGGGATTTATCTTTTATAAAAATCGGTATAAGTTGAGAACACCTGGATGAATTTTAAATATATTGATGTCATATGAAAGGTATTTTATTGGACTATATAATTGCTGTAAAAAATAGTTTTCAATAGTTTTCGAGATATGACAATTTTTCAAAAATTACCCCATTTTTTTCCCAAAAAATGTGTTACTAACCTATTATTTTAATAACTAAATTAGGAAGCCCAATTTATTTCCTTTCATGTGATCAGCGACATGTATCTGAAATTGCATCATTAATAAATTTTTATAGAAAAAAATTAAAACGGACCAAATCAATTTTCTTGAAATTAGGAACTATTAACAACAACAATGCCAGAACAGAAAACAACAACTTTACTACTACTACAACAACAGTAATTTTACATAAGAGTAGGGGTAAGTGGTCGGCCTGCGGCCGCTGCTCAGGTTCAAAACTGGCTTCGCGGATCAGTCTATAATTTATCCAACACATTGTTTGCTAGCCAAATTACGCGCGCAATTATTAATACAAATTTTTAATTTTTTTTTTTTTAAATAAGTTGCTGCTGCGCTTGCACAAGTAGCTGGTTCTCGTTGTTGCAGTATTAGTAAAGTTATTGTTGTTGTCGTCTGTTTTGGTATTGCTGTTTGTTAAAAGTTCCTAATTTCAAGAAAATTGATTTGGTCCATTTTTGTTTTTTTATAAAAATTTATTAATGACTAGCTGTTTTACCCGGCGTTGCAATGGTTTTAATAAAAAGCAAGATTGCACTAAAAAGCTAATAACGAAAACTTTTTTTTATTTTTTAAAACAATGTGACACAAACAGATGCTCCGATATATTAATTTTATCCAAAAGTATCGTAAAATATTAAAATATACATTGAAGAAATCGGTAAGAGTCCAAGTTTATGAAAAACGTCCAAAATATCGGTAAATGTCCAAAAGTATTGAAATACACCGAAGAAATCGGTAAAAGCCCAAATGGGTCGAAAAACATCCAAAATATCGGCAAAAATCTAAAAGTATAGCAGAACATCTAAAGTATAGGTAAAAGTCCAAATATAACAAAAAACATCCAAAATATCGGTAAAAGTTCAAAAGTTTCGAAAAATATTGAAAAACATCTAAAATATCGGTAAAGGTCCAAAAATGTCGAAAAACATCCTAAAATCGGTAAAAGTCCAAAAGTATTGGAAAACATCGAAGAACTAATAATAATTATTATGAAGTGGCATGTTAAAGACTAAGTTTTTCTATGCGCACGATTCAAATCAATAAATACTATATATAAAAAAATCAGTAAAAGTCCAAATAAAGCGAAAAAGATCCAATATATCGAAAAAGGTCCAAAAGTTTCGAAAAACATTGAAACTCATCGAAGAAATCGGATAAAGTCCAAGTTTATCAAAACAAAACATCCTATATATCGGTAACAGTTCAAATACATATATCGAAAAACATCCAATACATATATCGAAAGAAGTTGAAAAGTTTCGAAAAATAGTGAAATAAAAAAAAAAAAATCGAAAAACGTACAAAATATTGGTAAAAGTCCAAAAATGTCGAAAAATATCGTACATATCGGTAAAAGCCCAAAATTATTGGAAAACATTGAAGAAATCGGTGAAAGTCCAAATACATATATCGAAAAATATTCAATGTATCGAAAAGGGTCCAGAAGTTTCGGAAAATATTGAAACACAACGAAGAAATCGGTAAAGTCCAAGTTTATATAAAAACATCCAATATATCGGTTAAAGTCCAAAAATGTCGAAAAACATCCTTCATATCGGTAAAAGTCCGAAAGTTTTGAAAAATATTGAAACACATCGAAGAAATCGGCAAAAGTCTAAGTTTATCGAAAAATATCCAAAATATCGGTAAAATTACAAAAAAGGAATCGAAAAACATCCTACATATATATCGGTAAAAGCCCAAAGTTTTGAAAAATATTGAAACATATTGAAGAAATCGGTAAAAGTCTAAAAACAAAACATCCAATATATCGAAACAAAATCAAAAGTTTCAAAAATAGTGAAATATGTACATTGAAGAAATCGGTCAAAGTCCAAATGTTTCGAAAACATCCAAAATATCGAAAAAAGTCAAAAAGAATTGAAAAATATTGAAAAACATGTAAAACATCGTTAAAAGTTAAAAAATATTGAAATTTTGAGTTGGCGACGAAATCACTCTCATGTTTGCTCTCATCAACAAAACAACATCAAGAATAAAGAAAAAAAAAAAACAATAAATGAAAGAGACGGAAAAGACAACAACAACACATAACTCATGGCGCAGCAAGCTATAGCGACTGAAATGCAAACGATCATTTTTATGCAAGCATTGAATTTTTTTTTCAACAACTTCATACAAAAAAAAAAAGGTTTATCTTATAAAAACCAAAAAAAATAAGCATACAATCCTGTTCCTTACCACACGTAGAACGTTTCAAAAAAAAAATTAAAATCTGTTCGGTATATTTTGCACCAAATCGTTACATAGGGTTTTCATATAAGCAATTTTATATAAATAGTATAGATGCAATTTCAGAAACATGTTGCATATCATATAAAAGGAAATAAATTGGGCTTCCTAATTTAATTATTAAAATTTAGGTTAATAACACATTTTTTGGGAAAAATAACGGTCTTTTGTGAAAAAATGGGGTGAATTTTTGAAAAACTGTCATATCTCGAAAACTATCACTCAAATTTAAAAATTTTGTACAGCAATTATATAGTCCGGTAAAATACCTATATGCCATCAACTTATACCGATTTTTATAAAAGATATATCCCGATCTTCCGATGGCTATACCTTCGAAAGTAGGTTCGAGCTGCAGTTGTTTTTGTTGTTGTTGTACTTAATTCCCAGAGCCCTATTTAAGAAAAAAAAAATAAAAAAAAAACAACAACAGTCGGTTAAGTAACATTAAGCCCATTTTAGGTATGGTAGTTACACATTCTATTTTCAACACATCAACTATTTTGTCTCAATCTTGTTTGTTTTTTGTGAACAAAATATGCTTTAAAATTTCGAAATTCTTTCGACTTGAATTGTGTGAGATCATACTTTCCAAGATCACACTTTGGCACAATTAAAAGTTTGACGTAATTTATGTACAGCCCTTTATAATAAATAAATACTTTTTGCTTTTGTGTAAGACTATTATACCCTTTTCACACTGGCATCGAAAACGGCTCGTTTTCGCGTCATTGGTTTTGAAAACGAGATACTTAAAAATTACATTCACACTTGTACTTCTCGTTTTTGATGACAGCTGATCAGATGATGTCAGCTTTACATTACAAAAACAATCTGAAAATTGTGAAAACAGCTAGTAAAAAAATCACAAAAAATTGATACTTTAGCTAAAGTTTTAGTTGCTTTATTTATTATATTATTATTTATTTAATTCAATTTCGCTTTGATTTTTTTTTTAAATTGAAATAAATAATATCAAATGTGACATGTGAAAATTCACAGTTTACTACATTCATTTACAATTTACTACATTTATTCACAATTGCAGCTGTTTTCAATGACAGTTTGGCTCGTTTTTGTAGAAAACAGCTTCTGAGATGTTTTCGTTTGGCATTTAATTTGTATGGAAAACCAGCCGTTTTTGACTGGTTTTTGCCTCAAAAACGAATGAAATGAAAAACGAGCCGTTTTCGATGCCAGTGTGAAAAGGGTATTCATTTATTTTGATACTTTTTTCTAATTTCGGTACGTTTTTTGTTTTTAAGGCTGCAGCAACACTGCTTGTGTAACATGTATCAATTCTGAAACTGAGATGTTTACTGGGAACAGATAATAATCACTTACTCTTGTTCATCGTAGAAAAAAAAAAAATTGTGCAGCGCTAATAGTAATTTGTTTTGTAGTTTTATTAGTATTCGAATTTATATAAAAATATAAAATGCCATATGATGCGTATGACTCTGATGACTTGATCATATTAGAAATACCAACCGATGAAGACGACGAAGAGGAGGAAAAAAGTGACAAAGAAGAAACATTTCTTGAAATTTCACCAGTGGTTCAAAAAGGAAACTTGCAAAATAGTCGAGAACACACAAATTCTTTAAAACGTGCAAACACAGTGGCAAGAAACTCTTCTACAAAACGGAAAAAAAGGCACAGTTCAACAACCAACATCACTTCATCCACTACGCGCAGTACATCAATGAAAAGCGATGATGGAAAGCAACCTAAAACAAAAATAAAATCATTTAAAGAAGAGTCGGATGCAGATGTGACAGTCATTGAAACAAACTTGGCATTGGATACACAAGCTGAATTCATCGACGCTGAAACTGATGAAACAATTATATTAGACAATTATATAACAGAGAAAGGTGCAACGGAGCCAGGATCATGCAAAGAAGAGGTGTTCACTGAGCTACCGAGCAAATATCTTCTTTTTGATGAGCTAGTCGCCACTATCATTGGATTTGACGGTGACACACCAATTGTAGAGTTTACATCAATTACCAGAGAAGAGTTGAAGCAGTGTATTAAGAAGCTACCTGTGGAGTGCGGAATTTGTCCAGCCATTCTAAGTAACACACTTATTGCGGATCATCTTAAAATACATCAAAACCCAGAAACGCGACGCTATACTTGCATTTACTGCGATAACACTCACTGCAATCGAAATTCAGCAGCAGCACACTCGCGCCGGCACTTGGGCATACGACCGTATGCCTGCGACATTTGTGACAATTACTTCACCACCAAGAATGACCTCAAGTTGCACTATCAGCGTAAGCATCTGGAGCGAGAATTCATTTGTGAAATTTGTGGCAAAACATACGCCCAAAACACGTTCCTTAAGCGACACATTCAATCCCACCACAATGGAATGCGTCCACACCAGTGTGAGTACTGCCCTAAGTCATACCAACGCAAAGGTAATTTGAAGGAACATGTCGATGCTGTACATATGGGCGTAAGAAAGCCTTTAGCGTGTCGTTTTTGTGATGCTGAGTTTCGAGACAGTCACAAATTAGCACGACATCGCAAACAGGAGCATCTCAACAAATCACATTTTCAATGCAGCCCTTGTGGAGTTGAATTTACGGACATTCAGTTCTTTAATGCACATAAGCGATCTATACAATGTCGGAACAATCGACTAGCACTTCAAATGGATGAAGTCCTTGAAGAAAATTCCCAATGTAACGATGAATTTACTTTTAAAATAGAAAACGAGGAGGACCAGGCTCAGGAAGCATATATTTGTAGTTAGTTTTGTGTTAGCAGTCTGGTTAAAATCCGTATTTCGTAATTTAATTTATTCGGCTTGTATTAAAAGATATAGAAAATACATTTATGTCTATACAATCGTTCATACTAATTATTATAGTAATAGTTTAAAAAAACTTCAGTGCATTATAACAAGTCACATTATTAATATTTTTATTATGCTCAATATGTTTGACAAAACTATGAATAACTTTCTTAAGTAAAATCCTTAGTACAGGCAAAAATATGTAAAAATTTCATGTGGTTTCGAACAAAAAAAAAACTTCAACCCGATCTCAATAATCTTTTTTAAACTTCAAAATTCAATGCACTTCGTTGATTTCTTACACATTTGTGCGATTTTGGTGTCATTCTCATCAAATTTTTTATCCAATTCAATTATTCCCACTGTCAAGTTAAATATTATTTTGCCAGACCGCTACATATATGCGTTCTTTATATGTATATATCAAAAATACACTGAATTTCAGATGCACTATTGTAGATGTAGTGAAAATAAAATACTATTACCATGAAAAATTTTGTAGAAATTTTTTATCACTAGCACTAAACTTTTAATCATAATGTAATGTTATTATCTTAAGCATTTATTTAGTGGTTATGGAATTCAATTTCTACCACTACTTAACATTTAATTGCTTTGAAAGTCGAGCCTCGTTTTCATTAAGCGTTTAGTGAATCTGCAATATATTTACCATTAAGCATTTAAGGCTAGTGAATTGAATTTAAGTATTTTGTGGAGTTTTCAACTCCTCTAAACCACCGGCCCGCGACTGAATTGTAAAGATGGAATTATTTTAATGTCCATTAAAATTTAAATTTTTGGTATCCACGAAAGGCAGCGTTATCCCATATAACACCAGAGGTTTAAAACGAGCCTCTTTTTTATGGCTTTGAGTCACTTGCAAACAAATAACAAAAACGTATGGAACGTTGACGTTATTGTTTAAGCTTGTAACGGAGGTCATTTACCCAGTGGTGGATGCGAATTTCCAAAATATGACCTCTGCTGAAGCGGAGTCATAACGGATACGAATATGGAGGTGGAAAAATAATTTAAAAATTCAAGGTTTTATTGAAATTTCAGCTTTATATAGCGATATCTTAGAGCGCTATCCTATCACAACTTTTTGAGATTTTTGCAGATTTGGTATCCTTATGAGCTTTACCGAGTGAAAAACTGTGGGATGTCAAAAAATACCACTAAAACTCCAAAAATGATCGAGAATTAAAAAAATTTCTATCTCCTTAAATTTTCGAAGACCGCAAATGTGCTATCTCCACATTTTGGGCCTTATCGTAAATCTGAAGGGAGTTCCATTCTCTCCCTCCCGGGGAAGGAGCAGTGGAAGCAGTGAATATTTCATTAATGGAAACTCCCCTTCCTGCAGGGATACTTTTTTTATTTTAATATCGTTGACATTTTCAGAAATAACCAGTTTGCAACGCTGCGTTTTTCCAAGAGCGTTGACATTTTACACAAAAACAACATCTGGCAACGCTGTGTCGTTCCCATATCTTTGACATTTTGCGCTGATTTTTTCCAATTTCGTAGACATTTTGCACAAAAAAAAAACACGTGGCATCGCTTTTTTCCATAAATCGTGGACATTTTTTTCCATTTTCCACTGGATTTTGACAGCTGACTTAAAAAAAAAGATAAACAAGAAACAGCAATTGCAAAAGAAGAAAAAGAAGCAATTGCAGCAGTAAAATTTAAATTAATGCTTTGTTTTTTAAAGTAAAAAATGTATTTTTAATCATTTTTGTGGATTTAAAAAATCAAAATTTTGCATCAAACAGTTGAAAAAAAAAAATAAAAATTTAAGTGAAAAGTAGTTTTAGCAGAACCAGTATAAGTTGGAAACGCTTAGATGGATATTAAAAACTTTAGTGTCACATGAAAGCTATTTCAATAATCTTTAAAATTGTTGTACTAAAGTTTTTAATCTGTCAAACGTTATATATAATTATTCATTTATACATTAGTACTCCCTAGCAAAAAGTTGAGGAACAAATTTAACAAATAAAAGTGAAAAAACTCGCTCCCAACTTATTGCCGATTACATAATTTTTCCAGTGAATTTTCCCTTTCCACGAAATTTTTTTGCGATTGCAAACCAGGGAGTTAGTGAATAAATTCTCGAGAATATTTATTTGCGATAAGGCCCTTTTACTACGTTTAAGCAAGTTTTTATTTATACTTCGTATCTTTTCGCCTCAAATGTTGACCGAAAGTTCTTAGTTAATGGTATTTTCATATCAAATGACTTTGGGAACGGTGGCCTACCCATACAAAGTTGGACGTGCTCGAAATATTTTTTCAAAATGTGTATCAATTTCCATTAACTTGGCAACGCTGAATTCAAAAATCTTAAAATTTTGCGCTATCTTTCAAAGTTTCAAGTTATTACAAAAAGAACAAAAATTTCATAAAACAGTGCAGTCGCGAAAATATTAACATCCCAAAATATGAAAACTTTTTTCCTACTCCAAAAGCAAAAAGCTCTAAAGTATGAACATAATTTTAGTTTTAATTATTGGGCCTTATCGTAAATCTGAAGGGAGTTCCATTCTCTCCCTCCCGGGGAAGGAGCACTGGAAGTAGTGAATATTTGATAAATGAAAACTCCCCTTCCTGCAGGGATACTTTTTTTATTTTAATATCGTTGACATTTTCAGAAATAACCAGTTTGCAACGCTGCGTTTTTCCAAGAGCGTTGAAATTTTACACAAAAACAACATCTGGCAACGCTGTGTCGTTCCCATATCTTTGACATTTTGCGCTGATTTTTTCCAATTTCGTAGGCATTTTGCACAAAAAAAAATATGTGGCAACGCTTTTTTCCATAAATCGTTGACATTTTTTCCATTTTCCACTGGATTTTGACAGCTGACTCATAAAAAAAGATAAACAAGAAACATCTATTGAAAAAGAAGAAAAAGAAGCAATTGATGCAGTGAAATTTAAATTTATGCTTTGCTTTTTAAAGTAAAAGTCTTTTTAATTATTTTAAGGGATTTGAAAAATCAAAAAATTCCACCAAAAAGTTTCAAAAAAAAAAAAATAAAAAATGTAAGTGAAAATTAGTTTTGGCAGAACCAGTATAAATTGGAAACACTTGGATGGATATTGTGTCTTATGAAAGCTATTTCAATAATCTTTAAAATTGTTGTACTAAAGTTTTTAATTTTTCAAACATTATTTATAATTAATCATTTATACTTTAGTACTCCCTAGCAAAAAGTTGAGGAGCAAATTTAACAAATAAAAGTGAAAAAACTCGCTCCCAACTTATTGCCGATTACATAATTTTTCCAGTGAATTTTCCCTTTCCACGAAATTTTTTTTGCGATTGCAAACCAGGGAGTTAGCGAATAAATTCTCGAGATTATTTATTTACGATAAGGCCCATTATCATCTTTGCAAGATTGTTCATATTTACGAAAGGCAGTTAGGGAATCCCTCAAAATGTGTAAATGCCTCGTTAACTCGTAATAGTTGTCAAAATCAATACGAATTTGACAACTATTAATTGTTAACAACGTTTTCGAGGCATTTACACGTTATAAGGAATACCATAAGTGCACTTGCTATAATATATTTGTTCATATCGATACCTTAGAGCGCTATAGTCCTATCTCCACTTTTTGCGATTTTGAGATTTTTGCAGTTATGGCATCATTGTGGGCTTCTTTACCGTGTGGAAAACTGTGTGATGCCAAAATACCACTAAAATACCAAAATATTCGATAATTAAGAAAAATCCCATCTCCAAACTGTAATTTTTTCAAGAGCGCTACTGTCCTATCTCCACTGAATATTCAAATAAGTCACATTTTTAAAAAAAATTCTTCGGTTTTTCGCGTGTTTTTCGCGTTTCATGACTATTTGTAACATTTTGGTGAACGTATTTGGTTACACCCAAGGCTGTACTGTTGTTTGTCGGAACCAAAAAAAATTAAAAAAAAAAAATATCGTTTTTTTCGTGTTTTCTACGCGTTTCATGACTTTTTTCGACATTTTAGTGGAAAAAATTCAAAAAATGTACTAAATACGACGTTTTTTTCAATAGTAGTGGAATTCTATATATGGGCAAAAGTAATGACATATTATAAATTGTCTAGGATTTCGTTAGAAATTAATTAAATTGGTTAAAAACATTAAATTATGTTAACAGATACTATAGGTAAAAATATTGCATGTATCGTTATATCAAAATAGCAGCCAATCCTTAATAACCACTGTTTGAAATCTTCTTTTTGCATTTCCCAACAATTGGAAAAATGGAGATAGGACTATAGCGCTCTAAGGTATCGATATTTACGAAAGGCGCAACAGTTAAAAAAATAAATATTTTTTATTTACTGTTTTAATTATTCGGTTCGTTACACCGATCCCATATAAACAAAAGGATGTAGAAATATATTCTGTTTGAAGTTTAAGAAAAAATATGTTTATATACTAGCGCTTTTGCACAAAGTTCATGTTTTGGAGTAGTCAATGGTAGGGAAAAGTGTTAATGGGGGTCATCGTGAATCAAGATTCCCGGAAAGTTTTCATAAACTACAATGGAGAATGCACGGTAATTTGAGAAAATTCCCCTGGAATATTTATTCACGATAACCCCCAATATTTTGTGGTGTTCATATGTTGGGATGTTAATATTATCGCGAGTTCACTGTAACACGAAATTCGAGTAATAAAAATTTAAGAAACAGTTAAAATTGAAAAGAGACAAATTTATGTATGTATGTGAACAAAATTGTTTCTAATGTATATAGGGTGATAATCAAAAATATTCAAAAAAAAAAAAAAAACATCCAATGAAAAATATCCAAATAAAAAGAACCAAAAATAAAAACATCCAATAAAATATATCGATACCTTAGAGCACTGTAGATACTATCTCCACTTTTTGCGATTTTTAGTGTTAGTTAGTGTACCCTTCTGATCCAAGCACTTCAAAAGTGCTTGTCCCCATAAAAATTTAGAAGCACTTTCACAATGATCTTTTATAAGGCTGCAGTAAGAAAAACATGAGTTCGAAACTAGTCCGGGTGAATTTTTTTTTTACTTTTTTTATTTTTTTGCTTATTTTTTTTTTTTTATTAAAAAATATTTTATTCAACATCTTTTATTTCACTTTTCTATTTTCCTTTCTCTTATTAATGTAATTTTGTTTAAGTGAATTGAAACTGATTACACAATGATTCCATGTAAGGCTACAGTAAGAACAACGTGAGTTCGAACCCGGCCCGGGTGATTTTTTTTTCCATTTTTTTTTTTTTGCTCTATTTTTTATTATTTATTTGCAATCAAATGGCCAAAACTTTATTCAAATCGGTGCAGAGGTTTCAAAGATAGGGCTAGTAGAAACAATCGATGCCCATTTTTGTCGAATTCTGTTTGGTCAACATTTGCTTAATATACAATCCTTCATACCTCTTCATATCATTGGGCATTGGTGTAGCGGCTTAAAGAGTTGGTAAATGTAAATAAAAATATCTATCACACGGACGGTCGTGGATTTAAATCCTGGCGCGGCCAGCGTTTTTTTTTTTTTAATTTTATTGAAAAAACGCTTACCGCAGCGTTACAAATAAGCGCTTCAAGAACCCTTTTTTGGTAAGGCTGCGGTAACTTTTTTCGCGCCTACATCCTATGACATGCAATGTTAAAAAGAAAGAATAGTTCTTACCGAGCGGAAGCGCTTATAGCTGAAAAAGATGCATTTCATAAGGGTTTTTGAAGCACTTTTTTTCCCTTGGGCTTGTGGGCTTCTTTACCGAGTGGAAAACTGTGGGATGTCAAAATACCACTAAAACACCAAAATATTCGAGAATTAAGAAAAATCAAATCTCCAAACTGTAATTTTTTGAAGAGCGCTGCTGAATATTCAAATAATTCACGTTAAAAAAAAAAAATCGTTTTTTCGGGTTTTCTACGCGTTTCATGACTTTATACGTCATTTTAGTGAACAAATTTTTTGGATATCGTAACCAAAAATTAAAAAAAAAACAAAATTTTTTTTGTGTTTTCTATGCGTTTTATGACTTTACGACATTTTAGTGGAAACATTTTTTTTGTTCACCCAAGGGTCCCCCTTGAATGTCGGAACCAATAATGTTTAAAACTTTTTTTTCTTATATTTTCCGTGATTCAAAATAAAATAATTTATCACAGCTCTGAAAACATTTAGATAGTATATGTCGGAAATGTTGCTGGATTATTATTTTCTGCCATGTGGATTTGATTTTTAGCGCAGCGAGTTCTTGAGCGTTTCTACATTTCTTTTCTGTTTCTTTCCTTTCTGGTTCTATGCCAAATTCAAACTGAAACCCAACTGTCAGATTTCTATTTGCGTTTGTTCATTTTATTCTTCATCTTTTCTTATACTTCATTTTCTACTTTCATTACTCAACTTCATTTTCTTTCTATTCTTGTCTTAGGGCTTCCTCGGCACAGTTGCATGCTGTTGCCTCGCTCTTTTAAAACATCAAAACAATGACAATTACAGTGGAGTCGAAAGCAATTTATACAAAAATAGAATAGAAAACTTAAAAATATCTTATTTATCTAACACGGCCATTCCGACCAACACACGTCCCCGTGTGTGCATATGTTATAAATTAAATAAAAATGATTTTAGGAAGTAAATAAAGCTTAAAATTATTTTTAAAATAAAATATTTCAGAGGTTAATTTTCACGACATTTTTTTTAATTAATTTTCGAAGTCGCCACATCACACATTGCACCACACGCCATGATCAAACACTTGAGTTTGCACTTGTGCTAACAACTGTGAATATGGTGGAACCTTCATTTTGATTGATGGCACTTTCAACACCGTCCCCACACACAAGGTATTTTCATTACTGCCGGCAGTCCGGCATGCCGTCTATTTCAATTTACGTCTCTTTCAACGTATTCTGCACCCTCTGTGCTTTCTTATTCCAACTCAATTGGTACTTGCCCTTCTGACATCTTTCTCAAATGTTCGTGAAGATATTTGTAAGTTCTCTTATTTACCAATGATCTCAACATGTATCTGTCAGCTTCTAAAACATCTGTCACTAAATAAAGACCTCTGAATTTTGGATCTAATTTTGTTTGGTGTCGTTCCTCATTTTTGAGTAAAACTTAATCACCGACGTTATGCCTAGTAACCTTTGTTTTATTTTTATCAAACCTAGCCTTGTCTTAGGTGGCAGAGTCCTGTATATTTTTTGCCGCCAGATTTCTTATTTGGGAGAAGTCAACCTGGTTTTCATCTTCGCTGAACGCCACCAAACCAAGAGGTCTTCCATCTTTCCCAATTAACAACTCCAGCGGGCTAGCTTTAGTAGTTTTATTAACTGTACAATTTATAGCAAATTACACTTCATTCAGGGCTTCTTGCCAAGACCGATTTCCTGTTTCAACCGCCGTTAACAAATTTTACAGTGTACTCATTATTCGTTCCACCTGACCGTTAGCACGACTTGCGCCTGCAGCGATCAGATGTAAATTGATCTTTTGTGAAGAACAAAAATCATGAAAGTCTTTGCTATCGAAACACCTACCCTGATCAGCCACCACTCTTGAAGGAACACCAAATAGTGATATTAAAAACTTTAATGCCCTTATACAATTTTCAGCATCAAGTTTTAAAGTGTAATATAACAAAACGTATTTTGTAAAAGCGTCAATTAAGACTATAACGTACTCCTTAAAATCATTAAGATCATTTACCACTTAACTTTCCAGTAATATCAACATGTACAGTATGCCATGGTATGCTGCTCTTGGGAATGGGATGAAGTTCAGCCTGAATTTTGCCTGATATAGGCTTAGACAACTTGCAGGTAATGCAATTATCCACAAATCTGCGGACATATTTGCGCATGTTTTCAAACCAACAGTAACTATAAACCTTGTCAAGAGTTCTCCCAACCTAGATGCATAGTTGTTTCATGAACATGATTTATTACTGACCACCTAAAAGCTCTGGTAAACATCGTGTTCTACCATTCCTTTGAATTTTACGATAAAGAGTTCCTGCCCTTAATTCATAGGTACTAGCTTGATCTTCTGGAAGTTCGTTATTACGCAATTTAAACATTAGAAGAGATACTTCGGAGTCTCGTTGCTGTTCAGCTAGGAGCCAATTGTCTGAAATTTCCGCCAAATCTACACGTTTTTCTAGAGTTTTAACAATTTGCTGAGGTTCCTGTAAAAGTGTATTGCGCGAAAAGAAATCGACGTGAACCATACGCTTTCCTTCTCTATACTGAATATTAAAATCAAATGATTGTAAATATGCCCACCAACGATGAGCTCTAGGAGTCAAATCAATTTTAGTTCGAGAGGCTTTTAAAGATTTACAGTCTGTAAAAATAGTAAATCAGCGACCATAGAGATAGTGACGAAAATGGTTTACTGAATTGACAACAGCCAATGTTTCCAGTTTGTCGACGACTAAACCACATAAGTAAATGAACAGAACTTATTTTTGATTTTTATATAAAAACGAACAAAACTTTTCATTGTATAAACGAACATACTTATTTTTATTTTAATGTTGGTACGCCTTAAGTTCTTTATTTAAATTAATTCGTTGCTGGAATCCAAACGAGAGGATATCAATCGGTAAAACCTTATTTTATTTATATTAAAAAGTAAGACATGTAATAACTTTTATTTTAGAATAATAAACACTGCTACATACGCAAAGAAACAAAGGCGTGTTTTATTATTGAGGAAGAACCTCGGATTTCCAACAACATTTTTATTATTCGATTGCCATTGAGACGCCATTTTTACATGAGCCCCAGTAATTTAAGAAGAAGCTTACGAAAAAATAAAGGGCAATTACCAGCCAAATTTAAAAACTTCAAGATGTCTAACACTTCGAAAGACGACATAGAAGACGAATCAAATATGAACGACGAATCAAATGTGAACAACGCCACTATCACGGAGCAAAGAGATTTTCAATCGCAGTTGGATCAAATGGAAGAAAAGTTTTCCGGAATGCTGAAGCAGATACAAGAAACATTGGTATCCATGAACACGAATTCAGACTCCGATACACAGGTATTTGACATTGTAACCATTCCCCCCGTTTCCCAAGATATAGGTCATAATCCCACAACGTTGCCTACTGAGTTGTCGACACAGAAATCTACCACATTGCCATGCCAAAATACGTCCACACATACAGGTCTAGACGCTGCCTCGTTGCCGCAGCACAACAGTTCCGCCATGCCTTCATCATACGCTGCCTCGTTGCCGCAGCATAATATTTCTGCCTTGCCATACGCTGCCTCGTTGCCGCAGCTTAATAGTCTTGCCTCGTCATACGCTGCCTCGTTGCCGCAGCATAATAGTCTTGCCTCGTCATACGCTGCCTCGTTGCCGCAGTATAATAGCCCTGCCTCGTCATACGCTGCCACGTTGCCGCAGCATAATAGTTTCGCCTTGTCTTCGCCCTACGCTGCCACGCTGCCGCAGCACAAAGATGTATCTTCATTCCATACATTTACGACGCCACAGAATCTTTCTTTGCCACAAGATTCTAGTCATTACATATATACGCACTCACATTCAAATGTAAGAACCCAGCCAACACTATATATGCCACAAAGCCACTTACCATTCCATCATCAGCCTATGCCGGCTAACAGCACAGCTTTTCACATATGTTCAGAGCCACGATTAAATGCCAACCGCGTTCTTCATGATCTTCCTCGATTCGGAGGATTTCCTGAGGAATGGCCGCCATTCATTTCTGCATTTAAAGAAACAACAAAATATTTTGGCTATACAGCACTCGAAAATCAAATGAGACTGCAGAAATGTCTTTACGGAGCTGCAAAAAGTGCAGTCGATCCAATTATGATTTATGCAGAAAAATTAAATGACGTAATTTCGGAATTAGAAAACAATTTTGGCAGACCTGAACGACTTATTAAAAGCCAATTGGAAAAAACGCGGACAATTCCACCAATTCCGGAAAATAAATTGCACGAAATAGTTCACTTGGCTATGAAAGTAAAAAGCCTTGTTATATTTTTGGAAGCTGCCGGTGCTTCACAACATTTATGTAATCCGTCTTTACTCGAAGAACTTACAGCAAAGTTGCCATTGAGTAGGAGGTTAGAATGGACACGTCAACAAGTTGAAATTAAGCCTTACGCAACATTGCAACACTTTAGCCATTGGTTGGATGCCGAAGCAAGAATTATAAATGCCATCAGCGATTGTGTAGCAGTTTCGCCAAACACTCGCAGCACCTACAGCCGTACCATGTCACAAAATATGCAGGATAGCAAAACTAAACAAAATTATGTCATGCATGTTGGTCCAACGCAGCGTTCTTGTGGTCTTTGCAGTCAAATGCACTTGCTGGATGATTGCGAAAAGTTTATAAAAATGTCAATAGATGAACGCTGGAAAACAGTGAAAGAAAAAAAGTTATGTTTTTCTTGTCTCAAAGGTGGACATAACACTTTTTATTGTAAGAACAAATCAATTTGTAACATTAATTGTTGTCAACGTAAACACAACAATTTGCTTCACAAAGAGCCTGCGCCACTGTCGACAGAGCCCTCTGCCGAGGCTGAAAATTCACAACTTTTGTGTACGCTGAATAGACTGCATGATGAAAGGAATCCTAAAGTGTTCTTCAAAGTAATTCCCGTTCGTGTGTTTGGAGAAAATGGATCGGTCGTTGACACATTCGCTTATCTAGACGACGGTGCTATGCCTTCCTTAATAGAAGATGACATTGCCAACCAACTTGGGCTGCGAGGCAGATCTGGAAAAATAACACTTCAATGGTTTGGAAAACGCACTGTAGATTTACCTACCACTTATGTTGGGTTTGACATTCAGGGTATGGATGCAGGTTGCAAGAGATTAAAATTAAATAATTTTTGCACTATAAAAAATTTAGATCTTCCTGTGCAGTCAATGAACTTTAATTTATTGAACTGTCAAAATAGTGAAAGCAGGGTTGCCGATCTGTAATTATTTTGATGCAAAACCTACTATTTTGATTGGAATGTCGAATGCATATTTGGGAGTTGAAACAAAACGATTTGATTTAGGATTACATGGCCCCTTTGTGGCTGAGACCAAATTAGGGTGGGTCGTTTATGGACCAAAAGATGACTGTACCGATAATTCAAACATTCCAAATATAATTTTGTCAATACAAAATATAGAAGATTCTGACGATAAATTGTTGAATGACATTAATAATATGGTTCAAAGTTATTTTACTATCGAAAACATGGGTATAATAAAACCAAAAGAAAAATTACTTTCGAACGCAAATCAAAGAGCAGTAGAAATCATGACGACAACAACAAAAAGAGTAGGTAATCGTTATGAGGTAGGCATGCTTTGGAAAGAAGATGATGTGGTTTTGCCAGATAGTTTCAACATGGCCTTAAAGAGACTTGAGCTATTGGAAAATAAATTATTGAAGGATCCATCACTTGCGCTTGCCTACGAAAATAAAATTAAAGAATATTTAGAGAAAGGGTACGTTTATAAACTTAAAACAAATGAAATTGAAACAAAATCTACAAAAATATGGTACTTGCCCCATTTTGGTGTTGTAAATGTTAATAAGCCTAACAAGTTAAGATTGGTTTTTGACGCGGCGGCACAGGTAGGAGGAGTTTCTTTAAACACTGAACTATTGCCAGGACCTGACATGAATCAGACTCTTTTGGATGTACTTTTTAAATTTCGAGAAGCCCCTATTGCTGTTTGCTCCGATATAAGAGAAATGTTTCACAGAGTAAACATACGTAAGGAAGATCAGGTTTGTCAGCGGTTCTTGTGGAGACATGGCTGTCATCAAAATCCTATAGAAGTGTATCAAATGCGTGCGATGATATTTGGTGCTACTTGCTCTCCTGCCTTGGCACAACATGTGAAAAATATGAATGCAAAACATTTTCAGGAAGCATATCCAAGAGCCGCTAGTGCTATTATCGAAAAACATTATGTTGACGACTATGCAGATTCATTTGAAACGGAAGATGAAGCAATATCGGTGATAGGAGATGTGATCAGAATTCATCAGCATGCGAATTTTGAATTGACAAATTTTGTTTCAAATTCGAAAAATGTTTTGAAAAGCTTGGGAGTGTTTGACGATACAAAAACAGGGCTTGATGTAAACGTGAATGTAACTGACAAGAGCGAACGAATTTTGGGAATGTTTTGGAATACGACTAAAGACAAATTTATTTTTTGTTTGAAATTCAACAAAGTGCCAAAGCAGATCCTTAATAATGAAAGAGTTCCTACTAAGCGTGAAATGCTGAGTGTGGTAATGAGCATTTTTGACCCATTTGGACTGTTGGGCCATTATGTAATTTGTGCAAAAATACTCATGCAAGAAGTTTGGAAGAGCGGAATTGGTTGGGATACGCCTCTACCACAGAATATCTTTAACAAATGGAAACTCTGGTTTGCCGAACTTAAAGCCGTAGAGAAGATTTCAGTGCCGCGATGTTATTCAACATGTTTCAGGACCGGTCAAATCGAGTTGCATGTGTTTACGGATGCTAGCGAGAATGCCTACGCTGCTGTTGCATACTGGAGAGTCAAAAAATTTAATGGAGATATTGACATTTCACTAGTTGCTGCAAAAACTCGATGTGCCCCAATTAAGCCAATGTCAATTCCGCGCTTAGAGTTGCAGGCAGCTTTATTAGGTGTTCGTTTAAAAAGCACAATCATAACTGCGCACGATGTAAAGATCGAAAAAATATACTACTGGAGTGACTCCAAGACTGTCATAAGGTGGATAAATTCAGATAGCCGCCGATATAAACAATTCGTGGAGCACCGTATAACTGAAATTCTGGAAGAGAGTGACGAATCACAGTGGAACTGGCTTCCAACAGACAAAAATGTTGCCGATGACGCAACTCGGGCAAGGTTTCCAACTAATCTAGACAAAGATTCAAGATGGTTTCACGGACCGGAATTTCTGCGTTATAATTCCAGCGAATGGCCTATGCAAACGAAGGAGGAACGAAACATTTCGGAAATTGAAGACTTTGAAATTCGTGCTCCATTATTTCATATGGATTATAAATCTGAATTGGCAAGCATTATCGATATAAAAAGATTCTCAAATTACTCTCGGCTTAGACGTTCCATAGCATGGATATTTCGGTTCATCCATAATTGCAAAAATAATGAAAATAAGCGGATAAAAACAGAATTGACTCCGCAAGAAGAATTAAACGCTGAATATTATTTATGTTCCAATGTACAAAAAGAAGTTTTTTATGAAGAATATGTCAGTCTTAAAGGACATAAGCAAGTGTCAAAGCATAGTTCATTGTTTACACTTAATCCATTTTTTGACAATGATAAAAATGTCATAAGGGCTGAAGGTAGGTTGCAAGTTGCTTCAACCTTGCCAATATACGCAAAAACGCCTATTATATTACCCAAAAAACATTTTTTGACGGAAATCATAGTTAATTACTACCATCGTAAATTTTATCATCAAAACCAAGACTTGATTGCTGCCGAAATTCGACGTGTATTTTGGATACCATCTTTAAGGGTGTTAGTAAGAAAAGCAAAGGCTAATTGCCAAGAGTGCCGATTGATTGATGCGAAGCCACGACAACCTATTATGGCTCCATTGCCTCTAGATCGAATAACACCTTACGTTAGTCCATTCAGTTATACAGGTGTCGATCTTTTTGGCCCAGTCCTCATAAAAAATCGGAGAAATAAAGAAAAGCGTTGGGTTTCAATATTTACTTGTATGACGACAAGAGCTATACACCTTGAGATATGCCGTGACCAATCAACTGATGCCTTTTTGATGGCTTTGCGAAATTTTATTAATAGAAGAGGAGTTCCTGTGCGCATAAGAAGTGATTGCGGAACAAATTTCGTAGGCATTCAAAATGAACTAAAAAATGTACATGACTTTCTAGATCATAATGCTGTTCAATCTGCTATAAGTCCCCTTGGAATCGAGTGGCGGTTTAATTGTCCTAAATACCCAAATGCAGGTGGTTGTTGGGAAAGACTAATCGGAAGCGTCAAGAGGGTACTGAATATCGTACTCAAGGAACAAGCTCCGCATTTGGAAACATTGCAAAGCGTTTTGTGTGAAGCAGAAAATATTGTTAACAGTCGGCCACTTACAGACATTCCAGTAACTATAGACGAACCCGAGCCCATTACACCGAATCATTTTCTGTTGGGTAAGCCAAATTCGACACAAACACCCGGACCTGTTGATTGGAGACTTATGTGTATGCGCAAGCAATGGCGAATTTCACAACAGTTGAAAAACGCATTTTGGAAGCAGTGGATTCTACAATACTTACCAGACCTGACTCGTCGAGCAAAGTGGTGCCAGCATTCGGAGCCAGTAAAGGTTAATGACCTAGTATTAGTGTGTGAGCCAGACTTTCCAAGATCTCAATGGTTACGCGGTAAAATTACCCAAACGTTTGCCGGAAAGGATGGAGTTATAAGAACAGCTGAGCTTGTAACCGCCAAAAATACAAAAATTCGTCGTCCAGTATCAAGGTTGGCTATTTTAGACGTCGAGGCACGTTGTGGTGAATCCACATGACCTGTGGGCTTCACGGGGGGTGGAATGTCGACGACTAAACCACATAAGTAAATGAACAGAACTTATTTTTGATTTTTATATAAAAACGAACAAAACTTTTCATTGTATAAACGAACATACTTATTTTTATTTTAATGTTGGTACGCCTTAAGTTCTTTATTTAAATTAATTCGTTGCTGGAATCCAAACGAGAGGATATCAATCGGTAAAACCTTATTTTATTTATATTAAAAAGTAAGACATGTAATAACTTTTATTTTAGAATAATAAACACTGCTACATACGCAAAGAAACAAAGGCGTGTTTTATTATTGAGGAAGAACCTCGGATTTCCAACAACACAGTTCATAAGAATGATATCTGGATTCTGCAGGGGACGTAGTTTTACTAAAATACGCAACTACATGAGGCTTATTACAAACTCTTTGCAACAGAATTGCACCGTATCCTGCAGAACTAGCGTCAGTATGCAATTCGATCGGATGTTGTGGGTCAAAAATTATTAACACGGGTTTATTTGTTAATATAGAAATTATTTTCTGACGAATCTGCTCGTGTTCTGGTATGTATTCTCCTTTAACTCCTGGGAGGAGCATAGGGCCAAGGCAATTTAGAGTTCGGACATTCCAAGAGCCGATGCGTGTTCGAGTTTTCATCGAAAGGATTTTAAAATTTTGAGAAACCATATTGGTTCCAGTTATAGGAGAATCATTCCTAACTATGCATGTTTCTTGCACCTCGAAATCCGGTGTGCATGCTGCCGAGGCAGGTGGATTAACCACACTCTGGTGGGTACTTGGAGAGTTATTTTCCATCGTTTTTCGATCCGTGCTTCATTAGTATAATCTTCTCGGCAACGCCCCACGCCTTGTCAGTGCCAGTTACGGGCATTGTGGGTTTTCTTTCAAGGCGCAACGCTACGCCCTTCCACTCCCTGGCTGGTCACCCACTTTTAGTCACCTCTAACGACAGGCATGCTTACCTAGGGCACCCCTGCGGGTAAGGGGTCAGAATAGGGGTGTTCTGGTGCCCATATGAAACTTTTTCTATCAGAGGTAAGAAAATAGAGTGGTTTCATTAACTGCGAAAATTTAGGGACAAATTGGCGGAAATAGGAAGCTAAACCATTAAGCTGCCGCAATTGCGTGACAGATTGCGGAGGTTTCAAAGCAGTCAACGCTTGAAATTTTCGAGGATTTGGCCGAAGCTCTCCCCCGCTAACCTCATAACCAAGATATTCAACGCGAGATTTAAGAAAAGTGCATTTCATGACATGGAAAGAAAATCCAGACTTTGTGAGAATGACTAGAACTACTCGCAACCTATCAAATCCTTCTTCTTTTGTACTTGAAATTATCATTATGTCGTCCTTCAGGCCAAAGGGCATAGTTAAAGATTTGAATTGCCCATCTGGTGTGACAAATCCTGTACGCTCAATTGAATCAGGATGCAAAGGAATTTGGTGGAATCCACTCGCCATATCCAGGCACGAAAATTATTTAGCTCCATGGAGTCTTGCGATTTGGTCTGATATGAGCGGCAAGGGATTGTTATCAGAAATAGTATTTGCATTTAATTCGTGATAGTCTACACAAAGCCAATCAGATCCGTTTTTCTTTTTCACTAGCAACACTGGACTGGAGAACAACTTGGGCGTATTATATTAAATTCCATCAACTCCTTAACTTTATCCCTAGCAATTGATCTTTCTTCTGAGCTGAGTCTATAAGGTCGCCTGCATACAGTTTTACTTGTGTCAATTAAGCGTATTTCTAACTGACCAGTAGTGACATGACTTGATGGAGTGCCCTTTATAAACCGCTCGGAGTATTCTTTTAAAAAAGGTAATAATCGTATTTTATCGCAGTCCACTAAATCTGTATTAATGTTAACGAGATAGAAACATTCGTCGGAAGTAGAACAAGGATTCACTGCATTAACTTAAAAAAATTCAAAAGTATTTAAGGAAATATTTACACCAAAGCCTCAATATCTCACGACTAACCAATATATCATGTTTTAAATAATTATCAAGAACTACATGAAATAAAATTTATAAAATATATCCACTTATTGTTGCAAAAGTTAATATTTGTAATGAACTACATACAGATACATTTCCAATACCCTTTAAAAAAACCACATTACTTATTCTTTTCCAAAAAATTTCCGTAAAACGGTTTCCTTAACGAGAGAGCACTCTGCGCCGGAATCAAAGCAGAATGGATACGACTCACCAGATTGTACCAATTCACCTGTGGGCTCAACCACGGAACAAATATCCACTCTTTTGTCAAAGTTATTTCCCTTGTTGTTGTTGGATGACAAATTATTATTTCTCGGGCATACATCTGCAATGTGGCCGACGTCTCCGCACTTAAAACAAGTTAACGATCCTCTGTCCCTTCCTAGCGATGCACTGCTACTAAACAGGTTGTTCTTTGTGATGACTTTCCCTTTATCTTTTCGCAAACGACATTCAGATATTTTGTGGCCTAGCTTTCCACAAAAATGGCATTTTATATTTGACGATAATTTCATCTTTTTGTGTTCCAGCCCAGTTGGGTTTTCCAAAGCAAAACTATCTTTTCTTTTGCCAAATGCATCTCCTGTTGTAATGAGTTTCTTGTTTTTATATTTGAGGAGTGGCCGTACCAAAGTCTGTTATTTGAGGGTTATAATTTTTTCAACATAATTACATTAATTCCACACTATCAAAAACATTTTGAGTGAAAACAGAAAACAATTTTATTAATTTCTAACAAAATGCCGCCCGTTTCATATCATGACACTACTTTTGCCTCGAAATGGTACTTAGGCACTTTGGTACGGCCACTCCTCATTTGTTGTGAACAACAAACGCTGCAATCTGCTGTCAAAATGTGCAATATGCGCAAGCACAACTGAGACTGCTATCTCCTTGACACTCATAGTTATCCATCTAGACACAAATGAAGTAACCAATCTACTTCCGTATACAGAAAGGCATTCTCCATCCTTTGGACGACCCACAGTGGGGCAGATACTCTCAATACCTGGCGATAATTCAAAAAATTAAATGTTATTTCAGGATATCCTTTTATATTGGTTAAGTACAATGTTAACCAACGTACTATTTGCCATTTTTCAAATGACTTGAACAAACCCATATCATCACTACAGCACTCTCAAATGACTTGAACAAACCCATTTCATCACTACAGCACGCTAAACTTTAACTTTGTAGACTGAAATAATTTTTATAAGTTATTTCCATATTAATCAAAGCAGTTTTTTGCTAAAGTTTATTTCCATATTAATCAAAGCAGTTTTTTGCTAAAGTTTATTAACATTTAATGTTATTTGACCATGTAGCCTTCATCTTCAGGTATGTAACCGTATATAAACATGTTTTTTTCCTTAAAAATGTTAACACGTTTAGGTAGGTAAGTTAAATAAAACAGAGAAGAAAAATTTTACGAAATTAAATAAATAGATAATTTAATTAGGTTCCAAGCCTTTCCCAGCATTAGTTACAATTCAAAAATATTCCGTTTAGTATTGACTTCTAGAAGCGACAAAAAAATGTTGCTACTTGTTGCTACTTTAAAATTAACATCGATTTTTAGAACGTAACCTAAAATAAAATATTTTTTCTTGCATTGCCGACATTATTCAAAATTTCTAATTTTGTTTTACAAATGGCCTCTAACTTATTATTTGTCACGAGACAAGAACTTATAAACATTATGTATAGTTCTGGACAGGATAATTTTGAACAGCAATTCGGTTTTTTGTTAAAACAGATGGAAAAAGAGGACAGGTGGTCATCACGAGCACTTAAGTAAGAAATTATCTCATTGCAAGTCCCAATATTGGTCAAAATACCTGAAAGCGTGTCTTATTTTCCTATCAGAGCTGACCTTTACTATTCGTAGCAATTGTACCAAATTTGCTTCGATTATCTCAAAAAGCACTCTTAATTTAGAGTTTGTAAGATTTTGCTTGTATGGGAGGTACCACGCCCTCTTGTTTGAAATTGCTAATTTTCCTACCATAGTTTACATATACTATTGGTAGCAAATTTGGTTTGATTATCTCAGATAGTACCCTCAGTATAGTTTGTAAGACTTTGTTTGTATGGGTGTTACCACGCCCTCTTATCCGAATTCCTATCAGTGTTTACCTATACTATTGATAGCAAGTGTGCGAAATTTGGTTTGATTATCTCAGATATGTAGTACCATCAGTATAAAGTTTTTAAGATTTGGCATGTATGGGAGGTGCCGCGCCCTCTTGTTCAAATTTGACCAAATTTTGTTGAAAGCTTAAGTGATCCACCCTTAGTATGTATATGTAATTTGGTTGCAGTGCGTAGCTCCGTTTATTTGATGCCACATATGAGAGCTCCTTGCCCCACTGTGCGACCGTTGAAGATATTCAATAGTGTGGCTGCCGGAGTCTCAACACCTTCAAACCGCTGCACAAATGAATCTTTAAACTGCAGCCAGTCATGCCGGCAAAACATATTTGTGAAAGCCACTGTGATGCGCTTCCTTCCAATGAATTACTTAGAGCAATAATGAGGGCACTGCCCTCCACTGGATTATCTGACATTATCATGTCAACTGTGGAGCACCAAGCATAAGCATCAGCACCAGAACTTTCTGGGTTAAACTTTGGCAACGAAATAACTTTTGCCTCGTGTGTTGTTTTTCAGGCGCTTGTACCGCTTTAATCATCTCCAGAAAATTTATATTTTGAGATTTCAGAAGCGCACGCCATTGTTCACTTGAATTATCATGTGCAGCTGTGCCGACTGCATGCTGTTGCCTCGCTCTTTCAAAACATTAAAACAATGACATTTACAGTGGAGTCGAAAACAATTTATTCAAAAATATAGTAGAAAACTTAAAAATATCTTATTTATCTGACATATATGTATTTTTAGTAATAGAAAATAATGCCTAAAGGAAAAATGGGCGGTGCCACGTCGTTAAAAAAATGTCATGTCTCTGAAACTATTTTATGCACATAGATGAGATTTGGTGCATATATAAATTGCATCGGGACAATTAACGTTCATTGGTTTAATTTAATTGGAGATGCCCTGCCCTCTGTACAAGATAAGGTGTCGCAACGCCCACGATGAAATGCTAGTCGCTCATAAAATTTACTAAATGTGTCGTTCATTTTAATAGTAGTGTAATTCCATGAAGGGAAAAAGTAATCGCATAATATCAATTGGCTAGGATTTCGTTAGAAATTAATAAAATTGGTTTAAAACATAAAATTATGTTAAAATATACTATAGGTAAAATTCTAAATAACCACCGTTTGAAATCTTCTTTTCGCAATTCCAATCAATTGAAAAAATGGAGATAGGACTATGGCGCTCTAAGGTATCGATATATCAATAAAAAAAATGGCAAAAAATAAAAATCCAAATTAAAAATCATTGATTTTATTAAAATAAAATAAAATTTATTTAAATTATTTTGATGGAAAATTAATATTGGACATTTTTTTATTGTTTTTTTTTTTATGGGATGTTTTTATTTTTGGATGTTTTTTTTTATGTTTTTTCACAATTTTGACCTCCCCCTCCCCGGTCGTAACGCATCGTAACAAAACGTACAATCCCCACCCCACCCCCCTCCCTAGTAACGTAAAAAATCTCAATTTTGGTAATTTGAATTGTAGTTTTTTGTTGCATAAAATTATAAAATCGGCGTTACATAACGTAGTTGGCCCCTCCCACCCCCATGTCACACTTCGTAGCAAATCCGACCCCCCTCTCTCTGGCGCGTTATGTAATATGTGAACAGCCGCTAAGGTCACAACTGTAGAACAGAAAACTTTGCGAAGAAAACGAGGAAGCGTAGGTCCTTATGAGATTACACAGCGCAGAGCACATCGGGGCAGCTACAACAAACACTCATTATCTAGAAACGTGGACTAATATTTGTATATGAGAATCAATTGGGGATTCACGGAGATAAATACCTAAAAGTTTAACTGAAATTGTGATAGGCGGATAAAAAAAAGTACATGGAAATAAGTATGATTTTTGAAAAGTACGTCACAAGTTATAAGAATTTTTTTAGTTAAGTACAAAGTTTATACCTTTATTTTCAATATCCATTTTAATTACAATAATTTAAATTTGAAAACTTTTTAATTAGTTTTTTGGACAGAAAAAAATAACTTTATTCATAACGTACTCACACTGTACTTACTATCAGTACAAGTGCTCTCACTTTTGATGCTATTTTTAAGGAGTACCGTTAGAATCCAACAAAAAAAAATTATCCATTAAAAAAGTTGTATATAGTAGAGATTGTGCATACCCAATGTCACAAAAACGGATGAGAATCCATTTCGAACCCGTAACGTACATCAAAAACGAATTCAAAACGGATTTGCTTTTAATAATGGTAATGCTTTGAAGCGCTTATAAATAAAACAATAAGAAAAAAATATAACGATCCGCCTATGTTAGGATTCGAACCCGGATAAATCCGCAGTGACGGACCCGTTTCGAATCCGAAACGTACGAAAAAACGAATTCAAAATGGATTCGCTTTTAATAATGTTAATGCTGTATAATAACAAAAACAAAATGTTTTGAAGCGGTTATTAGTAATTAAAAAAAAAATAAAAAAAAGGATAAAAATCCACATTTTTTATTTGTTTTTTTTTATCTTTCTATTTTGATGAGATTGATTTTGTAAACGTTTTTAATTTCAAATTTTGGTAGTATTTTTATCAAAAGAAGGGAAAAGATAGAACACAGAATACTTATAAAGAAAAAACCCGAAATTTGTTTAATATATTGTACAAACTTTATATCTCAGCATCAGATAAGTCTATATCATTCAGCTCAATAGCCTAGTTGTCTAAAGTTTACTGTTTGTAAATAAATACTCTGGGAGCCCGGGTTCGACTCCCGGTTTGGTAGTGAATTTTTTTTTTCTTTTTTTTTTCAATTTAAAATAAGCGCTTCAACATTTTTTTTTATAAACAGCATTAACATTATTAAAAGCGAAGCCGTTTTGAACTCCTAAGCTCGAATTCAAAACGGATTCGCTTTTTTAGAGGAATTTCAGCCGCAAACGGGTCAGTAACGGATCCGCAACGGATAAAAATACGATAATATGAACCCGTTACGGATTCGAAAAGGGTCCGTTTGGCACACTGGGAATGCTTTTCATTTCAAAATTTTGACTTCGATTTTTTATTTTTGGCCTGTGGCAGGAACCACTGCACTAATACTAAAGCTCAAAAGGTTCTACTAAATATCGATACCTTACAGCGATATAGTCCTACTTTTTCAATTGGTTAGGAAATGAAAATAGAAAGTTTCAAACAGTGGTTTTTTAAAATAGGCTGCTATTTTTATAAAACGATATATGCAATGATTTTACCTATTTATTTTAACATAATTTTATATTTTAAACCTAATTTCTATAGTTTTTTATTAAATAGAGGTATTTTTTTTTAAATTGTGCGGACATTTTAAAATTTACTTGGTCAAATTTCGCATGAGTTCCGCTTAACGTTTTCTTAAATTTCGGTACAACTGAAAGGAATTTTTTAAATTTGGTTTTTAACTGCTACATCTACATTCTTTGAACTAGGGACTAAAATAGAGGGATCTTCCACACACTTCGTGTTCTTCTTAATCTAAAAGTGCTGCTCTTAATCAAACATGGGTTCCTCAAAATCAGTATTTATTTCAATGTCCTGACGAAATTATTACTATGAAAATTTTGCGTGTGAGTTTTTTTAGAAATTTTTTGGAACGTATTAAATTCTTTTTTTTTTGGACCAAATTTTAAAATGTCTCAGAAAATTCTGAAAAAATTCACGCGTAATCTTTTATTCTTTGGACAATTCTAAGTATTTCGTAAGATGCCTAGTTTTCCTCTTCTACTGGAAAAAGACTTCACGGCAACACTTTATTGTTAATAATTTGAACCAATATTGATTACCCCAATTTTTTCTGGGATGTATAAGGTGTTCAACCTTACTGTATTATACAGAACAGTTTTGTATTTGAGGCCATTGTTCTGTATACATTTTTAAGCATTGAAATATTTTGTATTTTAGAATGTGTTCTGTATTTGTTTAGTATTTCACAAAATTGTTTTGTGGAGCGATTTCCACCAAAAAATCAAATAATAAAATAGAAGCATAATCGAAATATTGTTATCTACGTGTATAAATATTGCACACAAACACTTAATTTGGAATGAAAAAAGAGGTGTCGGTTACATTGTTTATTCTAACGAACTCAAATGGTCTAAATTTTAGACTTTAGACTCTAAAATCAATATCGAGCCTCCGATTTTTAACGCGAAGATTGTTCTACGACAGTGGTCGGAAAGCCATAGCTCAATTGAGGAGAGACACTTCACACGCATTCTTACGCTCTTTCATTCAGTTGTCGCAAAACCATCGACAAAGTAACATCGAGCGCATCTGTCGTTCTGCACATGAAAAAATTTCTTTACAGCTATGACAAATTCTTTTTGTGACTAGATTCATATTTTTAGTTTAAGAAACGCTCAAAATCTTTTAGGCTTGCCACCTGTTTTTTTTTTTGTTGTTGATTTTGCTTAAACCATTTATTTAAAAAAAAAAATTAAATTTTAGTCTTAAAACGCTTAAATAAACTTTTTAAAAATCCAAAATATATTTTTAGGGTTGCCACCTGGTTACTTTAATAATATCAAAATTTGCTAAGATCATCATTTCCCAACTATAAATTCACATCTTGGGTCCAAAAACAACGAAACAAAAATTTAGAGTTGCCATATTAGGGTTGCCAGACGTTAATTCGCAAAATGGAGTTTCTTAATTAAGTTTCTTTATTGAAAAGTTATATTTTCGACCAAAAAACTTACAGTAATTTTTTAGGATTGCCACCTGGTTTTTTTAATAAAATCAAAATTTTATTTCAATAAATTACTAAGATCATTATTTTCTCCCTATAAATTGACTTATTGGATCTAAAAACAACGAAACAAAGATTAATGGTTGCTATGTTAGGGTTGCCAGACTTTTTTAACTATCTGTACAATCTGTACCACCTGCAGCCATCTGACCGATCTTGAAACCAAGAATTTCTACTTAGTCACAAAAAGCATGATTTTAACATAACAGGTGGCAACACTAAAAATATAAGATAATGTTAAATTTTTAAAAAGTTTATCTAAGCGCTTTAAGACCAAAATTTTTATTTTTTTTTTTAAATATATGGTTTAAGCAAAATTTACAAAAAAAAACCAGGTGGCGACCCTAAAAGTTTTTGTATGATTTTTAAAAAGTTTATCTGCGCGTTTCCTAAACTAAAAATTTGAATAAAGTAAAAAAGAAAGAATAAAAATAAAATGTTTTTAAGAATTTCTCATAGCTGTAGACAAATTTTTACTCGATGTTGCTTTGTCGAAGGTTTTGCGACAACTGATTGAAAAAGCATAAGAAGACAGAACTATGCTTGCACTCGATGCAATGATTTTTCGGTTTTAACGCATATTTTTTTTGCAATGAATATTCACAATATCTATTTCGTACTCTTTTCTGTGAACATTTCTTTTCAGTGCATTCTCTCTTCTTTCACTAACACACTCTCAAATTTATTTTTGCCGACCCCTGTTTTACGACATTTTTATATTAAAAAAAAAAACTTCTCTACCAAACACTAATGTTTACTTCATATTAAAAAAGACAAGAGGGCGTGGCACCTCCCATTAAGGAAAAATTTTCAAAATACTGCAGTGTAGGGTATTTAATGTTTGGCCAGGCCAAAGGTTACACCCATACTAGTTTATGTTAAATTCGGCAATAAATATTTCAATTTAATTAAATCCTTCTCTTGGGTTTTTTTTTTTTTTTTTTTTAAAAAAAAACAATTATAATTAAAAAGACAAACCAAAAAAAAAAATTTTTTTATCGTCAATAAAATGAAAAAATTTTTTAACTTAAAAATTACTGCCATACCTAAATTGGAGCGTTAGTCGAGCGGCAGCGTAATTTAACCGTCTCTGTTTCGGTTTGCTCCATATAAACTGTATAGACATGAAAAAGACAGAGTCATTGTGAAATGGATCCTTAAACTTTAAAAAGTTACCTACAATTGTACTTTTTCATAATTCCCAAGAATAATAATAGGTGAGTTTTTTTGGGAATCTATCTGGACTTTCTTTAGCACTTTACGATAAATGTATGGGAAAGCAACAACAAAAAGCGCTAAACTAATGCACGTTAAATTAAAGTGGAAAGTTCCGCGGCTAAATAGTATTGCCGTTTGACATCGTTTTATAATAGGTTTTTTCCTATTGTAACTTCGCCTTCGTTATCTATTGTAAGTTGACATTTGTGTGATGTTGACATTTCCGTGTGGTTTTAATTTATTTATTTTTTGCTGTTCCCTCCTTTTTAATTTTTTATTTTGGATAAAAAAATTTGGATACAAAATGTCGGCTAAAGAAAAAAGGTAATTTTAAAATTAAAGTAAATATGGATGTTGTTGGCCAATGGCAAAAACAAATTCGGAACCATCTGAGCTTGTTATGCATGAGAATGAATCGGATCGAATCATTTCCATTTGAACACAACTAAAATAACTTTGCAAACAACTCTGTCAGTACATTAATCGTTTTTTTTTTATGTTGGCATTGTAGCGTCACCTCCTTAGTCGAAGCCAATGGACAAATGTCATCGAATTATCTTGCTTTTGGTCTCGAAAAATTACAAGGCCAAGACTGTTTGCTCATTGCTAATTGCAACTGATACGGATAAGTTTCCAGATCCACAGCAGGTGGGACTTTTCCTGGTACAATGATGGCTGGCCTTGGATTGCTTGGCTTAATGTTAGATAAGCGACCTAATGGCTCGTATAAGACTGATTTACGAAAAAAATCCTTGGAAGTTATTAAACTAATAAAAATTAATTTCTTTTTTGTATAAAAAAACGTAAAGCTTTTTGATTCATGCAGTTGTACTTGGGCAAGACGCCAGCAGATGTTTTAAAAGAAAGTTTTGAAAGTGTAAAAATCAACTAAACGATACAGCGCCAGGAACCTTTGAATATGATGCAATATTTGATGTCACTGCTGCTGTTGTGCTTTTCAAACTTTTGTAGCCACGACTACTTATAAGCGTTTTCTTTTAGTCGTGGCTTTAAAACTGCACAAGATGGAAGACTGATTATAAGTGATAATCGTTGCGTGGCATAACAGTAGCGATGATAGTTTATTTATGGGGATGGGGATGATGCTATGGAAACAAAATCTGTAGTCAAACGTGGCATGGGAGAGGATTCTAGTGATGGTAATTAGTATATTAAATACAAATAACCCAAATGCAAACTTTGCATTGCAAAGTTTAATTTCTTAAGGATTTAAGATGAAGAAGTGAAACTCAACGCCTCAAATCGCAAATGTAAAGCTAACGATGCTGCTACCATCCGCTCGACCTGTTGGAGCCAGTTTCAATGAAATCTGGTTATACAGCTAAATCGGGCAAACTAGCATATACAGGTAGTGAGTACTCATCGAAAAAGGCAAAGAAGGGTGATATGAAAAAGAAAGGCAAAGTAGATCCATACACCTACATACCATTGAGTAGAAATTAAATAAACGGTAAAATTAATAGAGACAATTCTAAATCATAATCTCAATAATGAAATCTTTTTTAATTTGCTATATAGTTCACGTGTTAAAAGTTCACGCAAAGGAGCATTCAAAGGTGTAAGAGCAAGATACAAAAATCTTATAAAAAATTAAATGATTGCGGGTTTCTTTTTAAAATATAAAGTCAATATTTTATTGTTAAAAGCTTGTAAAAAACAAACAGTTTGAAAGCAAGGCGTGTTAAATTTATTACTGTATAAAATAAAGCACATAATTACTATGTGAACTAAATAATTCATATTTTTTTAAAAGTTTATACTTATTTGGAACATTAAGCACATTAAAAGTATTAAAATTACTTCTGGATGTAAATGTCCTGAGAAAATTGCTGAAAACATTAATTTTTTTATACAAAAGTTGAACATTTACAGTTTATTTAAATCGTCAAAGTATTGATAAGGTTTTTTAAAAAATTTTATGACATTCCATTAATTTAAAACTAAATTAACTTTTCTGGATAATTGATAAAAGAAAGACAATAGAAAACATATGGCACTGCTGCCTTAAAATAATAAAAATATAAAGCATTGGAATATTAACTGTTTAGAAAATAGAAATCAGCAAGTCAATACATGTTTTTCATTGACTTTCTTACTAACTTTAGCACTTAATTTATAATATTTATATGCTAAAAATCCAAATTAAAAATGGGTTTGCTCTTCCAGCGGAACAAAAATAGAAAAAAATAAAAGCTTATTTGCAAACTAATTGAAAATGTGATAAAGTTTGCTTTACTTTCCGGTAGTAAACTTTGAAACAGACTCCAACAGCCCAATATATGATGAATGTTTATAGGCAGTAGCTAAATGAGATAATTTTTCAACAAATTCATTGCTGAGATACCCTTCTCTTCAAGTAAATTCATAAGTTAATCATATAGATAACCATCGAGCACATCACCAGCAACAGCGTATACCTTATCATTCCACTTGCCTTCAAAAATACACATTTCATCAAGAGTCTGTCTATTCGAGGGGACTCGCGTACGCGAAAGCTCAAATTAGCGTACGCGAAAAAAGCTTTCGGAAAACTTGCGTACGCGAAATCCAGTGAAAATCTTTCCCCCGGGGCAGCTTCGTTACGCATGATTAATTTAGAGTGCGCGAAATTCGCGAAAGTAAGGAGAAGTGGGTGGCCTGCGGCCGCAGCTCAGGATTTAAAACTCCCAAAAATCCAACATCGGCTTCGCTTCACACAAAGTTTGCTAACCAAATTGCGCGCAGCGTACGCAACATTTTTTAGCCTGCGCTGCAATACTAAATTTAAATTTATCAAGCTCCCCGGAGAAAGAACTTCTCTGGATTTCGCGTACGTAAGTCTTCCGAAAGCTTTTTTCGCGTACGGTAACTGAGCTTTCGCGAACGCGAGTCCCCCCGAATAGCAATCTTCTTTCATCAATACCAAAAACGCCATTATATTCACCCTCCTGTGGTGTTCTTTGTAGGAAGGAGCAGGTGAGTGATAACGTTGTGTTGCCCCTAACATTTATTTAAAATTTTGGCTTGCTACGCATTTCACCCATACCGGGTTTACCAGCATTTGGATAAATTTCGGGTTCTTCCTCAGTGTTAAGTGCATGATTCACATTGAAACCGACAACTTTTTCCTTGTCGCCCTGCTTGATTAGCTTTGGCTTTTTGCGCCTTACGCTCTGCGACAATTTCTTCAGTTAAAACTCAACCAATTCGCGTTCACCCTTGGTGTGAATGTGATGTTTAATACCACAACCGCAGCTGCACCATAAGCTTGGCTATTGATCATTTAAAACCGTAGCATGTCCATTAACCGAATAATCTGGATTTTTCGACATGTGGCAAAGGGTTTACCAAAAACATTTTTAAGCGAATTTGCCTTGGCACTGGCGGCGATATTGAAAAAACGTAATGTGGCTTTGTTCAAACTGTTAATTTTTTCCTGTATTTTTAAAAAACTATTTAATTTTTTTCCACAAAATTTTGTACAAAATTCAGCCGGCAGATCGTGCAAAACCAAAATAAAAAAAAAACCAAATGTCAGCTGTTAATAAAGAAGAAGACAATTTTCGAAAGTGCTATTCACAATGCAGCGTTTTGTTCGACCACAGTTAGCACATTTAAGCCCACTTTAAGCTCACTTGCCATGAAAACGCACCTAATAACACTAGTTTACAGCAAAAATGTGATCTGGTTGCCACTTTAAAATTCTTATGTAAAATGACTCCCTGATTCCGAAAGTAACTTCTTGTTTTTCTATGGAGACGTTTTCGAGAAATCCCCCTTTTCCTGTTTTTGAAGAGGGGGAAAAATATGATCTCATATAATCACATATATCTCGTAAACCAGCAAAGATAGCTTAACAAATAAGACAACAAAAGAAAGGTAATAAAATTTTACATAAACGCCCCGATCAAAAAAAGTATATCAAAAATATATCAAAATGATATCCAAAATTTGTCAGTGACATACTAAATTTTGATAAAAAAAGGATATCACAGTGATATACGGAATGTAACGCTTTTCGAATATCACCATGATATCAAAAAAAGATATCAAAATGATATCAAAAAAAGATATCAAAATGATATCAAAAAAAGATATCAAAATGATATCAAAATGATATCAAAATGATATCAAAAATAGATATCAAAATTATATCAAAAAAAGATATCAAAATGATATACAATTTTTGTACATTTCTGATAAGTACAAAATTGACATAACCAATTTTGGGTCAGATAAATAAACCGACGCAGATAATGGCGAAATTTTGCAATATTGTGGTTGATCGTCGGCAACAAGTTTTTAGAAATCGCAATTATGCAGCAAATGAATGAAGTGTCGGTTTTTTTGAACTCAATTATATTTTTTCTGCTTTTTCACTAATTTTATTAGAAAATTCACTTCTTACTAAAATTGGCTGTGGAATTCGGTAAAAATAAAAAAACCTAATTGTGCAAAAGAACCCCAGTAAAAAATAGATACTAATCGAGAAAATCGATGGATAAATAACGGAGTTATAATCAATTAATTGAAAATACCAAAGTCAAATTTTACTCTATTTTTGTAATTTTCCTTGCATAAGGGTACAATTTTGAAATTTTTTTTTCCGATTCGACCGATTCATATTTTTTTTGATTAGGTGGACCCTCATTAGTAAAAAAAAATTATTTTTATTTTTTTCGCTCGTGTAGTGCTGCAATATTAGAAAAAAAAACAATTGAGGCGTTGCGTGCATTAACGCCCTAAGTCGACTTAGGGCGTTTTTGCGCCCATCGCTTTTTTGAAAAGCTTGGGTCCTCAAATATATGTGTACTTAATTTCAACTTCCAATTTCGATCACAGAATATGGTAGAGCAATATATATATACTGTTTAAAGGGTTGCGTGCAAGAAGGGCGTAGTGCGACTTGGGGCGTTTTTGCATAAATCAATTCGCGGTAGGAAAAACGGTTTTTACATAAAACCAAGGTGCTGAATGCAAAAATTTTATATGGCAAAAATGTTTAGAATTGTCCAAAGAGTACGTGTGATTTTTTTTTAGATTTTTTTTTTTTTTAGCCAAATTTTGAAAAATTATAAAGTGTTCGAAAAAATTCTGAAAAAATTCACACATATTTTTTGGACGATTCTAAACATTTTCTGCCTTGCACACTTTTTTCGTAAGGCACCTTGCTTTTGAATTAAATCCATTTTTCCGGCCGGGTAAAAAAATTGCAATGTTTGAGTGGCCATATTTCGATAAATTTTTAGCTTAAGAAAATTTTCAATAAAGCATTTTAAAGGAAACTTTATCTCCTTATTTTTTATCAAATGTTGTCTTTTCCTATCTTTGATCTAAAAAAAGTTATCGTCGAAAGAGTAAAAAAAAGACAAGAATTCGAAATTTTTTTTTTTGATTTCAATATTCATTAAAATTCATTGCGCCGCTTTTGTGTAATATTGAATCAAAATATTCAATTCTTTAAAAGTAGGTGTGACACTCTTGCCATCCCATCCCATTTACGCTATTTATAATCAGCATTTGTTTACCAAACTTAACCACCGTTTGCGAAATATTGCCAAATAAATTATAATTTTAAAGCATTTGCTACGCCTTTCTATGATTATCTACAGGGTTAGAATTGATCCCAGTCTTAATGTTATACTAATATAGAACATTGTACCAAATTTCGTTAAAATCTCTATAACCGTTTGCAAAAAAAATATTTAGCAAGTGCAAAACTTAGATGCAAATGTATGCATGCATTTTATAAAATTAAAATTTTAAAGAAATAAACAAAAATGCACATTTATAAATAATTACGGTGAAAGTATATTTCATTCCCATCATTTTAAAAAAAAAAATCATTAAAATCGGAACAGTTTTGCCGGTTTCCCAAGCAAAATGCTAACGTTACTCCAGTGACAGTCAAATGGATTTATGCAAAAACGCCCTACAATTTAAAATTTTCCTTCTTCGATAATTCTGTCAATATGCGTTAGTATTATGTGTTAGCGGTAATTATTTACTCATTTTATTAGGTTTAATTGAATAAATTTGTTTTCCAAGGTTTAAATGATGGTTTGTTCTTTTTATCAGCATTTAAAAACTTTAAATTGAATTATCTCGAAATGCAATTTTTCGACTTGGGGCGTTATTGCACGCAACGCCTCAATTATTTGAGGTGTCACTTTACTTCAACTGATCTGTAGAGAGAACGTCATATTCTACTCCTTATCTGAGGATCTCATTGACATTTAACATTTTCTTGTTTGAAAAAATAGAAAAAGTCAAGTTTTATTACTTTTGTCATTTACTTATTTTATTACAAAAAAATTCAGTTAATACGTATTAAATTTTTGTTTTGGTAATTAAATAGACAGTAATTTAGTAGGTTCATTCATTAAATCTAGAATAGAGCTGTCATTTTTCTTCCGATCTTGGTCCGCATTAACTCAAAATGTTTGTAATAAAATTGTTTAAACCTTCGATAGGTCAGCGGAATAAAAACACAACAATTATTGTGGAAAAAGGAACTTTGTCCAAAAAAACCACATTTATTCACAGCACACATAAAGCACAGTAAAAACACAACTTTTCACTACAATAGCTCAAATAATACTGATACATTACACAAATATGAAAATACATTTTGTTGATTCTCTGAGAAAAACTCGTATACATGGTGTATACGATACAGTGCCCGCAAAAACCGGCAGGTTTTTAATAGCGATGCCCATCTCAATTAATTTGTTCAATTGGCTCATCTGCAGTTTCGATAGACAAAACACAGATTTTCTGCACGGGTCGCTTCAATCGATTTGTTGGCGTTTGTATCACAACTGATATACATAGATAGCTTTACAGATCTTTCCCAGCGACCATTGTGCTGGGGGAAATACTTCGCTCTGGATGCTTAAGTGATAATACACTTCTCGCCCTTAACACTTCCCACATACCATTTTCAGCTCTTTATTCGCACCAACAAAATATGTACCATTATCGCTGCAAATTCGCTCACAACGCCTTCGTCTGCAAATAAAACGCTCATAGCAAGCAATAAAAGATAAAGAAGTTAAATCTGTCATAGTATCAATGTACACTTCTCGTGTCTTTAAACAAGCAACATTAGTTACCTAACATTTTTTATTAAATACCACCTACTTAAACAACCATTTAATGACAAAGTTTATAGTAGGAGATACGAATAAGGAGAGATTTTCACTCATCTGTTTAATGGATGAAACCTATTTTTTATGAAAGTAAATACGTTTAGAAACATATTGTGAGTGGGTTGCCTAAAAAAATCCTGGAAGGCTATGGTTCATTCCATATTGAAAAGTGCATTTTTTTCAAAAAATCCACTCATCTGTTTAATGAAAAAATCATATACCATTCGAAAGTTTAGAGCCTCTACAATATGTAAAAGTAGGGTTGCCTATTTTTTTCCTGGCATGGCATAGGGTTGCCAGGCTTTGAAAGGTCGGCCAAAACCACAAATTTCCACTCTGCGTTTAAAAAAAAAATGTGTTTAATGGAAAAATTATATACCAATCGAAAGTTTAAAGCCTCTTCAATATGTTAACGTAGAGTTTCCTATTTTTTCTGGCAAGGCATAGGGTTGCCAGGCTTTAAAAGGTCGGCCAAACCACAAATTTGCACTCATCTGTTTAATGAAAAAATTAGATGCCATACGAAAGCTTAGAGCCTCTACAAAATGTTAAAGTAGGGTTGTAGGTTTGTGTTTTGAAAAAAAATTTGTTTAATGAAAAAATTATATACCAACCGTAAGTTTGAAGCCTCTACAATGTGTTTACGTAGAGTTGCCTACTTTTTTCCTGGCAAGGCATAGGGTTGCGAGGCTTTAAAAGGTCAGTCAATACCACAAATTCGCACTCATCTGTTTAATAAATGAATTTTGTGTTAAAATAAAGATAATTTCATTGCGAACACGGTGATACAGGGTTGCTTGTGAAAAACCTGTTTTAAGCCAGGGTTGCCGAGCTTTAAGAAATGAAATATTGGTGCAAATGAAAATGTGCGACAGAGAGATCCGAGCGAACTATTTGGTTAGGATGTATACTAGACCTATCGTTAAAATTGAAAATGAAAAAAACCTTGCTCTCAGGGGCTAAAAAGTTTCCTATTGGTGTAAATATCAAGCATAAAAATTTTGGTTCCGATCGGAAAATATTTTACAGTGCCGCAAGGCCGTTGAAGGTCGGAAAAACGCTATTTATATGGAAAAATGGTGCCTTAATCGCTAGAATCAGTCCTATCTCTGAAACTATTTGAGATAAGTGAATGAAAATTAGAATGTGTACGAACAATGCTTAAGTTATTTGCATCCAATAAAAAACTGGACGATGCCACGCCCCCTCGATCCGAAATTCTTGTATCTCTGGAAATATTGGACTCAGGGGAATGAGACTCGATACATATGTAAATGGCACTGGTAAAAAAATGTTTCGTAAAAATTGGCGGGGTTACGCCCATTCCTTTTAAAAAAATCAAATTTGTCATATCTCTGAAACTATTTGATACATTTGAATAAGATTTGATTTCAGGTAATGTGAAGAGAACAGGATATGGCACTGTAAAAATGTTAAAGCAATTTAAGCTACTTAGTTGATATAGAAGCAGTAATTTTTTCTGCTCTTATTTTGGTCTCCTAAGTATCGACACCATGCAAAAAAATTTGGTCCCAATTGGAACATATTTGACCGTGCCACCAGGCCGTTAAAGGTCGGAAAAACGCTATTTATATGAAAATAAGGAAACAATCAATCCCATCTTTGGAACTATTTAACATAGGAGGATAAGATTTAGTATTTATATGAAGAATACTTAAGTTAATAGTATCCAATAAAAAAATGGGCAGTGCCACGCCCCCTCCAACCGAAATTTGTCGTATCTCTGAAAATATTTGGCTCAGGTAAATGAGGTTTGGTATTTTTCTAATTGGCATTGGGAAAAAATTTTCAAAAAAACGGGCGGCGCCACGCCCCCTCATTGAAAAAAAGAACAAATTTGTTATATCTCATCCTCCTATGTCAAATAATTTCAAAGATAGGATTGATTGTTTTCTTATTTTCATATAAATAGCGTTTTTCCGACCTTTAACGGCCTGGTGGCACGGTCAAATATGTTCCGATTGGGACCAAATTTTTTTTGCATGGTGTCGATACTTAGGAGACCAAAATAAGAACAGAAAACATTACTGCTTCTATATAAACTAAGTAGCTTAAATTGCTTTAACATTTTTACAGTGCCATATCCTTTTCTCTTCACATTACCTGAAATCAAATCTTATTCATATGTATCAAATAGTTTCAGAGATATGACAAATTTGATTTTTTTAGAAGGAATGGGCGTGACCCCGCCCATTTTTACGAAACATTTTTTTACCAGTGCCAATTACATATGTATCGAGTCTCATTCCCCTGAGTCCAATATTTCCAGAGATACAAGAATTTCGGATCGAGGGGGCGTGACATCGTCCATTTTTTTATTGGATGCAAATAATTTAAGCATTGTTCGTACACATTCTAAATTTCATTCACTTATCTCAAATAGTTTCAGAGATAGGACTGATTCTTGCGATTAAGGCACCATTTTTCCATATAAATAGCGTTTTTCCGACCTTCAACAGCCTTGCGGCACTGTAAAATATTTTCCGATCGGAACCAAAATTTTTATGATTGATATTTACACCAATAGGAAACTTTTTAGCCCCTGGGAGCAAGGTTTTTTTCATTTTCAATTTTAACGATAGGTCTAGTATACATCCTAACCAAATAGTTCGCTCGGATCTCTCTGTCGCACATTTTCATTTGTACCAATATTTCATTCCTCAAAGCTCGGCAACCCTGGCTGAAAACAGGTTTTTCACAAGCAACCCTGTATCAACGTGTTCGCAATGAAATTATCTTTGTTTTAACACAAAATTTATTTATTAAACAGATGAGTGCAAATTTGTGGTATTGACTGACCTTTTAAAGCCTGGCAACCCTTTGCCTTGCCAGGAAAAAAATAGGCAACTCTACGTAAACACATTGTAGAGGCTTTAAACTTTCGATTGGTATATAATTTTTTCATTAAACAAATTTTTTTTAAAAACACAGTGCAAATTTGTGGTATTGGCCTACCTTTAAAGCCTGGCAACCCTATGCCTTGCCAGGAAAAAAATAGGCAACCCTACTTTAACATATTGTAGAGGCTCTAAGCTTTCGAATGGCATCTAATTTTTTCATTAAACAGATGAGTGCAAATTTGTAGTTTTGGCCGACCTTTTAAAGCCTGGCAACCCTATGCCTTGCCAGAAAAAATAGGAAACTCTACGTTAACATATTATAGAGGCTTTAAACTTTCGATTGGTATATAATTTTTCCATTAAACACATTTTTTTTTAAACGCATAGTGCAAACTTGTGGTAATGACTGACCTTTTAAAGCCTGGCAACCCTATGCCTTGCCAGGAAAAAAATAGGCAAACCTAATTTAACATATTGTAGAGGCTCTAAACTTTCGAATGGTATATAATTTTTTCATTAAACAGATGAGTGGAAATTTGTGGTTTTGGCCGACCTTTTAAAGCCTGGCAACCCTATGCCTTGCCAGGAAAAAAATAGGCAACCCTACTTTTAAATATTGTAGAGGCTCTAAACTTTCGAATGGTATATGATTTTTTCATTAAACAGATGAGTGGACTTTTTGAAAAAAATTCACTTTTCAATATAGAATGAACCATAGGCTTGCCAGGATTTTTTTAGGCAACCCACTCACAATATGTTTCTAAACGTATTTACTTTCATAAAAAATAGGTTTCATCCATTAAACAGATGAGTGAAAATCTCTCCTTATTCGTATCTTAGACTATTACCAGCATTATCTAAGCCTGTATGTAAGAAAGGTTTACCAATTCTTACTGTATTATCTTCTTACAATGCAGACATTAATTTTTCTCACATTTTGCAATATATCGCGCACAAATTACATTTTGCTCCATAATAACGTTCTCCAAAACTTCTGTCTCGCAAATTGCATCAGTACTTACACAGCACCATGCATTGTCGCTCTATGAAGATTGGCAATAATCAAAAATATGCGAACCATTTTTAACTCTCATCGAATGCCTTATCTCATTAGGCACATCAGCCCTGCTATTCTGCTGCCCAATCTTATTATTTAAAATGGAATTCAAGAATTCAATTGAGCTCCCATGCTGCACATGTTTTCTTTTCTTTAGCACAAGTATTCATTTCACAAAGTCTTTCTCTTTTTCTTATTTCAGCAGAACTTCAATTATTCTTTCTCTCGAAGGGCAAGCACCTGTTCTCCTTTGCGCTTCGACTGTCACTCATTACCTTTATGCCTGGCTCCATCGAGAAATTTTAGTACAAATGCTAAAATATCTATAACGTTCTCCAAGCTATGCGCATACTCCAATAGGACAGCCCAGCCGATTACCGGAATATGTATTTGCATGTATGTACATGATCATGTTTTGATATAATGCTGAGCAAATCCAATTCAGCCTACAAATTTTCTGACTAGCAATTCTAAAATTTAGTCCATTCTTTTGGAGCAGACAAATCTCGACTCAATAAATTATCCGAGCTAAGTATATTTGGTGTTAATATTTGGCCAATCTCACTGTTGCTCATAATTTCTGATAAGATACCAATAAAGTACCACTTGTGAATCGCACCGCAGGAAGTATTCACAACCTGTCCAGCCTATTTCCTCCAGCACTTTGGTCAGAAGTTGAACCAACAATCTTGCGCCAAACACTCTAATCTTGACACTGTTTCCATTTCCTACAGTGTTGCATGCGCTTTTGATGCTTAAAGATTCACTGAAACTCATATGCTTTGCTCCATTGTCACATAAATCACTGCACCATATATGATGCCTCGGAAAACCATGTATCTGCACCTTTGTGCCCGCAATCCACCTCCTAATTATGAAATTTTTAAAATACCAAATTCTATCTCAGTACTCTCTCCAGCGCTATTCTATCTCATCATGAACATTTTGCTTAATCTCTACTAATTTTCCATATAAAAAGCTCAAAATCACCGCTCTTCAAAAAAGCAGTGACCATATCCCTTACTAAAGTAAGCACCAATTTCTCTGCATATGCACCCATTACGCAACAATGCATTTAAAAATCTTTCTGTATTATATCAGTAGCCAAAAAGAATTCCTCTTCGGCCACTCTTGCATATTGAATCAAAGCTCCTACTGCGCTCTGTGTAGATGATGTCATACCATATGTCATAACTGTCAACCAATATTTATGCAATGTGTCGACCTTAACATTATCTTAATATCAGCATAAATCGCAATTGAATACCTTCTAAAACGCATAATTAAATGAAAAAGGTTTTTCTACATCTTATCAAACAATTGCTTTGATTCAAAGGCACGCCTGTTTCAGTCGAACCGTTTACAACAAAGACCACTTTAAATTTTATTTCATGACGCAATTAAAAATTACCTTGCTCTGCTCTACCAATGTCTTTTCTCAAATGCTTAAGCTCGTCATATTTTCATAAAAGCAATATAAGTATTTTGCTTCAATACACAATCCCTCTCCAATCGCTACTCTTAACACATGAATCATTTAAATATTCAATTATTCTTTTTTAAAGAAATCATTACTGTAAAAAGCCCTTAACTATCTCTAGAATATGTTTACAAAAATTGTCTTTGGATATTTGTTCTTCTTTTTCTGATCTCAAATGTTTTAGCTCAGCAACTTGATCTAGTTGCCAAAGCCGCAGCAATATCTCATCTAAATGTCCATTATTAGTGCACTCTACAGAAGCCATATTCGCCTCCTGTATTTGCTCTTGCTCAAAAATAATTTCTCTAAATGCGATAATAAAACCGTAGCTCCATTCTCATCGTGCAAACTCATCGCCCTGACCGTTCTACCCTTTGCTATCAGAAGAAGAAAATAATAAATAAATACATTTATAAATAATAATAAATTTAAACAATTATTGTAACACTCAGACTACATTTCAGCATCATGCCTAGTTCTTTTTGTTTTAAATGGCGTTCATTTTAGAAAATTTTGGTTTTTAGATCCATCCCCTAGTCAGATATTTGATTTTTTTGTTTGGTTGTTAGCTGTATGTTAGCGAAACCTTCTCTATAGATTTGTGCAGACAAAGCACACTGTTGTGCAGCTCTACGGCACATACTGGCTGTAATTTTCTCCGCAGCACTGCGCGCAGTTGGCAAATTTCTCGATTGATCCCACACATTACTTGCAGCAAATAGCCTTTTAGCATTCTGCTCTCTCTGTTATGCTCAGATTGACGCGCTGTCTCTCACTATCACCATTTCCATTTGTAACTATTCAGCTGAAAGCGCTCTTTTAATTTCTTTTAACGCAGGAAAAGTTTCTCGAACAATCGATTACTTTTGTTGAAAATCTGATTGATGCCGTTATCTATTTTGATGTCTAATGGAAGAATAATTAAAATAATAAAAAGGAAAAATATTGCCAATATATATATATATCCTATTCCTTCAATTTTCTATAAAGCGCCAAAACCTTTACCATCACTGTGAGTTTTATGTAATATTTTGTGCCTATGTGCCACTGTGAGTGATTGCCTTTGTCTCGCACACAAACTCCTTTGAGTTCGCATCATATACGATACAAACTCTCTTGCTCTATGGCGTTTCGCTCTTTGAAACGTATTATTATATATACTTTTATTGCACACATACAAGCCCATATCAATTTGACATGAACTAATTTGCACTATAGCTCTTGGTACCATTCGCTCTTGGTCATCTTGCTCTTGCACAATTTACTCTCTTTGAATATCGGTGACGATACCCAAAAATGACCAATATGCTCTACCTATTTTCATAACATGCATGTTACTACCCAACAGAAAATTTCGATGCGCATCCCCAAGATGCAATAGCGATGCGCGTCCTTCTCGCATCCAAAGAGCTGATTTGTATGCGCATATTTTCTGCGCTATAGGTAGCGAGAGCGAAGCGCATCCAAAGAGCATTTCTGAATGCGAGAGCGATGCGCATCCAAAGAGCATTTCTGGTAGCGAGAGCGATGCGCATCCAAAGAGCATTTCTGGATGCGAGAGCGATGCGCATCCAAAGAGCATTTCTGGTAGCGAGAACGATGCGCTTTCGGTCACGTATTAACGTACAAAACAAAATAAATCAATAAGTCGTCTTCGTAAGAGCGCGATGATAGAGTAGTGGTCTAGCGACTGGCACTGCGATTGAGAGTTGTAGCAACCGTGAGGTCCTCGGTTCAACTCCGGCCCAGACCTAACACAAAAGTTTTCAACTTGCAATTTTTCAATTAGAATTAATTTAGTAAAATAAAAATAGTTATAATTACATCAAAAAAAAAAAAAAAAAATATAGTCTGATGTGTCTTTGTTGACGAAGATATAAAATTTCAATTAAAAATTAATTTTTTAAATATTTTTATTGTCATCCAAAAAGCATCTAAAGAGCATTTCTGAATGCGAGAGCGATGCGCATCAAAAGAGCATTTCTGGTAGCAAGAGCGATGCGCATCCAAAGAGCATTTCTGGTAGCGAGAGCGAAGCGCTTCGTTCCAATGACATGCCAATGTTAATTTCAGCGCTTTTGGCAACGAGAGAGATGCGCTTCACTGCTGCTTTAGAGCGCTTCAGAAGCGCTATTGATGCGCTCCATTCCCCATTGGGTACTTGCTAAGAATCTGTGAGTGTGAAAAACGCATATGAAGCCGCTGCCTCACTGTAACAGAAACATGATCAACGCATTTGATCAATTTCATACACCCTAAAAAACAAACAATGTATTTGTATAAAACAAAAAAAAACGCAATTCTCTTCTTTCTGTTCTACACATAAGCCGCAAAAGAAAGAGAAAATAAAATAAAAAAATAAAAGCCCTTTTACGCATACGAAAAACAGTACACGCACTCTCAATTTCTATGCACTCACACTCACAACTATGATGCTGCAAGCAAAACGCACACACGCACTCAAAGCAATCTGCTCATGTTGCTTTTGTTATTATTTATCAAAAACTAAATGCACAATATTTGTCACAGAATCTATTATAAAATTGTAAACTCTTTACAAAATTATTATCACGCACTATGCCCTAGCTCTACACTTCACAGTTCTTAGCATAAACGCAAAAAAGGCAAACAAATCAAAACAAAAAAGCCGCAAAATTTCTCACATTGACGCCGCACTGTCGTCGACATTGCTCAAGGCACTCACAGTGACTTCAATAACACACTCACAATAGCACTTTTTAAAATATAATACTCACAAATTATTATTGTTTTATGCATTTTGCAGAAATATAGTTAATACTTATTATTAACTAAAACATCGAATGTCGCAACCGCATTTGCTCGCTCATTTTTTCTGACATCACAGCGCCAGTATACTTCCCCTTCTCTCTCTGCACAGCCACACAAGTAAGTGATGTTCTCTTCAGTACAGCGGTCTTCTCATTAACAATTCCTCTCATGCCAAACTCACATATAAATATTTAATATTTGAAATTAAATCCCAATGGGGAATGGAGCGCATCAATAGCGCTTCTGAAGCGCTCTAAAGGAGCAGTGAAGCGCATCTCTCTCGTTGCCAAAAGCGCTGAAATTAACATTGGCATGTCATTGGAACGAAGCGCTTCGCTCTCGCTACCAGAAATGCTCTTTGGATGCGCATCGCTCTCGCAACCAGAAATGCTGTTTGGATGCGCATCGCTCTCGCTACCAGAAATGCTCTTTGGATGCGCATCGCTATCGCATTCAGAAATGCTCTTTGGATGCTTTTTGGATGACAGTAAAAATATTTCAAAAATTAATTTTTAATTGAAATTTTACGTCTTTCGTCAACAAAGACACATCAGACTATTATTTTTTTTTTGATGTAATTATAATTATTTTTATTTTACTAAATTAATTCTAATTGAAAAATTGCAAGTTGAAAACTTTTGTGTTAGGTCTGGGCCGGAGTTGAACCGAGGACCTCACGGTTGCTACAACTCTCAATCGCAGTGCCAGTCGCTAGACCACTGCTCTATCATCGCGCTCTTACGAAGACGACTTATTGATTTATTTTGTTTTGTACGTTAATACGTGACCGAAAGCGCTTCGTTCTCGCTACCAGAAATGCTCTTTAGATGCGCATCGCTCTCGCATCCAGAAATGCTCTTTGGATGCGCATCGCTCTCGCTACCAGAAATGCTCTTTGGATGCGCATGGCTCTCGCATTCAGAAATGCTCTTTGGATGCGCTTCGCTCTCACTACCTATAGCGCAGAAAATATGCGCATACAAATCAGCTTTTTGGATGCGAGAAGGACGCGCATCGCTATTGCATCTTGGGGATGCGCATCGAAATTTTCGGTTGGGATATGACGCTACGCATACATCCATAATAAAATTTCACAAAGTTCAACGATTTTTCTAGAATTTACTTCTAGAAATTTTGCACTTCGCCAGAAAACATTTTTTTTTTTTAATTTATCCGCTCGAATGACCAATGTTTAAACCTTCAATAGCCAGCGGAATAAAAACACAACAATTATTGTGGAAAAAGGAACTTTGTCCAAAAAACCACATTTATTCACAGCACACAAAAAGCACAGTAAAAAACACAACTTTTCACTACAATAGCTCAAATAATACTGATACATTATACAAATATGAAAATACATTTTGTTGATTCTCTGAGAAAAACTCGTATACAGGGTGTATGTATGTATTCTCCTTTAACTCCTAGGAGGAGCATAGGGTGTATACGATACAAAAATATATTAATGACAAAAATAATAAAACTTGAATTTTTCTATTTTTTCGAACAAGAAAATGTTAACGGCGCGCAGTGTAGGATTGAAAATGAGCAATTGGTCAAGGACACGCCTACCGCCCATACAAAAAATATATTCAAAATGCAACTTTAAGAGTATTTTTCACGACAATGCAACCAAAATATACATAAATACTACGAATCATGAGCGCAAGCTCTGAGAAAAAACATGGCGAATTCGGACAAGACGGCGCACAGTGGTCCGAAAGGCTTATCTAGATGGAATAAAGTCATAACTCCTGTTTGGAAGCAGCTAGAAGCCTGAAATTTTCAGCGATGAAATATATTATAGAAAGGGTACTTCACAATAAAAATGGGCGGTATACGTCAAGTGGGCGTGGCGCAACTTCTACATGGTAGTAGGTAGAGACCCGAGTTTTTAGGGTTTTACTTTATTATGGAAACAGTACTTTACATCAAAATGAACGGTGTACATCAAGTGGGCGTGGCACATGACTTCTTCGTTTTTTCACTGATTTGAAGTTTAGTGAAAAAAAAAAATTTTAAAATTAAAAAATTATTATCAGATGGTTAACACAAACAATTACAATCTACCTGAATATCTTTCAAACATCTTCTTTCCTCGCTTCTTGTTAAATTGCCCATTATAAGGCTATTTCCGTGTAATAGGTGTGTAACCTAAAAATGCAATAAAAATTGAAGGGGCACCTAGGGGCAGCTAACTTTTTCTTCATTATTTACATGTTAATTCATAGATAAGAGAAACATTAACAGTTTTGCAATATCGATCAATATATTTAGTTAAAAGTTTAACTAAACTTTGGGCTACAGAAAAAAGTAGTACAAAAACAATACACTTTTTACATTGGGCCTTATCGTAAATAAATATTCTCGAGAATTTATTCACTAACTCCCTGGTTTGCAATCGCAAAAAAAATTTCGTGGAAAGGGAAAATTCACTGGAAAAATTATGTGATCGGCAATAAGTTGGGAGCGAGTTTTTTCACTTTTATTTGTTAAATTTGCTCCTCAACTTTTTGCTAGGGAGTACTTATGTATAAATGAATAATTATAAATAACGTTTGACAGATTAAAAACTTTAGTACAACAATTTTAAAGCTTATTGAAATAGCTTTCATATGACACTAAAGTTTTTAACATCCATCCAAGCGTTTCCAACTTATACTGGTTCTTCTAAAACTACTTTTCACTTAAAATTTTTTTTTTTTTTCTAACTTTTTGATGCTAATTTTTGATTTTTCAAATCCACCAAAAAGATTAAAAATGCATTTTTTACTTTAAAAAGCAAAGCATTAATTTAAATTTCACTGCTGCAATCGCTTCTTTTTCTTCTTTTGCAATTGCTGTTTCTTGTTGTTCTTTTTTTTTAAGTCAGCTGTCAAAATCCAGTGGAAAATGGAAAAAAAATGTCAACGATTTATGGAAAAAAGCGTTGCCACATGTTTTTTTTTTGTGCAAAATGTCTACGAAATTGCAAAAAATCAGCGTTCAGACTGGTGTTTGCGCAAAATGTCAAAGATATGGGAAAGACACAGCGTTGCCAGATGTTGTTTTTGTGTAAAATGTCAACGCTCTTGGAAAAACGCAGCGTTGCAAACTGGTTATATCTGAAAATGTCAACGATATTAAAATAAAAAAAGTATCCCTGCAGGAAGGGGAGTTTCCATTAATGAAATATTCACTACTTCCACTGCTCCTTCCCCGGGAGGGAGAGAATGGAACTCCTTTCAGATTTACGATAAGGCCCATTAATTTTTTCTCCCCAAAAAATATTTTAATTGAACACATATTTACAGTTAAATTAATTCATACCTGACTTAATTCAGGAAAAAAACAATAATTTAAAAAAGTTTTCTAGTTCACTCACACGAACTCTTCAAAGATGCTGCTAAAAATAGACTGTGGTCTTATAATAACTGCACTAATGCAATTGCTCATGTTTCGATCAACATGGAAAAAAACTTAATGCGTAAATGTAAACAAACAGTATACCGTTATGAACTGTGGTCAATTCCCAATCAGCTAGTAAAAAAATTTCATGCTTTTGAAGAACTAGAAAATTGACTTTATTCCATCTAGATTGACCTTTCGGACCACTGTGCGGCGTGGCACCTCCCGTATCACCAAAAGCTTCAATACGCAATACTGAAAGCGTTTTTTGATATAATCGAACCAAATTTTACTCAGACACTAAGAACTATAAATGCAAGCTCTCAACAAAAACTGGATGAAATCGGACAAGGGGGCGTGACATCTCCCATATGAGCAAAAGTTTCGAAATGCTATACTGAAAGAGTTTTTTGAGATAATCCAATTAAATTTCACTAAATACTAAAGATTATAAATTCACGCTCATAGTTAAAACAAGACGAACTCAGACATTCAGAACTATAAATGCAAGTTCTCAACAAAAACTTGATGAAATCGGACAAGATGGCGTGGCACCTCCTATATAAACAAAAGCTTTAAAACTCTGTATTGAAAACGTTTTTTGAGATAATCCAACCAAATTTCACTCAGACACTAAGAACTATAAATGCAAACTCTGAGCAAAAACTTGGTGAACTCGGACAAAATTTTATTTATTATAATGTTTATTCTCGGTAAAAAATTTCTTTAAATTTTTATTATTTATTTTATTTATTTATTTATTGTTTTTTAACTTATTTCACCTTAATGACCATAACTTAATTTACAAATAAAACGCACAACATAAATTATACACAATATTTATTTAAAATCGAATGCATTTCGAATCTAATTCGACCCATCATCAGCAATACACTAATATTAGAAGAAAAAAAAGATTCGAACAATGTAAAAACGAAGTAAATTAGAATCGTAGCAAGAGTAACAGCAATTACAATGTAAATATTAATGTTAACTTAAGAGTAAAAAGTTCTCTTATTATTTATTAAAAAATATAAAAGAAACCAAAACACAAAAACGGAATAAGCAATTGTTACCAACAAGTAATTTTACGAAACATAAAGCAATTGAAAACAAAAAGAAACCAAAATAAAGCCGTTAATGTTTAAGTTAAGTTAAAAAGAGTTGAAAATATATTGCCACTATCGCTGTTCATCAGATGGTTATTGTTATTTTTTGGGTGAAAATGCTTTCATAAGCATCAAGCCGTTTATGATCATTTACTTGTTTGATGAGTTTAACTTGCTCAAGAGAAACGTCGAAATGGTTGTTTTCAAGAGCGTGTGCTGCTATGGATGATTTTCCAGGTCTATTGTATTTGATGTGGCTGGTGTGTTCTGTAAATCTTGTACTGACACTGCGTTTAGTTTGACCAATATATTTGCTATCGCAGTTTTAACATTGGTACTGATAAATGCCGGACTTTTCGGAATACTTAGATTTATCTTTCGTAGAGCCTAGTAAACTTTTTAAATGTTGTTGTTTGTTGTATACTATTTTAATGTTATGGTGTTTTAGTTTGTTTTTTATTTTGTTGGTTATAGCTGGAGCATACGTGATTGAGTTAAATTGAATATTATTTTGATCTGACTGTGTTTTGAAAAGCGTCGAAAGAGTTGATTTTTTAATTTTATCTCTGTGTTTTTTAATTAGTTGGTCTATTATATTATCGTTAAAACCGTTTGTTTTAGCAACATTTTTTAAGTATTTATATTCTGTTGTAAAATTTTTTGTTGAGAGTGGAAGTTTGCAAAGACGATGAACCATGGAATGGAAGGCAGCTAGCTTGTGTTGAATAGGGCAATGAGAATCATTGGTAATATATCTATCTGTTGTTGTTGGCTTTCGATAAATGCAATATTCAATTTTGTTGTATTTATTCGTTAAGAAAAGGTCCAAAAAAGGTAATCGTTTATCAGTTTCTATTCCCATCGTAAAGTTTATGCTTCCAATTACTGAATTTAAAACGTGCAATGTTTTATTTACTTCTGTGGGCTTCACAATGCTGAACACATCATCGACATAACGCCACCAGATTCGGGGAAGTAAACCTTTTTCTTTCAGTTTTAATTCAAAATTAGACATAAAAACTTCAGCAATATATGGTGATAGTGGATTTCCCATACTTGTGCCATGTTCTATTTTATAAAACTTATCTTGAAATTTAAAGTAATTGTGGAACATGCAAAGCTTTGCAGTTTTTAAGAATAATTCTTTTTTTCCAGTGTGATATCAAATTTTTCCAAATGTATTTTTAATGCATTTAAAGCGTCAGGAATCGGAATGCTGGGAAACAAAGCTTCTACGTCAAATGATATCATGATTTCGTCGTCATAAATTTAAAAAAGTTTTGTTTTTTCTACAAAGTCGAACGAATTTTTGACTGAAAGACTTTCAATTGGAAAGCTTTTTAATTCACTGACCAACCATTTGGCTACTTTAACTGATGGTGAATGAATTTTTTAAACAATATTTCTCATTTTGTTCCCCGGTTTATGTACTTTAGGTAACGAATATAATTTTGGTACCTTTGGATTTGAAACATTTCGCTTCCAAGTTGCTACTTTAAAAACTGAGATTATGTTTTTAATTATTTCTTTTGAGGTTCGTATCATTTTGGGCAACGGTGATTTTTCTAGTAGTTTGTAAGCACTATCTGATATCGATTTTGTTACATTTGAAACATAATCTGTTTTGTTCATTATAACCACTTTATTACCTTTGTCGGCTTTAATGTAGTACACATTGCATGGCACCTCCCATAAAAGCAAAATTTTCAAAATACTGCAGTGTAGGGTATTTATTTTTTAGCCAGGTCAAATGTTACACCCTTACCAATTTTTTTAAGCACAATTTTACAAAAAAATGTCTTATTGGGTCAATAGTTTTAGTACAATAACAAATTATAGAAGTCCAATCTATTTCCTTTCATTTGATATGCAATTTGTACCTGATTTCCTTACCACGTTTTTTATTGGAAAACGAAAAAAGTAAACCACAGAAATTTTCATGATTTTGGACTTAAAACTTTTGTACACCGATTTTGTAACCAGTTAAAATACCTTTCATATGACAATAACATTATAAAAACCTATTAAGGGGTTCCAAACTTAAACTGGTTTTCATAAAAGCTATTCGCTGAAGCCCTATTTTGGCCAAAAAAAAAAAAAAAAATAATTGGACAAAATATAATCTTGTTCATACCTTTGCATGTTTTTTTCTAATTTAAAAAGTACAGTATAAAGTTTTTGGTGGAAAATTCAGGTAAAATTTTCCAAACTAAAATCATTCAAACAAAAGTGGCTGTCTGCTTTACCCTTATGTAAACGGATAGCTTTATTGTTGCCCTCCTTCTTTGCATACTGTTTAAAAAATGTATTTTTTCTTCATCAGAAAGTATTATTTTTGCCACTAAAAGTAAAATCGCTTTATATTTGTTCCATCGCAACACTTATGCCCTGTGAAGTCTGACAGTGACACACTTCACAAATTTAATTATTCTGCCCGATGCACAAAAATTCATTCTCTCTCGCTCAAAAAAAATTCTTTAAATTTTCTATGGGAAACAACAAGTCTAAGTTCCCTACAAGCATATGACCCTCTTCCGACTGCGGCCTTAGTAGTAGTGATGGGTAACGCGGCGCTGCGTTGGCGTTATGCGCTGATGCCTAGAACTGCACTGCTGGCGCTGATACACATATTCATAAGGCGCTAGCGCCAATTAGCACCAATAATGCCAACAGCGCCAATAACGCCAACAGCGCCAATAATGCCAACTGCGCCTTAATGCGAATTTGATACAACGCAACTGTGCGCGCAAGGATGATCTACCGGTGTAGCGCCAAGTTTTACTTCTTTGAATCTTTTCTTTTCTTATACGAGATAAAATTGTATGTTTTTTGTTTATTTGCACTTATGTCTGTGACAAAATTGTTTCTCGAAATCGGCTGCAGCGATTTTAATGAAACTCGGAACAATGATAGATATACCCATGAGTGGGCGTACACTGGGGCAAGGAGCTCTCATATGTGGTATCAAATAAAGAGAGCTACGCACTGCAACCAAATTACAGTGCGTACTAAGGGTGGATCACTTAAGCTTTGAACAAAATTTGGTCGAATTTGAACAAGAGGGCGTGGCAAATCCCAAACAAGCCAAATCTTAAAAAACTCTATACTGATGGTACTATTTGAGATAATCAAACCAACTTTCGTACACTTGCTACAAATAGTATAGGTAAACTCTGGTAGCAATTAGCAAATTCGGACAAGAGGGCGTGGTACCTCCCATACAAACAAAATCTTAAAAACTATATATTGAGAGTGCTTTCTGAGATAATCGAAGCAAATTTGGTACAATTGCTACTAATAGTAAAGGTCAGCTCTGATAGGAAAATTAGAGACACGCTTTCAGGTATTTTGACCAATATTGGGACTTGAAATGATATAATTTCTTACTTAAGTGCTCGTGATGACCACCTGTCCTCTTTTCCATCTGTTTTAACAAAAAACCGAATTGCTGTTCAAAATTATCCTGTCCAGAACTATACATAATGTTTATGAGTTCTTGTCTCGTGACAAATAGTCAGTTAGAGGCCATTTCTAAAACAAAATTTTGAATAATGTCGGCAATGCAAGAAAAAATATTTTATTTTTGGTTACGTTCTAAAAATTGATGTAAGTTTTAAAGTAGTAAAAAGTAGCAACATTTTCTTGTCGCTTCTAGAAGTCAATACTAAACGGTATATTTTTGAATCATAACTAATGCTTGGAAAGGCTTGGAACCTAATTAAACTTATATACGGTTACATACCTGAAGATGAAGGCTCGATGGTCAAATAACATTAAAAATTAATAAGCTTTAGCAAAAAACTGCTTTGATTAATATGGAAATAACTTATAAAAATTATTTCAGTCTACAAAGTTAAAGTTTAGCGTGCTGTAGTGATGAAATGGGTTTGTTAGAAGTCATTTGAAAAATGGCAAATAGTACGTTGGTTAATATTGTACTTAACCAATATAGATGGATACCTGAAGTAACATTTAATTTTTTGAATTATTGGCAGGTATTGAGAGTGTCTGCCCCACTGTGGGGCGCGTAGCACCGCCCTAAATTTTAAGCTTAATCTGGTCATAACTCGCAAACCGTACAAGGTATTTAGAAACGAATACTTTGTAACAAACGAAAAGTGAGGGGCATTGAGAAAGTGCCACGCCCACTTTTTAACCACTGAAAATTTTGAATCAATATTACGCGAAAACGACTCCAACAATTTTAATGAAAATTTAGGAGATGTTACCCCTAGAAAAATATAATATGCTGTAAAAAGAAAATTATTAAAGCAATTTCTCTGAATTTAACTGTAGGAAGTCTACTCACTTTTAGGCACCCACGAACTGAAAGTGGGCGAAATATCGCCGGTGCGCGTGGAACTACCCATACAAGTAAAAAACATAAAAAGCTATTTCTCGCAAACGGAGTAACAATTTTTTATGAAATTTGGTATGTATTGTACATCTGGTTCATGATTATCTAAAGCATAAGGAAAACTAGGCGTTGTTCAATAATTGCGACGCCCACTTTTTACTAAATTAAAAATTTTAGATACTCTGGCACCAAAAAAAATCGAGTGAACTTTTTATTTCTTAAATCCAGTCTTATAGCCTATTTCCACCGCAGATTTGAAAGGTGACTTAATGTAGTGTCTAGACTTAGCGCTAAATTTAGACGTTGATCCCAGGATTTACCATACAAAAATATATTTGAGATTTGAGTTAAATCTGAGATTTTAAGATTGAGTTAAATCTGAGATTTTAAGTCAAATCTGTGCCTTGATCTCAGCAGGACTACAGATTATGGCAATTTTTGACCTAGTGACACCCCTGGAGCTTTGACAATGGGCGTGGTAACAAATTTTTGAAACTGCGTTTTTTGTTTACATACCCGTCGTCTATTTCTGGAAAAAACTATTTTTTTGCAATAAATTAATGTTAAATAGCAACTTTTTGCATTTATTTACTTACTTTGAAGTTTGAGCCAAAAACGCTGTCAAATATATTATTACGTCATAGTTATGTTACCGTTGCCAGATTAGGGATTTGAAACCTACATTTAGGGACATTTTCTGCTGTAGAACAGAAATATTTTTTTTTTCTTTTCTGTTTAAGTTAATTTGAAACACACTAATTTAGCATTGTTTCTTTCGTGTTTTTTTTGTTTTTTAATTTTTGATTTTCAATTTTCAATTAAATTTGGAAAGAAATTTGTACATATTTTTTTTTTTTTTTTTGCAACTGAGACACTGCAAGATAAATGTCAATTCGAAATGAAAACAAACCGCTGTCAACGCGTTGAGGCTAAATAAAATTGAATTTTCGGCAGCTATAAGCTATTTTGTCTAATTTTCATGATAAAAATGAATTCCAAAGTTTTTTATGATGGCCGTGAAGACCTTAATAAAAATAGGACTTTTGTAAGTTCAATTGGACTTATTATTATAGATTAATAAAGTACTTACAATGCAGTTTTTACATTCCGAAATTCTGGTGAGCAAAAATCTTTGTTTTATGCGAGAAACTCTCCTAGCATCATTAAATCAATTTTAGACAAATTGGAGCTATTTGCCTTGCTGAATCCTTGTTCCATTGTTGAGCACATAATCGATTAAATAAAACGTTTTGAAATTTAAATTAGAATTTAACATTCGCGTTGGTGGCTATCAAATTTCGAAAAACAACTGTCACGGATTTTTCGGCTTGGCATTTTTGTCGTGTGTATCCATTTATATATTTTGACACAAAAACAAATGAAGATATTTTTGTTCACATATTTTTTTTTCAAATAAATACAGGATTGCGTTTTTTGTAAAACTTTTCAGGGATAAGCGATGTCAGATGTAAAGAAAAAAATACAATGATCTGGTAACACAGCATTATGTCATCGTCAGCCAATCAAAATCGTGTAAAACTAAAAAATTATCTGATTGGGTGTTTGACTCAATATGGCGGATGTGCATATTTTAGTGTTTTATTTTATTGAATATCTTATTAATCTCAATAAAAAAATATAAAAACTAGCAAGCTTTTGCCTGTGAACCTTCTATACTATCTAAAACCATTATATCCGGGATTCTTGACTCAATATGGCGGATGTGCATATTTTAGTGTTTTATTTTATTGAATATCTTATTAATCTCAATAAAAATATAAAAACTAACAAGCTTTTGCCTGTGAACCTTCTTTACTATCTAAAACCATTATATCCGGGATTCTTTGATAGTGTTAACACGCCTATTGGCATGAACACAAAGCAAATGGAAGATAAACATTTAGGGAAAGTGAAATACAAGTTTAATTTTACTGCTTCTGACATTTAAATAAATCTATTTTGGCCGGTGGAAACGGGCAGGATTTAATAATATGATTTACTATTCTAAGCAGAGCTAAATCTTTGGTGAAAACAGGCTATTATGTACTTTTCGACGCTGAATCCGTCTTCATCAGCATTTCATTATGTCTGCAGGATTTCGAATTATTCTTGCTTAAAGTTAAAGGGCTTTTGTCAAAATAAAAATCATTTTTATTTTGACTTTTTTTTTACTTCAAATGTGTTCGACAATCACGTGCGGAAATGCCCACATCAGGTAAAAAATCTAAAAAATCAAGCTTCATTATTATGTAAGTGAAACATTTTTGAAAAAAATTATTATAAATTTTCGAAAAATCTTTAAATTATAGAGTGGAATTTTAATGTATATGAGTTAAAAGATAATCAGGCCTGTTCTGCAATCCGTGTGGTTTCAATTACTTTTTATTGAGGAAGCTTTTTGATGAAATGGTGAGTCACACGATAAAAAGTATTAGAATCTCTTATTTAAAGTTTTTTTTCGAAAATTTTTAATAATTTTTTTCCAAAATTTTTCATTTACATTATCGTTTAACTGTATTACAGGTATTTGCTGCAATACCTATAATTCAATGCAGTAAAGATTGGCGCTACACCGCTAGCGCAACCTTGCGCGCAAAATTGCTTTGTACCAAATTGGTATTGATACCTTAAGGCGCTGTTGGCGTTATTTGCGCTAGCGCACCAAAAATCGCTACGTTACACATCACTACTTAGTAGCAAAAATAATACTTTCTGAAGAAAAAACCTGTTTTTTTACTATCTTTAGGCGAAGTTACACGAAGAGCACGAGCATGTAGGGTACTTAGAATTAGTTGGCAAGCGGAGGGAAACAAGGCTTTTCATTTCTCTCCGTTTGCCCACAAACTCGAAGTGCCCTATGTACCCGTGCCCTTCGTGGGACTTCACTATATCAGACTTAAGGCCGCTTTACACCATCCCACAAAGTATTACAACATGTCAAAATTAACCTGTTGTATGCAATGTGTGATAGTGAAAACGAGAAAAATAATCTAATGAAAAAGTGTTTAGATTTTTTTTGACAGTCGTTTATACATGTGAATTTTTAAAACATTTCTAATTCTATCAAACATTTTTAATGTGAGAAAAAAAAAAATAAAAAATAAGAAAATAAATTTGAAAAATAAAAAAATGGAAGATTCTCAGCAAAAGGTAAGATAAATATTACAAACTGCACAAATAAACTTTAGATTCATAAAAAGAATGAGAAAAGGAAAGCGTGCTGCAGTTGCTGGAGCTTCTGAAGGAGCACGAATGCCTATATAACATTCGCCACCAATTTTATCACAGCAAGCACTGCCGAATTGATGCACTTTACTAAGCTATTCCATGCTTGCAAATATGGCAAATGCATTTTCCACAACAGCTTAGCTAAACCGTTAGTGTCGCTTAAGCGGCCCTTAAATAATTTTCAATTTCACAGTTGACTAGCTCACTTTTGTCATTAGCAAAGATACAAATTGAAAATACAGATAAACAGAGATGACATTGATCAAATTTGACGTTAAATATTGTTTATAATTTGAAAAAAATTCAAAAATAAAAACTTTAAAAATTCAGAATTTCGTAAGTCTGAAGCTGAAAAGAAGGAAATAAAGAATGCTGTTTTAGCTGTGGAAAGAAAAAAACTTAAAAGAAGCTAAACAACGTACCTTGGAGGTACTTTTGAAGCCAACGCCAAAAAATCAGTGTACCTAAAATTTATATGGCGTCAAAAGTGTTGTGGAAAAAAATACTGTTGCAAGAAACTGCAAAGAATTTGAGAATAAATATGCATATGTTATTATAATTGTGTTTGGAATTAGTGTACATAGAAAGACAACATAAACAAATTTCCTTGGATTTGTTGTACTCTTGTCCAATTTATTTTTGCCTAAAAAACAAACACCGGTCTTGTCAACATAATATAAATATTTTAGTTTCAATATTTTTTTATTTATTTTATTTTTTTCACAATGTCAATAGTGATGTAAGCCTCCCTAACTATTTAGAGTGTCGATTGACTGGCGCTTAAACGGCCCTTACATTCAAATGACTGTGAAAATTAAATTTAAAGTTAAACTACACTCAAGCTCATACTGTGAAATTGGGCCTAAATGAATCATCGGCAACAAATACATAAGGAACCTTAAAACATCCGAAGAAGAACAATTTCTAGCGCTTGTAAACATAGAAATTTGGAAGCACTTTCACAATGATTTTTTGTAAGGCTGCAGTAAGAACAACATATTTTTTACTTTTTTTAATTTTTTTTTTTTTTTTGCTTTATTTTTTTTTTATTAAAACATTTTTTTATTTCACTTTTCTATGTTCCTTTCACTTATTTATTTACTTTTGTTTAATTGAATTGAAACTGATAACACAATGATTCATTGCAAGGTTGGTCTAACGAGTTGGTAAATGTAAGTAAAAATAATCTGTTTCTATTTATCACACGGACGGTCGTGGATTCAAATCCTGGTTCCGCCAGTTTTTTTATTTCTTTTTTTAATTTTATTGAAAAAACGCTTACCGCAGCATTACAAATAAGCGCTTCAAAGCCTTTTGAAGTAAGGCTGCGGTAAGCTCAAGCGCGCTTACATCCTATGACATGCAATGTTTAAAAGAAAGAATAGTTCTTGCGGAGTGGAAGCGCTTATTGGTGAAAAAGATGCACTTCAGAAGGGTTTTTGAAGCAATTCTTTTCTCTTTGGGATCATGGTTACTAATATATACATACATATGAAAAAACATATCGTCACCTCACTACAACTAGGTAACTCCAATTTTCTAGTTTTGAGATAATTCAATTTTAAGATTTTTGAAAACTTGAACTCACACTGATTTTCAACTTTTCTTCTTTTGTTTTTTTCTTATAACTTTGCAATGGTGACTTTAGAGAACTCTAGTTGGACAGGATTGTGGCCACTTATCCCAAGAATGATAATTTAGGAGTTACTAAGTTTTTATATTGAGGTATGGCTTTTGATCACCTTTTTAAAGTTGGACAGTTCTTCATCATCAGGAAAATTGAACGAATTGTCACGGATGCTAACACCAAGCGAGGATTCATAAATCGCTGTTGCGTCGCACAGTGATGCGATTAGTACATGCTAGACGGAAAAAACTATTTTTTTTTGCAGTTTTTTATGTTTTAGGTATGGAAAAGTACAAAAAAAATTATTTCAGAATTTTTGGACAAGTGGGTGTGGCACCTCACATACAACTTATTTACATTTTGGGCTATATCTTAAAAACGGAACGACCTATGGTTACCAAATTTTAAGTGTATAAGTTTTATGTTGTTTCTTAAATTTATAAAAAATTTCAGCACGAAATATAACTTGCACCATAACTAACGAAAAAATCTGCAATATCGAAATTTTAAGTAGACGTGTAATATTTGATTTCTAAGGCACTAATAATATTAATAATATTAACATAATAAATAATATTAATATAATAATAAAGCTTAGCAAGTATCAGTGATGATATTTGACAAGTTTGGAGGGGACCTATTTTACTCTTCAGAAAGTACTTTTTCGGTTGCGAGAGTACTTTTTAATAACATGATTAAATAAGGTTTCGTTTTGTTGCTGACGCAAATATATATTTCAGTTTAATTATATAAAAAAATAACAAAAACAATAAACAAAGGATTAAAAAAAAAAAAATATTTTAGGATTTATTTCATTTCCATGTAAATAAATAATGAATATGAAAAGCTTGTTTTCTCACGATCTTCTCGTAACAATTATATAAACCAGTTTAGGCATACCTCGCTAACTTCAGAAAGACAATTTTTTGTTCACTCCGTCCGCCTCTGGAACTCTCTCCCAAACAATCTTAGGCAGATAAGCAACGTAACGCAATTTAAAAATGTTCTCCTCAAATATTTTGTACCTTTAGAATAAGTAAAAGTATTTTGTACCTTTAGAATAAGTAATTTTTTTATATTTTAACGAAAAAAACAAAAAAACAAAAAAAAAAATATATATATATATATATTATTTAGTCAAAGTTTGCTTTGTTATAAAATAATTAATTTAAATTATCAATGTAATCAATGTATCAATGTCAAAAATTTTTTATTATAAGTGACTGGCACAGTTAATTTTAAGATTTTGGATCTTGTTTGTGTTCAGGATGTTTCAATAAAATAAATAAAAAATAAAATAAATAACAATGTTTATATCATATACTTCATATCATTTATAATGAGTTTTATTATTTATACGTTTTATTTTTTATGCATATTTATACTATTTATATAATTAAATATAATTTATTTATATTATTTTAATGTAAGTATGTATAAATAATATTTATTGCTTTTCTCGGGCTATCTACGTTTGTTTTCTAAAATTTTTATTTCTATAATTGAATTTGAAATTTAATTTAATAGCATTTTTAGGACAATCAAATAGAATAAAAAAAAAAAAAAATCCAATGTCAAGTTTGCGCACTTAGGCACCCCTAGTGCTTAAAGTAGACATAATACTTATTTGAAAAAAAAAAAGTTTTGGTGAAAATATCAAGCGGCCATTTTTTTTTAATAACTAAAATATTTAACCAAATTTTTCGTTTTTAAGAGAAATTTACACTTCACTAAAATAGGTTTATTTTTTTTTATTTCGTGTATTTTTTTTTCTCAGTGTAAAAATATTGTGTGTTATATTACAAATATTCAACTCCCATAAAAAGTCTCATCGACTTATAATTATATATATTTCAGACAATACGGTCAGAGCATAATTAATACAGTAATATTTAATACCATCATATAAATTAAGAAAAAAAGTCAAAGGTAAATTAAAGTAGACATAACACTGATTAAATAAAGAAAGTTTGGTAGAAATATGCAGTGGCCTATTTTTTTTTTTTCCAAAATGTTTTGCAGAATTTGGCGTTTTTTCACATTTATCTCTCTAAATTCTATTCTATAGCACCAACATTTTAAAAGATTTGGTTTTGAATTTATAATATTTGCATAAAAAATATCTTGGCCGTAACGTGTGCCGATTTTCAACTCTTTTCGATATTGGGAAGTATTAAAAAAAATTGTGAAAATAACAACTAATTTCATGGACACAAATTTGGAAAACATCATTTTTTAGGCCAACTTTGACGATTTTTAGTATTTTATGTAGAAAGCGGAGGTAAGTAAAAAATTACTTATGAGTTAATTATATATTTTCTGATATTTTTTCATATTCGAAATATAAAAATTCGATTTCAAGTTTTTTCCGTCTAGGTTGTACTGATTGCATCACTGTGCGTCGTTGGCCCTTTTATTTGCACCAACAACAACATAAATAAACCGGTAGTCTGCGTCAACGAAAGCAAGCAGGATGACGCTATGAAAACCTTTGTAATTATAGAAATAAGATCCATATGTTCCTTTAGCGCGGTTTGCAATATGCTTGCCGTCTATCGAAAATCTTTTTTAGTCTATTAAAAGGTAAGACATTTACAGTAGTTATATCTATGGCACCCAAACAGTTCGGAAAGTTCCATTTCCTTTCAAATCCTCTCGCTACTTCTCACCACTCACTTGCAGTTTGATGCATCTTCGTGTCGCATGAACAAAAAATCAATGAAATTTTTATTAAGAAGAACAAAAAATCAATGAAATTTTTATTAAGAAGAGATGTTATATATGCATTCCAACCTTTAAAGAATTCTCTTCAAAGCAAAGCTGCCAATGTATCCGGCACTATGATTGATATCGCTGGGACAGATACGCAAAGGATAGATCAGGGTTATAAGCAATCTGAGCAATTAGAAATATCAGCTTTTAAGGTTCGTGCCGAACTTTTTGATTACACATTATTTGTAAGAATCAAAACTTTAACAACAAAAGCTTGACTTAAACCAAATTGGGGTTTGGGTCCAAAGGTAAAGTTAAGCCTGAAAAACTCTAAACACAAGGAATTTGTTCAAAAATTTTCCTAGTGCAAGCCGTCACTTAAGAAAAATTGGAAAATGTCGGAAAATTTGCGCAGTAGCAACTTAAAATAACCCTATCCGTTCATTTTTGCATGTTTTTTATACCCTACACCCAGGGTATATTCACTTTGTTCTACAGTTTGTAATGCAGAAAAGGAGGCGTGGTATATATATTCTTGATCAGCGTCACCTCCTGAGTCGATATAGCCATGTCCGCCTGTCTGTCTGGCTGGCTGACTGGCTGTGTGTGGAAATACAATTTTTTGGGAAAACTAATCAAGATAATTCAATGAAATTTGGTGTTCGTTAAAGTTAGCTCGGGGGATTGAAAATGAGCGAAATCGGTCAACGGACACGCCTACCGCCCATGCAAAAAATATATTCAAAATGCAACTTTTTGAGTATTTTCCACGATAATGCAACCGAAATACACATAAATACTAAGGAATGTAAGCGCAAACTCTGAGCAACCAGGCGAATTCGGACAAGAGGCGGTGGCACCTCTCATATAAGCAAAAGCTTCAAAACGCTATACTGAAAGCGTTTTTTGAGATAGTCAAACTGAATTTAACTCAGGCACTAAGAATTATAAATACAAGCTTTAAGCGAAAACGTGGCACCTCCCATATAAGCAAAAGGTTCAAAACACTATACTGAAAACATTTTTCGAGATAATCCAACCAAATTTCACTCAAATACTAAGAACTATAAATCGTCGCTGAGTATTATTTTGCCGTAAACGCCACTTCGTTGAAAAAGCAAAAGCAGATAACTTGTGTTCGTCTCTACACGAGTTATGTGCTTTTGCTTTTCCAATGAAGTGGCGTTTACGGCAAAATAATACTCAGCCGACGAAATTCCAAAATGCTCATAAATTCTATGAATGGTAAGCTCAAGATCTGAGTAAAAACAATGCGAATTTGGACAAGAGGGCGTGGCACCTCCAATATAACCAAATGTTTAAAAATGCTTTACTAAAAGAGTTTTTTGAGATAATCCAACTAACTTTCACCCAAATACTAAAGGTGTTAAATGCACGCTCTGAACAAAAACTGGGTGAACTCGGACAAGAAGGCGTGGCACCTTCCATATAAGCAAAAGTTTCAAAATGCTGCACTGAAACAGTTTTGAGGTAATCCAACTAAATTTCACCCAAGTACTAAGGGCTATAAATGCACGTTCTGAACAAATACTGGGTGAACTCGGACAAGAAGGCGTGGCACCTTCCATAGAAGCAATGTTTTCGAAATACTGCAGTGTAAAGTATTTAATGTTTGGCCTGGCCAAAGTTACACCCTTACAAGTTTTATTTTCAATTTTATACCTGCTATTTCCCAACACCGAAGTGGGTGGCTGCAATTATTTAGAATTACTTAATTCACTTAAAGCAATTGATCATTGAATAAAGTATTGTCGCACTATTTTTTTGCCTACTGGCATATGCCCCTCGTCTGACTGCGGCCTAAGAGAGACATCTTCAAATCAGGCATGATATTCTTCGAACTTCTTCAATGGTACTTTTTTTTTAAAAAGCCAATAGTACTTTGGTACTTTTTATTTTTGAAGCCTAGGGTATATGAAAAATAGAAAAAAAAACATTAAACATTGTGCATGGTTAATTTATTTGCCTCACCCGTGCTTTATTTGATGAGAAGGACTTGCATTTTTTTTAAATAAATTAGTATATCCATTTTCAAAGTAAAATTTCGTGCCTCCAAAATAGTCAAAAATCATGTTTTTGTTCCTTTTTAAATTTTTAGGTTAGGATTATTCCTAGAAAAATAAGATATAGATATAAACTAAATAGGGTTTTGTAGACAAAGATAAGTACTTTTAACTTACATAACAGCTTTTATGACAAAGAATTAAACTGTCTTGTTACATAACTTCAAAAGTAGGAATAAATCACGAAATATCTTACATTTTAGTAATTTTTAGGTTAGGATATCACAAAATTCTGTAGCGATTGTTAACGAATTTAAAATCAGCATCAAAAAGTTGGTTAAAAACGACTGTTCTTATTTCTTTTTATTGGTTTCAGTTTTCGCATGTTATTTTTGACTTAACTCAACTTTGCCAAAAACGAAAAATTCGATTTGTTTTAATATGAAGAGAAAAGTGCCCTGAACAAGAAAAGATACAAATTTTCAAAGGGGCTTAAAAATTTTTCTCTTCATGACTTTCAAAACTGCACATTCTAAAATAAGTAATACTAAAGAGGTGTCCATTGCTCAAAGATACTATTAACGCTGCCTAATTTTTGTAAAATTATTTAAAAACTAACCCGTCATAACAGACAACGTGTCAGGGCAAATCGCAAAATTGTGTGCAATTCAGTACCGAAGTATTCCTGGAATTCGGCAAACTCGTCTTTTCATTTTGAACTATTGCAAAAATTATGGTTAATTAACCGTAATAGCAATTGTGGTGCTGCAGACTTTGCTATTAAGTTCAAACTGTGGCAAACACAATAGTTTGCATACAAAGTTGGGATAAGTTCTTTTAATTTAGCCTGCACACCATTATATTTCAAGATCTTGACCGGACAATTGTAGGCTGTAAAACCAATCAGATTTTTAAAGAAATTTTGTGGCAACGATTTCTGCAAAAACGCCCTATATTTAGACTTTCTTTATTTGATTATTATGTTAATATGCTTAAGTATTATATGTTGTGGTTATCATTTACTCATTTTGTCAGTATTAATTAAATAAGTTTGTTTTCCCAAAGTTTAAACAATGGTTTGTTCTTTGTACACAGTTTCGAAACTTGAAATTGAAATATTTCGTATCGCGGTTTTTCGAATTAAGGCGTTCTTGCTCGCAACGCCTCAATTGCTAAGCTTTTAACTGTACTGATGTCCGTACTTTCATCAATTACTATGAAGTAGTACAGATTATTAGCTATTAAGAAAGGGCACTCTGCCAGTGTAGTATTTTGCGAAATGCTATAACAAGTTCAAATACTAGGTGAATTTTTTTGGGCATCTATCTGGACTTTCTTTAGCACTTTACGATAAATGTATGGGAAAGTAACAAAAAAAGCGCTAAGCTAATTTACGTTAAATTAAAGTGGTAAGTTCGCGGCTAAATATTGTTGCCGTTTGACTTCGTTTTGTAATAGGTTTTTTCCTATTGTGACTTCGCCTTTGTTATCAATGTAAGTTGACATTTGTGTGATGTTGACATTTTTGTGTGGTTTTAATTTATTTATTTTTTGCTATTGCTCGCTCGTCGGCTTTAGAGCATTAGAAGTTATTGTGTTTCTTTAAAAAATGTTTCTTTTATTTATATTTTAATTTAATTGAACACATTCGCTTCTTCGTATGCCAATGAAATCCCTGTCAGCTTTGGCGATAAATACCAAACGTTAATGTCGCATACAAATTGGTTATTTGCTGAAAAAACTTTGTAAACGTTTTACTGCTGAGGAGCTCATTAAATTTATAACCGCCTTAAGAAAATGCACAAACAAATGTGACGTGATACACACAAAAAATTAAACGAAGAAAAGGATAAGAGTGGCTTGGAATGGAAGAGTGTGACGTATGTATATAAACAAGGTTTTGTTTTGATTGAGTTTGATTGGTTTTAAAAAAATTTATTTTTTCATTAGTATTGGTGATGTACTTGATGACTCAGATTCTGATGGCAGGCATGATGACGCTGCAGCGGATAAATCTAAAACGAAATCTAAAATAAATCGTAGCAGTTATATACGCGAGGATCCAGAGGATTTTGTAGATTTGGCAGATATAAAATCGATTGGCAATGTTTTAAATGCGTTAGTATGAAAATACTCATTTGAAATTTAGTTAGAATAATATTTTTCCAAATATTTTATTACCAGCAAATCATCCTGATTTATCCGGCACAAATGCAACTGCAAAATCGAAAAATAAGGATACAAATCGGTGATGGTGGAGATAGCAGTAGCGATGATAATGATGGTGACGATGCTATGGAAACAATACCAGTATTCAAACGTGGCATGGAAGCGGATTCTAGTAATGGTAATTAGTATATTAAATACAAATAACGCAAATGCAAAGTTTAATTTCTCAACAATTTAAGATGAAGAAGTGAAAGTCAACGCCTCAAATCGTAAACGTAAAGCTACAATGCTGCTAGCATGCGCTCTGGTAAAACTTTTATTTCGCGTTTTACTCCCGGTGGCAAGGGTACACATCGACCTGTTGGCGCTAGTGAGGCAGTTTCAAGGAAACCTGGTTATACAGCTAAATCGGGCAAATCAGCATATACAGGAAGTGAATACTCAGAAAGAAAGGCAAAGTAGATCCATTCGCTTACATACCATTGAGTAGAAATTCCTTATATAAACGGTAAAATTAATTGAAACAATTCAAAACCATAATTTTAATAATGAAATCTTTCTTAATTTACTATATAGGTCACGCGCCAAAAATTCTCATGAGCATAAAAGCGCTGTTAAAACTTCACACAAAGGAGCATTGAAAGGTGTGAAGAGCAAGATCAAAACCTTTGTAAAAAATGAAATGATTGCGGGTTTCTTTTTGAAATCTAAAGTCAATATTTTATTGTAAAAGGCTTGTAAAAAAAACAGTTTGAAAGCAAGGCGTGTTAAATTAATTACTGTATAAAATAAAGTACATAATTACAATATGTAAACTAAATAATTCATACTAGTATCGCCCAGTGGTCGAAATTCGACCACAAATAAATTCAATAATTTTGGTACTTTTTTGACACTTGGTACTTTTTTGCTATTTTGTACAATTTAAAAAATCCCGAGGGTCCCACGATGCTTTCATTTCCCTTCGTTTGCCTACAAATTTGACGTGCCCGTGCCCTTCGTGTGAGTTTGCACAAAGCATTTAAATATGAAATAGCTGCCACTGCCGCATTGTGTTTCATCTAAGGCATAAGTCACACGTAGAGCATATGGATGGTGGTGAGTCCGGTTTTTATTATTCTCTTTCATATTTTTCTATTACAACAATTTAGAGCTGGTTCACACATACGACTAAATTGTTGGGCGATAGTACTATATGTAGGCAAGCGCAGGGACCGCACAAAAAAACAAAGAACCACTAACTTGCAGGCACACACACATATACACGTATATATGTAAATTGGTAGACATCAATAACAAGTGATCAGTCAATAACAAAGGCAAATTTTCTGATCATGTGGTTGTTGTTATGTTGTAGTACGTTTTACATTGCGTGTATTTACAACGATTTGCACGTTGGGACAATAAGCGAAAGCAGTAGAGAAAATATGAGCATGCAGGTAGCGTCATTGGAACATGCATTGTGCAGTGCTAGACCTTTTTAGGACAATGGGTGTAAGTGGTGCAGAACGAAAATATGCCAAAAGTTTGATTTTTCCTTTTGCTTCATATGCTGCTAATATTGATGATCGCCTGGTATGATAATGTATCTTTTAGAATGTAATTTTCACCCAAAGACCGTTTCGTTAGGGATTTCTTTTGATTTTCGCGATCTCATATTCTTGGCCTTGGCCTTGGCCATGAAAATTAAGGTTGTTGACCCACAATTTTTTTGTGTTTAGGTAGATCGCAATATAAGACAGACTTTTTTGGTTTGAATTTTAAGATTGGAATTTTTGAAATCACGCCAGATCGGCCTTGACCATGAGGGTGGTTATTGACCCGTAGTCCCGCAATAGTTGGATCTTTGCAATAACATGTTTACCATAAAAGGGAATGTTTTTGCAAGTCTCCACAAAACCATCATTGGGCGGATAAAGTTGGGACTGCAGAAAATCAGAGGTGTCGTCGTAGCTTTAGCTAGAATGTTAGTTCAGTTTTTAAACTACATTTCAATTCGGCGGTCGCTGGTACGAAAAAGTTAAAAATTTGGAAAAATAAAAAATTAAAATATAGAGTATAATTGCTAGTGCCCGGTCGTAAGGACTCCGTCGTCGCGAAATAAAAGTCCTTTAAGTGGTTTTTTGTGGAAAAAAATATTTAAACAAAATTGGTTTAAGTAAAATTAGATAAAAGAAGAAAGAGGCTACGAAATAATTTTCAGGCCAACATAAAGCCCACAAAAATTTAAAACAAAAGGCCTAGTGTATATAAAAGAAAAAAAAAAAAACAAAAAAATACACAAAATTATACAGAAATAAATAAGTGACAATTTTAAGACGATTGGAGGTTTACAACAGAGCGCAGAAGGACGAAACAGGGCACAGCCAAAAATAAGGATTACTCCTAAAAGAATAAGGATCTTAAGGTAGGAAAGAAAATATGTTTACATAGGTAGATTTAAATTAGAGCGTTTTCTGAGAGGGCGGTATAACTCCGGTAGAAATAGAATTTTTATGTTTTTTCCTTAGCCAAATGGGCACGTAAAATTTTTATTCAAAAATAGAGTGGGGTACAATAAAAGTTGCAAGTGGAAAAAATATAAAAAAAAAAAAAATTCCATAAGCGAAAGTCTAATTTTTTGAGTTGTTGTCGGTATACGAAAGTAAAGTTATGCCGCCTGACAAGTTAATGTCTCTCGATAGGGTCAGTGCAAATAGAAAGGCAAAGACTCAACAGCGACCGCCAAGAAAAGTGCAGATTTCCGGAGATACACAAAGATAAGTGCACGTTTGCCATGTTTTGCGTTTAATTCCTGTTGGTCCCGCGATAGATCCTTGTTTTTAGAAATTTTATTATTTTTGAAATACGCTACAAAATGACTTGAGTCTCGGAAAATTTAAAGTAAAAGCAGTTTATCAGGGTAGCAGGATTCCAGGTTGCAGTCACCGACGTCATACGAGTTGGAGATCAACAGATAGGCATAGCTATTTTAGTAGATTTAATAAATTTATTATAAAACAAACAAAAAAAAAAAAAATAATTTGATAAAATTGTCTAAATCGGATTTAAAATTTAAAATTTAAGAAAAATTTTTTTTTGTAGGTTTTGTACGTTAGTGTTAATTTTTTTTGTTATGTAGACCGCTACGACTAGCCAAAAACCCTTAATATTAAATTTTCTTTTTTTTTTTTATCGAACGATCTTCTGTTCCATGGTACTTTTTGCCCATCGACCAAAGAGCTCTTAGGTGTTAGGGTATAAAGATAAAGATACAAAAAAAATAATTGGAAAAAAAATTAATAATTTTAGGACAAATTTTGCAAAGCAATAAGTTTTTTTGGCGCGTTGTGCAGGTCCCCCATAGGATCTTGCTTTTATATTTAAGTATATTTAAGTATAAGGTTTCTATTCTGAATTGTTTTTCATTACTGATGTGTGTGTAAATCAATTAGTTTTTTTTTTGTATTAGTACATATTTGTAATTTTTGTAAGATAATTTTTCTTAAATGATTAAAGCTAAGATTTAAATCGAATTTCCGTTTCCGTTTATTCTATCTAGTTTTGTTTTGGAGACTCGCAATGATTTGCTAAATTGCGATTTTGGGGAAATTTTAGTGGGGTAAGGTAAGCAGCGATGGTCAAAAAATGAAAGTACTCGTGTAAGTATGCGCGCCGAGTAAATGAGTTGTCTTTGGGATGATGTCAAGGACATCATCATTGGAGGGGTGGTCAGGCTACAGGCAGGAACATCAGGCCTGCGGATTTTGTGTTCATTTGCAGATATTGGGTTTGGGTATTTTGGAGTATTTTTCCTTTTTGTGTGTTCTTAATTTTTTTTGAGGAATAAATTTCGAAGCTATAGTTTTTTGCGATTTATTTAAATTTATTTTGAAATTATGGTTCGGATTTCTGGCCTGATTTTCATTTTTTTGATTTTTTTTTTTTGTATGCCGGCTTAACTGGAAGTGATGGGTCGTGCCTCCCCTGAGGAAAAACCTGAGCTAGCCGACGATCACTTCCGGTCATCCACCATGGCGCAGCCAATAACCTTGTACTGGTGGTGATCGTTTTTTTTTGAGTTGGGGGTGAGGAAAAAAATAGACAGTCAGCCAAAAGAACAAAAAATAAGAAGGTCGTGCTACAAATATGGCGCCCAAACGGAAGTAGGAAGAAGAGGGTGCGCCATTACAAATATGACGCCCAAACGGAAGTAGGAAGAAGAGGGTGCGCCATTACAAATATGGCGCTCAATCGGAAGTAGGAAGAAGAGGGTGCGCCATTACAAAGATGGCGCCCAAACTAAATTTGTTTTGAAAATTGAAGTATTTACAACTACACTTCAGTCGAAAATGAAAGTCAGTACACAATGATGCATGAGTTTTCTGGAACTGCTCGTGAAAAGAGATGACATAGTTAATGGTGAATTTTTACATATAGCTATTTGCACTCTTTCCAGTCGTTGTTGTTCGGGATAACTTATTTGTTGGAATAAAAAATTGTAGTAATGTAGTCCATTGTCAGGCGATCCAGTTTTTAGCTGACTTAGGCAGTGTTTTAAGCAATCACTCTAATTGCACCAGGATAAGGGTAGTCTGATGAAGGGACTACAAAAGATAGTAATTTTGCATGGGGATCATCGAGTTTTTTTTATGGGAACTTGTTTCTGTGTTAGGTGGCTTAGTATGTTTAAAGTAATGCATTACTAATTGCATCTACGAAAGGTGATAGGTTTTTGTAAATTTAATAGGGTGATTTCCTAGTAACATTTCAGGGCGATAGATTGTTGAAGAAAACGAGCTGCGACATGACTTGAGGATGGTTATCCCTTTTACAACATTTGCGCAGATTGTAATTTTTAACGTTCTATGGTGGGCTGGACATGTTGCAGTAGGATTTGATTTTTATAATTTTTTTTAAAATTTTTTAGGGGTTATGGTGTGAACACAAAATCCGAGTACAATATGACAAGGCGCATAAGAATGAATGTGTGTGTGAAAGGATTGATTTTATTGAGGGAAAATCATCGTTGCTTTAATCCGACCCAGTAGACTACAATTTTCCCTAATTTTGTTTTTTTGTGTTTGAAAATTAAATTTTTGTTTTTTTTTTTTTAAATTTTTTCTGAAAATTTACATTAAGTTATATTTACATATACATTCATATACATATTTAAATAATACTTTTTATTGCATTGCCACTATTGCGGGAGGCCATTTTCAGGGTTGAGGCTGACTGTGATCTTAATTATTTTCTTTTTATTTTTATTTCCTTTCCGAATTGGAATTGTATTTTATAACTTTTGCAGGATATGAGTGCTGAGAAAATTAGGGTTAATCAGGCTATACAGCGAAGCATGAATTTTGACTCAAACCGAAGTATAGAGCCGGGGATGGGTTTGCCCAGGACGCCTTTGCATACCACTGCCACAGATAATTCAATTAGGGATTTATCTGATACCATCATAAATCGGCGTGATAATGAGAGCGCGGCTCGCTACGACCTTGCTTGCCAGGGGGCGATTCCGAAGGGTTCAACAGGAGCGGTAGGGCAACCGGAAGCAGAAGTGGTCACCTTTCCACCAAATATAAGCGTGCCACCTCCGAATAATCTATTCGAAGAAATGAGAAACGCGAGAAGATCCGAAAGGGAGGGGTTGTCTAGTGAGATTAGCTCGGCGATTAACGTGGTAATCGCTCAGGCAGGTGAAACGTATAGGTCTTCATTGAAAAACGAAGTGTCAGAGATGCAGCAATCTATGAGAAATGAGTTTTTAGGTTTCATGAAAAGTATTAATGAGCTAATAAAGCCTATACAGCAGAATATGCAAGCCAGGGCAGAACCAGTAGATAATAATAGCCCAGCGGATAGCGAGCGAAATAGTTTACCACATGAAGCAGGTGACTTATTGCGTTTGAGTAATTTGACACTAAACGAAGGTGCAGTTGGAGGTAGAGTTGTGCCAGCACAAAATAGTAATACCCAAAGGGAGACAGGTTTTTCGTCAAGACAAGTCCACAGGCGTCATGAACAACATATAAATTCTCGGGCTGATGCAAGCATGGCACAGATAACTGATGACTCCAATCATAGAGTCGGAGTGAGGTACAGCGGAGATGGAGCTGGCCGTGGGGCTCAATATAGGACATATATGAACCAGCAGAATGATGGAAATGGGAATAGAGAGCGTGAACCTGGTGAAGATAGGCGTAATTATAGCAGGGCTCAGGGGCATAATTTTGAGTATTCGACAAGAACACCCTCATTAGAGCAAGAAATATATCTTGGAATAGATTTTTGGCGAAAGTTTGAGCTGGCTCCCGAAGTATTAGGTGTAGAGAAATTAGAATAGAAGCAACATATACTCACGATAGAGCAACAAAATAAGTTAGAAGAGGTAAAACAAAAATTTTTGACTTTTGAAAAAAATGGGCTAGGTAGAACGTAAGTAGAAAAGCATAGTATAAAGCTTAAAGAGGGTGCTGAACCCGTAAAAGATAGGTTGTATCCGATCTCGCCTGCGATACAAAACTTAATTTATGATGAGGTAGATAATATGCTAAAATTGGGTGTTATCGAAGAAAGTCATAGCCCGTGGTCAAACAGAACGACGCTAGTAAGAAAGCCAGACAAAAATAGATTTTGTCTAGATGCCCGTAAATTAAACGATAGGACAATCAAGGACGCCTATCCATTACAGAATATTGAACAAATTTTAAGCCGGATAGATGATACAGTTTATATAAGTAGTGTAGATCTGAAATTTGCTTTCTGGCAGATTGAGTTGGACGCAGAAAGTAAAGAGTTAACAGCCTTTACAGTTCCTGGCCGTCCACTCTACCAGTTTTTCCTTATGCCGTTCGGTTTATGTAATGCGGCGCAAAGATTATGCAGATTGATGGATAAGGTTGTCCCTGAAAGACTTAAGGGTAACGTCTTCGTATATTTGGATGACTTACTGGTGATCGCGAAAGATTTTGAGTCACATATTTCTATTTTAAATGAGGTTGCGAAATGTTTTAAGGAGGCGAATTTGACTATTGGGATGAAGAAGTCAAAATTCTGTTTTAAGGAATTAAAATATTTAGGCTTTGTCATAGGAGGGGGAGTTTTAAAAACCGATCCTGACAAAATCACGGCAATTTCTGCAATTCCAATACCAAAAAAGCCACGACAAGTACGCAGTTTCTTAGGGACAGCTGGGTGGTATCGGAGGTTTATACCTAATTTTGCTGGAATAGCGTCCGCGTTAAGTGATACCCTTAAAAAGGCGAATGCATTCAAAATGACCCCTCAAGCCACTGAAGCATTTGAAGAATTAAAGCGAGCATTGACCACAGCACCAGTTCTGGTACATCCAGATTTTAAAAAGCATTTTTACATTCAATGCGATGCTTCGCTTATTGGGATAGGGGCAGTGTTGTTTCAGAAAGATAGAGAAAACAATGATAGGCCAATAGCTTTTTTTTCTCAGAAATTGAATGGAGTACAACAGAACTATAGCGTGACTGAAAAAGAGTGTTTGGCAGCGTTACTAGCGGTAAAGAGGTTTAGACCGTACGTTGAGCTAATGCCATTCACAATAATTACTGACCACGCGAGCCTTAAGTGGCTCATGAGCTTACGTGACTTAAGTGGACGCTTGGCACGGTGGTCTTTACAACTGCAGGCTTTTAACTTCAATATTGAACATCGAAAGGGCGCTGAGAACATAGTCGCGGATACACTTTCCAGAGCTTTTGAAATAGATACAGTAGAGGGAATGGAGCTGTTGGACTTGGAAACCACAGAATTTCAATCTGAAGAGTACCTAGATATGATAAAAACTATAGAGGAAAATCAGGAAAAACTGCCTGACTTAAAAATAGAAGATGGAGTCGTATTTAAGTGTACTAGATATGAGCAGGATGAATATAATGATTCAAAGTGGAAAATGTGGATACCGGAGGGTCTGACAGCAACCATGATCGCTAAAGCGCATGAACCAGAAAATACAGCTCACGGAGGCATCGCAAAAACGTTATACAGATTGAGACAATATTATTTTTGGCCACGAATGACGATACAAGTACGTAATTATGTTAGTAAGTGTGTTGTGTGTAAGGAAACAAAACCCACCAACAAACAGCTACGACCTGGCATTGGGACTGAAGGCCTTTCCAAAAATTATATGTGGATTTTCTTGGTAAATATCCGCGTTCAAAAGGGGAAAATGCATACATATTTATTGTTGTTGACCATTTCACAAAATTTGTTTTCTTGAAATGTATGAGGGAAGCCACTGCTGCGAATATAGTTACGTTTTTGGTGCAAGAAATATTCCACAAATTCGGGGTCCCAGAACTAATCCACTCTGATAATGGTAAGCAATTTACCTCCAAGGAATTTCATAACCTATTAAATGCGTGTAAAATTCAACACCTTAAAACCGCTTATTATGCACCCCAATCGAATGCTTCAGAGAGGGTAAACCAATCTGTTTTAGCAGCGGTTCGTGCTTACCTGCTATCGGACCACAGAGACTGGGATTTGTATATCTCTGAAATTGAGTGCGCTCTGCGTACTGCAGTCCATGTATCAACGGGGGTAAGTCCCTATTTTGCGCTTTTCGGCCAACATATGTTTACGTGCGGCACGGACTATAAGCTGGCCAGAAAATTAGGTAGCTTAGAAAGTGAAAATATTTTAAATAAAGACAAAAAATTAAGGAAAATATACATAAAGTCTTCGAAAAGAATGAAAAAATGTTAAGCCGGCGATGTAGAGTCGTGAATTTTGTCGCAGGACAAGAAGTTTTTAAACGAAACTATACGTTGAGCGAATTTAAAAAAAATATAAATGCGAAGTTTTGTCGCAAATTTAGCAAATGCAGGATAGTAAAGGCGATAGGCAAATATATGTATGAACTTGAAACGTTACAAGGAAAATCTCTTGGAGTTTACCATGTGAAAGATTTGAAGCAATAGAGTCGTTTTAGAAATAGGTAGTATATACCAAAATCTTGCGATATCTCAAACATACACTAAATGTACTTGTCGCCTGTGCATTTTCTTTTTATGTACATCATAATGTGAAAATTCGTTTTCGATTTCCTTGAAGAAATACTCAAGTATAAACTTAACTTTTGAAACAGAATATTGATCGGTTTAAAAATACCCGGCGAAGTCAGTCGATAAAGCATGAAACTCTTTTCCTCAGGGTGTGGGCGCTTGCCTACGTTAGGCGCTATAGTAGAAACTTAACCTAAACTTTTCCTCCATGGACCCTTAGCTCACTGTATCCTCTGCACGCAGTTAGTGGATTCAGAGTTTTGTAGCGTGGGCCCTGTTGTATATTTGTATTAATATTTCGGATTAATAAATAAAAATAAAATAAATTGAATTTTTTTTTCTTTTGATATCTCGTAAAAAACGTATTTTCAAAAACAAAATTATCGCGAGCAAGAATCTTGAACCCGCCCTATAGTGGTATCTAATACCATATCTGGTATCTAAAACATAAACGTGAAGGTTAGCACAATCGAAAAGATACTTTTATTTTTGTGTTTGCATCTTTCGTTTCGAAAAAAAGAATGCACAAAAAAACAAAGAACCACTAACTTGCAGGCACACACACATATACACGTATGTATGTAAATTGGTAGACATCAATAACAAGTGATCAGTCAATAACAAAGGCAAATTTTCTGATCATGTGGTTGTTGTTATGTTGTAGTACGTTTTACATTGCGTGTATTTACAACGATTTGCACGTTGGGACAATAAGCGAAAGCAGTAGAGAAAATATGAGCATGCAGGTAGCGTCATTGGAACATGCATTGTGCAGTGCTAGACCTTTTTAGGACAATGGGTGTAAGTGGTGCAGAACGAAAATATGCCAAAAGTTTGATTTTTCCTTTTGTTTCGTATGCTGCTAATATTGATGATCGCCTGGTATGATAATGTATCTTTTAGAATGTAATTTTCACCCAAAGACCGTTTCGTTAGGGATTTCTTTTGATTTTCGCGATCTCATATTCTTGGCCTTGGCCTTGGCCATGAAAATTAAGGTTGTTGACCCACAATTTTTTTGTGTTTAGGTAGATCGCAATATAAGACAGACTTTTTTGGTTTGAATTTTAAGATTGGAATTTTTGAAATCACGCCAGATCGGCCTTGACCATGAGGGTGGTTATTGACCCGTAGTCCCGCAATAGTTGGATCTTTGCAATAACATGTTTACCATAAAAGGGAATGTTTTTGCAAGTCTCCACAAAACCATCATTGGGCGGATAAAGTTGGGACTGCAGAAAATCAGAGGTGTCGTCGTAGCTTTAGCTAGAATGTTAGTTCAGTTTTTAAACTACATTTCAATTCGGCGGTCGCTGGTACGAAAAAGTTAAAAATTTGGAAAAATAAAAAATTAAAATATAGAGTATAATTGCTAGTGCCCGGTCGTAAGGACTCCGTCGTCGCGAAATAAAAGTCCTTTAAGTGGTTTTTTGTGGAAAAAAATATTTAAACAAAATTGGTTTAAGTAAAATTAGATAAAAGAAAAAAAAGGCTACGAAATAATTTTCAGGCCAACATAAAGCCCACAAAAATTTAAAACAAAAGGCCTAGTGTATATAAAAGAAAAAAAAAAAAACAAAAAAATACACAAAATTATACAGAAATAAATAAGTGACAATTTTAAGACGATTGGAGGTTTACAACAGAGCGCAGAAGGACGAAACAGGGCACAGCCAAAAATAAGGATTACTCCTAAAAGAATAAGGATCTTAAGGTAGGAAAGAAAATATGTTTACATAGGTAGATTTAAATTAGAGCGTTTTCTGAGAGGGCGGTATAACTCCGGTAGAAATAGAATTTTTATGTTTTTTCCTTAGCCAAATGGGCACGTAAAATTTTTATTCAAAAATAGAGTGGGGTACAATAAAAGTTGCAAGTGGAAAAAATATAAAAAAAAAAAAAATTCCATAAGCGAAAGTCTAATTTTTTGAGTTGTTGTCGGTATACGAAAGTAAAGTTATGCCGCCTGACAAGTTAATGTCTCTCGATAGGGTCAGTGCAAATAGAAAGGCAAAGACTCAACAGCGACCGCCAAGAAAAGTGCAGATTTCCGGAGATACACAAAGATAAGTGCACGTTTGCCATGTTTTGCGTTTAATTCCTGTTGGTCCCGCGATAGATCCTTGTTTTTAGAAATTTTATTATTTTTGAAATACGCTACAAAATGACTTGAGTCTCGGAAAATTTAAAGTAAAAGCAGTTTATCAGGGTAGCAGGATTCCAGGTTGCAGTCACCGACGTCATACGAGTTGGAGATCAACAGATAGGCATAGCTATTTTAGTAGATTTAATAAATTTATTATAAAACAAACAAAAAAAAAAAAATAATTTGATAAAATTGTCTAAATCGGATTTAAAATTTAAAATTTAAGAAAAATTTTTTTTTGTAGGTTTTGTACGTTAGTGTTAATTTTTTTTGTTATGTAGACCGCTACGACTAGCCAAAAACCCTTAATATTAAATTTTCTTTTTTTTTTTTATCGAACGATCTTCTGTTCCATGGTACTTTTTGCCCATCGACCAAAGAGCTCTTAGGTGTTAGGGTATAAAGATAAAGATACAAAAAAAATAATTGGAAAAAAAATTAATAATTTTAGGACAAATTTTGCAAAGCAATAAGTTTTTTTGGCGCGTTGTGCAGGTCCCCCATAGGATCTTGCTTTTATATTTAAGTATATTTAAGTATAAGGTTTCTATTCTGAATTGTTTTTCATTACTGATGTGTGTGTAAATCAATTAGTTTTTTTTTTGTATTAGTACATATTTGTAATTTTTGTAAGATAATTTTTCTTAAATGATTAAAGCTAAGATTTAAATCGAATTTCCGTTTCCGTTTATTCTATCTAGTTTTGTTTTGGAGACTCGCAATGATTTGCTAAATTGCGATTTTGGGGAAATTTTAGTGGGGTAAGGTAAGCAGCGATGGTCAAAAAATGAAAGTACTCGTGTAAGTATGCGCGCCGAGTAAATGAGTTGTCTTTGGGATGATGTCAAGGACATCATCATTGGAGGGGTGGTCAGGCTACAGGCAGGAACATCAGGCCTGCGGATTTTGTGTTCATTTGCAGATATTGGGTTTGGGTATTTTGGAGTATTTTTCCTTTTTGTGTGTTCTTAATTTTTTTTGAGGAATAAATTTCGAAGCTATAGTTTTTTGCGATTTATTTAAATTTATTTTGAAATTATGGTTCGGATTTCTGGCCTGATTTTCATTTTTTTGATTTTTTTTTTTTGTATGCCGGCTTAACTGGAAGTGATGGGTCGTGCCTCCCCTGAGGAAAAACCTGAGCTAGCCGACGATCACTTCCGGTCATCCACCATGGCGCAGCCAATAACCTTGTACTGGTGGTGATCGTTTTTTTTTGAGTTGGGGGTGAGGAAAAAAATAGACAGTCAGCCAAAAGAACAAAAAATAAGAAGGTCGTGCTACAAATATGGCGCCCAAACGGAAGTAGGAAGAAGAGGGTGCGCCATTACAAATATGACGCCCAAACGGAAGTAGGAAGAAGAGGGTGCGCCATTACAAATATGGCGCTCAATCGGAAGTAGGAAGAAGAGGGTGCGCCATTACAAAGATGGCGCCCAAACTAAATTTGTTTTGAAAATTGAAGTATTTACAACTACACTTCAGTCGAAAATGAAAGTCAGTACACAATGATGCATGAGTTTTCTGGAACTGCTCGTGAAAAGAGATGACATAGTTAATGGTGAATTTTTACATATAGCTATTTGCACTCTTTCCAGTCGTTGTTGTTCGGGATAACTTATTTGTTGGAATAAAAAATTGTAGTAATGTAGTCCATTGTCAGGCGATCCAGTTTTTAGCTGACTTAGGCAGTGTTTTAAGCAATCACTCTAATTGCACCAGGATAAGGGTAGTCTGATGAAGGGACTACAAAAGATAGTAATTTTGCATGGGGATCATCGAGTTTTTTTTATGGGAACTTGTTTCTGTGTTAGGTGGCTTAGTATGTTTAAAGTAATGCATTACTAATTGCATCTACGAAAGGTGATAGGTTTTTGTAAATTTAATAGGGTGATTTCCTAGTAACATTTCAGGGCGATAGATTGTTGAAGAAAACGAGCTGCGACATGACTTGAGGATGGTTATCCCTTTTACAACATTTGCGCAGATTGTAATTTTTAACGTTCTATGGTGGGCTGGACATGTTGCAGTAGGATTTGATTTTTATAATTTTTTTTAAAATTTTTTAGGGGTTATGGTGTGAACACAAAATCCGAGTACAATATGACAAGGCGCATAAGAATGAATGTGTGTGTGAAAGGATTGATTTTATTGAGGGAAAATCATCGTTGCTTTAATCCGACCCAGTAGACTACAATTTTCCCTAATTTTGTTTTTTTGTGTTTGAAAATTAAATTTTTGTTTTTTTTTTTTTAAATTTTTTCTGAAAATTTACATTAAGTTATATTTACATATACATTCATATACATATTTAAATAATACTTTTTATTGCATTGCCACTATTGCGGGAGGCCATTTTCAGGGTTGAGGCTGACTGTGATCTTAATTATTTTCTTTTTATTTTTATTTCCTTTCCGAATTGGAATTGTATTTTATAACTTTTGCAGGATATGAGTGCTGAGAAAATTAGGGTTAATCAGGCTATACAGCGAAGCATGAATTTTGACTCAAACCGAAGTATAGAGCCGGGGATGGGTTTGCCCAGGACGCCTTTGCATACCACTGCCACAGATAATTCAATTAGGGATTTATCTGATACCATCATAAATCGGCGTGATAATGAGAGCGCGGCTCGCTACGACCTTGCTTGCCAGGGGGCGATTCCGAAGGGTTCAACAGGAGCGGTAGGGCAACCGGAAGCAGAAGTGGTCACCTTTCCACCAAATATAAGCGTGCCACCTCCGAATAATCTATTCGAAGAAATGAGAAACGCGAGAAGATCCGAAAGGGAGGGGTTGTCTAGTGAGATTAGCTCGGCGATTAACGTGGTAATCGCTCAGGCAGGTGAAACGTATAGGTCTTCATTGAAAAACGAAGTGTCAGAGATGCAGCAATCTATGAGAAATGAGTTTTTAGGTTTCATGAAAAGTATTAATGAGCTAATAAAGCCTATACAGCAGAATATGCAAGCCAGGGCAGAACCAGTAGATAATAATAGCCCAGCGGATAGCGAGCGAAATAGTTTACCACATGAAGCAGGTGACTTATTGCGTTTGAGTAATTTGACACTAAACGAAGGTGCAGTTGGAGGTAGAGTTGTGCCAGCACAAAATAGTAATACCCAAAGGGAGACAGGTTTTTCGTCAAGACAAGTCCACAGGCGTCATGAACAACATATAAATTCTCGGGCTGATGCAAGCATGGCACAGATAACTGATGACTCCAATCATAGAGTCGGAGTGAGGTACAGCGGAGATGGAGCTGGCCGTGGGGCTCAATATAGGACATATATGAACCAGCAGAATGATGGAAATGGGAATAGAGAGCGTGAACCTGGTGAAGATAGGCGTAATTATAGCAGGGCTCAGGGGCATAATTTTGAGTATTCGACAAGAACACCCTCATTAGAGCAAGAAATATATCTTGGAATAGATTTTTGGCGAAAGTTTGAGCTGGCTCCCGAAGTATTAGGTGTAGAGAAATTAGAATAGAAGCAACATATACTCACGATAGAGCAACAAAATAAGTTAGAAGAGGTAAAACAAAAATTTTTGACTTTTGAAAAAAATGGGCTAGGTAGAACGTAAGTAGAAAAGCATAGTATAAAGCTTAAAGAGGGTGCTGAACCCGTAAAAGATAGGTTGTATCCGATCTCGCCTGCGATACAAAACTTAATTTATGATGAGGTAGATAATATGCTAAAATTGGGTGTTATCGAAGAAAGTCATAGCCCGTGGTCAAACAGAACGACGCTAGTAAGAAAGCCAGACAAAAATAGATTTTGTCTAGATGCCCGTAAATTAAACGATAGGACAATCAAGGACGCCTATCCATTACAGAATATTGAACAAATTTTAAGCCGGATAGATGATACAGTTTATATAAGTAGTGTAGATCTGAAATTTGCTTTCTGGCAGATTGAGTTGGACGCAGAAAGTAAAGAGTTAACAGCCTTTACAGTTCCTGGCCGTCCACTCTACCAGTTTTTCCTTATGCCGTTCGGTTTATGTAATGCGGCGCAAAGATTATGCAGATTGATGGATAAGGTTGTCCCTGAAAGACTTAAGGGTAACGTCTTCGTATATTTGGATGACTTACTGGTGATCGCGAAAGATTTTGAGTCACATATTTCTATTTTAAATGAGGTTGCGAAATGTTTTAAGGAGGCGAATTTGACTATTGGGATGAAGAAGTCAAAATTCTGTTTTAAGGAATTAAAATATTTAGGCTTTGTCATAGGAGGGGGAGTTTTAAAAACCGATCCTGACAAAATCACGGCAATTTCTGCAATTCCAATACCAAAAAAGCCACGACAAGTACGCAGTTTCTTAGGGACAGCTGGGTGGTATCGGAGGTTTATACCTAATTTTGCTGGAATAGCGTCCGCGTTAAGTGATACCCTTAAAAAGGCGAATGCATTCAAAATGACCCCTCAAGCCACTGAAGCATTTGAAGAATTAAAGCGAGCATTGACCACAGCACCAGTTCTGGTACATCCAGATTTTAAAAAGCATTTTTACATTCAATGCGATGCTTCGCTTATTGGGATAGGGGCAGTGTTGTTTCAGAAAGATAGAGAAAACAATGATAGGCCAATAGCTTTTTTTTCTCAGAAATTGAATGGAGTACAACAGAACTATAGCGTGACTGAAAAAGAGTGTTTGGCAGCGTTACTAGCGGTAAAGAGGTTTAGACCGTACGTTGAGCTAATGCCATTCACAATAATTACTGACCACGCGAGCCTTAAGTGGCTCATGAGCTTACGTGACTTAAGTGGACGCTTGGCACGGTGGTCTTTACAACTGCAGGCTTTTAACTTCAATATTGAACATCGAAAGGGCGCTGAGAACATAGTCGCGGATACACTTTCCAGAGCTTTTGAAATAGATACAGTAGAGGGAATGGAGCTGTTGGACTTGGAAACCACAGAATTTCAATCTGAAGAGTACCTAGATATGATAAAAACTATAGAGGAAAATCAGGAAAAACTGCCTGACTTAAAAATAGAAGATGGAGTCGTATTTAAGTGTACTAGATATGAGCAGGATGAATATAATGATTCAAAGTGGAAAATGTGGATACCGGAGGGTCTGACAGCAACCATGATCGCTAAAGCGCATGAACCAGAAAATACAGCTCACGGAGGCATCGCAAAAACGTTATACAGATTGAGACAATATTATTTTTGGCCACGAATGACGATACAAGTACGTAATTATGTTAGTAAGTGTGTTGTGTGTAAGGAAACAAAACCCACCAACAAACAGCTACGACCTGGCATTGGGACTGAAGGCCTTTCCAAAAATTATATGTGGATTTTCTTGGTAAATATCCGCGTTCAAAAGGGGAAAATGCATACATATTTATTGTTGTTGACCATTTCACAAAATTTGTTTTCTTGAAATGTATGAGGGAAGCCACTGCTGCGAATATAGTTACGTTTTTGGTGCAAGAAATATTCCACAAATTCGGGGTCCCAGAACTAATCCACTCTGATAATGGTAAGCAATTTACCTCCAAGGAATTTCATAACCTATTAAATGCGTGTAAAATTCAACACCTTAAAACCGCTTATTATGCACCCCAATCGAATGCTTCAGAGAGGGTAAACCAATCTGTTTTAGCAGCGGTTCGTGCTTACCTGCTATCGGACCACAGAGACTGGGATTTGTATATCTCTGAAATTGAGTGCGCTCTGCGTACTGCAGTCCATGTATCAACGGGGGTAAGTCCCTATTTTGCGCTTTTCGGCCAACATATGTTTACGTGCGGCACGGACTATAAGCTGGCCAGAAAATTAGGTAGCTTAGAAAGTGAAAATATTTTAAATAAAGACAAAAAATTAAGGAAAATATACATAAAGTCTTCGAAAAGAATGAAAAAATGTTAAGCCGGCGATGTAGAGTCGTGAATTTTGTCGCAGGACAAGAAGTTTTTAAACGAAACTATACGTTGAGCGAATTTAAAAAAAATATAAATGCGAAGTTTTGTCGCAAATTTAGCAAATGCAGGATAGTAAAGGCGATAGGCAAATATATGTATGAACTTGAAACGTTACAAGGAAAATCTCTTGGAGTTTACCATGTGAAAGATTTGAAGCAATAGAGTCGTTTTAGAAATAGGTAGTATATACCAAAATCTTGCGATATCTCAAACATACACTAAATGTACTTGTCGCCTGTGCATTTTCTTTTTATGTACATCATAATGTGAAAATTCGTTTTCGATTTCCTTGAAGAAATACTCAAGTATAAACTTAACTTTTGAAACAGAATATTGATCGGTTTAAAAATACCCGGCGAAGTCAGTCGATAAAGCATGAAACTCTTTTCCTCAGGGTGTGGGCGCTTGCCTACGTTAGGCGCTATAGTAGAAACTTAACCTAAACTTTTCCTCCATGGACCCTTAGCTCACTGTATCCTCTGCACGCAGTTAGTGGATTCAGAGTTTTGTAGCGTGGGCCCTGTTGTATATTTGTATTAATATTTCGGATTAATAAATAAAAATAAAATAAATTGAATTTTTTTTTCTTTTGATATCTCGTAAAAAACGTATTTTCAAAAACAAAATTATCGCGAGCAAGAATCTTGAACCCGCCCTATAGTGGTATCTAATACCATATCTGGTATCTAAAACATAAACGTGAAGGTTAGCACAATCGAAAAGATACTTTTATTTTTGTGTTTGCATCTTTCGTTTCGAAAAAAAGAATGCACAAAAAAACAAAGAACCACTAACTTGCAGGCACACACACATATACACGTATGTATGTAAATTGGTAGACATCAATAACAAGTGATCAGTCAATAACAAAGGCAAATTTTCTGATCATGTGGTTGTTGTTATGTTGTAGTACGTTTTACATTGCGTGTATTTACAACGATTTGCACGTTGGGACAATAAGCGAAAGCAGTAGAGAAAATATGAGCATGCAGGTAGCGTCATTGGAACATGCATTGTGCAGTGCTAGACCTTTTTAGGACAATGGGTGTAAGTGGTGCAGAACGAAAATATGCCAAAAGTTTGATTTTTCCTTTTGTTTCGTATGCTGCTAATATTGATGATCGCCTGGTATGATAATGTATCTTTTAGAATGTAATTTTCACCCAAAGACCGTTTCGTTAGGGATTTCTTTTGATTTTCGCGATCTCATATTCTTGGCCTTGGCCTTGGCCATGAAAATTAAGGTTGTTGACCCACAATTTTTTTGTGTTTAGGTAGATCGCAATATAAGACAGACTTTTTTGGTTTGAATTTTAAGATTGGAATTTTTGAAATCACGCCAGATCGGCCTTGACCATGAGGGTGGTTATTGACCCGTAGTCCCGCAATAGTTGGATCTTTGCAATAACATGTTTACCATAAAAGGGAATGTTTTTGCAAGTCTCCACAAAACCATCATTGGGCGGATAAAGTTGGGACTGCAGAAAATCAGAGGTGTCGTCGTAGCTTTAGCTAGAATGTTAGTTCAGTTTTTAAACTACATTTCAATTCGGCGGTCGCTGGTACGAAAAAGTTAAAAATTTGGAAAAATAAAAAATTAAAATATAGAGTATAATTGCTAGTGCCCGGTCGTAAGGACTCCGTCGTCGCGAAATAAAAGTCCTTTAAGTGGTTTTTTGTGGAAAAAAATATTTAAACAAAATTGGTTTAAGTAAAATTAGATAAAAGAAAAAAAAGGCTACGAAATAATTTTCAGGCCAACATAAAGCCCACAAAAATTTAAAACAAAGGCCTAGTGTATATAAAAGAAAAAAAAAAAACAAAAAAATACACAAAATTATACAGAAATAAATAAGTGACAATTTTAAGACGATTGGAGGTTTACAACAGAGCGCAGAAGGACGAAACAGGGCACAGCCAAAAATAAGGATTACTCCTAAAAGAATAATGATCTTAAGGTAGGAAAGAAAATATGTTTACATAGGTAGATTTAAATTAGAGCGTTTTCTGAGAGGGCGGTATAACTCCGGTAGAAATAGAATTTTTATGTTTTTTCCTTAGCCAAATGGGCACGTAAAATTTTTATTCAAAAATAGAGTGGGGTACAATAAAAGTTGCAAGTGGAAAAAATATAAAAAAAAAAAAAAAATTCCATAAGCGAAAGTCTAATTTTTTGAGTTGTTGTCGGTATACGAAAGTAAAGTTATGCCGCCTGACAAGTTAATGTCTCTCGATAGGGTCAGTGCAAATAGAAAGGCAAATGAAGTCCTAATTCCGGGGTTTTATTTTCAGCGGGAAAAAGGACTCAACAGCGACCGCCAAGAAAAGTGCAGATTTCCGGAGATACACAAAGATAAGTGCACGTTTGCCATGTTTTGCGTTTAATTCCTTTTGGTCCCGCGATAGATCCTTGTTTTTTGAAATTTTATTATTTTTGAAATACGCTACAAAATGACTTGAGTCTCGGAAAATTTAAAGTAAAAGCAGTTTATCAGGGTAGCAGGATTCCAGGTTGCAGTCACCGACGTCATACGAGTTGGAGATCAACAGATAGGCATAGCTATTTTAGTAGATTTAATAAATTTATTATAAAACAAACAAAAAAAAAAAAATAATTTGATAAAATTGTCTAAATCGGATTTAAAATTTAAAATTTAAGAAAAATTTTTTTTTGTAGGTTTTGTACGTTAGTGTTAATTTTTTTGGTTATGTAGACTGCTACGACTAGCCAAAAACCCTTAATATTAGGTTTTCTTTTTTTTTTTATCTTCTGTTCCATGGTACTTTTTGCCCATCGACCAAAGAGCTCTTAGGTGTTAGGGTATAAAGATAAAGATACAAAAAAAATAATTGGAAAAAATAAATAAATAATTTTAGGACAAATTTTGCAAAGCAATAAGTTTTTTTGGCGCGTTGTGCAGGTCCCCCATAGGATCTTGCTTTTATATTTAAGTATATTTAAGTATAAGGTTTCTATTGTGAATTGTTTTTCATTACTGATGTGTGTGTAAATCAATTAGTTTTTTTTTTGTATTAGTACATATTCGTAATTTTTGTAAGATAATTTTTCTTAAATGATTAAAGCTAAGATTTAAATCGAATTTCCGTTTCCGTTTATTCTATCTAGTTTTGTTTTGGAGACTCGCAATGATTTGCTAAATTGCGATTTTGGGGAAATTTTAGTGGGGTAAGGTAAGCAGCGATGGTCAAAAAATGAAAGTACTCGTGTAAGTATGCGTGCCGAGTAAATGAGTTGTCTATGGGATGATGTCAAGGACATCATCATTGGAGGGGTGGTCAGGCTACAGGCAGGAACATCAGGCCTGCGGATTTTGTGTTCATTTGCAGATATTGGGTTTGGGTATTTTGGAGTATTTTTCCTTTTTGTGTGTTCTTAATTTTTTTTGAGGAATAAATTTCGAAGCTATAGTTTTTTGCGATTTATTTAAATTTATTTTGAAATTATGGTTCGGATTTCTGGCCTGATTTTCATTTTTTTGATTTTTTTTTTTTGTATGCCGGCTTAACTGGAAGTGATGGGTCGTGCCTCCCCTGAGGAAAAACCTGAGCTAGCCGACGATCACTTCCGGTCATCCACCATGGCGCAGCCAATAACCTTGTACTGGTGGTGATCGTTTTTTTTTGAGTTGGGGGTGAGGAAAAAAATAGACAGTCAGCCAAAAGAACAAAAAATAAGAAGGTCGTGCTACAAATTAAACACTTTAGTTATTGCTTTCCCATACTTTTCTTAGAGAGTGCTTAATTAAACACTGAAAACTGTCGTCTAAAACACAGTTAATGTAAATGGATAGAGTTGTTTTAAGTTGTTGCACTCTTTTCTTAAAATAATGTATTTTCACTTCTTTATAAAGTATTACATTATTTTTTTTATTTTTTAAATCGAAGCACTCATACCCCATTAATTCCGTCGGCAAAGCACTTCATAAAATGAATTATTGTGCCCGCTTAACAAAAATTCATTCTCTCGCTCAAATGATTCTGTTTATTTGCTGTAGGAAACTACAAAAAATCTAAGTCCCCACCATCATGAACCTTACGAGTCACTACGCACAATCCGAAAAATTTACGTAGAGCAAAATTAAAGAAATGGCAATAAATAATGGACCATATGCCCAAAAAGTTTTGACCAAAAAAGAAAAAAGTCTATTCAATTCGATCTCGAAAAATTAATCCAAATTGATGAATCCCGCCGCTTTTAAGCACATTTTGCATGGCCCCCTTCGCTCCTCAAGGTATGCCACTGAATTGTAAACAAATATTTAGAGATAAGTCGGCGCATCTTCCTCAGCAGAAGATGATGCATATTGGCCATAAAAAAATGTGAGCACTGAACTGTATTTTAATGCAAATCTTGGATCTGTTGAAGTTTTGGTATTTTTGGGACTTTTAGTACTTTTTTTGCTATTTGGTACACATTTGTCATCCCTGGTGCGATGTCAGCGAAGCGAAAGCAAAACAAACAAAAAATCAACAGGTTTCTATCAGTGCTTTAGTTTTTCGTCTTTCTCTTTGTGCTGTATTCTCATTTCAGCTTTGTGTGACCGTGTATTTTGTTATTGTCAATATTGAAAAATTAGTATTTAATTTTACCTGGGTAAAATGCAAAAATTAAAATAATTTTAACTTTGTGCACTAGGGCTGTTCAAAAAAAAAAAAATTTTTCGAATTTCCAAGATATACTTTGGCATCACGATCTACATCATGACAGAATATCGGAAAAAATTTTTCAGATTTTTAAATTCATATTTAAAGGTGGCTCAAAGCAGAAATATATTTTTGTTATTTTTTTTTTAGCATTAATTATAAAATGTTGTCAAACAATTTGAAAAATTTGTTTTAGAGTAACTTAAAAACATTCAGTTTGTTTGTTTTTTAATGAACTTTAAAACCTACGTTGTAATTTTGACAAAAAAAATTTTACACTTCTTAAAAAACGAAAAACTGCCCTAAGAAGGCGAAATTTTACGGTTTTTCAAAGAAAAAAGTCATCGTGCTTTAAACGAAATGAACATTTTTTAATTTACAAGATCTCATTCAAAAGAGCTCTTAAAAACCTTCAAGACAAGACATGTTAAGATTTTTTTGAGCCAGCAGGCTCGATGACATAACGTTTGAAATATAGTAATGCAGCCCTGTGAAAGGCAAAACGCTTTTTACTCAAGAGGGAGGCATCTTACAAAAAAGTGCCCATGGCATAAAATGCTTAGAATCATCCAAGGAACAAGTGTGAACTGTTTTTTTTTTTTTTTGGAAAGTTTATTAAAAATGACGTTAAAAAATTTTTTTTTCTAAAATTAAGTAAAAAAAAAAAAAAAAACAATTTACACTTGTTCCTTGGATGATTTTAAGCATTTTATGCCATGGGCACTTTTTTGTAAGATGCCTCCCTCTTGAGTAAAAAGCGTTTTGCCTTTCACAGGGCTGCATTACTATATTTCAAACGTTATGTCATCGAGCCTGCTGGCCCAAAAAAGTCTTAACATGTCTTGTCTTGAAGGTTTTTAAGAGCTCTTTTGAATGAGATCTTGTAAATTAAAAAATGTTCATTTCGTTTAAAGCACGATGACTTTTTTCTTTGAAAAACCGTAAAATTTCGCCTTCTTAGGGCAGTTTTTCGTTTTTTAAGAAGTGTAAAATTTTTTTTTGTCAAAATTACAACGTAGGTTTTAAAGTTCAAAAAAACAAACAAAATGAATGTTTTTAAGTTACTCTAAAACAAATTTTTCAAATTGTTTGACAACATTTTATAATTAATGCTAAAAAAAAAATAACAAAAATATATTTCTGCTTTGAGCCACCTTTAAATATGAATTTAAAAATCTGAAAAATTTTTTGGGATATTCTGTCATGATGTAGATCGTGATGCCAAAGTATATCTTGGAAATTCGAAAAATTTTTTTTTTTTGAACAGCCCTATTGTGCACACCTACACACAAAAACTTTTCTAATGGTGTATAATTCAAAGTTGAAGTGGATTTCTAACAAAGTAAAAAAAGATGGACAAATTTTTGTCTTGCGTATTAATATATAGATTTTTTAAAAGTTTATGGTTATTTGGAACAATAAACACATTAAAAGTATTACAATAACTTCTGGCTGTAAATGACCTGAGAAAATTGCTGAATACATTTATTTTTGCATACAAAAGTTGATCTCGTCTTTGTATACAATAAATAACACATTTACAGTTTATTTAAATCGTCAAAGTATTGCTTCTCAATCCGTGTGGTTTCAATTACTTTTCATTTAGGAGACTTTTTGATGAAAATGGTGAGTCACACGATAAAAAGTATTAGAATCTTTTTGTGGAAAATTACAGATTCTAAAAATAACATTGACTTGCATTAACGAAAAAGTAACCGTTTAGGAAACATTCTAAAAAACCGCAAAAAGTCGAAAAATTCGACTTTATCGAATATTTACTTTTTAATAAATAAAAATGAATATTATTTGTAGAACCTGTAATTCTCCACGAAAAAAGATTCTTATACTTTTTATCGTGTGACTCACCACTTTCATCCAAAAAGCCTTCTAAGTGAAAAGTAATTCTAACCACGAGGATTACAGAACAGGCCTGAATATGAGTCGTTGTCCACTTATCATCTGGATTGACTCCAGCCATTGCCTCCTCATGAAGATACAATTTATTCTTGTCATCTAATAAAATTATCGTATGCGTACGATGCCATAACCGGCTTCTGGTATATGCACATTTGATGTACTTAAGTGTTCTCCCGAATTCGGTGCTCGTCGTTGTAGTTCCTCATCAGGTCAAAATTTATCTCTGCACTTCAGTAGTTTCTGGCATTGTTGTGCCAACTTGTCACGTGTTACTGAACTGGACGTTTGTCTATTAAAATCATCTACAATTTCTTCAAAACGTTCCTGATCATGACGCTCTTTTTCGAAATGTGCTGATGATAAACTATTACCAAAACGAAAGTAGCGACCTTCTTCATATTGATCAAGACCCGGTGGTACATTGCTGCAAAGTGGTCAGACAATTTTTCAACAAATTCATTGCTGATACCCTTCTCTTCAAGTAAATTCATAAGTAAATCATATGGACAACCATCCAGCACATCTCCGGAAACAGCAACAGCGCATACCTTATCATTCCACTCGCCTTCAAAAATACACCTTTCATCAATTTTTTGGTCATTATATTCGCCTTCCTGTGGTGTTCCTTGTAGGAAATTGTAGCTTGCTACGCATTTCACCCATTCGAGTTTATCATCATTTGGATCAATTTCGGATTCTTCCTCAGTATCAACTGTATGATTTACGTTGAAACTGACGATAACAACGGCTCTACATCAGCGCCTTGCAATTAAACAGCGAATCCATACAAAGCGTGCCAACTGCTTTGGCTTTTTGTGCCTTACGCTCTGCGACAATTCCTTCAGTTAAAAACTCAACCAATTCGCGTTCACCCTTGGTGTGAATGTGATGTTTAATACCACAACCGCAGCTGCACGCTAAGTTTGGCTTTTGAACATTTAAATCCGTAGCATGTCCATTATCCTAATATTCTTGGATTTTTCGACATGTGCCAAATGCTGTAAGGTTGCGTTTACCGAAAACATTTTTCAGCGAATTTGCCTTGGCACTGTCGACGATATTGAAAAGACGTAATGTGGCTTTGTTCAAACTATTAATTTTTCTGTATTTTTAGAAAACTTTAATTTTTTTCAAAGTTAACAAAAGAAAAAAACCAAAACATAAACAAATGTCAGCTGTTAATAAAGAAGAGAATTTTCGAAAGTGCTATTCACAATGCACCGTTTTGTTCGACCACAGTTAGCATATTTGAGCCCACTTTAAGCCCACTTGCCACGAAAACGCACCTACTAAGTAACACAAAAAATCACTAAAGGACTTTTTCGAGTAGAAAGTACTTCAGTACTTTTGTAAAGTCAATATTACCGAAAAAAGTATTATTCCACTACAAATATCATCCCTGCTTCAAATTATCTTCCAAAATCAGAAAGGACTAAAAATGTGTAAAAATAAATGAAAAAGTACTAAAAAGTACAATTTTGTTAATTTATCCACGCCACACTGTTTTGGTTTAATCGTTTGTTTATCAATCTTTCACAACTTTTGGTATGAGCTTCTTGGTAAATTCGTATTTAATTATATTTTGTACATACTAACATTTTCATTTAAGACAGAAAATTGTAACTTGATATATGATGGCGTTGGCGATGATGATGAAGATTTTATATTGGCTGCTTACTATAGGAGTAAAATGAAAAAAAAAATTACAAGACACTTTACTGTTGATTACAGTGAAGGAGGCCAGCAGAAGTTCGAGGATGTTGATTCAAGAGTGGCCAATGAAGCTGAAGCCACAGATGCTCAGGAAAAAAGCATTATCAAATCGATACCAGAGTTTCAGTTAGATAGAGATGACCTATATGATGATTGTTGCGGAAAAGTTTTCATAACAAAAAGTCGATTTTTGGTACTTCATTGCTCATTTTGCGATGGCAAATATGGAGCATTTTCACATTTTTTGAAACATTTGGCATTGTATCACTATAATCAAGAGGAAATCAAAGCGGAAGGACATTCTGCAAATTTAAAAGAACAAAGTTTCGAACATGAACATGAAATAGATATAAAACCAGAATTACATTCAACTGAATTTAAAGATGAATCTGAAAGCAATGGTGGTGAAGAGGACTCAACGTGGAAAGATATCCCAACCGTTGAATACAAAAACGAAAGGGTTTGTAAAAAAATGTAGGCTTAAGTTTACTTTAGTGACACTTGCGGGGCTGTTGATAAAACTTTTGTAGCTCCTTGGGGGGGAGGGGGGTTCGGTAAGCGTCTCATGTTTTATATTCGATAGGAGGTGGGCGGGCAGGAGTTTAAATTTACTTTCACGTTGTTTGGGATGGTCCCCGATATTTAGTATTAATTACTCTGTGCTAGTGGAAAAATCTAACATGAAATCTATTCATTTTTACAGTTTGGATCTAGTTATCGAAATATTCGGGTTTAAAAATTGACTAAATGCAAATTTTACCCATTCCGTAATGTAAAATATGTCACTATATTCATAAGATTTTATCTTAAAATAAACAATTTATCATAATATTCGCCATTTTAAAATTTTTACCCATATCACTTACAAAATACAGTTCTGTGCATAATATTTGCAACCAAAAACACTTGAAACTGAATCACAAGTTTTCGGCCACTAAAACAGATGCAAAAAAATCACTGTTTCATCACCATGCAATTTATATGGAGCATACCGAAACAGAGACGGTTAAGTTACGCTGACGCTCCAATTAAGGTATGGCAGTTAGTCAGCTTTAGGTAACAAAACTAAGCCGGTGTTGGATTTTTGGGAGTATTAAATCCTGAGCTGCGGCCGCAGGCCGCCCACTTACCCCTACTTTAATGTAAAATTACTGTTGTAGTAGTTGTACTGCACTTCCTAATATTCACTACAGCGCACGCAACATTTCGCGCACGCTAAATTAAACATGCTTAACGAAGATGCCCCGGGGGAAAAAACTTCACTGGATTTCGCGTACGCAAGTTTTCCGAAAGCTTTTTTCGCGTACACTAATTCAGCTTTCGCGTACGCTACTTGAGCTTTCGCGTACGCTTCTCCCCCCGAATAGACAGACTCATATAAAAATGTATCGGCATTGGCTGTGCAAAACATTTGCAACTATTAATTTAAATTAAAAATTAATAACTAAAAAAATCAATATTTAATGGAATAATCCTTGTTTTTTATAACAGCAGTTCATCTTTTTGGCATGGATGCGATAAAACCATTTACAAACGAGCGCGAAATGTCCTGCTACCGTTTTTTAACTTCATTAAACAACTCATCCTGTTTTCTTAATTGTTGACTGCATAATAAGCAAGCACTGCTGTTATTGTATAAAAAACAGGGGTTCTTCCATTAAATATTGATTTTTTAGTTATAAATTTTTAATTTAGATTAATAGTTGCAAATGTTTTGCACAGCCAATACCGATACATTTTTATATTGCACTTAAGTTATAGTTTTGTATAAGTTATGTATTGACTTTTTATTTTTGTTTTATAAACAACAATATAAATGACATAAAATCTCATACAAAGTATTTTATTTGCATCTGTTTTAGCGGCCAAAAATTTGTGATTCAGTTTCAAGTGTTTTTGGTTGCAAATGTTATGCACAGCACTGTATATGTGTAACATTAAATTAAAATTAAGGAAAAAATGTATATGTGTAACATTAAATTAAAATGAAGAAAAAAATTGTGAAAAATCTATATGAGCCGTTTATTTTGAAAGTGGCCTATGTCCATTTATGTTGAAATCGAGATATTGAAGGGCTTGCGTATAAATTAATTTAAAAATATTGGTAACTGATATCATGGTCGTATAAAGTTTTTTGGTATCTAAAAATATTAAATTTACCATTCCATTTACCAAAATTTAAAATTTTTTATAAATAAAATGATTTCAAGGGTCATGAATCGACTTAGGCCACTTTCAAAATTAAAATTTCACATTTTTATTCATTAAAAAACACAATTCCCATCGAAAAAAAAAAAATTATCTTAAAATCTATGTATACATAAATAATGAATATACTAGAAAAATATCCATCTGATACTGGTAAAATTTACCGAGGATGTTATTGTCCATCAGCAGAAAGTTTATAAGTGAAAAAATGGGCGGTGGCACCTCCTCTATATAAATTGATTCATCATATCTCTGAAACTATCAGAAATAAGAAAAATAAAATTTGGTACAACGTAAGGGGTACCAGGACAAATAACAATCACTGAAAAAATTGGCGATCTCCCGCTCCCTACATAATTTGATTTATACATACATAAAAGGAATCGTGACAAACAATTATCACTGGAAAAATGGGCGGTGATACGTCTCATACATAATATATTTCATCACATGTCTGAAGCTCGGTTTGAAAAAGTTTGGTACATACGTAAATGTGAAATGGGGCATTTTTTGAAGTGAGCGATGTTACTTTACTAGGGATCAATACTGGTAATTAAAATCAAGTAGAGTATTAAGAAAAAACATGTTAAGTCTTAAAAAACAACTAGTTTCGATAAAAAATAAAGCATAAATCAAGCAATCAGGATTCAAACTATTTAACTGAACTAAAATAAATTATTTAATTGCTTGTATTTTTCATTTTTGCATTACAATTGCTAACATAGCGATGCTTTGTAGGTGCGCAAAGACTAAATCTATGTTGTTATTCCATATTAAATAGAGCCGAACAATAGTACATAACCACTAAAACATAAATAATTGAGGCGTTGCGCGCAGGCATGACGAGAGGGGGGGGGGGGATTCCCCCCAGGCCCGGAGTTTTTTGGAGGGCCCGGACTCAAGCAGAAATTAATAAAATTTGTCGTAGTTTTTTCCAAGCTTGAAAAATAGATTTTAGAGGCCCGGCATGAACATAATACAAGCACTTGAGAAAAAGTCCGGGCCCGCACAATTATCATTATTATTTTTTTTTTCTTTTCAAAAGATTATACATTGTCTGCTTTCTTGAGCTTTTTGGTAAAATCTAATAAGTTTTTTTTGTTTAAATTAACTTGTTTTATTTTCATTCTAAGTACTACACTTATATGTACATTATTTTCCATAATTTTTTTTCAAGAATGTGCTTCTGAGCTTGCTTGTGATTTACGGGCCTTCACGGGCCTCTAAGCTTAAGCCTTTTCTGGTTAGGTTAGAAAGGCCGAGACCGTCGCTGAAAAGTAGAGCCCCGCGGGCCAAGGAAAAAACCCGAGCCCGTGCCTTTTACACGCTTAATAGCTTAAAAGGTGGAAGGTACCGAATCCTGCCTTTTTCAAAATATTAAATTTAATTTTTAAATTGCAGTATTTAAGAAAAAAAAAAAATATTAAAAAAGTTATCGTTAGTTCTTTCTTATTCCATCTAAAACTTAATAAGGCCTTTTTCCAAATACAGATGTAAAATTGGCGTTATGAGGCCAAAACGATGAGGTTTCAAAAAAATTTCGAAAATTAAAAAATTGTTTATACATTTTTCAAGCTTTGATCGCAGACCGGCTCAAACCTTATTTTTGACCTTTTATTTTATGAATATGACCGGGAAGCAAACAAAATCAAAACTTAACACATTTCATATATCTCGTGGGCATCCTTGCGTTTACGGAAAAACAATATTCGCTCGACGATGTGATAGTCTCAAATAAAAAAAAAATCTAGTAGTGGAGGGGGCCCGGTATATAATTACCCCCGGTCCCGGATTTTCTCTCCACGCCCCTGGTTGCGCGCAAGTCGAAAAATGGCATTTCGAGATAATTCAATTTAAAGTTTTTAAATGCTGATAAAAAGAACAAACCATCATTTAAACCTTGAAAAACAAATTTATTCAATTAAGGGCCGGTTTCACAATGTACAGTTAAGATATTTTTAAACTAAAGTTTACTAACGGAAGCTATGGACATAAACTTTCCGTTAAATTGTTTGGATTTCAATAAATTCCATTTTTTAACTTATGGTTAAATATATATTGTGAATAAATAACAAATTTCCCCTTAAAATGTTTTCAAAAAATGTAACCATTTCAAATTTTTTCATATGAATTTCAAAAAGTATTTGAATTTATTTCAATCTGCCAGTTAACTTTTAACTGAAAAAATTGTGCCAGTTAAAGTAACTGAACGTTAGAGTTTATTTTCCGTCAGTTAATAAATAACTTCACATTGAGAAAACAATTTTATTCAAACTTACAGTTAAAGTTTCAGTTGAACGTTAACTGGACATTGTGAAAACGGCCCTAAAACTAATAAAATAAGTAAATAATAACCGCTAACACATAATACTAACGCATATTGACAGAATTATCGAAGAAGGAAAAATTTAAATTATAGGGCGTTTTTGCATAAATCCATTTGACTATCACTGGAGTAACATTAGCATTTTGCTTGGGAAACCAGCAAAACTGTTCCGATTTTAATGATTTTTTTTTTTTTTAAATGAGGGGAATGAAGTATACTTTCACCATAATTATTTATAAATGTGCGTTTTTGTTTATTTCTTTAAAATTTAAATTTTATAAAATGCACGCATACATTTGCATCTAAGTTTTGCAACTGGTAACGTTAGTATTTTCCTTGGGAAACCGGCAAAACTGCTCCGATTTTAATGATTTTTTTATTTAAATAAGGGGAATGAAATATACTTTCACCCCAATTATTTATAAATGTGTGTTTTTGTTTATTTCTTTAAAATTTTAATTTTATAAAATGCATGCATACAATTGCATCAAAGTTTTGCACCGGGTAAATATTTTTTTTTGCAAACGGTTATAGAGATTTTAACGAAATTTGGTACAATGTTCTTTATTAGTATGACATTAAGACTGGGATCAATTCTAACCATGTAGATACTGATAAAAAAACGTAGCAAATGCTTTAAAATAAGAATTTATTTGGCAATATTTCGCAAACGGTGGTTAGTTTTTGTAGACAAATGATTATAATAAATAAATAAAAACGGATCACATGGCAAGGGTGTCACACCCACTTTTAGAGAATTCAATGTTTTGAATCAATATTACACAAAAGCGGCTCGATGGATTTTAATGATTTTTTAGAAAATAACACCCCTGTCATTAATGTGAAGTAAGTCATTAAATTACAATAAATGCAATATATTATTTATAATAAAAGAACTAGTTCAAAATTTTTTGAGATATTTAATATCAAATTATACAAATTTTTACAAAAAGAAGTTAAAAAAAAACATAAATTCATATAAGCTTCAAAATTTCTAGCGAAAGAAGCAAAATTTTGACATACTTGATGCGAAACTTTTTGTAAGCTAGTATTTGAGTTTGGATATCCCTGATTTAAAAGATTAAAAAACAAATTGCTTTCGCTAAAATATTGAAAAAAAAAATTTGGAATTCTTGTGTTTTTTTACTCTTTTGACGATAACTTTTTTTAGATCAAAGATAGCAAAAGACTAAATTTAACAAAAAATAAAAAATAAAATTTAATTTAAAGTGCTATATTGAAAAATTTCTTAAGTTAAAAATTGATCGAAATATGGCCACTCGAACATAGCTATTTTTTTACCCGGCCGGAAAAATGGTTTTTATTCAAAAGCAAGGTGCCTTACGAAAGAAGTGTATTAGGCAGAAAATGCTTAGAATCGTCCAAAAAATATGTTTGAATTTTTTCGAACATTTTATAATTTTTCAAACATTTGGCTAAAAAAAAAAAAATCACACGTACTCTCTGGACAATTTTAAGCATTTTTTGCCATATAAAATTTTGCGTTAGGTACCTTGGTTTTGATTAAAAACCGTTTTTCCTACCGCGAACTGATTTATGCAAAAACGCCCCAAGTCGCAATACGCCCTTCTTGCACGCAACTCTTTAAACAGTATATATATATTGCTCTACCACATTCTGTGATCATAATTGGAAGTTGAAATTAAGTACACATATATTTGAGGACCCAAGCTTTTCAAAAACGCCCTAAGTCGACTTAGGGCGTTATTGCACGCAACGCCTCAATTGCATAATATTTTCCGTATCCATTCGAAACCCCAAAAAACGGAACTTAAGCCACTTTCAAACTAAACAATTTTATTTTTCACCAACAAGAAAATTTTTAGTTTACAAAATCTTCATGATTTTTACAATATTAGTTATAATTTGTTTCAGAATGAAAAGATAACTTAAAAATGTAACTGATAGAGCAGCTAACTCAATTTTTTTGGAAAATGGACTTAGGCCACTTTCAAAATAACCGGCTCATATATTAGCTCCGTTCCAGAATGAAACAAAAGTTAAGTTTTGTTACCTAAAGCTGATCAACTGCCATACCTTAATTGGAGCGTCAGCGTAACTTAACCGTCTCTGTTTCGGTATGCTCCATATAAATTGCATGGGGATGAAACACAGTGATGGTAAAATACGCCTAACGCCCTAATTTATGTATGGCAGTAAATCTGGTTTCCGTATACAAAATTCAGTCAAATGAGAGCGAAAAAAAAAACATGGCTGATCATTTCCCCTCCAAACAATAAAGTCACAACAGACAAAAATTTTATATGTACAGTGCACTGTTTAATACAATCTAGCATGAAAAATTCAAAGTGAATATTTAAGTATGCAGAACTGTTAAAATATGTCCATTGACCGCACGAAATAGAGTGAAGTGATTTTGGCGGTGGTTTGGGGTGTAGCCCCTATACAAAAAAAGTGAACAAAACTATATCTTTAAACTTTCAGTAGCTGTTTTTACAAAACTTTGTAAACAGGAATATACTGCGTTCGACAAACACTCTGTAAAAGCAGGAGAAAATTGCACAAAGGTGCGTTGCACCCCCCATACAAAAAACACCTAAATGGTTATATCTCTGCACCTGTAGCAGTTACCATTACAAAACTTTGTATACAGGAGTATACTGCATTCATCAAACGCCTTGCAAAAATTGGACGAATTTGAACAAGAGGGCGTTGCAACTGTAGCAGTTATTACCACAAAACTTTATATTGAGAATGTGTATTTTATTTACAAAATACTATACGAATTGAGAGGGGGTTAAAATTTGGGGGCTTTACACCCCTACACAAAAACACTCAAAATACTCTATGTACTTTTATCATTATAAAATTTAGTAAATGGATGTGATTGCACCTAATGTAGCTATTTTCATAGTATGGCGAAAATTTTTTGCGAGAAAGTGCGAGGATTTAACCTTACATGTCATCAACAAAAAAACAAATATTTGCTTTAAATGTCCTTCTCTACCCGGTGCGAAGCGGTGCTCATAGCTTTTTAGTCCAATATGCAACAAAAACTATACATTTCGAAAGCAAAAAAATTTCAATTCAATTTCAATTTCAAAAGTGCGTATGATGCGTGTAAAGGGAAACAAAAAATTTTTTATATAACAAACAAAAAAGGGGTTTGAAAAAATTGCAATATTGTCATAATATTAACATACATTTGTTATTTTTTAAAAACATTAAAAAGCGGTGAAAATATTGGACCAGGTTCTAAATTCATTAAATTCTTCGATTTGGCAATCAAAATTGATTCGTACGCATCTAATTTAAAACAATTATTTACATTTTTTAACAACGAAACACTTTCATCAAAAGACTTGATTTTGTGTGGATGTTTATTGCTAACGTCATAAACATGCGAAGCAAGTGTTCGTCAAACCTAGTTTTAACAGCTCGTCATGTTTGCCCAGTGTATTTTGCCACTGCGTTGTTGCAAAGCTATTGTGTCTTTCGTGGATCCTAATAAGAACCGAAGTTTGTTGTTGTTGGTGTACACAACATTTATGCCAGATTTTTCAAAAACTTTTTTCAGTTTATTTGTCACACTTGGTGCATACGTTAAAGAGATTCGTTGAGATGAAGATTTCCCTTCTTGATTAAATAGCGTGCTCTTATTTTTGTTGCGAAGCTTAGCCGAGTGTTTTTTGTATTTTCGACTCAGTGCTTAACGTCGCTCGCTGAAAATGGTTCTTCTGTTGTGAACCGAAATGCATTCTTATAAATAAAATAATAAAAAACAATCTTTGTTCTTTTTATTTTGTTACGGTTTTTGCGGTCAAATAGGGCTTTGAATAATTTAATTATACATAAACAATATATCGAGCCCTAACCGCCAAAAAGACTTAACCGACACGGTTTCGGATTTTCGTTTTTTGATGGAAACCTATAATTCGTGTCCATACGCATCTTCGCTACAAATTTCATAACTGTAAAAAGTACCGTTACGGAGTTATAGCGAAAGCAATTAAGACTCAACTGCTATTCGAAGTATTTTGTTTATTTTTTTTGTGACTGCGAGTTGTTGGTTGTCTTTTTTTTCTTTTTGTGTCAAAAATAATTTGCAAATAATTTAATAAAAAGGAAAGTTTATTAAAAAGACTTGATGCGGGTTAATAGTATATGTGACCACAAATGTTTTTTGGTACAAAAACTGAAGATCAGATGGGGAAAATGGAAAAGAAAAAAAGACTTAACTGACAAAACACTGAAAGATAGCCGTTATATTATAAATAGGTGAATGAAACTAGTTGCATCGGATGTCTAACACAAAAATATAGCTTACATACTAAATTTCACTGTAATAGCTTTAGTATATGCACAGATATTTAAAAAAAACCTTCTTCTGTAAAATTTACTTGTTGTCAGTTAGGTCTTTTTGGCGGTTAGAGCTCGATATATTTTTGAAAAGCTTATACATCGAGTCAATTTTGGTTTTTTTTTTCTTTATTTTATTTAATCGAAAAATTACCACAAAATTTACTGAAGTTGAAGCGCTTTCCGGAACTGAAATTTTTAAAATTTTATTATATTCAAATTATCAATTTTAAATTGCACTAAATTTTAAGTGTACTAAATTTTAGCCAAAGAACATAAAAATAAATTTTTGGAGGTAAGTGGACATATTTTGACACTTCTGAATACAAAAATTTGAAATTTAGATTTTGAATTTATCACGTCAAGCACACTAAAATGAGACACTGTGCGGTGTGTGTAAAACAAAAAATTTCATAATAAATTAAACGCCAAAAAAAAAAAAAAAATATAAACAAAAAAGCAAATAAAAATCGTAATTTAAGCGGCACCTATACAAGTAACAGTGATAAGTAGTGTCCGACCGATTAATCGGCTTCGGCTACGGCCACCTTCGTCAAAAAACGCTTTCGGCCAAAATAAGCCGAAGTTTTGGCCGAAGCCGAATGTTTGCAACTTCAACAATAAGGCAACTTGTTGATTTAAAAATATTGCATTTGTAGTGGATTGGGACTTTCTAATTACGAATCTGAACTTTGTTTTTTTCTATTATGTCAGAATCCTAAGTTATTCTTGCTCAAAAGTGCAAAAATCATTGTTTTGAGATGCACTTAAAGCTATGTAACAAAAACAGTAAATAGCAAAATTTAATCTTGTTAATGTATTCGGATAGGTAATGTCACCCTTAACGCTCTACTTTTTCAATTCGATTCCTATTTTCCGAGTTATAAGCCATTTGAATAAGGGTATCTCTCAATAACCTCCTCAACGGACCGATAAATCAAAGAGTTCATAATTTATTATTTTATGTCAGTAACATATTTCATTACAAAAATTGAAATTGCAAAACAAAGTCGAATGGTTAATGGCCGCTCTATTTTAGAGAGGTGGTCCCTTCGTGAGATATCGGATATAAAAGGTCGAGAAAATCAGTTTTTTAGTCTTTCAATAGTAGGTATGAACTTTTCTTCTAGTCAAACCGTGAGAAGTTGTGCCTTCGAGAGAGATCGGGTGCTAAAGGTCAAGAACTTTAAATAGGATATAAAATTTACGAAAACAAATTATGCAAATTGCAAACAATAATGCAAAATCGGCACTTAGTGTGTTATCTTTGGCCTGAACTAAATATAGTGTTACAAATTGAATATACCCTGAGGATAGGGTATAAAAATTTAAAATGAACGAACCTTCGGCTTCGTTAAAAAAACCGATTAATCGGCTTCGGCCAAAAAGTGACCTTCGATCGGACACTAGTGATAAGCAATAAGCTTTACGTTTCTGAAGAAACTACCACAAAATGCAACAACCCAACTATCTGTATGAGAAGTTACATCATTTTCAACGCACACGGACGTTAAATTTAGTTGTTCCACGGTTTAATTACTTCAACAGTAGACGTTTTTTTGTACACGTCGTGTTGTTGAATTCACTCCCTACTTCGTTAAAGCAATTAAGCAATATTATCAAGTTGAAGCGGGCTTTGATGAATATAAGATAATTAGGTCTAAAACTGTATATGCAGCCGTTGGCGGAAACTCTTTCTTTGCAGCCGGTATCTGGCGCATTCTCTTCTGTGTTACTTCAAACTGATATATGCAGCAACTGGCGCATACTCTTTATATTGTGGTTGCTCCTGCTACATATGCAGCCGGAACTACTGCCGCAAATTTGTATGCTTACTGAACTCATAGGATGTATAAACTCTGGAGGTACATTCAACACTAAATTATGCATAAGATAATGGGCCTTATCGCAAATCTGAAGGGAGTATCGATTCTCGAGAATATACTCCCTCTGTGAGAGGGAGCACTAGAAGTAGTGAATATTTTATGAATGGGAACTCCCCTTCCTGCAGGGATGTTTTTATACCCTACACCGAAAGTATATTCACTTTGGTGGTAGGTATAGAAAAGAATATACAGTAGGTCAAAGCCAAACTGGTACACCAAAGAAACTATTTTTCAATGCCCCGAAACTAAGTATGCAAAAATAATTTAAGAAACTTGAAGTACATTTTTAAACAGCCTATTTAATCCTTCAATTTTAACAAAAAACCAAACTTGAAATATTCCGTTTTTTTTGAAAATAAATAAAAAGTTTCAGAAATCAAGCAAATTCAGTACCAAAGCCAAACTCGTACACCTTAACAAAATGATAATTTTTGCATGAAAAATGTCCAGGTGCATAAAGTGAGCTATGCAGGTGTGACGAATTTCGGTGTTTTTTGGTTGGGAATTTTGAGCTATTTTCGAGCTTTTCAACAGTAATTTCGAGCTGTCTGGGAAATTTTCCATTTTCCGGAAAAGCGAAAAATTGTTCTGCATAGCTAAGTTTATTTTTTCAGCCAGACGAATCTGCGGGAAAAGTTAGAGATGAAATTTTTTACCGCAGGAATTTCGAGCTACTTTCGAGCTAATTTTGAGCTAAAAGCATTTTCCGCAAAACTCCCAATTTTTCCGGAAAATCCAAAAAAAAACTTTTTTTGTGGCTAATTTTTTTTTTTCATTATTAGCTACCAACAATGAAAATATATTGATGGTTGGAGCTTACTGTTCAGTGTTTTTGAGTAAAAGAACAATAAAAACACAAAAAACAAGGCAATGTGTATTTTTGCCTTGTATTTTCATTGTTGGTAGCTAATAATGTAAATCATCATCTGTTCCAAAAACAAAAATTTAAAAATTATTTTTTTCAGCAAGACGAATTCGCGGGAATAGAAAGCGATGAAATCTTTTATCGCAGGAATTTCGAGCTACTTTCGAGTTAACCTTGATTAAAGTGTTTTCCTTAAATATCCCGGAAAATCCCAAAAAATTTAAAAAATTATTTTTTTTCCCTATGTTATGTCCGCAAATTATCCGGAATTAATCCCCGTTTACGAAATAGGAATTATGTCCGAAAGTTTCTCGCGGATCAGCCTATAATATATCCAACACCTAGTTTGGTAGCCATAGTAATTTTACATAAGAGTAGGAGTAAGTAGGCGGCCTGCGGCCGCAGCTCAGGATTTAAAACTCCCAAAAATAAAACACCGGCTTCGCGACGGCCTTGGGCCGCGGATTAATCTGTAATATGTCCAATTATTTGTGAACATAACACCCATTTCCGTAATGGGGATTATGTCCGTGGGGATTACGTCATGGCACCGCCATAAAAAAATATTTTTTGGGATTTTCCGGGAAATTTAGGGGTTTTCCGGAAAACACTTTTCGTTTTTGATGAGCTCGAAACTAGCTCGAAATTCGTGTGTCAAATGATATGATCGCCAAATATTCTCATGGGTTCGTCTAGCTGAAAAAATTTTTTGGGATTTTCCGGGGAAATTTAAGGAAAATACTTCATTCAAGGTCAGCTCGAAAGTAGCTCGAAATTCCTGCGGTAAGAGATTTCATCGCTTACTATTCCCGCGGATTCGTCTGGCTGAAAAAAATAAAGTTAGCCATAAAAAAAGTTTTTTGGGATTTTCCGGGAAAATTGGTATTTTTCCGGAAAATGTTTTTGGCTCAAAATTAGCTCGAAAGTAGCTCGAAATTCTTTCATTAAAAGATTTCATCGCTAAGTCTTCCTGCAGATTCGTCTGGCTGAAAAAATAAACTAAGCTATGCAGAACAATTTTTCCGCTTTTCCGGAAAATGGAAAATTTCCCAGACAGCTCGAAATTACTGTTGAAAAGCTCGAAAATAGCTCGAAATTCCCAACCAAAAAACATCGAAATTCGTCACACCTGCATAGCTCACTTTATGAACCTAAAGTGTCCTCTTCTTGAATGAAAGTAAGATTACTAAAGGGTTTTTGAATAAGTTTTTTTAAATAAAACAAAAACAGTTTTGAATATCAATGAAATTCTTTATTCTTGTGAAAGTACATTCGATGCCATTATGTATGGAACTCGATTTCTTTTGCATGGCCACCACGGGCACGCTTGCAGAATTCCAGACGCTGAACCCAATTTTCGACAGTTTTCAAGCATAAATCGGCCGATACTGCTGCAATTTCACGATCGATATTCGTACGAAGTTCATCAATCGTCTCTGGCTTGTTGGCATAGACCATAGACTTGAAGTAGCCCCACAGGAAATAGTCTAACGGAGTCAAATCGCACGACCGAGGCGGCCAATCGACTGGGCCATTTCGTGAGATAACACGTTCACCAAACTTAGTTTTCAATAAATTGATTGTTGATCGCTGTGTGGCTTGTGGCGCCGTCCTGTTGAAACCACATATGGTCCAAGTCCATATCATCCAATTCGGGCCAAAAATATTCGGTTATCATTGAACGGTAGCGATTCCCATTCACAATAACGTGCCGGCCCATAAACCGCACCAAACCGTAATTTTTTCGGGATGCAATGGTGACTCATGGAGTAAGTGTGGATTGCTGCCTGACCAATAACGCATATTTTGCTTATTGACGAAGCCATTCAGCCAGAAATGAGCCTCATCGCTGAAGATGACGTAGCTCTCTTAAAGTTGAGGCCACTGACTCTGAATTTCGGTAGTAAATTTTAATAATTTTTACTCGTTGTTGGCTCGTATATCTTTCCATGATGAAATGGCAAACCTTACTGAAGAGAAATGTCAAGAGAGCGGAAAAAAATATGGCGTCGTTTGCTGTCCCTATCGGTCTACTTTTGTAGCGTCCCTTTTTTGGATCAGACGGCAGACCATACACATGGAAAAAACCAAATGAAGCACCTTACCTCCAAGAAACATTTACGGTTCGTAAATTGCGTACCCAAAGCGAATCGCTTACGAACTGTGATTTCACTAACACATGCATACATTATATACATGTAAACGTTGTTTCATTTGTCAGTTTTAAATTTTCAAAAAAATTAAACAATAAAAAAAACAAAAAAAAATTTGTGAAACAAAAACCAAAATTTTTAATAGCCCAGCACAAATATGCTGAAAGTCTTAAACTTACAACTGGAAAACGTAAAGCTGATTCTGCCGTGGTGATGAGTGCAAGGATACCGCTGGCCACATTGCGCATATTGCTGTTGGTGGCTCTCTGACCAATCAAAATGAAACTTTAGCTTTTGCCGATTTGCAACAAGCTGTTGGCTCAAGTACTGCTACCAAGCATGGTAGTGATGCTGTGGTAAACTTTGCTACATATGATGCCGGTATCTTTGGTTTTATTGTGTCTGCCGTTGCGAAAAGCATTTGTAAGGTAAAAGATAAAAGATTAAGTATGTATGTATTAATTGGATTTCGTTTAGGTTATTGACGCTACTTTTCGTGCTTTAAAATCAGGAAGTGTTTCCTCTGAAGATGTCAACCGTGGAAAAGCTTTACTTTATGCTGGCGTTTTAAATGCTTATGCACATTCAACACAGAAGACGTTTTCTTTTGTGACATGTAAAATATGGCCGTACATCAAGACATATTTTTGGAACCCATAGGTAAGCTTAACATTATTATCATTTCTTACATTAAGATTGATTTTTTTTTTAATTTTCTCAAACAGATTCAATTGAGACCATTCCCCAAGCGCGTTTGCGTCTCACCTGCTATGGTTGTCATAAAAAGCGTGTGGGTGAGCCATCCATGTCACATGGGCCCAACAGGCTTGTTTATATCATGTAATGAATATTAATTTACTAAAATTAATTTTTTTGTCAATAAATAATATAAATTATTGAAAGTTAAAAGTGGAATCTTAATTAAACCATAAATTATATACCTATTAAATCAGTTCGTATGCGATACCATTTTAACGAATCAAAAACGAACCGCTTTAAAGTTACGTAAACGTTACTATTTTGAGAGCTAAAAACGTAGTACCAATACATAGAAATTACTACGTTTTTAATTTTACTGTTATTCTAATATTTACGTTTACGGTTCGCATTTGTATCGCTAAAGTGGTACGTTTGCGAAGCCTTATATGAATTATAGTCTTCGCCGGCGTTACGCTTTCGTGCCGTTTTTCTTAGAGGGTTGTTCGAAAAACCTTTAACCATATGTAAAACATGATCATGGTTCACTAATGGTTTGGGGTTTTTTTTTCTGCAGCTTGGCCTGGAATACTCCATTTTGTTGATAGTAGTAAGGATCATAAGATGTATTTGAACATTTTAAGATTAAATTTATAGCAATGTTAGGATAAACTTGGTCAAAGTAGTGTTGGGTACTTTTACCAAGATAACGATTTCAAACATATTTCTTATAATATGAGATCTTGGATTTAATATAACTGTCCCAATGTATTCGTAACACTGACAGGGGTTCAGATATAAATGCTTTTGAAATCTTGAGGAATTATCTGGACGCAAAAGTTCGGTGCCGTGGCATAATCCCCACAGACATAATGCCCATTTCGTGAGTGGGGATTATGTCAGCCAATAATTCGGATATAATCCCCAGAAAAAAAACGGACATAACCCCCAAAACGATATTTCCAAACACCTTATTTTGTTATTAACAGCCGCAGCTCACGATTTAAAACACCCAAAAAATCCAATACCGGCTCCGCGGTATCAGTCTATAATATATCCAAACCTAGTTTGCTAACCACAGTAATTTTACATAAGAGTAGGGGAAAGTGGGCGGCCTGCGGCCGCAGCTCAGGATTTAAAACTCCCAAAAATCTAACACCGGTTTCGCGGCGGCCTTAGTCTATAATATAAGTTTTTTAAATGGAGTTTTGCAAAAAATTGTTCAATCTTAATTAAATTTTTCGGACATAATCCCCATTTTGCTATGTACTTCAAGTTTCTTAAATTATTTTTGCGTACTTAGTTTTGGGGCATTGAAAAATAGTTTCTGTGGTGTACGAGTTTGGCTTTGATCTACTGTATATTCTAAAAATGCATCACCTAAATGGATATGGCCATGTCCATTTGTCTGGCTGGCTGTGTGTGGAAATTTTTTTTTTTCCGAGAAAATTAACCAAGATAATTCAATAAAATTTAGTGCGGTGGCTTCGTCGTTAAAGTTAGCTCGTAAGATTGAAAATGAGCGAAATCGGTCAACGGTCACATCTACCGCCCATACAAAAAATATACTCATAACGCAATAATAAAAGCATTGTTAATTGCGCACGCAAAATACACATAAATATTAGAAATAGTAAATACAAGCTCTGTGCAAAAACTAGGCGAATTAGGATTAGAGGTCGTGGCACCTGTCATATGAGCAAAAGTTTTAAAATGCCATACTGAAAACATTTTTTGGGATAGTCCAACTAATTTTCACTCTAACACTAAGAACTATAAATGAAAGCTCTGGACTAATCAATGGGTGAACTCGGACAAGAGGGTGTGGCACCTCCCATATAAGCAAAAGGTCCAAAACGTTACACTGAAAACGTTTTTTGAAACAATCCAACTCGAACAAGAGGGCGTGGTAGTGTAGGGTACTTTATGTTTGGCCAAGCCAAAGGTCACACCCCTACTAGTTTTATTTTAACTAGTATCGCCGGTGGCCAAAATTTGGCCTTTTGCTTTGAGATAGATACAATTTCTCCGAGTACCGTTTGGTAAAAAAGAAAGCCAGAACATTGAGTATTCATTAATCGTAGCAACTTTTTTTATATTCAGCAGGCTCAGTATATCTTAAAACCGAATAAGATAAAAATTCGTGTAGTGCTTGTGCCAAAAAATATCGGAAAACATCCAAAATATCGAAAAGATCTCAAAAGTATCGACAAACATCGGTATGCATATCGGTAAAAGCCCAAAAGCATCGAGAAACATCCAAAATATCGGTAAAAGTCCAAAAGCATCGAGACACATCCAAAATATCGAGAAGTATCGAGAAACATCCAAAATATCGATAAAAGTCCTAAAGTATCGATAAACATCCAAAATATCGATACAAATCCAAAAGTATCGAGAAACATCTAAAATATCAGTAAAAGTCCAAAAGTATCGGAAAACATCCAAAATATCGGTAAAAGTCCAAAAGCATCGAAAAAATCCAAAATACCGGTAAAAGTCCAAAAGTATCGAGAAACATCCAAAATATCGATAAAAGTCCAAAAGTATAGAGAAACATCCAAAATATCGGTATAATTCCAAAAGTATCGAGAAACATCCAAAATATCGATAAAAGTCCAAATGTATCGAGAAACATCCAAAATATCGGAAAGAGTCCAAAAGTATCGAGAAACATCCAAAATATCGGTAAAAGTCCAAAAGTATCGAGAAACATCCAAAATATCGAGAAGTATCGAGAAACATCCAAAATATCGGTAAAAGTCCAAAAGCATCTAGAAACATCCAAAATATCGGTAAAAGTCCAGAAGCATCGAGAAACATCCAAAATATCGGTAAAAGTCCAAAAGTATCGAGAAACATCCAAAGTATCGATAAAAGTCCAAAAGTACCGAAATACATCCAAAATGTCGATAAAAGTCCAAAAGTATCGTAATACATCCAAAATATCGGTAAAAGTCCAAAAGTATCGGAAAAACATCCAAAATATCGGTAAAAGTCCAAAAACATCGAGAAACATCCAAAATATCAGTAAAAGTCCAAAGGTATCGAGAAACATCCAAAATATCGATAAAAGTCCAAAAGTATCGAAAAACATACAAAATATCGAGAAGTATCGAGAAACACCCAAAATATCGGTAAAAGTCCAAAAGCATCGAGAAACATCCAAAATATCGGTAAAAATCCAGAAGTATCGAGAAACATCCAAAATATCGATAAAAGTCAAAAAGTATCAAAATAAATCCAATATATCGATAAAAGTCCAGAAGTATCGAGAAACATCCAAAATATCGATAAAATTTCAAAAGTATCGAAAAACATACAACATATCGAAAAAGTTCAGAAGTATTATATCGATAAAAGTCCAGAAGTATCGAGAAACATCCAAATTATCGATAAAAGTCCAAAAGTATCGAAACACATCCAATATATCGATAAAAGTCCAGAAGTATCGAGAAACATCCAAAATATCGATAAAAGTTCAAAAGTATCGAAAAACATCCATTATATCGGTAAAAGTCCAAATATATCGAAAAACATCCAAAACATCGGTGCAAAACGTCGACAGAGCGCAACGAAACAGGTTTCGTGCAAGCAAGGGAAAAACAACAACAACAAAATCTCCCACTCCACTGTCTCATTCACTTTCTTAACAACACAGCATAACATTGTGCATGCTGTTGTTGTTGTAATTATATGGGAAACTTTGATCCTGTTTTTAAATACCTTAATGGCAACTTATGAGGATTCGTGGATTCTACACCACAATACCTTTCATATAAAAAAAAAATATCGAAAATCAGTTAAATGGTTAGCTCGCAAAAAAAAACTGTTCACGTATTAATATATAGATATCGTTGACATTTTCAGAAATAATTAGTTTGCAATGCTGACTTTTTCCAAGACCGTAAACATTTTGCACTTAAAAAGCATATGGCAATGCTGAGTCTTTCCAATATCATTGACAATAACCAGTTTGCAAAGCTGACTTTTTCCAAGACTGCAAAAAAGAACATTTGGCAGTGCTGTTTTGCCAATATCGTTGACATTTCTTTCCATTTCCCATTGGATTTAGACATCTAAAAAAAAAAACAAGCTACAGCAAATTGCATCTGATTGAAGTTTGTGAAAATTAAGTTATTGTTTTGCTTTTTTAATTAAAAAATCATTTTAGTGGATTTTCAAAATGGAAAGTTTGCAACAAAAAGTTCGCAAAAAAAAAAATAAAGTGAAAAGTAGTTTTAGTAGAATCGGTACAAGTTGGAAAGCTATTTCAATAAGCTATAAAATTGTTGAACTAAAGTTTTTAATTTGTCGAACGTTATTTATAATTATTCATTTACACATTAGTACCACGTAACAAAAAGTTGGGGAGTAAATTAAGCAATAAACGTGAAAAAATTCCCTCCCAAACTATTGGCGACTGCCTTATTTTTCCAGTGAATTTTCCCCTTCCGGAAAACCGTACACCGGCAAAGCCGGAAATTAAACCCTGTACATGAAGAAACGTCATAGGGTAAAAACATTTAGAAACAAAGATTTGCCAGATCGGACTGTTCCTTAAAGAGTTATCGTACTTTAAACTTTGCTATTTCACCTTTTTGTACTTTCTTCTGCTCCAGATGGTTCATAACTATGCTAAAAAGGGATTAGGCTAAGAGGAGTTGTACCCCCATACAAAAAAAAAAAAGTAATAATCTCCGCAGCATATATATATAGCATCATTTGTTAAAAAACTTGGTAGGTGCATGGATGTTTTGACTACCACTCAACACGCAAAAAGTGGGGTGGATTGAGCAAGGGGGTGCTTCACCTGCCATACAAAAAAAGAAGGTATACCATAAATAGTGTCCATCATCTCGCCACCTACAGAAAGAGGTCAGAACAGAGTTTGCCGGGCATATAAAAAAAAAATTTGGACTGAACTGAACAGAAAACAGATGCACGTAAATTTGTCTACACTTTTCTATTTCTTGCATTATTTAGAACTATTCTTTATCTACAATATGAGTCATCAAATGGTCATCAACGATTTTTCTACAAAAAAACTGATCGTTTAAGATGATACATAAAATTCAAACACATAATGCTAGAATAAAGAATATCGATACCATTTCTGCGATTTTAAGATTTTTGTGGTTATGGTATCCTTGTGGGCTACTTTACCGAGTGAAAAACTGTGGAATGTCAAAATACCAAGAATTATAGAATTAAAAAGAATCCTATCTCTAATACTAAATTTTTTGAAAAGCACAAATGTGCCATTATATAATTATAAATTTTCGGCGAAATAATTCCAAGTGAATTTTTTTCACCGGAATTATCTTTTTTTATGCATGATTAATATAGTTTTTTTTAACGAGGAGTAAAAGCATCTAAAGACTGCGTGCCAGACTCGAACCCGCTAAACAACACCTCTCGTCAGGACGGGTTGCTCCTCCTGGAACAACCGTCAAGTATTATGTCAGGAGGCCGCACAATGGGAGGGTTTGTATAGAACGGCGTCATATATAGTAATAATAGAGCTAGGCTATTAAAATTTGGTACAGATGTTTTTTACATTAAAATAATAAAACAACAATATCCGCCAACGGACACGCCTACCTCCCATACAAAGTTAGGGCGTGGTCGGAATTTTTTTTCAAAATGGATATCAATTTCCAATAACTTGAGCCCGCTGATTTCAAAAATGTTAATGTTAAATGTTAATTCTGAGCTATCTTTTATAGTTTTCAAGTTATGCGAAATAAACGAAAATTTACTTTATAAAAACTAGATTTTGTTTGTTTGTGTATTTGTCCCTTATTGACTCGGAAACTATCTAACCGTTTTTAAAGAAGTTATTACATTATGTTAGTACCAAAACAGGCTAAGTTATATGCTAAAAAAATAGGCGGTGCCACGCCCTCCAAAAAATCAACTAATCATATCTCCGAATCCCTTTGACGCAGATAAACGAGATTTGATAAATATGTAAAAATCATTAGGACAAATAATGTTCACTGGAAAAAAGGGCGCCCTCAAAAAAATAAATTCAGTATTTCTCTGACAATATTCGCCGCACTTAGATATGATCGGGTACATAAGCTAAGACAATTAGAACAAATAGTTCTCACTAGAAAAGTGGGCGGTGTCACGCCCCACAGTGTTTTACGTAGAACAAGCTAGGTGGACAAAATTCATTAACAGATATCTAAATATTAGTAATGAGGTAATGTCAACAATACCCCCCGTACCTAATACACCTACCTTTTTTTGTGTAAATATTTGATGGTGACAAACAACTGAGTGCAGAAGTCAACTTATGAGTGTAAGTTCAATTTCAAATATTTATTATTTTCATTAAGCAATAAAGCAACTTGATTTTACTGTGACAAAATCAATATTTTGTGACAATTTTAGTGATGGACCTTATAGCAGAAAGAACGTATTTTATGTTCTAGTTAAAGTTTTTTCATTTTCTTCTTTGGGTAATGTGTAAGAAAGCTTCAAAAACAGATAAAAAAGTTATTCTTTTTTTTTTCGTTTTCCAACTTTGAAGGAGACGAAATTGCATGTACCCGCTTGTACCCAGTCTAAATTTTGGATATATGTTAGCTGCATCTATTCTCTTGATGAATATATTAGTTTCAACCTGCGCACTGCTGTTCATCTATTTTATTTTAATTTTTTTCAGAATACCTTTAAACATATAATTTTTTTTTTTTTAAATTTATTTTCGAATTTTTTGCTTTGTCTTAAAAAGGTCGTAATTTTATGACATTTCTAGTGATGGATTTTATTAACGAAGGTTAGCGTTTTGTGTTTGAATAAGATTCTTGTCATTCCTTTCCTCAGGAAATCTTTCGAAAACACTTAAAAAAATAACTCGTAGTTTAATTATTTTTCAACTTTAAAGGAGCTGGAATTGCATGTACCCGCGTGTACCCAGTCTAGATTTCGGATATAATTTAGCTACATCTATTCCCTTGCACATTAGAATTCATCTATTTTATTTTAATTTTTTCCAGAATACCTTTATTCATTTTTTTTATTTTAATTTATATTCGAATTTTTGGCTTTGTTTTTAACCTCTGTTATATGTGTATTTTAAAAGTTCGACATTTTGCGACAATTCTCATGATGGATTTGTTAACAGAAGGTTAGTATTTTGTGTTTAAATAAGACATTTGTCATATTGGTTGTACCTGACCATTGGATTACAACTATTTTTTTTTAGAACATTTTCACTCAATCTCAAGAAGTGAGTTTTTTCAAGAGTGGCTTAAGCATGACAAGGTCAAAAAAATTACTGTCTTTACTGTGTGAGGGTAATTAAGGAAAAATTGCCAACTGTTCTTCAAAAATCGATCCAAAGTGGGTTTCTGCAGGGAAGTCCAAAGACCGCTTTATGATAAAGTTTAAAAGGTGGTTGGATGGTGAGGATTTTAAATTTGCTATATTTTCTTCACAACCACTACCACGAATCAATATTTATTATCTATGCTACTCTTAACTTCTGATCCTTTTATAAACTCCTTAAGAGAAATACAAAAAAAAAACGAGGTATTAAAACTAATTATCCCTCCTACAATAGTTCCACAATCGCGACCAAATATCTTACCAGAACCTGAGGAAGATTATATTGTATCAGATTCATCGGATGAAATTGACGATGAAACTGAGTAGTAATTGAACATTTGCCAAAAAAAGAAACAATAAATGTTGGTTTTTATACTTTTTCCAACATAAAAAAATTCTGTTGTTTTATTTCTTTTTTGGTTTTTTGTTTAATTTTTTTAGATAGCTATTCAACGATACCAATTTTTGCGGGTTCAAACCCTCTCTATTAAGATATTTTTCCTATATATCTTTTTCCTATACATATGTATGAATTGAAAATAATGAAATAAAATAAAATTAATCTGAAAACCCCCCAATGAGCAATTCCTGGTTATGATGGTGATCTATGCCGAATAAGAAAAAATTATTCTGACAAAAGTGTCGAATTTTTGCACGTTAAATCAGAATCCGCAATAAAACTTGGGAGTTTCCATATAAAATTTTGAAGTTTCTTCCATCAACCGCGGGAGGAGAGGTGTAGAGGGTCAAAATTGGTATCGTTGCAATGCCCTCTTAAAAATATTGGACACATGTTTTTTTTTTATTTAGCGTGCAGCATTAAAAACACTTGACCGTTCCGGAAATTTTGGAACACCCTGTATATCAAAATATTAATAATATGTCGTAATAAGGCTTACACTACCCAAAAATATCAAAAAATAATTTTGTCCAGCTAGCTTGTTCTACGTGAAACACTGTGCGCCCCTCTGAATGCTGATTCATCATATCTCAGAAACTGCTTGACGTAGATAGACAAAATCTGGTAAAAATGCAAAGGATATTTGGAAAAACAATTTTCAATGAAAAAATGGGCAGTGCCACGCCCTACAAAAATAAAATTTGTCATATTACTAACGCTACTTGGCGCAAATTATAAAATTTGGTAAAATGCTTCGCTATGGTATGTCCAAGTAAAGAGAGGGCAATTTCCAATATACCCTTTACCTACTACCCTTTCGTTAAAATAAGCATCTTCCGAATTTAAGCAGACTGTATGCTTAAAATTGATAAATCTGTTGTAAAACCTTGAAGAATATAAAAAAATAAAAATAGTTTGTTTTCTCAAAAACTGCAACAGGAAAAATTCATAAAAAAAAAAGTTCTCAAAAAAGGCAGTAGGGACTTTGCATTTCGATTAAACATACTTGGCCACATATTATATTGGAAAATAATGAAAATCAGAAAATGTATTTTTTTTTTAATGCCAAAGTTTTCAAATTTCGCGATTTTGACTTTTGAGCTTAAATTTTCGAAAAATCACCATAATTCACGTATTATATATAAAAACTCAAACAAATGTTTTTTTAAAAGCTAAATGCTTGTACTTTTTGACAAAATGCTATTCTGATATATTTCGATGCAAACGAATTAAAAATAGCATTCCAAAAAAGTCAACTTATTTTGTCCCGTTAAAAACCACAATATGAAAAAGTTCATAAAAAAAGTTCTCAAAAAAGGCAGCAGGGACTTTGCATTTCGATTAAGCATACTTGGTCACATATTATATTGAAAAATAATGAAAATCAGAAAATGTATTTATCCATTTTTACCATTTTGTTTTTAATATTTGAAAAATCACTATAATTCACATAAAATCGGCAAAAAATAAAATATTTTTAACAAAGTAGAAACAATATTTTTTCTACCGATATGCTACATTAGTGGATCGGGCTTAAAATAAATTAACTAGAGCGTTTATCCAGCAGTTTCTATTTTTAAAAGTTCTGTAGAGCATTTTTGCTGTTTAAAGTCCAACTTTGGGCCCACTGTGTGTTAAACCAAAACAAAATTTTAAACTTTAATAGTTTTTTTTCCGTCCCTAAGTATTATCTGACGATTGGCGTAAACATTTTTTAAATCCATAGGACTTACAAGTTTTACCTATTTATGGCCACAATCTCCCATTGTGCGGCGCCAGGAAGTACGCCCCCCTCTGTATGCAGATTTGCGTAGTTTTCGCATTAAAGCGCTGTTGAAAATAAATTATTGCGCCCACTCGTTATTTCGTCATTTATGAACTTAATGAGGGGCCGAAACACTCTTTCAAACTCCTCAACTTTTGCATTTCTTCATATTTTGACACGCAAATAATTAGAATATTTTTCCATTAATACGAACTTGTACAGTCAAATTTACAATGAACAACAACCGACGCTACAAATATTAACTTAGAAATTGGTGACATATGTTTCGGCTATTACCATATACACATAAGTATATATATTTGCATATATATATACATATGTATATAGCCTCATCAGACCTACACGCACGGTCAAAAAAAAAGCCGATTTTAATTTTGTAAGACATTTTAAAATTGTAGTGAGACAAATCACGCCAAGTGTGTACCCCAAATTCCAATTGTTGTTGAAATTTAATTCTAATAACCTGAATCTAATGCTTATATTATTAGTAAACATTCCTTACACAAAAAATTTTTAAATTTTTAAAATTTGATTTTTTACATAATTTTTTATAAAATTCAAAATTGATTTAACTAAAATTTTGAAAATTTATTTCATGAAAACTGTTTACCCAAACTAAATGAAATTTTGCAAGCATATAAAAAAAAAGTCAAATTTTAAAAAAATAATTTAAAAAAAATTTTTTTTTATTTTGCTATTTTTTTTAAGTTTTTAAATATACAATTTCCTTTTTTGATGCTTTCTTAATGAGATAATTTTTTCATTTTTTTTTTTAAGAAGCGTATAATATTTGAGTTCTTACGCTCGAAAGGAAATTGGACTGCCCGGCACTATTTATACCAAATTTACCTATTTTACTGCATAGCGGCGAGCTCTAAATCTGCAGCTCACGCTATTTAGGCCAGTCAAATTATGATTTTACCTCGGAATGAGAGATAATAAGCTGAAAACTGGCATACACCTTCATTATAGTGTTCTAAAAGTAGTCTCAAAAGTCTCGTGTCTGCGTCTTAAGTTATTCAAGGTCAGAAATTAAAAAATCAGTTTCTTGCAAATATTTCGCAAACGGTTGCTTTTTCAGAAAAATAGTGCGGTACAATTTCGTAGCCCAGGTAATTTCCTATAAAAAAGTCCTCTGAGTTGTTTTCATACGGCTTATAGTTTAGGAGATATTCTAATTAGAAAAGTGGTAAACCTTGGTAATTCATACATGCAGCGTATTAGCGTGCAATATGTTGATTTTTAAAGTGCCATAACTCAAGAACGATGAGTCGCACGAAAAAATCAAAACCATTTGTTTAAAGGGGATTTTATGATAAATGACAAGCAATATATGTACACATAAAATTTACCGTTTAGGAGTTATTCCATAAAGTTTAAGAAATCGTAAAAAACCTGTTTTTATAGAATAACTCCTAAAATCCTAAATTGTTTGTATACATATATCGCTTATTTTTCATAAAGCATAAAATTCCCTATAAAAAGACGGTTTTGATTTTTTCGTGCGACTCATCTTTCTTGAGTTATGGCACTTTAAAAATCAACATATTGCACGCTAATACGCTGCATGTATGAATTACCAAGGTTTACCACTTTTCTAATTAGAATATCTCCTAAACTATAAGCCGTATGAAAACAACTCAGAGGACTTTTTTATAGGAAATTACCTGGGCTACGAAATTGTACCGCACTATTTGCGACCTTGAATAACTTAAGACGCAGACACGAGACTTTTGAGACTACTTTTAGAACACTATAATGAAGGCGTATGCCAGTTTTCAGCTTATTATCTCTCATTCCGAGGTAAAATCATAATTTGACTGGCCTAAATAGCGTGAGCTGCAGATTTAGAGCTCGCCGCTATGCAGTAAAATAGGTAAATTTGGTATAAATAGTGCCGGGCAGTCCAATTTCCTTTCGAGCGTAAGAACTCAAATATTATACGCTTCTAATAAAAAAAAATGAAAAAATTATCTCATTAAGAAAGCATCAAAAAAGGAAATTGTTTATTTAAAAACTTAAAAAAAATAACAAAATAAAAAAAAAATTTTTTTAAATTATTTTTTTAAAATTTGACTTTTTTTTATATGCTTGCAAAATTTCATTTAGTTTGGGTAAACAGTTTTCATGAAATAAATTTTCAAAATTTTAGTTAAATCAATTTTGAATTTTATAAAAAATTATGTAAAAAATCAAATTTTAAAAATTTAAAAATTTTTTGTGTAAGGAATGTTTACTAATAATATAAGCATTAGATTCAGGTTATTAGAATTAAATTTCAACAACAATTGGAATTTGGGGTACACACTTGGCGTGATTTGTCTCACTACAATTTTAAAATGTCTTACAAAATCAAAATCGGCTTTTTTTTTGACCGTGCGTGTAGGTCTGATGAGGCTATATACATATGTATATATATATGCAAATATATATACTTATGTGTATGTGGTAATAGCCGAAACATATGTCACCAATTTCCAAGTTAATATTTGTAGCGTCGGTTGTTGTTCATTGTAAATTTGACTGTACAAGTTCGTATTAATGGAAAAATATTCTAATTATTTGCGTGTCAAAATATGAAGAAATGCAAAAGTTGAGGAGTTTGAAAGAGTGTTTCGGCCCCTCATTAAGTTCATAAATAACGAAATAACGAGTGGGCGCAATAATTTATTTTCAACAGCGCTTTAATGCGAAAACTACGCAAATCTGCATATAGAGGGGGGGCGTACTTCCTGGCGCCGCACAATGGGAGATTGTGGCCATAAATAGGTAAAACTTGTAAGTGCTATGGATTTAAAAAATGTTTACGCCAATCGTCAGATAATACTTAGGGACGGAAAAAAAAATTATTAAAGTTTAAAATTTTGTTTTGGTTTAACACACAGTGGGCCCAAAGTTGGACTTTAAACAGCAAAAATGCTCTACAGAACTTTTAAAAATAGAAACTGCTGGATAAACGCTCTAGTTAATTTATTTTAAGCCCGATCCACTAATGTAGCATATCGGTAGAAAAAATATTGTTTCTACTTTGTTAAAAATATTTTTTTTTTTTGCCGATTTTATGTGAATTATAGTGATTTTTCAAATATTAAAAACAAAATGGTAAAAATGGATAAATACATTTTCTGATTTTCATTATTTTTCAATATAATATGTGACCAAGTATGCTTAATCGAAATGCAAAGTCCCTGCTGCCTTTTTTGAGAACTTTTTTTATGAACTTTTTCATATTGTGGTTTTTAACGGGACAAAATAAGTTGA